>JAWWEM010000001.1:6345335-6417263 GCA_035582935.1 Ormyrus thymus
TAACTAAGCAGAGAATTATTAGATTAAGCACGTTTAACGAGTAAGAAGCTAATTTACCTAAAACAAATAAGCAATAAGACTGAGCAGCGTTTGAAAGCATGTCTCTATCTACTAAATGAGGCAATTTATTCCAAGAAGCAAAAATCCTGCGAATCGAAAATTTCCTCGAAACTTCCTCGAAGCGATTGTTCTCTCCGTCGCGAAGCGTCAAAGTACACCGGACGCAAGGTTCACCTCAACCCGCGCGTCATTATCATTATCTCGGTATATCGTTCGCAAATCACTCGCCATATTGACTCCGGGACACTCCGCTCCTTGATCCGACAATCTTCGTCGAAACAATGCGATAAAAAAGAAGCCAGCGACGGCGACTACCGGGAAAAGGGTAATCCACGGCGATAACGACGCGCGCGGGGGGGACGTCCGGGTGTGGAAAAGTGACTCTCCTCACCGGGAGTTCGAGGAGCCGACAATGCCGCGCGCGCGCGAGAGAGAGCACCTTCTGCTTACGGTAAACTCTCCCAGTCTCCCGGGGAGTCCCGCGAAGATGCGCGCGGCCGCTCGGGAGAGAGAGAGAGAGAGAGAGAGAACCGGTTCGAGAGGTAGAGGCAGTCGAAGAACCGAATGACTGCCCGAGTGAAGGATGCAGGTAAGTGCGATTTTTGCTTCTAATCTTGTCGGCGGGTTTTAGGGTTCGTTTATTGGGGATAATGAGGATTTTATGTAGTGTTTTATTATCTTATGGTTTATTATGCTGGGATATTGATTTTAAAGTGAATCTTAGCTTTTCCGCAAAATAGTGAATAGTACTGACTATAATATTATTTGACATACAAATTCTACAGAAAAAAATTCTTGATATTTTATTAAATTTGGTTCGAAGACTCTATTTAAACTAAAAATAAAAATTCTTAATTTCAAAATAATGTTAAAAAATACTCGTACTTTCTATGATTGTCTGGATTAATTAAATATAGTTCGACTAAAAAGCAATAAACACGAGCGCTAATCACTCCTACTCAATCGACAGAACAAAGCGGAAAAAGGCACATCAATAAACACGTACGGGCATCCGGAATGGGAGCGAATTTCGCGCAAGATTTACAGCCATTACGCTAAACGACGACGGGCCGCGATCTCGCCTGCAGTAAGATATTCCGGGAACTCTCAATTTTCGCGCTCCATCTGTTTGCTCCCTCGCTCTCTAATTTTCATTCACACAGCGGAGGAGCGGCGGCTCGCTCTCCTTCCGCTTATCTGCGCCTTATCTCCTCCTCGCCGCGGCGCTGTCGGTTCTGCGCGCGCGGCGCATGCGGAGCCGGGGCTCTCTCGCGGCCTCTCGTCGGGCTGATTTACGCGATTCTCCGAATCGATAGCGCGGGCCTTCCACCGTGCTACCTGCGCGCGCGCGCCCGGAAACCGAGAATCGCCGCTTACACGCGTTATAGAAAGTGCGCGACGGAGCCGCGACGTTCCGGGATGCTGGGCTCCGGGTAGGAGGCTCGGCCGAGCCGCTCCGCGATGGGCATTTGTCAGTTTGGAGTTGAGGAAATAATCTCTGCGAATCTTGATGGAAGGGCAATGAAATCGGGAGGTAATTGCAGCACTGCTTAGAATTGGAAGATGTCATTTTTAAATTTTACCCAATCGATTCCGATTCACAAATTTCTGTATTAATTCCCATAAAATTTTTAATTTCAATTTTTTTCTTCCAAAATAAGATTTTTAAAAGAACAAACCTAAAATATCTCATGCATTTGTTTGTAAAACAAAGTGAGACTTTACATCTCAGCGCTGCCACGAAAAAATCCCCTTTTTAAATGCATAACCATAGTAATTTCCAGGTGGCAACAACAATGACCGCATTCGGAAAAAAGAGAGCCCCGGCCCAAAAGGAGAGCAAAAACTTTCGGAAGATCGGCGCAGTCAATCTCCGGAAAACAAAGTGTATTATTACGAGGTCCCTATCGACCGGCTGGAATCAGGCGGCTGCGGCGTGTCGTGCGACCTCGGAAAGGAGCTCACTCTCACTCCTCGGCGATCTGTCAAGCGAGGAGGGCGTCGACGACACCGTGCCAGAATTCGATCTCCGCGCTCTCCGTATCGCCGCTTCCTATCGTCCTGCATTTTCTAAACCTGCCCGCGGAAAGCCGCAAGCTCTCCCCGTAAAGTGCCGGGGCTAATAACACGCCGCGCGGCGCCTCTCAGCTGCACCGCTCGGCATTGTTTTATCGACGGGCCTAAGTGAAAGATACTGGCTATTGCGCGAGCGGATAAGCTTTTTCAGCGGCCGGGTCGTCTTTGGATATACGGGCTTGGTTGGTTAACCGAACGGAAGTGCCAGCGGGGAACGGACTGCCCGCAGCTCTGTGTCCGAAAACGTCTGGGGGGGAGACGATTCAATCGCGATCGCATTTTGCCTGAGCTACGCTCGATCGATTCGCGCGTTTGGCGAGAATCTGCGAAAATAGACGAGTCGCTGGCCTTTTTTCAACCGCGGAGTCGCGCGGTGAAAGCGGACCGAATGTACATCGACGAGGAGGCTGGGAGTGCGGGGGAACGCGGCGCGGAATTAAAGCGTTCGTCGATCGTGAAAGAGGAAAGGGCACAATTAGGGTGATCAGGGACTTTCGGAGATGCGGGTGTGAATACTGAGTACAAAGTCGTGCTTTGTGATTCGTTCTTCTTTTATTTCTGCACTACTCTTTCGAATGAACGTTGCAATCGATTTTCACGGTATTCGCTAAAATCTATATTGCATAAAATTATCAGGCATAATTTGAAGCAATTAAATTAATTAAAACTAGAAATTATTATTTAATAAATAACGAAGAATGTTTTTCAATATGACTTCTTAATTTGCTTAATCACTTCGTTATTTGCATTTTGTGTGACAAAATGCAAATCGCAATTTTTACCATTTAGTTCTAATAAAATTACTCAACTACTTTAATGTTTCACATTACCTAGAGTAAAAAAAAAACACTCCGCCAAATCAGCACACGCTGCCTCAAGAAGCAAGCTCGCAATCTCGAGCAGCCCAGTTTCTCAAATCGCTCGTTTCCAATCCAGAATATCCCCTCTAAATAACCGAGCAGGCCTCTCTCTCCTGGAAGAGGTTTTTCCAAGCCGCGCGCACTATCACTTTCCGGCTCGTCGCGCGTGACGGCCGAGGCGCCGCGGAATAGAATATGCAAAGAGGTCCGCTGCGCTCCGACTTCGTTACCCCCTCCCCCGCTTCCCCTCTTTTGCATAAAAATTGCTTCTAATGCCGTGGGCAGGGGAGCCGCGCGCTGGCGGGCGAGGTGCGGCATCGGGGGAGAGAGAGAGCGCGGCTGCAGGAAAGGACGGAAGGTTCTTCCTGCCGATCGGGGAGGTAATTACGCGTTGCAAAACAGAGACACGACATTCGACTGACCCCGGCCGACCTCGGCGCACCGGAGGATGGGTATCTTTCGACCCCGGCTCCTGGGTACCCGACACGTTTCTTTCACTTGGTTAGCTTCGATTCGTGCTCTTTTAGCGGAGGAGCTTGGCGAGTTTGGGAGATGGTGCTGAGATTGGGGTGTTTTTTTAATAAAACTGTATTTCTATTGCAATGTAATAAAGTAACTTTTAAATAGGCAGAGTGTTCACAAAAGCAGATAAAGGAACCATAAAAGAAAATAAAAGAAAGAGCTCACGCAACGGCAATTGTCCCTCGTAAAAATGCGATAAAAGGTCAGAAGCAAACAAACGTCCGCGAGAGATAAGCCTTCTGAGAAAGGCCATTTTCCTTACCGGCGACCCTCAGCAGCCGGCAAAGTAAGACATTAACCGTAGAAAAGCCTTCCGGTCGCCGTCGGGGGTTATAAGCTCCTTCTCCTCTCCTCCTCGGCGTTTTTCCGCCGAGCACAACACGTTGCCGCGCGTGCCCCCCTCTCCGTCTCTATGAATTCAGTTATGCGAGTCGGAGGAGGAGGTGGATATAGCCCTTCGATACATATTCATGGATGAATCCCATTTGCTGGGAACCACGCGACTGGCATCGTCTCATCACGCTGGCCCGTTTCTCATTCGGCGAATCTTCCTCCTCCCGTTTTTCATCGCTCGGGCTCTCTCTCGCTGCGCAGTTTATTTCATTCCGAGAACGGCAATTAATATCGGCGCGGCCATTCTTCCTCCCTATGGGGCTTTTCTTTGAATATATGGAAATTTTACTGCCCCGATACGCTGCGCGCGGTCCGAGAGTGAGTCTTTTTGTCGCTGGTCTTCCGCCAAATTGCTGCTTTCACTTGTTGTGAATAATTATGATAGTAGCCGCGAGTGCCAACCTTACATTACGGGGTAGCCGGTGCATAAAGCTATTTTAAAAATAATAACTGTTCGGCTGAAAACGTTATGCGCTGATGGCTTGTTATTTGCCGCGCGAAAACTGTACTGCTAACGTTTTCAGGAACTTTTCCGCTGAAATCTCACATCGAGACGCGCGAAAACGCGGCGAGAGAATTTGTTTTCTAAACAAACTCCTTGATTTTCATCGCTCCAGCTCGTTCGCTCCGAGATCCAATTCAGCGAGATTAAGGCAGCGGTGCTAAAATAAACGGGGGGCCCCGCTTAAAATAGCCAGCAGAACAAAGGAGGCAATCGAGGAGAGCTCCACGCTTCCCCCGAAAAAAATCGAAAGTGTCAATTAATTGAAATCATTGAGTTTCGCGAGCCTCGATCGTAAATGTGCAATTGCTTATGCAGCGGAGTGTCGAGTCAGCGCGTGGGAAGATAAACGCGGAGGATTGGAGGTGCTTAAGAGTGGTAGTCGATCCATTGTCGACAATTGTTCAATTTGTCGGGAGAGCGAGAGAGAGAGAGAGTTCGAGAAAGAAAGAGAGCATAATGACTGGCACTTGAGAGCGCTGCTCTCAAGTGCGAAGCTTATCGGAAGTCTCTGCAGAGCGGCTTCAATTAATTATTATTAGTGGCATTTTCTTATTTTTCGGTTTGGGAATTGATGTCGCGAGGATCGAGTTGCGGTTCAGTTGCTGGCCTTAAAAATGTTTATCAAATGGTTTTTGTGATGAGCTAAATTTGGGTTCATTAAACGTGATCTTCAATTTTAATTAAAAGTAGATTGCAATAAATTGCAGCAATTGAAATTTAATTAAAACACTTGTATGACGGCGATAATCAGCATGTAATCTAAAGTATTCGATAAACAACGATCACATGATAAAATATGAGTTTGTCATGCGATAAATATAAAAATGAGTGAGTAAGTATGGCACTTTAAAGTTAAAATATTTTGTTGACCAATTTTTTGTGCGTAAATGTAAAGTTTATGCAGCTTAAATGACTACTAATTTAAATACACTCAAGCAATTACTTACATTACTAAAGACTAAATGAAAAGCAGGAAAAGCTCACCTGAAACAAAAAATGCACAAAATTATAGCCAAATCGCACAACCGCAAAAATATTATTTATAAATTACAGAATTTTCCACGCACAAAGAAAATTTTCCAAAATCACCGACTCTCGCCAAAAACAAGTCTATAATTAAAACGCTCCGTCGTCCCTCCAAGCGCAGTACTCGTCCGTCTTGCGCCCCGGACAAATAAAGGATACGGCGCCGGGAGGCAAAAGGACTGCCCGTTTTACTCAGAAATCAATCGGCTCGGTCCGTAAAAGATCAAAGGACTGCAGGCCTGAGGCTGATCGCGGCTCTGCGAGCAGGAAAACGGTCGAACGGCGGGAGAGACGAAGAAAACGCCGGACGAAGCGAGAAAGCGATGTCAAAGGGAAAGAGAAATTTTGCGAGAAGACACCGTGGCTGTTTATTGGCGGATTTGCCGTCGTGGATTTATTTACAAACCCATTTAAAGCGGGATAATTTTCTATTTTGCTAAGGAAATGCGTGATTTATCGTTTCAAACAGATTCACTGTACAAGTTTTTGACTCAAACAAAAAAATGTCATATTAAAGCACCAATTAATACCTGCATCGAACGAACGTTTGCTCACTCGTTAATAGGAAATCTCGAAACCCCTTTGACAGGACGAGGCTAATTAATCATAGTTATTTTAAACAAGTAACTGTGTTACAAGTATAGCCAGCGGAAAAGAGAGGCAGGAGGAGGAAGAAGAGCGGCCCGAGCGGCAGCAAATGACGGCTAAGAACGAGCCAGGAAGAAGAAAGAACCGATCCGACGAGCTGCTCTCACAAAGTGCCTTCGCTTTGCGCTCCTAATTCCGCGTTAACGTCGGTGCCGTTGTCCCTTCTCGCTTGGCTCGGGCGCCTTTTAAGGCACGCAAGTCAGGACGCGAACGAGTATATTCCACTTAGTTTGATTAGCCTTCGAGAATACCTAGATCTTCCTCCTTTATTACGGGCTTTATGTGCTTTTCTTTCGGCGTCAAATGGGAAGCTGGAAGCATCTTTTTTTCTCCTTTGGCTGCACCGAGTACGCGTATTGAAGGTTGAATGTAAACAAACGCAGGACGAACGAGCATAAAGTGGAATGTCAGTATTGAGGTAAGATCTGCAAAATAAATGCAAAAGTAAATGCCAAAGTCCCCAAATTAATTTACCTTAGGAAGCATCGAAAACACATCTATTTCTAGTATTCGCCCGGCACCTACCTTCCTCCTCCTCTCGAGCCCCCCTAAATTTAGCCTCCGCGCTCATGCCATTAATTCGAATGCGTTCGTAGCAGCTCGGCGCATTGTAATATCGGTCGAGGAGCTATTACAAATCCGTTACGCGCAATAATTCACCCGCTCGAAAGTTCAAGCGCCGATTCGGCGCGCACGTGGCGCGCGGCTCGAGAGGACGGTGCACTCTCGAGGGCAGCGTCGCGGTGCCGCGACAGTTTGCCTCTCCCGGTCCCGTGATTGCGCGCGCGGGGGGGAAGCGCGACTGCTTTCGCGAGCTTTGTTATCGATCCCAGTGGGAAGATTGATCGAAGGCGAGTCTTTTCCGCGCGCGTGAATTGTTAATCGGTCCTCGTTTTGTTGCGTTATATTGGAGAAGCTTAATTACCGGTTAAGACAAGGAGTCTTTTGTATTGATGTATTTTATCAGTCGCGTTGCTAATAAATAGTGAAAAATATTTCTCGCGAATAGAATTAAATTCATATTTTATTATAACTGCGAGTAAAGTAGATATTTATTTATATTCTTTTATTGCTGAACAATTCCATGCTTAACCCACTTTTTAACAGCGATTCTCTTGCACAAAAAACGATCCACCGCTTTGCAGATTTTGCAACAAGTAAAAGTAAAAACCCACGCGAGCGCACCTCAATCCCAGGACAATAAAAAAAAGCTGGCAAATCCGTTTTTGCGCGTTACGCGAACGCGCGTAAAACCCCTTATCTGCTTCCGGCTCAGGCTTAAACCTCCGAAAGGATCCCCGCCTCCGCAGCCCGAGAACTCGAGTCCCCGGCCTTATCGAAGTGTGTTAATAGGATGAGGCGCGACACTCGACTTGCCGAAAATGCGTCGCTCCGATTAATTTGCGTATATCGCTTCTGCTTCTGTCTCGCGCGTTCAGGATCGTTTAACGAGGCGCGGCCGACCGTTAACGGTACCGTAAACCCCCTATAAAAGCGATTTTTCCCAAGTACGTATGTGTATTTTCTAGGTAATTTATGCACGAGAGAGAGAGAGAGAGGGAGAGACGCGGGGAATTTCGACTTGACAACGCGGAGCTTTTGTTCGCGCCACACGTGCGCTTTCTTTTCAGCCGGCTTTTAAGATAAGAGATGTATTGGCTTGCGGACATTGTTGAGATACTTTGGAACTTTTTGCGATGATAACAGCGTTTAAAACGAGCGTCTAGGAATGCGTAGCAGGAAGCTCGAATGAATGAAGCTTAGATTGCAGAAAATAAAGTTTATGTCCACTAATATTGCATAACATTTGCAGAAATTGCAGTTTTGCTACTTAAATGTATAATTAGGGGCTTGTAAAAATTTTTATATAACACCTAATTGTTAGTTGGCGCAGTTATTGCAGTTAACCTTGAGCTAGTTCAATGCAAAAGTGTTAAAAACCGTACTAGATACGTCGATAATTGCACAATCGCAATGAAAAGTTAGCGCTCTTAAACAGGTAATAAAGTGCAGCGTAAAGGTGTTTTCATTTAATGCATTGTAGACGCGATTAATTCAATTGTAAAGATATCGCTTTTATATAGGTCTCCCCTTAAAGCGCGAGAAACACACTTACCGAAAAAAGTGTTTGTTTTTATTTACCCTTTATCTTTAAATCTCGTAACTTTTTACTTCTTCGCATTCCTACTTTTATGAGCCATTAAATTTCTTGTTGAAAATAACGATCCATTAAGAAAAAAAAAAGCAGAGAGAGAAGAAGCAGAGGAACAACGATTCGCAAATCTTCGTACGAAAGTCGCGACGAAAGTGTCGTTGTTAAAGTACCTACTGGTCAAAATGTACATTAATAAATTGCATTCAACTTTAAAATAAAACGACGCCATTGGTAGTAAAAAATGTTATCTCATTACGATAGTTTTACGTCAGTATCGATTCGTGTATTAGTGTTGTAACAGAAAAAAGCCGAAATTTGAAAAATTTATTTGATCGATTCACGATAAATGCAGCGCGTTTATTACTAAACTTTTTATTGAATATTGTTGCTGTAACTGTAAATCAATGATTATCATTGACGATTACCGACAAGGTGGTTTAATTATCTAATTAAAATAGTGAAGTATTACGATTTCTCAGTTAATTTTTTAAACGAATATAAAAATGTACACCCATTCGCAGATTTGCTACAGCATCACACCAAAAATTACAACGTGCATAAAAATCCTGTTCAACTTAATGAGATGACAAATCCACTTATCAACCGCATTTACAAGACCGCAAAGCAGCCGAGGCACTCGAAAATCCCTGGGCGATCCCCCCAAACGGCTCGTCGTCGATCCGACCTCCGCAGAAAAATCCAAATAATACCGAAAGACTTTGTAGTAAACGCGGTAATAAGCCCCGGCGAGCACTTTGCCGCGGCCGCGAAACGGGCAATAACGGCCCCGGCGCGCGGAGCGTCGACAAAGCAAATAACTCGCGCTCCCGGGGCGCGTTTTCCCCGAGTGCGTTCATTACGCCGATTTAAAGGTGAGGAGCCCGCTTAACGATCCGCGGCGGCACAGCCGTTCCTCCCTCTCCCCTTTACGCGCGCGAGCGCGATTATTGTTTCGCACCTGCGATAAACAACGACGGTCGCTCTTTCTGCGCTCCTTTGTCCTGCGCTGCGTCTTGCATTCTCGCGCCTATTTCTTATTGGCTGTAATCGCTGCGCTTTTTAGCGGCTTTTATTTTCAAGTGATTTAGGCTGGTATATAACAGCGTTGTTGTACGAGTGTTGGTAGTTTTCTGTTAGAAACTATTTTTTTTTATTAGATTCTTACAAAACGGCATTAAAACCTAATCAAGATGTTTTAAAAGTTCGTGAATATCATTGAAAAAGAAATCTGTCCTGAAAATCATTGCTTTCATCCGCCCACACGTGTGCGAGTCTCATTAATTAAGTAAATTATTTCCCCAATTAAAAAAGCAAAACCTCGAAAAATTAACTCCGCAGCCCGGACATACAAAGCTACAAGCAGTTAACCGAATTTGCCAAAAATCCCAGCGCATTCCAGAGCCCCCGGCCGTCGAAAGCCGAGGCAGGCGAACGACACTTGTTAACAAGTTCCGCGCACGCGCGCTCCTTCCCGAATTTACGAGCGCCTCGTAAAGGAAAAAAAGTCCCGATGACCGCGCGCGCCGGAGGACTCATTCCCTCCCGCTCTTTTCGGATGATACCACCGCCGCGTAATGGAGGGGATCATTAAGCCGGGGGGATCGTAAAAATTCCCCGGCGCGACCGCGTGAAATTGCGCGCGCGATTTTAACGCCGGCGAAAAAAATATCCGGACCGCCGTGAGAAATATAAATTCCCCGCTGCGGAGTTTCGACGAGTGCGCGGGCCAGAGCGAGAGCTGATAAATGCTCACTTAAGGTCGTTAAAGTCCCTTTTCAGGTGTATAAAGTTGGGGAGCGCGTGATTCTTTTACAAATTTTCGGACCATCACTGTTTTTACTGGGTTGGTAATGTCGGTGGTTTTTGATGAATTGCAGAAGCTAATATTGAATCTTGGTTGTGTTACGGGCCGTTAAAAAGATTCGAGACGAAGTTTCAACCTTTTGGATGTTCTTGAACATATGTCATTAAAGAAGTATAAGTATTATAAGTGGCAATGAAATACATCTCGCTGTCAACTTTAATAAAAAAATGTTTGCAATGTACATAAATTTTGTGCGGCTACAAAAATTTTACAAAATCTTCGTAAAATCCAAAATCAACGTTCGTAAAGAAGCTCTTAACATCCTCCGTTCGACCGTCAAATCAACGGTAAGCCCTTGAAACCCGAAACGATCGAGCAACTTCATTTTCGCCAACATAAACGGCGCGCGTTCGTAAAATCGCGATTGATCAGCCGGCGCTCGTGCGTACAAAGTCTTTGAAAAGCGATGTAGCCCCGAGCCGCCTTGTGGGTTTTTCGCCGTGGGTTTATAGCCGCGTTTTATCGCTCTGGAAACACTGCAAATTGGTTCGTCTTGTGTGCGCGAGCGAGAAGCTCGGTGATTGGTTCCAAACAAAACAGTCGACGCTCGAGTTTGACGATAAGTTTCTCAATGAGATTCGTATTTATTTGCGGCTTTAAGCGATTCAAGTTTTACGGTTGTAAAACATTTTACGTTTAAGTTAAAAAAACAACAACTATTACTTTAAAACAAAAAATAGACGCTTATTTCGAACACCAATTCAATTTGCCAGTCGTACTATACGCCGGCTGAAATCAGCGAAGAATCAGCGCGTTCATTCCGAAAACGAGCGCGCCGCGGAGAGCGACCGAGCTCGCTTACAAGCGCCGCGCAGTGCAGCACGAAAAAAGCAGCGGCCGACAACATTTTATCAAAAACAAATCTGCGCCCGTGTACTCGCATTGTCATTGTCGATGCTCCGCGCTCAGAGAGAGAGAGAGAGAGAGAGGGAGAGATGGAGAGAGGCGCGCATTAGCATTTTTCGCTCATGCCAGTGAAAGTAGCCGCGGCGGCGGCATGATTCTAATGACGCTTAGAAGACACGAGCCGCGCGCGTTCTCACAAAAGCCTCGCGTTTCGCCGCACGCCGACGTCGCGACGTCGCGCTTACAAGCTCCGTACGTTTGCGCGTCCTGCGGACGAGCGGGCTCGTTAGCGTGGGGAAAAGTCGCGGGGAGGGAGAAAAATGGGGGACGACGGCTGGATAAACAGTCGAAATCGGATGGTGCTGCGGGCGGGAAGTGGAACGTTTTATTGTTCGCGAGATGTGGCTTATCATACATTTAATCACAGAGTTGGATTAATAATTTATAAAAATATTTAGCCTAATCGAAATACTAAACATGCGATGCTTAAGTTAAAATTAGCTGTCAATTCATTGCCGAGGACAACATTCGAGTTTCAAAGAAGAATAACAAATAGACCGGGAGACTGACTGAAAGCTCGGATGACAACGGCATCCGCAGGGAATTTCCGAAACGCAGCCCCGCCGCGTCTCCTCGTCCGCTTTTTTCTCCTCCTCGCCTCGCAGAAAAAGAGCAGCAGAGGAGACCGAGAAAATCCACGCTTCGAGAGAGACAGAGAAAGGGAGACAAAGAGAGAAAGAAAAGGGCCAGCAAGGGCATCGAGCGCCGCCGCTAGACTCTCTCGCCTATATATACGCGCGCACGTGTATATATATGTGCGAGTGGAAGCATTCAGAGAATTATGTCCTTATTGTATGTTAATCGGATTCCCGTGTGTGCAGCCTTCTCTCTCTCTCTCTCTCTCTCTCCCCTCGCGAAAAATAGCTCGCGATTCTCTTCTCCGATCTCTCCCTCTCTCTCTCCTATATTTTCGCTGCTTCTTTCTCTAGATTTTTTTCCTAGATGCGCAGGAGAGCTTCTCGAGATCCCACGGGATTTTGCGGTTCTTCTCTGGAGGTAATCATAATGGCACACGACGCTAAGATTGCGAGCGTTGACCCTCGCGCAGTCGAAAAATCAGCTGGGCTAGAGAGTGCGTTGACTTTTTAAGGAGCGCTGGGCAGTCGGTGCAAGGTGACGGGATTTTTACGTTCGAGGATAAGGTTTGATAATAAATGTGTAGCATTGCGTGTAAATTGCCTGTATTGCTTTAATAGGCACATTGTACCTCGGTTGCGTAAAGAATTTTTCGAGGCATCAAAATTTCGAAGAACCATTCATTGAAGAACTGCGCTCGAGCTAGCCTTTTATTGCGAATAATCGACGTGATCAAGAATTATTGCAGCATCGGAGCTATTATTCATCCGATTATTTATGAAGGATCAGCCTTCTATTGGCTGTATATTACTAAAATTTCAGATCAGTTTTACGCGCGTTGTTTTCCTCTAATGAACAGTTTAGCGCTCCGGAATACGCTTTGCAAAATCACATCTCGGGAAAAGCTATATATTTTCGAACATTAAAGGAGGCGAGACTAATGTAATACTCTAGATATGCAGTTATAAATATCAAAAGAAAGACGCATAAAAGTTAATGCGCTGACGTTGCACGATAACTTCGCAAAAATGTGCAACTTAGCATAAACTAGATTATTGTAGCGTGTATGGGAGTAAATTTTACGATATTTGCATTGCGTAAAGTCATAGAACTGTGTACGAGATATTAATAGCGTATTTCATATTGAAAACTCATTAATAAATATTGCATAAATAAATAAACCGTTTTGTTTTCTCAAATCGCAATTCCGTAAGTTACTAACGTATTAAAGTATTAAAGAATTAGAATTAATTAATTAAGTCATATTTACGATTATCGCAAATTTATTATCGCTGAAACTATTAAGCTCGAGGGAATTCTCACGCCAGTAAAACGATAATTATGAAATTGGAACTTAAATTATTAATATTCTTCTTCGTATAACGTTCAAACTATTTAAATCAAAATTTAATACCGATTATTACCAACGCACATATTTTACAAGAGCCTCCGCTCATAAACTCCACTCCGAAATCCCGCACTTTTATTTCTCCCAAGCCCGGCAACAACGCGTCCGCGCAACAAAGCACACACTCCGACGCGTCACACCGCGGCGGATCATAAACCAAACCGCGAGAGAGAGAGAGAGACGAAAATCCATCCCCAATCGCGCCTCTTAAATCTCTCCCCCTCGCAAGAAAAAAAAAAAGGAGCACCGAGAGAGGCGAGCGTAACTTACGCGCTATTAAAAGCCGAGTCCCATAACTCACATCGAAAGCTCGCGCGATCGTAATGCTCGTCGATTTGAACCGTGACGAAGGAGGCCGCCACCGCCGCCGCCGCCGCGTATCGATAGCGGGTCAATGGCATCGGCCGCCGCGTCGAGCCGGGCCGATTCGCGGCGCCGCGGCGGCTTAATTAATCCGATAATTGAATTTACGCCCGGCGCCGCGACGCTCCGGCTCTCTCTCTCTCTGTCGAGGGGTGGCTTTTATCGCTGAGAGGCTCGTTTCAGGGATGTGCAGTCGCTTGCGAGCGAGCGGCTTTCGGGAGAAATGGGACGTGTAATGCGGCTGAGGGCCGCTCTTTTCCGCCGAGGATTCTTTAATCGGTTTCGAGCCGCTGCGGCTATTTGTGGAGTTCGAGACGCCTTTTAAGATTTTAATAACCAGTTTTCTGAAAAGATTGCTATTTATAATGTGCGTGTGATTTTTATCACGCGAGTTTCTCCATCTTTTTACTGCCTTTAGGTTTTGCATAAAAAGCGCGCAACATCTCAATGACATATAACAGATATTTTCCGAGCGTAACAACTTTTACGACTTCGCTATAAAATTCGCATTCTCGCGGCAACAATCATTCTTTGATCATTTTGCAACGTCAGTGTCGCCCATAACTTGTCCGGCGTCGAATCAAAATGTATAACCACCGCGTAAATCCCGCTGTTTATTAAAGGTAACTAAGCCGCAAAAGATTAATTCCCCCCCGCGAGTGCCCCTTTTTATCAAGAATCCGAAAATAAACAACTCGCGTCGCGGGAAAATCCTTGAGATATCATTGGGTCACTAACTCAGCGCGCGCACATCATTCACGTCCCGAGGTCGCGGAGCCGGCCGCCGAGAGCCGCCGTCTCGGATCCCGAGCGCCGAGTGTGTGTCTGCGTGTCTCCCCGACGCAAATCCGAGGGAGAAATTGATTGATGAAAATCGCGGCGAACGTAACGTTTCTCTCTCGCCGAGAGCCGCGCGAGATAAGCGCGCCGAGCGCCGCGGATTCTGCGCCGCCTGGCCGCGTCGCCCTGGAAACGTTGTAAATCTGATATGTATTTTCGCGCTGGGCGCTCGAGCGATTTATTTATTTTCGGAGCTCGCTCTCGAGTGGGGGAGATAAGATGGCGCGATGCAAAAATTTCGTCGGCCGGATAAAATTGCTGGGAGTGGAGTGCTTTCGACTTTGATGTTGGGGTATTTTTGAGGTGGGAGAGGGATTCGTTTTTGGGTTTCAACGACGGTCGAAAAGGAAATTTTAGTTTGCAAAGTATTATGGCGCTAGGAAACTTGTATCCAAAGTCTGACAGCCACTGCGCAGAATCATTTGGAAGCACTTTTCAATTTCAGCGTCGAGATGAGTTACATTGTTGAAGCGACCGCAATGTAAAAAAAAAAATGCCGATTCTAAAAATAAGCTAAAGCGTCCGTGAGTTTTTAATAGAGCAATAAATACGCAAAGCTCCTTTAATGGAAATGTACATATGTTGCAGTCTTGCCAAAGTCATTATCATTAAAGCGGCCAAAGCAAGAAGAGAGAAAGAGAGAGAGAGAGAGAGAGAGAAAGAGAGAAGGAGGCAAGAAATCACAAATATCGCAATAACATACTTGCGCACACGTTGATTCCGAGAACCGGTCGGCTTCCATAAATCGCTACATAGAAAAGAGCCGAGACGACGAAAAATGAAAGAAACTGTTTCATGACTAAAAGATACAGAGAGCGAAATTATGATACGCCGAGATTACTTCATTAAAAATTCCTGCGTGTGTCTATATAATGAAACGGGTTTTTTCGCTCGATTAACTATTTTTACTCGGCTCGGAGCTATATTTCAGCCCGAGCTCTCTGACTTACTTCAGCGCTAAATTACTGGTTATTATGAGCATTAACTAATTAGACGCGAAGTTAATTCGACACATATTTCCTCAACCTATTTACCCAGGCTAATGATATACGCTAATTTCCACCTCGACTCCTTAAATCTCCAAAAAGCATCGAGAAATGCCTCCCAATTAAATATCATATAAACCTTCGCGCATTCCGAGGCGCGCCGAATAACTTAACCCTCCTCGCCCCCCCCCGCCCCTTTTTCCGTCGGTAAAAAAGAAATTCATTAACCCATCGGGGCCGCCTAATTAGCGGCTCCGGCGCCGTAAATCGCGCGCTTATGAACGGGCGGCTCTCTTTCGCCGCGCATTTTTCCGGGAAAAGCTCCCGTTGCATAATGAAGAAAAGCCGACGCCGGCGCCGGGAGTTCGAGAACCGGACCTCGAGGAACGCCGTCCGGCCTGTCCATCTACGTCGGCGCGGCGCGAGTGCCGGTCTCCCCCGACTCCCGCCTCCTTCTCACGGCGAGCCGAGGCGATGCAAAAAAATTAGAATATCGACTCGCGCGCCGGCCGCGGACGGCGGAGGCTTTGCCTGGTATGCTGCCTTCTGCCAGGCTGGTAATGGGGAGGAACTGGGATTTTAAGGATTGATAAAGTAAGTTGACGGCGGTGACTTTTTAGTTTTGCCGCGTGTTTAGATGTAAATGGCGATCGGTTAACGAAGAAGAGAGACTTTTTTTTTGGAATTCTTGTACATAATTTATCATATTATTGTGGGCTCGAGATGAAGGCTGCGGTTCAAGTAGATTATTTTTTCATTTTAATCGCTAATCACCTTAAGAAGGGTTCACGTGTAGAATCGAGTGACAGATTAAAGAAATTTATGAAATTAATTCTTTTTTATCAGTCTGCGGAATTTTAAAAGCACTAAATGAAAACACTTTGAAATAAAATATAAAAATCTTAAACTTCGTAGAGAGAAAATCCATTAATTCGTGTATCCTGCAGGTCAAACCCATAACCTTATAAATTCAGAGTACAATGAATATAAATTAACAATTCTTATAATTAATGAGTGTAACCTTGAAATAAGTGTGAAAAGTATGGAAAAAGTGTAAGTCGATAATTCACACCCCCTCAATTCCTGATCGTTCCGTGTAATTTAAAATATAATGATATACGAATGAGGTGCAAAGTTACTTACAGAAAAATAGATCCATAATATACCATTAATAGCTTCTGTCACTCACCTGAAACAAACAAGAAAAAATTCCAATTAGACCCACATACACTAAACGCGCCGTTTCAATTTTCGCGCAACCGTTCTCGGAAAACAAAACGACGGAATAACGAAAATCCTCGAAACGGGCCGCACTTCCTGCCGACGTGCCCGTCGCGCGCCACGAGGCAGCTTATCACGGATTGGCGATCGAATCGCGCCGATCGCCGCGAGGTTCGCCCGTCGCGGAGCGGCGGCACGCATCGGCGCTGCCTTCGATCTCGGCAATTAGGACCGCCGCGAATATAATTATTCCGCGCGTCTCCGCGCGCTTCTTCCGCGTTAATAACGTAGTCGCGTTGCGTGCGTCGCGACCGTTTCCAGCGGCGCTCGGACGCGCCTCGCTGCCCCCTTTTTCCCCCCCGGCCATTTTGCGTATATGCGCTTCCTTTTTTCCAGAGACGCGCTCCGGCGTTTCTTTCGTGCGCGCTCCGCGAGCCTCGTTTTATGCTTTGCGGAGCAGCGGGCGGAAGGTTTATGGAAATTGAATCGTTCGCTTCGAGTTCCTAAACTCATTGTTATTGAGTTTGCCTGGGTTATTTTACGATGAGATTGAATTTTAAAAAGGCTCGTCTGTTCTTTACGCTTCTTTTTTTTAAAGGGGAATTGAAAGTTTGCCGAAGGTCGGCTGAGTGAAATTGTTTTTTTCTCCTGTAAAAGTTTTAATTAAAGTAGAATTATTGGCTTACATTTATTAATTTTTGTAAAAAAGCAGAGTTATCCTCTTACATTGAATAACGATACTATCTCCACAAATACAATAATCAAATTTAACGAACTATTTTTCTCCAAAATCGACAAAAGGCCACAAATCCAACCACGCCGACAAGGCAGGCAGCACACCCGAAAACGCTCTTCAAAGCCGCTCTACAAAAAGCTTCTAACAATCCCCGAGGATACAAAGAAAAGAGCTTTCCGCCCGAGCCGTGCCATCGAAATCCTGGCCGTAAATCATCGGAGTGCATTGCACTACCGGCTGACCCAAAAATAACGCTTGCATAAGGATCGCGTGCGCCTCCCACGCTCGCACGGCCGCCGCCTCGCAATCGGGACCGGCGAGCTCGGGCTGCGGCCAAGTGCCCGATTGGCTCGCGAGAAGGGCTGTTCCGCGCCAAGTGGCGCAGCCCGGCGCGGATATCCTTGAAATTCTGCAGGCTCGTCGTTAGGTTGGAAAAAAAGGAGTGCGGCTCGTTTGGCTATTTTTAGCTTATCGGCGTTTTTAAGGGCGCTGGGTCGGGCTGCCGAGTGAATGTGGTTGTTTCTGATGATTGAGCCGGGTCGGTTTTAGCGACTGAACGCGTTTTTTTTTTTGATAAAGGAAATTCTTGCTTTTTTACAGAAACAATGAAGAACGTAAAAGTGTTGCGTCAAAATTTACTTTAGAAATAATTAAATCTATTTTTAACAGTATTATAAAACGGTTTATAAACAGAGCAGTAATTTTAGAAGTGAATCAACCAGTTTCCAGGCAGAAGCGTCGTTTCCAGGAAGAAAACTTGCCAAAAAGCAATCTCCTAACCGAAAAAGGAATTAAAAGCCACTAAAGTATCAGCAATCGTTAAGCGATTATCTACGCCAACAAATCCTCCCGCCAATTATCTTAAAACTTTCAGGCCAGCGCTAAATTCTTTTCCCGTCGCGCAATCCTCCGTATTCCCGCTGACCAGTCCAATACTGGGCCACGAGACTTGCAGCGGCGCGCTTTTTACCCCCATTACGCGGGAGAGGAGAGAGCGGCGAGAAGTGCCGGCTTTATTTATAGTAAAGTTGGCGAGAGGCTATATTAATCGCCGACTCTCGACGACGGCGGCGGCTGCTGCTGCTGTGTATGTCTCTCGCGGACCCATAATCCCCCGTATTCCCGGGGCTGGAATGCGGCGTTACTGCCTGCGAATTGAAACATTGTCTAATTACGATTTGGATCTTTGCTTTAACGGCGGCGCGACGCGGCTTTGAAGCAGCTTTATTGAGCCATCGAGTGATGGGATGAATTGGTTGCCCGGGTGTGCTTTATGAGGCGCTCGGCTCCGAGCGCTTTGTAACGCGTGTCGAGTGGGATGTCGCTTTACGATGCTACTGGAACATACACTCTGTTTACGCTAATTGCTCAAGCGCGCATTCGCGCTGTGCGTCCGCTGGCGCTCGAGTGAATTCTGAAATTTGGAGCTTAAAGTGTTTGGGTTGCGAAGATTCTGATATGTTATGCGTCGATTTCAACACTTTAGCTGTGCCTACTTTTCAAGCACGTTTGACTAATCGAACTTGTCCGAGAAGTTATTATGGGCGCATATGCTGCGGTCATGCAAGCGGCCGGAATTTTAGGACACAGATAATATAAGTTCAAAGCAATTATCATATTGCGCGGCGAGGAAATGAATTCATGCCGGAATGTTCCAATATATCAACGCTAAAATACGAGCTATTAATACAAAGTTAAGATAAATTAAGATAAACGTTTTGGGAATTCGATGGCAGCTGCAGGTAAAGTGGTAGTATTGGAGGTATTCGAAAGTCGTACATTAAAACAAGAATGCAGCTGTCAGAGCGCAATATTTTTTCAAAGATAAATCTAATCACCGAATTTTCGAGATCAGCAAAGGCCGGCAATTCGCCCCGCTGACCGAAAACACTGGAAGGAAGACTCGGGAACTATCCTACGCCGAGGAAGAAAGTCGAATAAATTTCGCTCTCTCAATCACGAGGGGGCCGGACTTAACGAGAGAACAGATGCGCCTGCGGTGCTCGGTTAGATACGACAATGTTAGTCATGCGCATACTAATTTTCCGCGGCGACATCCGGCAGCGGACCGCCGGCCTGCGACCCGAAAACTATTGAAATTAATTTTGGGAGCTGCGCCGCGAGGTCGTGTATGCGCGGGTCGGGGAGCGTGCAGGCTTTGCGTAGGAATTTACGTGCCATGCTTGCATTAGATACGTAATTTAATTGGCTTTTTGGGGTTTGAAGAATATTTCTTGGCGATCGTTGTTTGCTGTTTAAAAAATGTCTTCAGTCAAGAATAAAAGAGATTGTTTTTTAATTCTACTTACATGATATAAGTAAACAACGTATTTTGAATAAAAAAAAAATACTTAGCGTCTACAATCTGCAGCCGAGTCAATACTCCCAGAACAAGCCGTACTATTTGCCTAAAAAAGCGAACCCCTTTAAAATGCACTTTCACATCGATAAATCAGTTTCTTCGCTCTCGTGCGTCGTCAGAGTCGCTCGATCCTTCTGGCGCGTTTCAGCGACAGACCAATATTCCGTTTAGCTTTGGTTTCCCATGTATGCAAAGAGCCGATGTAATGACGCTTTTACGGATCGCGACGGGGATTCGACGCGCGCACGTGCGACCGCGCTCCCGATTTTCATCATTTAACGAGTTCGTTTTTCGATTATGCAACCGTTCGCTTTTCCTTTTATCTTGGCTTTTCAAAATTCGAATTTGCTGGCGTTATGTAACAAAAGAAAGATACGTCAGTCACGAGCTATCTCGTTTACTATTTATTATTATTTTCTCTTTTTAATAATATTTACAAGAGGTTTAAATTAAAAAGCAAAAGCTACCTTCTTCGTCTATAACATAAACGTATTTCCTTAATTAGGCTGTTCAAGCACGAAATGTATTAGATCTAAGAAATTTTATCTAAGAAAACTATTTTATGTTTTGGTTAACGAAATAGAATGTAACAATTGTCCGAACTATACTAGCAATTGTATTTCTTAATAAATAAGATTTTGTTTCTGGTCTTGACTCATACAGACGGTACATTGTACGCTGCAGCGCCTTAGAGTTAGACGTTAGAAAATATTAGTCACTATATTTTTGTAGTGCTCTGTGTGCGCGACAATTCTTAGAAAACTTCGATAAAAAGGGATATACGGTCGTTGAAAATGCACGAGGCATTCCGATTTGGAAACTCGTCCTAAGTCTTTTTAAAATTCATTCCGACTTTGAATCTCGTCCTGTACGGACCGTATATTACAAACAAGTCATTTCAATAAAATTAAATTTTATAAAGAAATTTCTTTAAATAAAATCATTAACCTCTCTATCCGAAACGTCTTTTACGAGATTAATTTTTCGTAAAAGGCACCTAACACAATTTGGTGCATAGGCTTAAAACTCCTTTCAATGAAAGAAGTATGGTATAGACTTTGTATGCACAAAATAATGTAATGATTTAGAAGACATTCTTATATTCTCGTTCAGTTACCCGAAAGAATGACGGCGCAAGCGTTAATATTCAGAGAAAGTATTACGAACTATTATATTAATAATAAATTCGCTGGCCCGCGGCGCGCGGAAATATTTCTACCAAATCGGCGTCCAACTTGTAACGTGAAACGGCGAATTAAGGGGAAACTGAACTCTTTATGACGTGGCGTGACGCGTTTATATTTCGCAAAAGTATCCGTACGTGATTTTGATACATAAATGCCTCGAATAAAATAATTCAAATGCTAACGCGGAAGCATAAAAGTGCGCCGTTTTCTTTCCCTCTTTTTATTTGCCATTAACCTTGTTCCGTGAAACTTTATACCCGCCGTTGACACAGATTTTGTTGTAAAAGTTAAGGTCAGTCGTTTCACCCGCAATTATTTTTCAAAATTCAAATGCGAAGCAGTGCAATACGCGCAGCTGCGCGGTAATAATTTAAAAATTGGATTTTTTAATAAAAATGTACTTTTCCCCTAGCCCGCATTTTTACGCACATCACGATTTCGGAACATCCGCCATTTCGCCAATCACCTTATACACACTTCAAAACTACGCCGAGCCGAAGGAAAGGGCCAAATAAATCAGCGCGCAGCAAAGCGAGAAAGAGGAGGAAGCTGCAGGAGCCGTGTATCACGTTGCTCGCGAGAGACGCTCGCGAGCTTGCAGCGGGTGTCGAGTTCATTGAGCTTCGGAGAAGCCGGGAGAGCGAGAGCGTCATCCACGAGCGCCTAGGATCTTCGCGCTAAGCGCACCCCGATGCTTCCAGTTACGCGAACTTCGCAGTATGCCTGCGGTACCGTTAGGCGTTGCGTCGGAAGCCGAGCTTCTTCGGTTACTTTGCTTCCTCCGCCTTCTTGTTTCGCGCTCTCGTCGTGTCGCGTAGTTTTATTGGGGACGGAGGAGGAGGGTTTTGCTCTGGGTGGTAAAGGGAAATGGGGAAAGGTTGGCGAACCTCTTATGATAGTAGGTCGTTGAATCGATGGGGGAGAATAGTTATTAAACTTATAAATTGATTCGGATATACTTTTTCCTTTCACTTTTGGAAAGCTAGCAATCTAGGCCGTAAACCAAAATGTGACGTCAAAATATTTATGAGATACCAATTTCCCAATCGCGCGCTTGATAAATTAATTTTATTCGCATTTTACTCATTGATAAGGAATTCGCCGATAAGAGAGGTGAAAAATTGCTTCACACCAGCAATTAATTCCATAGTTATTACGTCATTTTTTTTTTTTCTTATAAAATATCAGAGAAATGAGAAACTCAATGCTATAGTTGTATATTCTTGCTTTGCACAATCCGTCTATAATTACAGCGCTTTTAACGATCATTTATATGTAAATTGTAGTATCCTACGGTAGACGACAAGTTTACAGTCAATGCAACTTGCGGGTCAAAAATTGAATTTTTCACAGCTTAAATTACTTATTGTTCCTAAGTGGAAAAATTAAATCTCGGTAATAGCCACGTATTAACCATTTTTAACTGTTTGTAAACGCATCGTTTTAAAATAAATATTATAATATTTGAAATTATCAACGAGCATAAACTACGTAGTCTACTGAATAATAACTTAATTAGCCTTCATAATTGACAATAGACCTTATTCGAAAACATTTCCACGCGTTTAATGAAACTTGAGACATCTCATCTGCCGAGCGAAAGAAGACATTTCCAGCTTAGATAAAATTTTTCTCCTGGCAATTCGCTTGTCTTACTCCAAAGATTACAGAAATATTTATACAGCGGCTCTTCCGAAGGTTATCGCCCAGCAACAAAAGTATTCCACAAAAGAGTCGAGAAAGACTCTTTATTCGAAGCCGATAAACGAAGCCTTAACTCTCATCGTCCGATTGTTATTGCTAATTTCGCTGGCGTGATTTATGCAGGGCTTGTGTGCAAAACCGCCGTTTCTCGGAACTGAAACTTGTTGTCCGGCGCGTAAATTAATGCACTGACTCATTAGCAACGCGAGACGCGCAGATAGAGGCTGGTCTCGATACGTTTGGATTATTTGCGTTAGCGCGAATTGATACCGTTGAGGATGGACTTTACTGCGTGCTTTGATATGCTGACGAAAGGGGAAGTCTTCATTGTGTATATTTGCACGTAGAGAATTTGCTTTTCTGGCGTTTGATACCAGTTTCAAGCAAAAGATGTTCAATTGGGTGATCAAATAATTCATTATGTACTCAAGGAATGACGAAGAATTATTCTATTAGAAAAGCTTCGCAAGTTGAGATAATTTTTAAAATTACAGTTCGTCAATACGAATTAGAATACTGTGAAAACAAAAGCAAAATAAACAAAACGATGTAATTTCATCAACTTTGCAGACTACTACCTGAATGAAAACCGAACTTGGTGCTAAAAGAGCGCTTCGTCACTCGACCGCGTCAACGACCATCGGCATTGCCAAAAAAGAAAGCCACGCTTCAGACGACGAACCAATTCGCCGAAAGCTCAATCCAGCTCGTTGCCCAACAATCCAGAATTCGTGCAACCTGCTCCTCTCCACTGAATGAAAAAAAAAAAAAAAAAAGGAAAGGTGCGTCGGCGTTCGCGAATCGAGAGTCTCCTTAGCCCTCCCGGCAGCGCTCGAAGGGGAATCGATGCGATAATAACTGTAATTATCGGAGCCGGGCGAAATACTGCGTACAATGACGGCACGGTGCGTATTACGCATTGTTCGGCTCGGCGTCTATATTGCTGTTTGCCGGAGCGCGGCAATAAAGTCCGACGTGCGCACGCCGCTTTTTATCCCCCTGCAGGCGGGAGCGAACAACACCGGAAGCGAGACTCGATGACGAATAATCAGAAAGTTGTAATTGTCCTTTTCTTTTTGTTTTTCGGAGACGGAAGAGGCAGTTATAAAGGTATGCTTGCACTTTTGTTCACAGGAAAATTCGTCGCGAATAAACTTTATTTTGCGTCAAGTTTGTGAGCGAAACTTTAAAGCAAGAAGTAAATTAATAAATCAGTACACGTCTAATTCAGCAGAAACAGCAGTCTCCCAAAGAAGCACATCACGCGAACAAAGCTTCCCAATCCAAGCCTCGAAATATCATCAATTGTCCGCCAAAGCAAACATTTGCTCCCACCCGAGCTAATAAAGAGCGCTAATAGATTCTCTCCCGAAATTAATCTCCCAAAGAATCGCTCCATCCCGGCGAAAACGTTCCCTCTTCCACCCGAAGCTCGCCCCATTGTTCTCCACGGCAGCTGATTTACATGGAGCGCAGCAAGTTCTAATCAAAAAGAGCCGGAGCAACAAACATTCGCGGCACGCGCGCGCTCGCGCTCCGCCGTTAGCTTTAGAATTCATGCGCGAAAAACCGCCCCCGAAGCCCTTCGGGGTTACAGACGGCTCGGCGGCGATCGTAAGTAAGGCATGCCGCGAGAGCGGGCAAAAAGCGCGCGCCGGGCTGGGCGGATGAAAAGTTAATAAACGGGTCTGCCCCGCACCGCGCGGACTCGTCCGAGTGCTGATTAAGTACTAAATAGTCTTTATTTAGAGTGGGATTCCGAAGGCGATCGTTAACAGCTTTCTCCGCGGTGATTCGTTAAAAATTGGCAGATTATGTTTGCTTAAACAAAGATTGCGCCCTGACTCCGTCGTAGTTGCTTTCGAGCCTGTCGATGATTTCGCTTAGCCGGAGTGAATAATTACGATCGGTTAAAACAGCTTCTCTCCCGACTTAAAACTCGGCAGCAAAATCGAGCCCTCCACCTCGGACCGGCGCTGCACTTCTCGCATGTCAATGTCGTCCTTACACGTGCGCGGCAGAGTCGAGGGCACGACCGTCGGCGAGGCTCGCGCGTGCGCCTCGCCGAGCATCGTAACGAGCATTGTCTCGCGCTCTCCGGGCTTTCGATTTCAGTGCGCCCGGCGCGCGGTCGGGACTTGTTTGCACTTTTCGCTCCGCGATCGACGATTATGAGGTTGGTATAGGTGATGATGGGGACGCCGGGATTGGAGACGGGAACCCGGGAATTATTAGGGGGGGCCGGCTCGGGGAGGTTCAATATTTGGTCTTTGGATGGCGAGGAATTCTTTGCCGATGCAAAGGAGCATGCATTTCATGTACTCGAATTAATTGATTTGAAATGAATTAATTTTCTGAGCTTGTTTAAAAGCACTTATTAACTATGTATTTTTACTTTAACTTGTTCGGTTAGCATACGAAGCACTGTAATTCTGCAAAGTTATGTCGCGAAGTTTTTCGACTAAATCTGCATTATTTTACACACGAAAGTATAAATTTCATAGAAGAAAGTATCGTATAATTTAGATAAATGCACTAATTTTCATCCGCTGAAATAACTGACACCGCGCGGCAGTGAAAGTTTTGCGAGAGAATTATTAACATAATTGATTTACGTGCCAAATGAACGAAAAAAAAAAAAAAAACGCGCATCGGAAAGTAAAGCACAATTTCACGCATTAAAGCCGCGGAAAAAGCGATTGACAGCAGAATACACCGCGCCGCCGGTCGGCGCATTTACTTTTCAAATCATCGCGTTTCCTCCGCTATTGTATATTATTTCGGATAAAAGTCCGGCTCGCCGCGGTTGCATCGAAGCTTTATTTATGAAACCAAAACCGGCGCGAACACGTGCGCGCATCGATTATTTTCCTTTCAGCCCGGCGCGGAACTTTCCTTTTCCATCTGGTCGTCGGGGCGCCTCATTGTCTCGGCGTGCTCTGCGGCCTCGAAAAAGAAAAAAAAAGAAAAAAGAAGAAAAAAAACGGACAATTACCGGACTTGACGGTCCTTGAAGTTTATAACTGGAAAACGTTTAGGAGTGTCTTTTCTTTTCATCGCCGCAGGGGAGGGGAGCTTTTGACTCGATTTAATGGCCGATGCGGTTCGTTCTGCAGCCGCTTTCCAAGTGGAATTTCAGCAAACTAATTAAGCGGTGGTTACGTGTTATTTGTAGAGTACGCTGGGAGTAGTCTCATGTGTATTTCATTAGAATTTTTTTATACTATGCTTAAAAGAATAGCTAAATGTCTAAACTCTTGGCATACAAAAATAGCCAATCGCAACGTTAATCAATTCAAAGAGTATTAACCACCGCGAACCGTATAAGCTCGAAATTGAATTTGAATCGTCTCGAAGCCGGGCACAAATCAAAAGCCCTCCAATTACCCTCGTAAAACGTTGATCGACCCTCGGCCCTCGGAATGCCATCGATCAGCCTAAGCCCCGGCGCACAAATGAACCCATATCGGCGATTTATCGGCAGCGAGTGTACATCGTCGGGTATATCGGCTTGTTCGACACGATAACCTGCGCGAGGGGCTCTCTCTCTCTCTCTCTCCTCGCTCTGACAGAGACGCGTATGCGCTCTCTCTCTCTCTCTCTCTCGGGTACCCGCTCTAAAAATAGCCCGTACACCTATGAATCGTCCCGAGGCGCGCGCGCGCGGCTCCTAGCGACTCGCGCACAGGGGTGTAGGCAGGTACACGCGGGATGAAATACGACTCGGTGTCGTTGCCGATCGTGTAGGACACGCGCCCGAGCGCAGGTGGGCCGGACGAGCGCGGGCGCGCACCGAGAGGCCTCGGGCTGATATGGATTTCTTGCTCGGGACGGAGGGCTTTTCGAGGCTGAGCTGAGGTCCTTTTTTGCTGATTAGTCGGGCCTTTTTTGCCCGAGGACTCGGCGCGGATTTATACCTTTATTAGCGCTGGATTGGGCCGGGTTTTACTCAATCTTTGAGAGTCGTTTGCGGCGGATTAAAAAGTAATATAAGCAGGCACGTTATGATAAACGGTTAGTATTAAAATAGTAGTGTATAAAAATTTCGTGCTTTATGTGGGAAAGGAAAAGTAATCATCTAACTGATTAATTTTTATTACACTATCTATTAAGTGGAAAAGTATTGAATTGCAAGTAAATATTCAATTTCAGCAGTTAAATTTGTTGATACATGCAACTCTACTCTGAAACGAAATATCGCATTCTAAATCTAACTCATTAAATTTCAAAAGCTCCTCGACAAATTATAAAATAACAATTTCGCGCAACATTACTTCGGAAATTATCGACACTTAACGTCCAATCTAAAACTATATCCCGCCGAGTATGATTTCCAATCCACGAAAGCACGTTTCGCAGCTCGACTCGCCCAAACAACTTTCGACAATATTCGTCCGTCCACTCCGGGCGCCCGACTGTCGTCCACCCGGCAAGGTATCGGCGCTCGATCGACGTATGCAAATACGCACCGACGCCGCAATTATCGGGCGCTCGACTTCGTCGATAAAGCCGCCGCGACCGACGACTTAACGTCCGTGCGCTTCGGCGAGGAATGCGAAGTTGCGAAAGAGCGCTTTATCTAATCCTAATTTAGATCCCCGGATGATTCGAGGCACTTTTCCAGGGGTTCGACAGGTGCATTAGAATAACTCGGAGATACGGTTTCTTCCCGAGGCGGCGGTGGGGGGTCTGTTTGTTTTACGCAAGAATATTATATAATTGCCGTAATTAAAGCGCGCGTTTCTATTACTCATTATAACACTCGCGAGCGCGAATTTCTCCCGGCTAATTCAATGCGCCTATAAATTCCCCCGAGATAAATCCTATGTTATTAGCGCGAAAGATCATCTAATGGCGATACGAGCAATAATTACAGATTCGCAGATGGCGGAGTCGATTCGAGAAATCAAATATCATTCAATTAAACGATTCTTTTCAATTTGTTAAATTATTATTGCTTTGAGCCATCGCCGATCGACGTATAAATAATGCTTCACCTTCCTTTTACATAAGCGTCGATTATACAAATATCTTTAATTAACAAATTTTAAGTTCTTATATATCATTAGAACGCCCGGGGGGCCCCTAAGAACGGACGAGAAATTCTCGGAGCACAATCGAACTCGCCGCGATATCGCGCAAATTTGAAATATCGACGCGACGTGAAGCCGCTTATCATATTCACCGCGCGGCAGAATGTTCAATCGCCGAGTGTCGCGCGGCGATCGCGAGAATAGGAGAGCGAAAGCAAGGCGCGTGTTTCCATTAGATCGTGTCACGCGAACGCTCGTTTATATCATCAGCGGCCGCCGGACGTCGGGCTTGAAAGATGGAACGCGAGTCGCGCGGGCTTTTCTTTCCCAACGTCTTTGCCGTAATTGTTTTGGCTAAAAACTTTGCCTTACGCGCGATGATGAGTTTTTAACTACAGTAATTCGCGGATCATTAGTTGGAATGCGATTAGTGTCCTATCATAATTTTATCACGAATAATTAATTCCTGATGAATAAGTTTGCCAAAAAATGTTTGTTCCAGTTCCTTAATAATTACAATGATCAACGAACTTCCTCCCTTGCGCAGCTCGATAAAAACATCCAGCAGCGTTACTCGAGCCCCGAAGAAGAAAACAATCGGTCCCCGATCTAAATAACAGGCCGGCGAAAACCGGGGCAGCAGCGAGGAATACAATACTCTCGCTTTCGAAAAAGGCTCGCGCAACGAGGGGACATGCCCGTTCTTACGCGCGGACAGAGTCGAGATACACACCCGGAGCCATTATCGATGCGAGGGCGGATCTCGGCGCTGCCTTGTAATGACGCGACGAGCGCGCAGCTGGCACTTTCGATTCGGGCCCTGCCGCGGCGCGCGTGTGCGACTGTGGCAGTGAAATTTTTCGAGTGCGCGATCACGTGGTGCGGCTCGCAGTCGCGCGGCGGACGGGAACGGAGCGTAATGAGAGTTGATTTAGTCGAGTTTTGTGCGCGCTCCGCGATTATTCGTCATTTTTTGCGACGAGGGTAATTGGATAGATATGATTGCATATATTTTAGAGGCGAACGATTATTAATACACTTTGGATTAGCTAAATGCGCAAATAGTAAAGTTGAGCGTAAAATACGCAGTAGTAATTTGTATAAGCGCTCGGTAGGTTATAATTTTGCCCGGATACTCTAGCCCGTCACATCCAATTTGAAAAGCAAGCACATAACTCGCGAAAATCCTTTATCAGATCCAAAAATTAGTTTAGAAATCAGAGCCCGAAGCGCTTAAAATTACACACTCCGCTTCCTCGATCATAATGCAAAGTGAAAAGCGTTGACTCGATTTGACAGGCTGTATCTATACGCGCATTTTCCAAAACGCTCTTTCCCCGCGCTTGGCTCTAAAAAGAGTCCGCTTAACTCGCGCGCGATTTTTGCCTCCTCCTATCTCGGCGCGGAGCGAGGAAAGTATTCGCAAAAACGGACGCTATCTCAAATTAATCGAGGCGCTGCGCCTCGTCCGGGAAAAAATGCGCTGTGTAAACAGATAATGCAGTGAAATTTAAATGATAATTTTATCGCGGAGTAGCGATCTACGAGTCCGCCGTATTTTCTGGCGCCTCCTGCGCTCGTCTGTGTTAATGCGTGTGTGTGCGCGCGCGTGTGTATTCGGGCGAATGCATAAGCGAGCAAGCGTTCGATGCGCGAGAAAAGCGCGCTAAAATTCATTAAAGTAATCATATTACAATTTCTCCTATAACCATCCGAACTTACGACGAACATAATACCGGAGGCGGTGCTGCAGCCTCGTGTGGGTTTTCACCTGTCGGGCGTCTAATCGCCGCTGAAAATCTAAGATGACGGCGAAAAATCTTATCCTTGCGTAGTCGCTAAGTTTTAGAGTCTGAGAAATCACTGTTACGGAGTCGCCTTCTTTTTAGGCGATGAGAAGCGAAATGATTATTGGTTTTGTACGATTCGATTTTGGTTCCATTCACGACTGCGTACTTTTTATTTAATTGAATTTTTTTCTATCAGGGCAATAACCCTATTTATTAAAATATCACCCCAGCCAAAGGAGCCTGACAATTCAATTAACGAAAATTCCCCCGGCTAATTTCCCGCAGCTCCTCTTAAACCCCAGCAAGCTCGGGACAGTCTCTCCGCTCGAAGTAACTCTTAGCGCGCAATCCCAATCGGCCGCGGCGCCAGGAAAAATTACGAGCGCGCCGGCGAGTGTTCTCACGAGAGAGAGAGGAAGAGCGAGAGCGCGCAAGTACGTACGTACGCTTCCGCAACTTTATCCTCGTCGATACGCGAACCTGTCGGCGGAGCAAAGCAACACGATCGAGCTCAAGCCGGCGCCGCTCGGGATATTTACGCGCCGAGCGGCTCTCTCTCTCTCTCTCTCTCTCTCTCTCTCTCTCTCTCACCGGCGCGATATACTCCGCGCCGCTCTGAGCGTCTGCCAAAAGCACCGGGGTGGATAAAGAGAGGAATGGAGTGTCGCTCGGGTAATTTGCTGTCTGGACTTTACGACATCGGAATGCCGGTGAAACGCGTCCCGTGCGATATTCTTGCGGAGTGATTCAGTTTTTAACTAATTAATGAAGACAAAGCAATTCCAAACAATGTAAAAGATGAAATGTGGATGGAGTGGCAGATGGTTACAGATGGCTCTGTGGGGTTCATGCTTATTCACGACGATTACGATTGATCCCTTGTCTAAGTCTAAGTTACAGATTTGAATTGCAGATAAGTTCTAAGACGACTGTGACAGTGTGGGCGCGGATTTTCGCACGATTCATTTTAGAAAAATGACATTGTAAAATAAACAAATTAAGAGATAAATATGTTCTCAAATGTATTACGCATTGATTAATCAGGTACACCGATCGATGAAGTGGAAGCTCACAATATGCAATTCCATCCATTCATACAGTCGGCCGAAGTACCAACATGAGTGGACAGTGGATTACTAGGCCTTATTTAGAAACATTCTGACAAAGAACGCAAAGAATAAGTTCTACAAATGGTACTCCTGAACTTTAGGAGGCAGGAAAGACGCCAAGTAAAGTTTACTTTAAAACGTGAATAAAACAATAAAAATTAGTTCCGTCAACGACCAAAATCACACCCACAAATTTCTGTCGATCCCCAACTCGTAACCTCGCCAAAGCACACCTCCAGCTTACAATACAATATTTTTCCTCGCGACCCATCCCATCAAGAAACGCAAACGCAGCGCCATCGTGACAAATCCCTAAGAGCGCCGACGCAGCACATTCGCGCGCCTGCATACGAATCGCGCAGCCCGGCAGGACGTCGTCACTCCTCCCGACAACGTGCGGCGGGGCGCTATCGGGTTCGCTCGCGCCTTCTCGCACACAGCGCAACGTCGCGGCGACGTTATCGCGTCGCCGCGGCGCGCGGCGCTGCTTTGTTTTGCTTTCCCTCGGCAAATAAAGCCGGAATTTCTGGCGGAATTTAGATTACGGTTCGGGGCTGGGCTGCATTCGGGCTGTAATCGGGGACGGAGTTTCGAGGGGGAGAAAAAGTTTTAACACTGGCACGCGCGCCGCATTGAACCATTTTTAAGCCGGGGACGTAGAAGGAAACGCGCTCGCGTACATAAAAAAAATGAGGCCTTGTTCTGGCGCGTAAAAAGAATAGCGAGAGCTGCGAGTTTGTTTGCAATGGCGCGCACTTTTTTTTATCGGTAAAGGTTGCCTGTAAAACGCGACAAAAGTTATTTCGAGTGGCCGGAACGGAAGCCAAACTTTATCGCCGACTCGAGTTCGCACGAGTACCGTAGTGTTTTTTTAAGATAAAGAAGAGAGCAGCGTCGAGAGAGGCGTCAGATAAAAATCTGGCGCAAAAAGAGCTCAGCGAGATATCTTAAATACCCGCCGTACTTTCGAGTGCCTCTGGAAAAAAGAGGCAACGATCTTCGCTGTTTATGCACAGTGCAGCGGATTGGGCAACTGCAGTATTTCTAAGGAGACAAGAAGCAAGGGGAATTTTTAATTGCAAAAAGTGTTATGAAATCGTCAACGTGAAGATGCATTACTTTATTTGTTCTATTATTAAAAATGCTTTGAGAGTAAGCTGTGGCTTGAATGTTGCGTAAAAGGCACTAACCCGATTGAGCCACTTTTTTTTTTCAAATAAGCCTTCGGTTTGTGCGCACAGATTTTTTCATACAAGCTTATTTAAACAAAAATATATTTCACACTACCATCAAACGGGTTCCATAATACAAACAAACCCAAACAAAAATAATCTCATACTTTCACTGCTTGTCGAATGGAAATTTTATCAAATCCACCTTTAACGCTCAAAATACCGCCCGGCATCGATCTCCGTCCCAGAGCGAACCCCCCAAACGCCGCAAGGCCGCGCGAGAAGAAAGGAAGCCGAGCCGGATGCGCCGCCAAGTTCCGCGTCCGCGGTAGTTTCTCCCCGCGTCGTTTCGCGCGGCGCCTTCCTCAGAAGTGCCGCTCACGTATAAGACGTGTGTCACGGGCATGAAAGGAGACACGATCGCCGCGGCGGCAGCGGCGACGGCGGAGGTGAATTCAGTGAAACTATACGCGGGGGCCGGGGGGGGGGGGCGTTATTTTTGCCGGCGAGCGCTTCTCTCTCCTGAAAATCTCGCGCGGATAATCTAAATCGAGGCGTGGCGCGCGGCGACGACGGCGGGGAAACGAGGCCAATTTGTACCCGCGGACTCGAGGCGGATGCTTTTTGTCGCGGCGGCAGAAGATGGCTTTTTGCCGTCCCCCGGCGCGTCGTTCGGCTCTTCGCGCTGACTGATCTGGGCTGGTTTGGATGTGCTCTCGCTGGAAGAAAAGCTGTTTGCGTAATTTTGACCTTGTGAGGATACAAGGCTGGATATTGGGTCGGCTCGAAAGAGGCTCCAAGCGACGTGGTTTGAATTCGCCTTGGGATTCTGATGGTGTCTTTAAACGTGATTAACACTTTTGGTACGCCGATTGCGAAACGGCGATTACAAAAAGTTGATTGATGGGAGCACAGCGTATACGCCGGAGCAACAATCCCAAAATAATGAACGACCGACAAAAACTCCAGCTCTAAATCACTAAACGCCGGCTTTGCGAAATGAAAAGGTAGCCCTGCAATCTCGCCTAAATAACCACTGGATCGATCGCGAGCGGCTATGCCATTAAAACCTACTCCTAACGTTCGTCAATGAAATTGCGAATGAACCGTGGCTTTATCCAAATGTGTATTTTGGCAAGAGTCGGGTCGGATCAAACCAGGGCCCGACCGCGGCGGCAATTTTACAGTCTTTCGAAAATCTTTTTGCAATCAATCGAAGCGTAAAGAAAAATCAAAGAATATTTTTCAGCTTCTACATAATACGCCCACAAATTTTTCTCGACCACCGCGACGAGAGCGAGGAAACGAATATCGGGACAGAGGTCGCTCACCTCGCAGCGCGCCTCGGCATTTCCGAGCTCCCCGGCACTTGCATAATTGAAATGACTGGGGACTTTTCAGCGGCGGATTCGATAATAATTGGCTCTCGGGAGCTCCGGATTCCTGCACGTGGGAATCGCCTTTTCCGCGCCGCGCGGCGGCTCGAGACCGAATTAATGTGCGTTATCGGGGCCAAACGCTTTTCGCGTCTCCGAAATCCAGCCCGGCTTTCGCAATCGCGCCTGGCCGCGCCGCGGCTTTGTGCGCCGGCGCGCGGCTCGAATTTTTAATTGGCTTCTCTTTTTTCGCTCGCTCCCGGCGCGCGGCGCGCTGCATTGCGGCGTATGTTTAATTGTTCGGCGAGTGATTTACGGGCGGTTTCGTGCGCGGCGCGCGCGGGATTTTTCCGCCCGCGGAGCGTCTTTTGAAAGGTGGTTGGCATTGTTTGTTAATGCGGAGATGACAGAAAATATAGCCTTTTATGAGTTGTGGGCTGCGGAGCATCGGCGGATTTTCTTCTGTTGCGAGAAAATAACGTATACAATTTTGCATTTTCATAGTGGTAACCTTGTTGCAGTAAAAATGGGATTGCCGGGAGAAATACACTTCTACTTTCAGTTCTTGAATTCGAATGCGGCTTCTCTTTTATATGATAGAGAAGCGTATTAAACGTCTTTCCTCGGAAAACAGATTCAGCCAATTTCTTCGCACTTTGTACCGCCATAAATTACTGCACTAAAGAGAAATGAATTGATTTTTAAATCAAGAACACGTTTCATTAACTTTCTCTGAATGTTATGTATCACGAGTTTATGATACTTAATGTATGTACTTGGTGCCAACTGTCTGCGTGATTATAATATTAACTGGTTTATGATTACTCTGATAATTTCGAACATTTAATTTTAATTTTTATCGCTGCGAACTACTAGTTCCGATTATCAATATCGATTTTTTAAACGACTGCTGGCATTTTAAAATAATATCGAATGCGTTTCTGAATCTTGAACTGTATATAAACTAAACCGAAAAAATGAGATTTCAAAAGACGCCTCGCTAAAAATGAACGGCTCATGCGAAATCGATAAACCTAGAAACCGAGGCTCCCGCCTTCTTCCCAAGCACGCCAACTTCTGGACGAGCTTCGATCGCCCAATGAAGAGGCTCATTGTGCATATCGAGCGATGCGCTCGCACACAAAAACGCCATTATAAACGAATTTAGCGAGAGCTCGAACGCTCGGCAGGTTTTCATTAGAGCGATAAAAGTGTATAAAATGAACGCGAGCGTTAATCTCTCGGACGCATCAAAGCGTAAAAAATGGCCGGACGGCCGGTTCGGCTTATCCGGTAATTTGTAAAGGCACTTTATCGCCTCGCGATTATAAATAAATTACGGCCGAGCGAGAGAGCGCGAGTCGTCGTCTTACGTATCTCGCGGGCGAGCGAAAAATGCGTATATCACCGGGGAGAGGGAGAGGGAGAGAGGGAGAGGAGAGAGAAACCGAAGTCTCCAGCACGACAAACCCGCCTTTGTTTGCTCTCGTACGCGACCGAGTTACTGCCGCGCCGCAGCGCCGGCAGTTTGAGAGACGGGAGTGAAGTCTCGGCGGAGATGCTGGAAGTTCGAACAAGGGGATTTTGAAAATTTCCCTCTCGGTGAAATTCGAGACGCGGAGTGATAAAACGGGCGGCGGAGATATGTGGAAACGTGCGATATTTTTCTGAGATAATTTTTAAAGTAAAGATTTTTGAAAAAAATGGATTATTTATGTTCTAGCAAATTTATGTTAATATTTCTTCCGAACCACTTTTGCAATACTCTCTTACACCCAATCACATTTTATGAACTAGAAATTAATTATTTTTAGATACCGAAAAGTTTGCACTCGACTGCGATATGCAAATAAACAGAATTTATAGAACGCCGTAAAGAAATTTTATTATACAGAATTCCAAGAATGCACTAAACTAAATTTGTTCGATAATGCCAGTATTTTATAAACACAATACAAGAATAACCTAATAAACGTACAGAAACTGCATCAAGGAAGCCTTTGTAGATTCGACCCGGCGATTAGCAAATCGCATGACGGAACGAGTTCGGCTTATCTGTTCAGAACTATAGGGATGAGGAGTAATATAACTGAGGAGTATAAATTGGGGATTGCTTAATTGCAATGGATGAGGCTTACTTGTTCCCGCTGATTAGGGAGCCGATACTTGCTTAGCGTTCGAGGTGACAGTTTATTGTCCGTATCGATTGGGTGTTAAGAAAGATTTAGATGGAAATTGTAAATTGGAGTGTTGGTATAAATCGAACGATTAACCGAGCGTAAGTGACAAGTTTAGTGGACGATAATTATTGCGAGCTATAAAATTCTAGAAAGAAGCGATAAGCTGGTGAAATATTGTGATATTAAGCCCGTAGTTAAAATACTTTATTTACAAGGAGAGGATTAAAAACTAGATGTACTTAAAATTACTAATTTTATTGCTCTACTTTGAAAGTTTAGAATGAAACGCTTAAATTTTTCGAAATCAGAAAATTTATTTCTCAAAGTCTAATGTATTTATCGCGTTAAACCAGTAATTTATCGTGTGTTTTTAAAGTATATTTTAGTTGCATACAAGCTGTAATTTCCTGATAAAAAATTTAGTCGAAGAAGTATAAAATATCTGTATCAGAGTATTTATTCATAGGAATGAATTCCATCTTCATACATCCTTGCAGACAAGTTAATTAAGACTTGAACTTGCTCATTCCAGACATACACTTCCTGAGCGTGGTGAGAACATCTCACGCGCTGCTCACAGGAGAGTAATTTTTGTAATTTATAGCGCCTCGCGCTGCGCTCCAAGTTTCAAATCGGTAAAGTTGAGAAAATTCGATTTAAATTAGTTCACTGTTGGCAAATGCAAACAGACTATAATCCAAAGTCCGGGCCGAAAGCACTTCGCATTGGCATGCATTACGCAGAGCGCGAACTTGTACGTTCAAATCTCGAATTTTACTAAAAAAAAGTCGAATGAAGAAGGCCAAATCAACAGCGCTAAAACCCCGCGAGTTCGCATTCCATCCCACAAGCCGTCCCGCTCTAACGAAGCAGCTCGCGCGGCTCGCGAAAGCTCGCACCGTTAGCCGGCCGGGGCTTTTATCCGAGCGGGAATAAATTAGCGGCGCGCGACAATGCGCGGTCCCTCACCTCGAGGCGCACGCGACACTGACCGTTTGTGCGGTGCCGCCGCCGCCGCCGCCGCCGGCGAGCCGGGAGAGTAAATTGAGAGGAGAGCGCTTCCGGTGCGCCGCCGCCGCAGCCGTATGCGCTTTTTAGCGCCGCGGGCGATAGCGGCGGAGCTTGGCTTTGTGGGAGAGCTTGCTTTCGTTAATTAGGATGTTTGTGGGAAGTGCCGGTGGACGAGGCTCTCTCTGGGTCTCGCGGCGGCGATGCGTTTTTTCAAGCGATTAGGGGCTTCTTCGGCCTGGAGTTTTGTAGGAATAGTTGGTCATTTGTGAAATCACTTGCTGGTTTTGAGAATAATTCACGTTTTTCAATGGATAACACTTAAAACTTACGTTGCGATCTAATAGCATGTGTCATCTTTATAATCCACGATGCACTGACAGAATGTAAATAAAATTTAGCATCAATAATTCTTGTTATAACAATGTTTGAAAACAGCAGCATTTTTAATTGATTTAAATAAATAATTAATGGATTTGATACCGTATGAATAAACAGTGGAAAGTTGATAATAATAATTCAAAACCCTTGAAAGTTTAATGCTAAATTCTATCATCAGTCACTTCTCGCCAAATGAAATCATTTTCTCGATTTAAATCTTCATCGTCAACTTAGTATAAATATAATTCCGCCTTTACATATCTGAGAGCGATTTGCCGCGGCTAATCGCCCATAAAGACAATTTAATTTACTGATAAGCTCAAGAAAAAGAGGCAACTTTTGCAAAATTTCCCCGCGCAAAACAACGCGCAAATCAGCACGAGCCGCGCCGAGCAGCAACTTAATTACTCGGCTCGTTTCCGGCTTCGTAAGTCTGCTCTTCTTTTACGACTTTCACGTTATGCCGCGAACATACACTTAATTATGATATTTCAGTATTTACTTTTAAATCACTGTTATACATACTTTCCTCGGGAGCCAATTGAAAATAATTACGCGCCGCCTCGAAAGCACTCGCGAGGCGCAGAGTCGATCGCGCGATTCGAGGACTCCCCAAGCCCCGTCCATGACGTTTCCCGATTGATAAACTCGCCGGCGGCGGGTTCAGCGCGCTGAAATCGGTCAATTTTTCGCGGCGGTGAAACCTCCGCGCGCGCCTTTAATTGCGGCGCGCGCGCCAAAGTTCGCTATCGGTTTTAGAAATTAAACACTGGCCGCTTTCTAATATTCATAAAAAAACTTTCGAGACCAATCAAGGCGCTCGGCGTCGCGAGTCGGGGAGAGAGAGAGAGAGAGAGAGAGAGAGAGAGACAAAGTGCGCTCGCCGCGCACTTGCATACATCAGCAATGCAAAATCGCGTAATAAGCCGATGACAGATCGCGCTCGTAAAGAATTAAATTATGATCGACTACCGCGAGAGTCCGGGCACACCGCGGACACCGGAAGAAAAATCGACGGCTACGTGTATATATATATACACACGACGCCTGAGAAATTGCCCTCTAACGTGCATACGAGAGCGGAGGCCTCCGTCTATTTTCTCTTTACATATTAATTGTTGTTTAATCGTTCGATGAAAACCTATGCCTTGAATTAAGTATACATTGATAAGAGCGTACGTTTTTTTCGCGTCTAGTTCTTACCATTTCCTGCACAATCGCCTGCGCAGCTCGACTTTCGTTAAATAGACCAAAATATAAACATGGCGGGATAAATATTCAAAACTGCGGACTTACGAAACGGGATTTCTAACCTTCGTTAAACTCGACGTTACAGCCGGGCGATTAGGCAGAAAACGTAAGAATTCACATTGGACTACCAGTCTCGATAAGTGTCATTAACCGCCCGAGATTCGAAACCTCGAGCGGCCTACGCGTCTGTCCTAATCATAGGATTCGCGAGGGAAAATTAATCGCGGCGGTGATTGCTCGGCATGAATGGAAAGTCACGGAAGAAACAAAAAGAAAAAAAAAAGAAAAAAGAAAAGCCGCGGCGCACGTTTTCATTATACCTGCTCGGACGCCGCTAATGGAATAATTGAATGCTTTATTAGGCAGAAGCGCCTCGCTACCTGCGGGTTACTTTTTCAATCGTATGCAGATAAACGTTTAGTCGGACGAGCGTCGGAGGGCGAAAAATCCCGCGGGATAAATCACGCGATTTATGCGGCGCGGAAAGATAACCGGGCGATCGACGCATGCAAACGAGTTTGTTAAATTGATTGAATAATAATTGTGAAAATTCGTGATGGATTGTCGGCGGGCCGGAAAAAAATCGACGCGCAGAAAATATAATCGCCGATATGAATCTACTTTCACTCCTCGTTACGATTATTAATTGTTGGACGTGTATGGACTGTGCTCGCTAAAAATTAATGAATGAGCGGTGTTTGCGCAAGAGCGACTTACCTGGAAGCGAGAAAACAAACAGAATTAAAAACAATTAACGGGCTTTTAGCAACAAATGAAGCATATGAAAATCGTACCAGTACACTGTAAATTGCAATTATAAAATTTATGGCAGGCGTGGCCTCAATAAGTACATAATTTAGCGAAAAGTTCATTAATTAATAACCTTACTATACGCAATGAAACGTAAGAATGAACAGTTCAGAGAGCATTAAAATATGTTAAATACATCTTTTCCCAAGAATTTCGAAACTTCATAAATAATAAACCACACCGCATTCTTCATGAAAAAAAGCCGACTCTCTTTACGAGCAATTACAGAAACTACTCAATCTCTATTCATGAAAAGCAGAAAGAACGCGTACGATTTACGCCATCGCTAAACCGAAAACTGATTAACCGCTCGGGCTATCAAACATTAATTTCCTCGGGCCGAGACGCTCTTACTCTCCGGCTTTGCATAACAATAAAACGGGGCGAGGAAAACGCGAACGATAAAACACGTAGCTCGGAAACAACAATCGCGAGGCATATGGAGGTTAATGGCTCGCAGATGGGAAAACGCGACGAACGCACGCGCGCGCACACATCCTGCTCGAAGTGTAACGCCGAGGAGAGATTTTTCTCTCCCGCCGCGACGGAGAGCGAAAATAATCCCCGAGCTCGGCTCTCCCAATCATCGTAAAATCCACGCGCGCCCGGCCACTCGACACCTCGCCGGTCGCGGACCTGTTTTATCGGCGCGGATGGAAATTTAAGGCGATTCGATTTTTCGAGGCGGCGCGCGTGCGCCGATCGAAATTCAGTCGTAGACATATTGCAAGGTGGATGTTTGAAAATTAAGAGCCCCCTCCCCTCTTTTTTTTGGAGGGGGGTTTACGCGCGGCCTTTGCGAATTATGCAGACTTGCTTTTGCAACTACGTGAGAGACGGTGAATATTTAAGAGGCGCGTTTGAAGGCTTTAAGTGCTTACTCGAACGTAATTTTACTTTTAAGCATTAGTTGTATAATAAAAGTTCTTTTTCTCAGAGACATTTTAGTGCGCTTTGTTAAAAAGAGGAATTTGAATAAATGGCTTTCGAAACGGCTTTGTTCAAAATGCACTGAATAGGTCGAATGCGATTATTGCAGTGTTTTAATCATTAATATGCAGTTTTTCAAATTCTAACGACAGCTAATAATAGATATAGAATTAATATACGTTCATTTACGTTTAATTGGATTAGTTATGCGTATTTTACAGCTCTGTATAAAAAACCTTTTACAACTCCTGAAGTAAACTATATAATCAATTTCTTTCCTCCAGTGTAAACAGCAATTAGACCTTAAACCATCACTCACTCTTACCGCGAGCAGTAAAATATGAAAGCCAAACATGAAATTTAGCAAAAAACTCGTATCAAAATCGGCGCGCGCGCTCGGCTTTAATTAAGAGAGCGCCGAATCAAAAAGCCGCGAACGAAGGCAAAACTCCTAATTAAGACAGAATTTTAATTAAAATCCTGAATAAGCAATTCAGCGCGCAGAAAGTTCTTCGGCTCCCGAATGCCATTAGCGGCGACTAGAGCCGATGACCTTTCCGGAGAATTAGCGCGAAACCGGAAACATCGCCGGCAACCGATGGAGAAGGAGTGGAAAGGGGGCACACAATAGCGAGCTTCTTCGAATATAATTAATTATTTAGGGAAAAGTATTAGGATTACAAGACAATCGCATCGTAGTTTGTGGAAGCTTGCGCGCGCTGGGACTTTTCAATCGCAAACTCTGCTCTCCTCCTGCTTCGCGATTCTTGGAGGGAAAATTTTAAAAACGAATCGTTAACTCGCCGAGGAATTCATTATTCGAAGCAAAATTTAAATTACCTCGATAACTGGGATCAGTCCGTCAAATTAACTTTGAATCGCGAACGAAAGCTAACGTAATTTCCAGAATCGAAAACGCTCTTCCGAGACAAAAAGCCAACGCTCCAGATCGATATTTTTCCCTTCGGGTAAAAGTAAGCGCGCCCATTTAAAGTCACCGCGGCGGTCCGGTCGGCAAAAAAGCCCTTCACCCAAACAAACCAGCGCGAGTGCCTTCGCGGCCTGAAAAAGAAAAGGGGAAAAAAGCGGCGTGCGTGCCCGTCTCGCGAATCGTTAAGGTCCCTCTCTCGGCCCAGATCGCCCGTCGCATGACTCAGTGCGATAATAATCAATATATCCGAGAGCAGCCGATCGGTAATTCGATAATCAAGAAACATTCGGGGCACCGCCGAGAGGAGAGGAGCAAAAAAGCCCGCGGCTCATCATCGCCGCGCTCCTCGTCAACGTCGTTTCGGCGGGACTCCAAAGTTGGCGCTCGCCGGGCTTTCGGGGAACCGAGATATTCGTGCGCGTTTTTGGCGGCACGATGACGCCAGATCGCAGGCGCAGATGCACTTGAGATGTATGTGCGAGGAGGCGAGAAGCGTTTTGTGCTTTTTTTTTGTCGCGCACAGACCGGAAGTTCCAGTGAAAGCTTGGGGTCTGGTAATGTGGATCGGCTGCTGCTGCTCCGGGGAGATCGTTCCTTTTTTGAGAATGAAAGTGCGTTATTGCAAAGGTCTTTTGAGTCATGGGGATGTTTATTTTACATTGAACTGGAGGTTTGGGGATAATTATGGAAAATTAAGGTGCCCTTTTTGATTGTGAAGTTGTTACGGATACGATTTTCTCACATTGAGAAAGCATTTTTGCCAGTGCATTTGGCAGCGTTCTATATATTGTACATGTAAGAGAACGAAATATGAAAATTATGGATAATTTCCTCTGCTGGATTACTTTATAGTAATGTATTTGTGCAATAATTGCAATGTATTTTTCTGTAATTTTTGTGTATACTCTGGTAATAAATAAATAAATAAATAAATAAATAAATAAATAAATTATTCTTATTGAATTATTTCTTAAATAGATGATTCTTAAATAGAATATATTTCGAGATTGATGAATGAAACTACTTTTCGGCGTACATGTTTTATTTTCTCAGAATTATTTTTGGCAATAAAATTCAAAGTAGAAAGTGATTTAAATGCATCTATTCTTTAAAAAAAAAAATTAAGAAACAGGTCGAATCATACTTCTACAGAGTTTCCGTTCAATGAACGGACAAGAGAGTGTCAAGAAAGCTCTCAACAGCAGGACTCTATATTTACTTTGATACTCAAATATAACCTCAAAACTCAAATGCAAGAACTGGTTTTATGAAACTAATAAATTCTCGGTTAAAAAAGAAATCCTAAGGTGAGAGTAGCTTTAAAATTGTTAATCAAAGGCACATTCACTGCTAGACACGCCGAAGAAGAAATAAAACTAAGCCATCCTCTAACAAAGTGTTACACAAATGAATCTCGTTTATGTATCCGAAACTGTTGATTGTTACAACCCGCGATCTCAAAAACAAAAAAGATTTATAACGTGGAAGATGTTTTGTAACTTTCCATTAGTATACCATAAATTCGAGAATACTCCACTGCTGGAATAAGATACCTAATAATGGAACATAGGCGTATAAATGACACCTGATCGATTGAAGTAAAAACGTGGGCGAAGCTCTTGCGACACGCGAAACTCGCCAAACACGAGTGAATCGAGCAGCTGAAAGAGCCGCTTTGAAATGTATTCGTTGAATGCGATTATTAACAGTTACGCTACTGGTTTTATTAGGCGTATATTAGCTTTACTGGCTTACAGGTATGCGACGCTTGCAGAAGGCATAAGTAATAAATGTTGATATATTTTCATACACTATTATCTTTCGTGATTAATTGTTGTTTGTATATTAAAATATTTGAAAGTAATATTTCTAAACACCAATTTCAATACACAGCAGATAATGCGAATTTAATTTTAAATGTTACTACACATCTGCCACTTTGCTATGTTTAGTACTAAAATCAACGATTGAATAATGATGATGGCTTATATTTATCATACGTTTTACTTTATATTTAACATTACATTAATTCAGATCATATTTAATCAATATTAATCCTCGCATAAGTAGATTCATATTTTAATAATTGCAACAATAAAGTTTTCAGCACGATTAAATTAAAATGCAGCTTTTCTACATATTTTATTTCGCTCATAAAAGCGCGAAAATTACACATTAAAGATCAATTTTACAATTTTCTGGTCAGTTACTAATCCCATTTCCTGCCAGCCGCTCCAATTATTAACATTTCGTTTTATAGTTTTATCTAACCTTTGTCAGCACATCAAGTTGCATTAAGCGCATAAATTTCAATCACTTCTTCCGTCTCTCTTTCTCTTTAAAACGTCTTTCTCCCCCTTTGAAAATTCCAGTCGGCGGGCCTATCGAGCACACCTGGCCCATACGACGGTCGGGGTCTCACAAAGAACTGGAGTGGACGGATTATATACTTATCCAATTTATGATTATGGAGATTACTTTTTGGTAACCGTTTTCTCTTTTTAGAGTTGGAAAACGGCGCGCGACAAAGAGGAAAAGGCTCTGTCGAAATTAGCTGGGGATTTATCTGAATCTCGAATAAGTAATGTAATGCAGCAGTTCTAATATATTCCAAGATATATTTTTGAAATTTACAAAGAACTAAATTCTAGAATGCAAATTGCATTAAATGTCGCGTGCGTTAGATCGAGTTACATGGCAAACATCTACATAAATATAATTCAAATGGAACTTTAAGAATGCAGTTTTATCGGCACTTATTTTAATTCTGAAAATAGCTGACTTAGGTTTTATCGGTCTTATCACATTTTTGCTATTCTAAACTTGTTGAAATATTTCATTGTATTCAAATTTAAACCAACCGTTACTTAACTAGTTCTGCGTTTCGTATTTTTGTCACACCTTTATTAAAACTCAGTTTCCCGAACAGCCGACAGCCTGCGCGAAATCACCTCCCAGAACTAAGTTTCAGCATCTCGTTTCATCATAACCGAAAGCCGCGAGACACTTATACTCCTTGCATTCCCCATCTCCCGCAATTCAGTTTCTCCCGTCAACGCGGCCTGAGCCGCGGCGGTCTTAGCATTTCTCTCCATATTCTCGCCGAGCGATCGAACATAGCGCGGCAGCAGCACCTTTAACGCGCCGGCAATCTGCGCGGAACGTGCGTACGTGGGCGCAGCGCGCGGAATGCGGACCGCGGAGAAAGAGCAATACCGTCGTCCGCGTCGTCGTCGTCGTCGCCGTCGTCGTTGTTGGCCGGACCTTCCGCGGACGCGGGTTTTATATCGGCAGCGAAAGCCGCGAGCCGGAATATACGGCGTGAAAAGCGCAACAATGACACGCGGGCAAAGATCGTTCCACTTTGCTGGAACTGGAATGGCTTTTCTAATGCCTCGGAGCGAGCTGACCGCTTGAGAAAAGGATTCCTCGATGATGCTTCGTTTTCTGCACCGTTCGATTGTCGTTGGTAGAATGGAATATTGTGGAGCTGTCTGGGATTGTTGGGTGCGAGAGGCTCAGGTGGAATTTCCGGATCGATGTTTTTAGATCAATGAGCTTTTAAGATCACGATGTTTGCCGATTTCTTAAATAGTTCTCAAGGTTCGATTACAGGTTGCTGATAAAAAAGCTGCGGGAGTAATAAGAAAAACTGATAAGAATATGAATGGAATTTAGCAAACGAGGCTTGATTACCTCGTTAAAAGAAACCATTAATCTTCAATCTTGCGATGAATAAGATTATATAATTGCTAAAACTAAATCTTCTAATTTAAATACCTTGTAGGCATTTTCATTTGAAAATATCTCGTTTCTTATATATTTAATGTTTAAATAAGCGTGTAAAACTGAGCATTAACGTCTATTTTTATTTTCCTAAGAAGTCTAACTAGTTTGATTCCTATCTTAAAACGTGTACAATGTTTATAAAGTACATTTCAGTATCACTGTATACAGTTTTACTATAAAAATACCGTTGCCTCAATTATTTCATTATTTTCAGATTAATAAAATGAATAAGTATGAAAATGTTTACGCCATTTTAATTGACCGTTAAGTTAGCTAATGTTGCCAGTTTCTACCTCCTTTGAGATACTAAAACTCTTTAATTATGCAACGCATATCGACAAAATACAATCTATAAAATAATAATTCTATTTTTATCTAACAGTTTCCTGTGAACAAATATATTATTTATAACAGTACTCAATTAAATCAAGATTCCTTATTTCTAACACCACCATGAATTAGCGTCATTGGCATTAGGCATCGGTCATCCCAGCCTTTTCCCGTTTTGTCACAACATCATAAATACCCAGAATGCCCAAGCTAAGCTTAGCAGCGACCGTTAATGGGTTAATTCACGCGAGAACAAATGTCCCTCGATTACTCAGCGACATTCCAAAACCCTCCGCGCAAAACGATCCAAAGGACCAGGCGTCCGTCCGACCAAAAAATCCCCCAGGAATTCGAAATGCCCAACGACATTCCGCGTCGGAAACTGCATACGTATCCCACCTGCCTCTCTCGGCCAGGATATACAAAAAGGCTCACGGGCGCACTTTAATTAAATTATACCTGTCAGTGTAAACGAGAAAACTAACGGAAGAGCGGCCATTAAAGTCCCCCGGGTGAAAAAAAAAAGAAAAAAAATCGCGCAAGGAGCAAAGAAAAGAGCCGAAGCGAGAGCATGTCGCCCGGTAGGCAGTCTCGTGCCCACGCGCGACCAGGTAATTCATATCGCCGGCATTATGAGCGAGCTGCGCCTGCGCACCGGCCAGAGGAGGAACATTGACGATCGGCGCGAAACTGTGTTCGGGAAGAGGGCATTTCGAGGCAGCGGGCCGGCTCTTTGATTAAGCGCTCCGGCTAAGCGCGAGCTTAATAGAGTGTGTTATTAGACGAATGCACTTGGCGTCGAGTTCCTTTTGGGCCGATTTGACGGGACTCTGCCGCCGTCTCCTTTCGAGAGATGTTCCCGATGCGTGTAAGGCGCCTTTTGGCCTTTGTTTTGGAGAGGCGGATGGAATACGGAGCTGTTAGGCGTGCTTCTCGTTTATTCGGGAGGCTTGAAATTGTTTGATTATCGCGGCTTTTAGCGAGTTGAAAACGCAAGTAACGAGAATTTTACGGCCAGTTAACAGCTCTGAAAGTAATTAAAAAAAGGATGTTGGGAGAACAAGTGCGTATGAAATATAGTAACGGTGAATGCTGTGCAAAGAAACTGTTTACAGCGAATTCGCTTTACCTCCTTTAATATTTTCATTAACTTTTTGTCTGAAAAAATGTATTAAGCCGAGATTTTAAATTATTACGACGGCCATTTCGAAAAAACACTTAGATCGATAGCTCCTTCGGCTGCGCTTGATAAAGTAATATTAAATTACGGTATGAATAAATTTTCAACTCCATTTCAGTATACTTTAGCTTCTAATTATTTTGCTTGTCACGCGGAGCTGAGATTTTTCCACCCAAGATCTGGGACATATCTCACTTATCTCTGCATTAACGTAAAAAGCAATAATAACCAGAAGCCCTCTTATCGACTCCGGCGCACATTCCGGCTAATATATTCCAAACTTATTATCGAGACAGACTCTCCTCATCTGAGAAAATAAGACCTCCATCCATTCTAATTCGAGGCGCGTAGCCCGATAAACAAGTAATTACTCGGAAATTAGCATCGGCGCGGAGCCCCTCTTACGAACCGTTAGGTCGTGGATGTCACCCTCGGATATATATTTTTAACGCTCTCTCGGAAATGCATATTCCCTCCTGCAAGTGCAGGCACCGAGCAGCTCTCGCCGCAGGAGACGAATCATTTAGCGAGAGGCGAGCATGCACGCTCCCCGCATGGAAATCGTTACGTCCCGCTGGGCGGACTCGCCGTTAAACATTTCCAGAATGCCTATATACGCCGCGGCGCGAGTAATTCGATTATTCGCCGACGACCGGTCTGAATCGATTTGTTTGTCGATGCGAACGTTTTAATAGAAAAGGCCGCCGGCCGGATTTAATTTGCCCGAGCCGCCGAGTTTACGGCGGCGCTTTTCCCGCTTGTCGCGCGGCTTTAATTGGAGCGGTTTAATTATATATGCATGACGTCGGTCGTTTACGATGATTTGTGGACGTAGGAGGAGGAGAGAGAGAGAGAGAGAGAGAGTGGACGGAGTTTTCGTTTTGGAGATCGGGGGGAGGAATGGCTGGCGGAAGTTTGATCAGGGCGAGGAGAAAAGTGCGGCCTGATGAATTTCGTTATGAAATATTTATGCCGGAGTGTGCTTAAGTAATTGCGCCGATAACTAATGGGATATTCAGTGAATTATTCTGGTTGAGGTATGAGAAAAACTTGTTTCTAAATAGTTTTGGAAACCAGGAATATAGTCACTTTCATGCAAATTATTAAGAAATGCTGCTTATTTTTTTAGATTTAGAGATATAACGCTATTAATATACTTCATTACTTTCATCTTAACAATTAATTTACAAACTGTCGTACAATTATTTTCCTAGAAGAAATTCAAGACAACTGAGGAATTTATATCTTATTAACTATATCGGTAACTTTCTTCAAGTTTATACAAAAAGCGCTTTCCTATTTATATATTATTTACAATATTACTTTAGGAAATTGAATAGTTGAAAGTAAAATTACATAAATTAAGCTTCATCACTTTGTCCGTCAGAAAGTTATTTTGATAATTTTAATAAGTTTGAAGCTAAAAATAACTCACCAAAGCTCAAACAGTCCAAGTCGGCGTAAAAATTCAGAAACTCACCTGCAACAAAAACAAGAAGAACATTGTTACAATTTTAATGCATATCATTTTACAAAGCATAACCAGCAATAAACATCAGAAGCATTTTTAACCCCCCCGAAAGCCCATTTAAATTTCTCGCAACTAAAACTAAGCAAACACGCTCACCGAAGCGCCGCGGCGCGCCGCATTATAATAAACAACGAGTCAGAAATATAATTAGACCGCCTCGCAAATGATACACCGCTCCAAGTGCACCTGGACACCTTTAACGCTTTCGCGCAATAATCTCCATCTCTCCCCCCCCCCTCCCCCACCGGCCAGAAGCGTAGCCAAAGGGCGAGGCCGTTACGCGTCGTTGGTGACACACTGCCGCCACTCGTAAAACTATCTCTCTCTCTCTTGCGCGGCAGTGCAGATAAGCAGTTCCGCTGAAATCGAGAAAGGTGGACGCGCCTTAAGGGGATGAGAAAGTCGATTAGTCGTAGGCGTTCTCGCGCGCACAATGCGATATCGGGGAGGTCCGAGAGCGCTCGCTCTGCTTTCGCGCGGTGGGCCCCCGCCGATCGGGAGCGGGGCTTTTGATTTATTTCTGGATCGGCGAGTCGCGTCGGCAGTGCCGTTTTTAGTGGAAACCTCGAGCTTTCTGGGCTATCTTGGGACTGCCGGCCGGACCGGAAAGTCTGAAAGGTGTGTGTGCTCGAGTACCGGCTCTCGGCAGGCTCCGAGGCGATTGATTTAATAATGCCAGATTATAGAGCGCGGAGAATTGGGGGTTTCTAGTTTCGGGTATTATTGAAACTGGAGTTTTTGGGAGGTGGGAGGGATCGAGGCACTGGGAGTTATTAAAGTGGCTACGGGAGGTTGGTAATTTAATTAGTGCTAACTTTCACGTTGTTATTAACTCATGGTAGTTATTAAAATAAAGCGGGCATCTATTAGTACTTAATATAGCTGTTTTACCACTCTATTGTTTATGTATATTTGTGTGCATAAAAGAGAATTTATGAATGTAGCTGCAAGTTTTTTTAAATTAACTGCCAACCGCATTATGATAATTTAGAGAATATCTGACAGGTTACACTTGCATATAAACATAATTATAACATTGTGCAAGAAAGGCTTACTTGCTTATAGAAGCAACTTACAACTTCCTAAATCGAACTGCTCATACACTACTTGTAATAGATTTCACTTACGGAGATTTCTCTTTTACATTATAAATTTATTATGCCAAAAACGAACAATTCAGCCCACAGCCAATCTACCAACTCCCTCCCCGACGTCACGAAATTCAAGAAGAAAACGACTCGAGCAAGCAAGCAACAGCTGTTTCCCCAACGGTGTTCCGCCAACGAAACACCGTCGACCCATCCAAGGCCGATTCCCATTGATCAACCTCCCCTCTCGCGGGGCAGATCCTTCGATTTTTCCCAGGTGCCTCTCGCGCGCGCTCGGCGTCCTTTTCCGCCGCGAGTCCGCTTCGATTAAGTCGTAAACCGCTCTCGGCCACCCACCGCAGTCGCGCACGCACGTCTGCTCCCATTTCCCTCGCGGCTCTTATTTGGCGGACGCCGCGAGCATCGATTCCAGCCGGATCGCCGCGCTCGTCTGTGGTGCGCGAGATTTTTTTTAAAGCGGGGAGTGCGGAAAAGAGGATGAATTATTTATCTTCCGGCGCTGCGGGCCGCTGGGATTCAGGAGGCTGCTGCGAGGGCGCTGCTCGGCTTGCGATGGTGTAGATGTCGATTGGCTAAGTGATTAATCGATGCATCTGATGTTGGGATAATTTATGTATTACATTTCTGGGTGACTATAAATGTGTAATAACTAGTTTTGTGGTTCAAACTTGACTAGCCTGATTTTTACATTTATTTGTAAGAGTTTTTTATGTAGATAATATGTTGTAATTTAAAATAAAAAGTTGAGCTTGAAAATCTCTGAAAATGAAGACATTTCACAGATGTTTCTCAACTGCATCTTAATGCACATACTTTAGACGCGCAAAATATTTCTCAACCTTCAGTACCCAAAAAGGTCTGCACTAAAATTAAGAAAGAAAATAACTCAAAACAGCCGACCTTAAAAAAAAAAGTAAAACAATTTCTCAAAACGCAATCTCCCTCCTGCACTCGCAAAAGTAAAGACCATCCCTTTAAACCCCAAAACTGCCCCCAAACCAACACCGCGCACTCATAAAAAAATGCACCGTCTAAATATACCCATCAAACTAAACATTTCATAATTGCGAGTCGACCGCCGAAGAAAAGGGACCCCCCGAAAAAAATACACGCGGGCCACCGAAGCCTCGACATTTCAATCCCCGGGCCGTCTTGTAATTTCGCGGCGCTTTCGGGAATCTTCTCTGCGCGCGACCGTTTTTTCTCACTCTCGCGAAGCGCTCCCCCCCCCCCCTCTTTTTTTTACGCCTCCCTCGGTAATTACAGTGATCGCCGCGGTAGAAGGCAAATGCAGTTTTACGAGGCTGCTCGGCTGTCTGGCTCGCGATGCGCTTTTGAATTTCGCGCGCGAGGACGACTACCTTTGTTCTTTCGTTCGAGGGAGAGCAGGAAAAAAGCTTACGCGCCAAGTGTGCAACTTTGTGGATGAGGATCGGTGACTTTGTGATTTTAGAATGTATTTTTTTGATAACTAAATTGGTCTTTTATCTTTTTATTATTTTATTTGCACCGTTGCCCGAAAAAGTCTGTTTAAAACTGAATTTTACTTTTTTATTCAAAAGTAGAGTTGTACAAAGAATCGTGACCCCCTTTTTCAAGAAGCAACTTGCAATCCTTAAGTGAACGTATAAGTTAAAACGTATAATAATTACCTTAACTTGCGTCAATTTAAAGCGCCATCTGCTTTCCCCTCCACAAGCTCGAGCAATAAATTAAGAGTCCCTTAAAAAAAAAAAAATCCTTCCCGAAAACAATTTTCTTTCGACACAAAAAAACAATCAGCATCGCTCTCGTCCGCAAAGCGATCCATTAAAAGCCCGCTCTCGCTTTCCCCGCACGACGCGGCCGAAACAATCCCGCGAAATCGGAGCATATTTGCGGCTCATTACCGAAAAACAATCAAGCGCGAATCAATCACGCCGGCCGGCGCGCAGCATCCCTCCCGAGGCGAGGAGAGAACGACCTTATAAGGCTGCGCCGCGCTTTCGAGCGAACTTTTTCGGCGCGATCGTAAAAATGAGAAGCGAGTAGGCGCATTCCTTGCTGCAGCTTTCGAGGTAAGTCGTTAGGCGGCGGCGGCGGCGGCAGTCAGACTTTTAAAATAATTAAATACCTTCGCAGAAGCCGAGAGGAGCGCGTAATTCACGGCTCTCTCGGCTCGGGCACTGTAAATTTTAACGAAAGCCGCCCTCTCCGCGCATGTAAATGTCGGCCTCTCTTTTTGCTCCTGCGACCGGCCTCTGCTCTACATTATATTAATTGAAATCGCGCTTTATTTATATCCCCCTCGGCCCGACTTAATCGACGCATTCTTTTCGGGTACTGTTAGCTCGAATTTGTTTACATAATGGCGCCGCGTGATTAAAGCCGCGACGATCGATCGCCGGCTTTTGAAACTCCTCGCGGCCGTAATTCAGCGAAATGGAAAAATGACGCGTTGTATTTATGGGGAACGAGTAGACCCGTTTTTGAAGCAGGTAGTCGACGCTTAAAACCTTTATACAGCGCAGCGCGCGTTTCTTCTTACACGTGACTTGGTTGAGTCGAGCGACATTATCGCGGCACGTTTCCGCCGCCTCGTACTTTATACACCAGGCATTTCGTACGGTGACCATTTTGAAAAAAAAAAGTATCGCATACTAAGAGGCCCTTTCTTTGTCATCGGCTCGCGAGGTTGCCTCCTTTGAATATATTTTATAGTGCATTCTTGTACTTTTTAAAGGTATTTTTATTCTGTTTGAGAATTGGGCATTTCGTGCACACGTCAGTTGCTTCTTACGTATGTAGAGAACCTAACTACGTTGAGAAGGAATTATTAACGCAAATGCCATATAATTTTATCAACTTGTTTGTAATAAATAATTTTGAATTTTGAGTAAAAACATTGATTTCTGTCGAATAAAGTAATATTATTTTTAGGTACATCATAGAAAACTAGACAGTAAACCTTTCCCTCGAATCACGAGCAGTCCCACTCGAAACCGAATCCGAATGCGCATTGCGAGCATATCTCGAGCAAGCTTGCAAAACCAGCCGAACGCGCAACTCCCTGACGGCGCTCTGACAGGTGCCTCATTTCCCCCCTGCAATTCGCACCGGGCTCTCCGCAGCCAGGCGCGCGCGACGTCACCTCCTCGTTCCAATTTGAATCCCCGACTTCGCGGAGCGGCATTCCCTCTCGCCTACACCCCGAACCATCAAAATTCCAGCTCTCCGCTCCCCGCCGCCGCCGCGCGCGCGCAGCGGGAAGGAGAGAGAGAGAGAGGAAAAAAGGCGCATCCCCGCGAGGCAGCTCGGCAACAAGCGGCGCGCGCAACCTCGTAGCGGAGAGTCGTCGGTCCACTTGACGAGCTGCGAGCGAGCGAACGAGCTGCAGGCGCGATTATGCGCGACCTGCCAAACTCGTTCTCGCGTAACTCTCGCGTTCTTTTAAGAGCGACCGGTCGTCGTCGTCGTCGTCGCCGCGAGTCGCTGCAACGAACACGCCGCGCTGTCCGCGTGTGTGTTCCGTGAGGAACGGGGAGCGGACGAACCGACCGATAATGTCGAGTTTTGCGCATTCTGAGGACTCGTCGCCGAGGAGCGGAGGAAAAATTCCGATGGACGTCGGGGGCGCTCGATTTGTGGGTCACGGAGATTGGGGATGCAGGACGGTTCGAGAGCGGTTGGGGTATTGGGTTTGATTTTTACTGCAATTTGAAATTCTTATACTCAAGATTATGTACACATTTAATTTAAATCTCTGCTATTCTGAAAGGAATAGAAAACTTAAATCCGAAGCTTGCACGAACACTGACAAAAACAGTATTTCACGATTCAAGGAAGAAAGGACTTGAAAAGAAAATATCTAATCAATTGCAAGATCATACACAATTTCAATAAATACCCATCAACTTCAGATTGACATTGAAGAACATCATTTAATTACGAAAGCGAAAAAACAAACTAGTTACAACGCAAAGAGATCCGTAATCTATCAGGTGATCGCAAAACTGAAAATGCGGGTAAAACCGAGAAATCCGAAAGACCGCCTCTGCCCATTTGGAAGATTTAATCGTTTTTCCCTTTGCGCAAGAAGCTCCGGCGAGCTTGATTCCCAATTAATGACCGACGCAGTGGGCGCAAAAACAGATCTCGCGAGAGAGAGAGAGAGAAAGGGCGATTCTGCAATATCGAGAAGCTGTTTACTTTTATGGCCGCCTGTTTCGACAAGCTTCCTGCCGATTTTAACGCTCTTGCGCGCGCGCGCGAGCCTTTCGGCGGGCTCTGATTCCCGAAGAAATTTCGTCGACGACGAAAGTCTCTCTACCGAGAATCCCCGTGTTCGATCGAATTTTTATCCGCTTCCCGCGCGTGTTTTTTATTGAGCCGTTTAATGCTTATTCCATTTTCAGAGTCGTCGAGGTTCCGCGCTTGCTCGTAAATTCGGGCCTTTAACGGACGCTTAATTATGCAAAATTACAGCTTTGCTTAATTTTTGCCCGCGTGGGATGAGTGTTTAACAGTAAATAAATGGATTTGGTTGCGCAACGAGTTGTGCAATTAGACAAGGAGAGCCGTTTAAATTCTGAAAAATCCTGCTTACGGCGGAGTGTTTGTTTTTTCTTTCTCGACGAGGCTGGGAAAATATATATCGGAAAAATCGAATGAAAATATCCTCGGAGAGGATCTCGTGACTTTCGAAAAAGAGGCTTTTAAGATTCCCGCGCCGGAGAAGCGAGAGACCCGCCAATGGATGACAAGAATGCATTGAAACCTAAATCAACACTGACTCGATACTGGAGCCTAGGACGTGAAAAAAGTCACACTGACAAAAGAAACTAGCTGTATAAATACATACAACCTGAAAACTGTATTTTACGAGCGGCGTTCGGGAAGGTAAAAGAAATACCAACATTTATCAACGAACGTAACGTTTATGCAATGGTCATGTAAAAAGATCTACATTTTAATGAATCACGCTTGAAATTACTTCTTCCAGAAGCATTGTGCGCGAAAGGTGTTGAAGTAAATTACGCAATAACGTTATTACAGAACGCTTGTAAGATAATTTTACGATTTTTAATTACTAACTGCAGCGCTAGAACGAAAAACTGTTTTAGATAACTGCGCTGTACATTATTTTATATCGTCGCGGCAACTTCATTAAACGCGAACTGGAACGCTTTTGCAAAGCTCGCTCAAGCAAAACTTGCAGTCCTTTTTCGATAAAGCATTACTTTCAATAACTGAGCAGTTAACGTTCTCAAGATCGGAATAATTTTTCTTAATACCGATGACTCACGCCTGCATTAAAAGACCGTAGCAGTATATTCCACCTTTACAACCAAGGTAAAACTTAAGCGCGGCGTTCGGTCAATCACAAAAATTGCCTCTTTCCGGTTGCGCACACTTCCGCACATTCCTCCGTAAGTGTAATAATCTCCGCCCGATACGACGCGGCGAAAAAACCAATCTAAAACTGCACCCCCGAATAAATTTCCTAGCCCAATCTCTGGCGGCGATCGTCGTAAAACCGCCGCGAAGCCCTCATTAGCAATGGCGCCCTTGGAAAAATAATCGTGAATCAGCCGTTTCCTTCCCGGCAAAAAGCCGCTGGCCAGCCTTACAATCCGCAAAGGGGGGGGGGGAGAGAAACGTTGCATTAAAGCGGACACGCGCTGAGCGCACGCAACCGCGAATTCACCGCAGCGCGAAAGGTGAACCGCCTCGGATATTCGTCCGTTCGCAGCGAAGGTTAAGGCCGCGGCGGCGGCGGCGCCGCCACTCCGATCGATCAAAGCCGAGCCCTCGTGGATACGTACTTCCTCGAGGAGAGGTCAGTAACGATCAGCTGGCCGGCAGGGAGAGGCAAGCTGTTCCGGCTGGGACTGGGAATCTTTTTGGGGGGCTCGGATTTTTCGACGATGAAATTGGAGAAGGATACTGCTTGCAGGAGAATGCGGAGGAAAGGTGGGATATCCGATGCTCGGAGTTTCGGGGATTGAGTTTACAGTTGGGTTTAGTCCCTGATTTTGGCGATATTTTTGTGCGTCGAGTAATTCAAACTGTTTTGTTTGCGGAAAAATTTAAGGAATTATTTATAATGAGAATGTGTTTAAAATTAAAAAAAAAAGACCAAAATGTATATTTCTGCTCGAGAATTGAAGAATGTTCTGTTTGGTAATAAAAATGATTTATGAAAATCTTTCCGTGACGATACTTTATTGATAATATTGTCAATTTTGTACCAATATTTGAACTCATTCGTATTCGCCTAAGTTTGATATAATACGATATCAGCGTTGATTTTCACGAACCACTAACATTTTATTAGCAATCATAAACGTTTAAATCACGAGGACATAGGTTTGACCAACAAGAGGTTAAGCTTGCATCATCAGACCGGATGGATTTATGTGCATGACACTCTGCATTCTCAAGCTTTTGTCGGTGGATTCTATGCTTTTACGAGAAACGTACAGTATAAGTGCTTCAAATGTCCCGAGCGCACGACCGATAAAACATTTTCCTTCTCGTGATGCGGATCAAGAGGCGCGCGTTGCCTCATTTCTTAATAAATTTTTCTTTATAACGAAAAACAATAACACCGCGACCCCGCCGCGGTTTCCACGCTATTAAAAGTCATATAAAATAATGCTAAATTTACAGCCTAATAAATAAGCTTCTTTGGACAATTTAATGCATTTGTGCGCGCGCGATAACACTTTAAATTAATTTAATAACGAACCTATTCCTGGTAACTGTAAATTAATGCTAAAACCTTGTACACCTGCCCGTAAAATAAACACTCCCCAAGTACCGGCCCTCAGAAACAATTCCTCCGTCGCCGAGTCCAACGAAATAAAGAAAACGCCAACCTACATTTCTCGGAAGTTGAAAGCGAGCGACCTACGACAATCCCGACGGCGGCGCAGCCCCTCGCAATTTCCCGCGACGCGGAGCCGAGGCCCGTCCTCGCCCTCACCTCTCCTATCCGTTCCGCTTTTTAACGCCGCTCGTTCATTCACTCGCCGACGCCGCGCGACGCGGCGGACGTAATGCGCACGCGAGACCCCGCTGGGAACGAGATAAAAGAACGCGCGCGCCGGCTTTTTAGCTAATTTACTAAATTCGACCGCGGCGCGCTCGCCGCCGCTTTTTTTTTTTTGAAGGAAAGCTGCACGCCGCTCGCGTTTCGCGAATGGCTTCGGTGCGACGGGGCTTTTTACGATTGAATTAGGCGGGGGGTTTTTAATTAACTTTTTTTCAAGGCTTTTAAAACTTCGAGGTTTGGGTTTCGATTGCTTTTTCGAGGAGGGCTCTTTGCGGGCGAGGGCGCGAGTTTTGAAGTTTGAAGGCCGTTTGATAATAAGTTTTTTCATTAGTAATTTATCTAATTGACTGATGTCTGGTTTGAAAACCTGTTTGTTTCTAGGTTTATAGATATTCAATTATTTTAAGTTTAAATTATCGATTCTCCGATAATTTTGGATGCACTTTATTTGTTTGTTTAACGGGAAATATTAAATTGTGCATAAAATAAGTTCACTTTTAATTTCAAGGTTACTGAAGAGACTTCCTAAATTTAATCCTGCTTTTGATTAATTTCCAGTAGGAACTTGGGAATTCAATAAAATGAAAAAAACCCTCTAAATTAAGTAACCAGCAACCATTAAAGTTGAAGCATCGTAACTCAAAATTATTCATGCTTCGATTAAAAATTCCCGCTTAGTTTTGAAATTCATAACGATATATTTTACCGTTCGCGTCTCTCTCTCTCTCTCTCTCTCGCACTTGATCAGCAAAGTGTACAGCGTTAAATATTCAAATGAAATTCAACTTTCTTGCAAATTCGCACAAGACGATAATTAAACTAATTAAGCGCCAACGTACACACACGCGGAACGCGATCCCGTCCAGTCGTTTCGCCACTTTGGCACGGAAAACGGTCCGCGCCGAACGTTCTCCGCGCGCCGCAGCCTGGTGTAACAATATTTATCGATCCATCAATAATCGCCGGACCCCCACCTCGCGAATCCGAGGCGGCACACACCAGGTGTGCGCGCACCTCCAGAAAGGGCCCCGCAAGTGCCATTAGAGCCGCAATGGTCCGTGACGGGGATCCGCCGCCGTCAGACCAACAGACGGTCGGACGGAAGCATAAATACTTCCACCACCCGCGCAATAATCCCGATAAGCACAAGGCTCGCATAAACAGAGAGAAGAAGAGAGACAGAGAGAGAGAGGGAGAGAGGGAGGGAGAGAGAGCGTTGCAGGCACTGACCTAATCGCTCGCTGAAATCGGCTCGGCTGTCCTGGCTGCGGGACCTTGGCAGCACGAAAGTTCAGCCATCGCCTCTCCTCCTCTATCGGGAGGCCTTCCTCCTGCCGCAGCTCCTCCTCCGTGTGCGCAAAAAAGGCGCAGCCGCGTGTGTATATACTCGTGCTCGGGGCTGCTTTTTCTCCGGCCGAACGACGCACTGACACCACACACAGTTCACTTGTACATGCACTAGTTTATCTCTCTCTCGCTCGGGGAGAGGAAGAACCGCATGCGCCTCTCTCGAGAGTTCTGCACAGGCGGCGGCGGCAGCCACAGCAGCGGCAGCCGGCCGGAATAGAAGTGTGTATGCGACGGCGGCACGTGAGCGCTTGGCAATGCGCGCGCGCCGAGCGAAGATCGGATACTGAGGCGAAACGCGAGAGAGAGAGAGAGCCCGAGCTGCTGCTGCTGCTGCTGGCTGGCTCGCGGGACGGCAATGCCCCGGCGTGCGCGCGTCGGCGGTCGGGAACCCCGGCGACGACGACGCAGCCGACCGGAGGAGGAGAGGAGAGCCGTGCAGGCTGCAGTCGCGAGCGAGCTGCTCTCCCCCCCCCCCCCCTTCCACCTGGCCCCCCCTTCCTTCCTCCCCACCCCGACGTGCGGCGCGCGAGAGCCGAGGAGAGAACAGCGAGCGGCGGCCAAGGCGCCCGGCAGGGCGCAAGGAGGGTAAGCGACCCAGCTTCTGACACCTCCGACCGGGAGTCTGGCCGACGCACCGCTCGGGCCTGATATCTGGGGTCGAGGCTGGGCAACGATGCGCCGATTTTAGGCTTCCGCCAGGAAGAAACCGGGCGGGGAGTCGAGAGAAACGCGGTATTTTTAAATGCAAAGAACTTTATCGTCGGCGCTGCTGTGCTAATTAAAAAATTACGCTAGACAAAGGGCGAAAATTCATTACGCCGGATAAGACGCACAATGCAGCAGTACAAGTGGGAACACGGCCAAACAATACAAACATAAACTACGTTCCGCTTGAGGACCAGCGATCCAAAGGGCGCCTGGACGTTGGCAGTGCGCTACGAGACTTTATCGAGCCGATTTCATTAATGCAAGGATGTCTGTAGGACGTTAAAATAATTTCAATTTCAAATTTTCGAAAAATGGCTCTCGGCTTCTTTCTCCTGCTGTTAATTGCATTATGTTAAGGCTGTGAAACTAAGTTGGTATAATTTGTGTGAACTATTCTATAATAGAATGAATTTTCCTAGAGAGATAAAAGTCAGCGGCAAAAAGTAAGCTTTACGGACTTAATTTACTAATAAGTTCCTTATTAAATGCGTCTGTATTTACCTCTTTTGAAGTTATTAAAACAGGAAGCCGTAATCAGAAACTTTAATTTATTATTGTTGGTCGCGTTTTCAAAATAAACCAATGCAATTTTAAATATAGAAAAAGTCCCTTCCCTCCGGTGGATCCGCTACTTTTTCTAAATTTCCAAACCACTTAAACGCTCTCTTTATCCTAAGCGCGCAGCACTAATCAGTGCGCTTTTATTTACCGAGCGGGGGAAAAGTATCCTCGGCGAGCGCGCACCGCTACGTAATCGGCCAGTCAGCTGTGCGTCGTCGCCGCCGTCGTCGTCGCCGGCTTTTCCGCGTTCTGGACATTGTTTTCCTTCGGCTTTGTTGCGTCCTTTTTTGCGCCGCCGCTCTCTTCTTCTTCCTCCTCCGCCGCCGCCGCCGCCGCCGCCGCCGCTCGGCTTTATCGATGGGAAGAGCTTTTTTCGCGCGCCTCGGATTCCCCTCTCTGAATTTTCATACTTCGAGCTTGCGGCAGGATTTTTAGCGGCGATCGGGCCGATCGTGCGGCTTTGTTTAATTAAATTTTCAGTCGCGCTGACGCGAACGGGATATTTATAGATTTTAGATACTGCAATAAAATCGGATGGCTAAGTGATTTCCGCGGTTTAATTAGGAGCCCCTTTATAAAGGATAAAATATTTGGTCGTGAATCAAATGTTTATTTATAAAACATTCTCTTTTCCAATGAAGTGATATCCAAAAATTTTGTTAAATAAATATTACGACGCGCGCAATATAAATCGTACAGAATTATCCTCCCGGCGATAAAGCGATCGACTTTTTCCGCATTGAATCGCCCCGATAATTGACAGACCGATCAAAATAACCCGTCGCTGCAACACTCTCCATCGCTCCGAATCTTTACAAGAAAGTCGCCTCGTCACTCCCGAACGGAAAATTCAAAATATTTCACTTCGACACCTCTTTTCGGAGCGCCGTGTATAATCGCGGGGCCCCGGCGCTCGCGCGCGCGCGCCGTTCAATTTATCAATTATGGCGTCGGTATCGCCGACAGATAACATCGGCTAATGTCAATCAGCCGTGTACTTAACCTGTACAAGTGCATTGAGCAACAAAAACTCGGGCCGCGAGTACAAATATTTCATAAGCCGAGCTCGCACGCCCCTTCGGCGTCTGTATAGGTATTACGTGCGCGGAAAGCGTCGCTGCTATTTACTATATAATCAAGCCGCTTGGCGCGGTGCATTGTTTGGGAAATTTCGTGCGTCTATTTCTTTGTGGGTTATATTGAAATTAGCTCGCGAGTGGATTCGGTTGAATGGATTGGTGCTGGTGGAGGTTGAGCGATTGAACTAAATTATTCATTAGCCGCTAATACACATTACGTAAAAAGTTAATGGGATTTATCAACGTTTGTAAATGGAAGATGAGCTCGTAAAAATCGGTAGGTAATGCCAGGCTTAAAATTTATAACTGCTAGAATTTTCAATTCTGCTTGTAATTGTTGATTCGTCGGTAAAAAAATCTCTTAAAATTTCTAAAAGCATCTTACCTTCTAAAAAGCCAAATTTAATTGAACCAGAATCCTTTCTTTCCTCGAGCACCAAAAAACAAATGAAATTCCTCCCCAGCAACTTCAAACGCAGAAAAACCCAAAACACCCCTAAAAACTTCCCCAAAAACCGCCGACAGATCTCAGACAGACCAGGCGGAAACGCGAATCCACGGGGGCCGCCGTTCACCTAAGGGTGGGAACCTCGTCTCCTCCTTAGGCTTACGCGCGAGGGTTCTCAGGCTCGCTCGGGTCCCCCGTCTTACGCAATCCCGCCCGAGAGCGCGTCTCGGGACGTTGCGAAAAGCGCCAGGGCGAAGTGCCCCCGCTGTTATTCGCGTGCGCAAGAACGAAAAGAGAGCGGAACTGGATTACGAGAGTCACGACCGCCATCTGGCCGCGAGAGCGAGTCGGAATTTCGCTTTTAATAGGGATCATCCGAGGCTGGAGGAAGAGCCGGTTGACTGCCGTCGATCGGGTGCCCAGCTGGGCGGAAATTTCATTTTCCGGCGAGTTGAGAATTTGGGAGCTGTTGAGAGGGGAATGAAAGCTTTTTTAATGCAGGGTATTGAATAAAAATGGTACACTATCGATACAGAGTAATTGTGCGGAAATTTTCCCGATTCTTGATATTCATTGCTGCCTGACTAAAACCGAAATAAAAATTTAAAGCAGCACAGCCACACTTCTGCTCGAAAGAATTCATGCATCATTCCCGAGAAAGCCCTGAATGTCCCCTCGCTCCCATCCCGAGCTCCGACGTAACAAAACAAAAGCAGCGGCGACAACAGCCATCCTCCTCAAAATAATCAGCCTCCGCGCGGCGGGTAATTAGCCGCCTTACTTCCTCCGCCTCCTCCTCTTTCGGGGGATTTTTTGGCGCGCTGGTGGCGCCAGACGCCGCCCACCTCCAAGGACACCGCCGCCCAGCGGAGAGCGAAGCGTCTCCGGGAAGGCGCGGCCGCGGCGAAAATGAACCGGCGACCCGGAGATCCTCGGGAGCGATAAGGCGCGCGAGAGTGCGACTTGTTTTAGATAAGCCGGCGCGGAACGGGGAGAGATGTAAATTTCTTTTTGGATCGTTTAAAAATTATGCAATGCTTGAACTGTATTGCATTGAGATTTCTTTCAAGACAGATCGAAAGCTTGCGTGGCTGATATATTTTATGTAAACATATGCTTTTTGTAAAATAACGCTTACGCGAATTGCAACCAGTTTGCATGAAACTGAAACTCTTGTTATTCAGTCTGTTTCGGGAACTTTGATTATTAAGTTTATTTTACGAGATATCTACGTTTATATTCTTTTTTATTTTATGATTGATCTGGGACTTTTGTATTCTGATAGATATATTGAGGATTTAACTGTTTATTAATTTTGAAAGGTTTTAAATATTTTTACTAAAAATACTTCTATTTACTACAAAAAAAAAATTTCGTGTTTATCAAAACAGTATACGTTTCTTTAAATCTATCACTTCACAAAATGGTTCCAAATTAGAATCCAATTCCAGCCGCCACATCCAGCATAATTTCCAATTTCACAGTGAAAAGCCAAGCACAAACGCTTCCAATGAACTTCTAATAATCGATCGCATCGTCCTCAGAGCTGCCTTTCGAACAGAAGTAGCTCCCTCGGAATACCAAGAGGGGCGTTTTTCATATGCTAATGCTTCCGCCGAGCCGCGAGAGGAACAATATATAAAAAAGGCGAACGTTCGGGCACGTTGACGAAATCCTCCGACTCCTCTCTCTCTCTCTCTCTCTCTCTCTCACTCTCGAATTGTCTGCCCGCACGTCTCCTCGGCTCGGCGGCGCTGTTTACACGCGGCGGAGGATTTCGTCCGCTCCGCTGAAATAACACTCGTCGGGCTTGACTGAAAGCCATTTCACCGCGATGAAAAGGATGAGGGAGCAGGATAGAGCAGCCGGACGAGACAAAGTATTTTCGGGTTACGGCGTCGGGAGGATCGTTTTACCGGCTGGAGGATTCGATGAACCCGGACGAGAGGAACGGACTGCTCGGATTCTACTTTGTTTTATATAGCTTTCGAAGGTTTTAAATCGCGAGTTTTATTTGTTAATCGAACAATTACCGCACGTTTTGTTATCTTAAGCGAAAAAATTTGTTTTATTTCATTACTTTTGTAAAAAAATTTCCCCCGTTAATAATACTATTTTGCACTTTTTAAGTATCATAACAAACTTGTTGAAAAAGTAAATATGCATGATATGAACAATTTCATCCGCGAAATTCGGTCGAACAGCTTAAACTTTTTTCAAAGTATTATTTAATAAACGCTGAAAGACCACCTACATTTCAGCTCTATTCTTTGCCGAAAGTTTTCGCGCTCCTTCGCTAAACCTACGAACCCGCCTATCCGTGCAACCCATTAATCGCGGCGTATCAGAAACACCATAGCGAAATAAAAGCAAGTCGCCGGTTATCAGCGAAGCATCGGCGACCCGAAGCAGCGGCGGCGGCAGCAGCAGCAGCAGCAGCAGCAGCCAGCGCCGCGGTGATTCTTTTGCCGCGCAAGCGGTTTCGGTCGTTGGCGAAGCTCCGTACTAGGCAGTGCCTCGCCTGACCTACGCCCACATATCTGCATACACGCGACTGACCCCGCGGAGAGGACGACAAAAAGGGAGCAGGAGAGGAGGGAAAAAGAATGAGGCGGCGCGGGGCATCGATTCTGAGGGGCGTGAAATTGGACGAGGAAAGTTCGCTTTTTGCAAGGGACTTTATAGTGAATCAGCAAAGATTTGAATTTTATCAGGTTGTCGTTAGTGTATTATTGAATTTCTTTTTCGGGTAGTAATTGTTTTATTTATTAAGATTAAATTAAACAGTCAAAGAACGCTACCCGTTTCCCACATTTAAATTCTAAGAATAATTTTTCGTTTCCCTTTTAACTACATCTGTCCATCACGACTCCAGTAATTTAATAAAACAAATGTAGCAGTGGGCGATTTATAAAGTCCTATCTAAGAATCACATAATTTTTCAGCTTATCTCCTTTTCTGACTCCAAGTTCTCTACTTTTATACCCTAAATCTATTCATTACAAGGCCGAAACTTCAGATCCTAACAAAGACATATGAAAAAAGTATCACAGCACAAACTTTATTAAGAATTCTAACAAACTCCCTCCAGCGAAATCAGATTCCCTTTCCTCCGAGTGCTGCCTTCCGAAAACTTTCCATCTCTCCCGGCAGTGCTTTTCTCGAGCAAACGTAAAACGTCGGCCGAGAAAAAAATCTCATTTTCCGCACCGGCTAGGAGCCTTATTTGAGGTCAAAAGCATGCCGTCTCTCTCCTCCATCCGCTCGTCTCGATCAAGTTCATAAAGCCGGCCGCGGGTAACATGTGCGAGAGCAGAGAGGAACGAGGCGCGCACGCGCGTACGCCTTTAATTGCCTTTTGCGGTTACCGAGAGGTTTTTCACCGAGCGGTCATATGTATACACGAGCGAGAGAGAAAGTTCCTGTCTCTCTCTCTCTCTCTCGCTCCTTATTTTTCTCCGCGGAGGCGCAGCTCCGACGATATGACGAGCCGGGCGTCGGGTCTACGTGACGGAAATAAACGAGCCGCTCGAGAGAGACGCTTGATGGACGAGGCGTAGTTATCCGCGGAAGCCACTAAGCGATATTCGAACGACTCGCGAACGAGCTTTGTTTCGAGCCGTCGTTTTTTGGCGGCGCCGCCTTTGCGAGCGCACAGGAGAAACTTGCGGGGCCCGAGACGTCGCCGCCTGAAAAATGTTTGATTGCTTCAGTTGAATTTAATATAAATCAATTTTATTGGAGTTATTTTGCAAGTGTCTGCGCGCGGGGGGAATTTTATTTCAATTCGAGCATTAGATTTATCTCGTGGAAAGTTAAGATGTTTATGGGAAAAAGACTGACGATCCGGCAGTAAATTATGAATGATTAGAAATTGTAAAAACGGTCGTTACATATGTATATACGTGAACATTCTTGACTGGTCATAAAACGTATATACCTTTAACACCTCTTCCATTTCTGCGCAGCTATTTCCGTGGGAAATGCGGGATCGTTGGGAAAAAAAAGGCTGGGATTTACATAAAACAAGACACTGCGGAGTAAATCTTATCAAAGATGCGACGAACTCCCTATATAGCGAAATTGTTGCCAAACGCCGGCTAAAAACTTTTGCAGATTTCAATATTATTTGGACTTGTTCAACGAAGTGCATTAAGTATCATGTTACCGTTTCACTTTTCACTGAAACACTTTCCATAATCCTTTAAAACGGTACGTTAAAGTTGTAGAAACTAATTAATAGAGTGTAAAACATTTTATTACATACTTCCTTCGTATCTGAAATCAATAATATAAATAATTGATATGTAAAAGGTACTTTTTTCTTAAACCAGATACGCTTGTTAGACCAACATCCAACAACAAAAAGCTTCCAACGGAATTCAGAGAGTACCTCCTCTCGACTTTGAAATGAAACTTCTGAAAGTCGCCCGTCCGCTAAAAATGCAAGCTGATCTTTCCGCAAACGCAAACGAGATTATAATTGAACACAGAACTTCCATTCCCTCCCCGCCGAAAAAGAATAATCCTCCGAAACAATACCCCGAGAGCTCGAAGCAATTTCCACCGTCCAGTTGCGCAACCGCGCGCGGCCAATCAAGAGGGCCCCGCAACTTTCGCCACGAAAATCCACCGCGGCCGCAGCGAAAATTCCGGCGGGGCGGAAACGGACGCGTTCCCCCCGGAGCGACTCTCGCGCGCGCCTTGACGCGCAATTAATCCGTCGCTCGTCGCTCGCGCCCCGCCCGCGGTGAATAATGCATGGCGGAGATGCGCGCGCGGACGTCGCGCGAGGTATGTAACGCGCGCGGAACGACTGATTAATGGAGGCGATACCCGGCGCTCTGCTTTTCCCGCTCGAGCGGCGCCGGGACGAAGCTGGCATTTTCTTCCTCGTGCCGGGCCGATCGGTTTGCTCAATTGCCAGGCGGCCTCGTGAATTATTGATCGATTTTTGATTTACGGGCCCGGGAATTTCGCGAAAAATCTAGAGGAATCGGAGAAGTTCGGATTAATTATATATGCAAAGGCTTTTCAAGTCTCGATTGAGGGGTACTTTTGAACGAGGGGAGAGGCGTGGATTTTTTCAAGGTTCAGTTATCTGTATAAACGTGCATTTATTTATTGGTTAATTATGCAAATAAATAAATTCATGAATATCTACTCTTTACTTCCATCTCCTCCTCCCGACAACAAACAACCAAGTTCAACGAGCACATTCACCCAAGCCCGAGCCCACATCATCCGGCGTCGAATTCTTTCCCCAACATTCCCCGAGAATCAGTCGCGAGCGCGACCTGCGACCCCCGAAGTTTCGATGGCGGATTATACGGCTTGGCGCGCTGGGCGATAGTCGACATACCGGTTCCGCCTCTCGTCCTATTCACTTTGCGCTCGGCAAAGCGCTCGCGAATAAATCTCCCGCGGTATTTAGAGCCAGAAGCCCGGCACCCGATTAAGAGGCAGGCGGTGGCGTTTGTCTCCTCCCGCCCCTCGGCTCGCGTGTCAGCTGGACGTTTTAAGTGGGTTAAGACTCGCCGCGTTCCGCCGTTCGGTATAGACTAATACGTCGCTGCAATGCGGTTATTACGCAACCAAGGAGCGGGCTTTCGACGCCTGCCGGGACTCCGAGGTGTATCGGCTCCGGGGGTTTATTGGTTTTGCGGATTGGCCGGCTGATTCATTGTTGTAAGGACGTTTATTGGGGATTGAGAGTGAATTGGTGCTGATAGTTTCGTTTCGAGCCGGAACGTTTCAGGACTTGATGCGTGTAGCGTGGATTATGCTTTAAAAGTTTGAAATTTTATCACGATTTTTGATTTAACAAACGTTTTCCCAAAAAGAAAACAATAATTCTTTGAGGCTGCTATCGGACGTCTGGCTATAAATCAAATTTATGTCTTCGTAAAATTAACTAAGTAATTGTTTATTTGCGTAGCTGCATCTTTAACGAAGCGAAATATCCTATTATTTATTCATGATCGCAATTGTTATTTTTTTTTAATACATCTTAAATGCGTAAAATTGCAGTAAAATGTTTTATATCGCCAATATTAAATTCATAATATAATCATAATTTTTATTACCCCGTTAAAAACTATGGCCGAGCTTATCCATTTAAATAGAAATAAGTTTCCTTAACTTCGTCATTATAGGTGGCAGGATATTTAATTGTGTGCATCATCAGCATCGAAAAAAATCGGTAATTTACCCGACGAAGCTCCGAGGGATATAATAATAAGCCATAAAAGCCGTGGCATTTCCCGTAACTTTCACATACGTAATAAAATTGCTATAAAGACATTTGAAGATTTATGTAAACGCATCTGAAAATACTTTAGAAAACGCTCACTTTCACAAAACTACGAAACTCTTCATCGCGATTCGATCCGCTCGTAATGACGCTCGCGTTTTCCCGCGCGCGACCGCAGGGGAAGAGAGGGGAAGGGGGGAGGAAAAAGCGGGGCTCTCGCACGACTTTATTTCAATAAACTCGCCTTTTCACTTGGCTCGATCATACAAATTGCATCATTAAGCGGCTACTTCCATTTTAAAGGCCTTATCTTCGACGTCACATCGAACAAAAGAAGCCGCCTTTTGTTTCCAGGCGGCCCCGACAAATCATCGGCCGCTCACGATTTTCTCTCCCTCCCCGCTGCTAATGCTTCGCGAAAATGTCAGTCACGTATGTGGAGCGCGAAAACTCGATCTAATCGGCTCCTCGCCAATTGAATCCGACCGAAGGCGAGTCCAGAAATTACGCTCGAAGCTCGTGTCTCGAACTTTTTGCTCGCTTTTCGAGATGTCGCCGTTGAGATGAAAGTTGCTCAGTCGAAGAGTTTTGAAAGGAGATCCGGAGGAGACAAATTGAATTATGGTAACTGGATTGAACCGTAAAATAGTAAGCAAAATTTTTAGTGGGCGTATAGAATTAAAATTCTTTTTTTTTCAAAAATAAACACCGTTTATTAATGGATATTCATTATTATTCGGTTCTTCTACAACATCTAATCAGTCGCAACCACTGAATTTGTAAAGATCATTAAATAAATTAAATTTACATAAATTAAATGAATGATCAAATACAATTGCTTTTACTGTTGTTAATTCATGTTAATACTTTACCTCAGCACAATTACAAATTGCGGATTACTGTTACCTAAAGTACTCTTTTTAAGATTACAATGCATCGTTAGATACAAAGACTGTATTAAGTGAAGAAAATCGTGGCTCAATAAAATTTTATTGAGTAATATAATTAAATAGAACTATATACAGTCATACTGAGATCCAATGCTCTTTTACATGCGCTTATACTCGCATTGAACACAGTAGCATTAATAGAAAATCAATGTACCTTGTAAAAATTATTATCGCGTGCAGTGCGCTTTTTACAAGCCCAAGATATCTAAGCAGTATCTCGTGCAATCGTCCGTTGCAATCGGAACGAATGAAATAAATTCCGCCGGACAGAGAAAATTCTCTCCAACGGCTGCCGTGCCATTTTTTTCGAATAAATTTATAATCCACCCAGCAACGCGTCGTGCGCAGCCGCGAAATTTTGACGAGAGAACGAAGGAGAGGGATCGCAACAGGCGCGCATTGTCTCCTTATCCCGGCCGGCATCGAGAATCTCACGCTCGGCACTTGCATGCACTCCCGCGCAATTACAACGTAAACATCGGCGCTTAGCATTGAATCATCTCGCGCAGAATCCGGGAGATGCTTATCCGCGGGCCGCGACGGCAAACGAAACGATCCGATTTACATCTGGAGCGGCGGGCCGAAAAAAGGCCGCGTCCGAAAAATCCTTCCGAATTATGGTAACGATACGATCGCGAGTTTTGATAGTGCGAGCGAGGGAATGCGAAAGCTCTCCCTTTCGATATCGGCCGATTTTTAATGGGCGCGGGTGAAAGTTTCGGCTGCTGTGCGCGTTTGTGTCTGCGCGCGGGTCGTTTGCGGCTTTTTTCGCCTGAGAGATTCGAGAGTTTTTCGGCTGATTGAACTGACGGCCGGTGCACTTTTCGAGGATAATTGTCGGGTGGTTGAAAGTTTACCGATTCAATTGATTTATTTAAGAAACGTTAAATAATAAAAAAAATTTTTGCCGGCAGTGGTTTATCATATTTTATTGCGCGCGTTGAATTCAATCATAAAAAAACTTATGCATAAAGGATGTTTATGTGGCGCTTATATTTAATACAAAAATAAGTTTTTAATTAAAGCTTGATCTTTTCGAAAATTTAAAAAGCGTTATTTTAATTTTAAATTATACTTCTTTCTCAATAATGCATTAATACAGGGAAAAAATTGAGTGCAGTGTAATTTATTTAAAATTAAATAAAAGTTATGTACTTGTATAACACGAAAATTATTCTGTTTTCTTCCCCAATTGAGAAAATTTTGAACAAGAATCTAATTTCAATGGTTTTTTATAAAAATGATCTTTTTTAATATCGAGAAAGTATTTTCTGAAATCAAAGTTGATAAAGAACGTAATAAAAATCGTAAAAATAATAAGTAATTTAACATTTTGATTACTCGTAGGAAAAAATAACTCTACGCGAAGTGCCTTATCTTTGAGGAACTGCAATAACGACGAGTCCGCTTCGACGCGAGAAAACCTTCAGGCGCAGTCGTCGGCCGAAACGCGAAAAGTTGAGGCGTTTAATTTTTCGCGCGGCCGATCTTATCCCTTATAACGAGCGAAGCTGCAAGTGAAAAGCCGCCCCGCCAAAAACGAGCGAGTCGCGTGCTCCCGTCGCTGCTTCTTTTTTTTTGCCCCTCTCCGCTCTCTCTCGTTTTTCCTCGCTCGCGAGGGGGGCCTCCACGATAAAAACTTGCATAGCGATCCCGCGGCGTGTAATTGCTTAATCCGCGCGCCGCGGTTCTTATCTCGCGGGGCTTTTTCGCGTGCCTCGGCAGCAGCCGCCGAACCTGCCCTAAATCATTCGGGTAATTAAAAGTGTACCGAACTTTGCGGCCGCGAGCCTGGAACTTTACCTTTTTTATCTGGAACGCCGTTCGGGCTGGGTGTTTTTTCGCCCGGCGTGTCGGTGCTTTTTCGTTAGGTTCGAGAGCTTTGCGGAATATTTAAAAGGCGACTAGTGTTCTAGAGGTATTGGTGTTTCACTGAATTATGATCGTTGGGAACATTACACCGCAAAAAAATAGCTTTGATTCTTAATTTCGCTAAAAAAAAAACAGAACAGTCTACAATATTTCTATATAATCAGGTAAATTTTTCAACTACTATAAGTAGAATAACTTATAATAGCATTTCAATTGAAAAAGTTTGAAACGTGAGCAATAAATTCTTGGCTATCAATTTAAGGTAACAATCTTCGGGCGTTTTACAGTTAGTCTTTGAATGAAACATCCTTCATTCGGTCTTCCCCCATTCACGAGGGGCTCTCCACACTCTGTATTCCCGTTCGATTTCACTCGATCAGTAAAGAGTCGGAAAGAGGAGAAAGAGAGATAAACAAATCAAGAGAGCGTTCTTTTCTCCTTTTCTCGTTGTTTAAATTAATCGGCGCTGTTAAAGAGCAGCCAACTTTTATAAAAAGAAGATAGAAAAGATGCATGGAACTTTTATTTTCAATTACTCGAGGCGAAGTCTATTTTTTCTAAACGCGAAGCACTCCTTCGCCATTGCACGACGTAATTAACAATTTTAGATGCGAAACTTATCTTGTAGAGAGTAAGATTTCGAGGCGGCTGTTCCTGATGGAAACGCTGGATACTAAGGCATTTATAACATTGCACAATCACTGATATATTGAGCAGCTGAAGGCTACTTACAGGAAGCATATGGTCAAACTGCGTATACACACAATCTTTGTTTGAATAGTATACAGTTGCACGTGTTTGCACAGGCTGTGCATCTGCGTTCAATTTTGGGAAAAAGTTCGAAATAATTTCTTCGGATTGCATATAATGGTAAGCACCTCAGCTGCATCTTTGTTTATTAATATATTTCCAAAAATTTTAAAATCAAAATTAAAAATGATAGTCAAGTTCTTTTCTTCCTTTGAATACAAGTCATTAGAAGTTAATTTCTAATTTTTTTCAATACACATTCGTAAGTCTCATCGAGTGCCGAAAGAACGCACACATGTTGTTAAATGTAAATGCAACGAGATAAAAACCGATAAAAACCGATAAAAACTTTCAAAATTGACGAGATTGCATACAATAATTAAATTCAGGAAATAAACGTACTGAAATTATTATTGGAGTTACACGCATTTGGTATAATAGAAAGTGCATTTAAAATATTTTCCCATGCAGATGCGAATAAACGTATCTTATTGTTTTACATATATTATTATAATACTTAATAATAATACATTATTAAAAACTAATTTTTCTATTCAATAATGACCCTCGTAAGGGTCGGCAAAAATTGCCGTAGCCGATGGTATTTCACATCGTCTTGGCGGGGTATTGGTAAAAGTTTTCAACTAGCAATAATCGCACCTCGGTAGAACCTCATTGGTTACGATATCGCCACTGCGCAAAGCTGAAGATACAACCGCGCAAGCCTCCTTATATGCCCTCAACTTGACTAGTCTGCTATTGGGAGAGCAAAAGAGCGGTGGTAGCCCCCTGGCGGCTGCGGCGCGAAGCCGATCGATAAAATGAATCCAGCGGGTCGCACTTGTCGCGCGGGAGATTCGAAAGGCGAGGTTCGACTTAAAAACTGCTGTCCGCGTAATTTTGTTAAAAAAATTATTTATTTCAGATTTTGTAAAATATTTCATTGTCAATTTACTATTTTCTATCTTTTAGGCACGCAAACGTTTGATTAAGCTGTTAAATAAATTATATAAGAAGATTTAATAATCGTTCTGTAAATTCCAATTATTTGTTACAAATATTTAAAAAAATTTTTATTATATAAAAAAATGATTACACAATTGATCGTAATAACATTTTAACGATGCATTTACAAATTTACTTCCTATCCCCCAGATTTTTAATCTTCCTTAGACCATTAATTATAACGCGAATGCCAATAAAGCCGAAGTTTTTTTCGATTTGAAGAGTCCCTTGGAAGAGCAGTAACGGTTCGGCGAACGGTAAAGCAGTCCGTGTAAGCATGACGTTAGATTTATTTAATCACTGGCGAGCTTGATTTTGAATTAAACGCCGCGACACGATGCGTTATTAACACGTTGCCGAGCTCGGGGCGATAAATTCGGAGTCGGCGAAGAGGAGAAGAAAGCGAATCGCGCGACAAGCACGCCTTAATGCGCGCGTTAATGCCGTTAATCTTGTTTTGAGTATACGTTGACTTAAACAGCCGTTTAAAGCTCTTTTCACGTTTCTCCGCGGGTGTAATATTTTGCCTCGCTTCGTTTCTTAATCTCCCGGCTAAATTCAATTCGAGAAAATTATGCGACTCTTTAAATTTATTCTACATAATGCTTATTAGTAACGCTGTGTACGTTGCGCATTTTCATGTTTTAAATCATTATTTTATGTATAGAAAAATCTACTTTACTCAGAAGGATTTTTCTATTTGATCCTTATTATTACTAATTAATTAATAATTTTTTATTTATTTACGAATTAAAAGTCACTCAGTCTATTTTCCGGGACTAAGAGCCATTGATAGTATTGTTTGAAGAAGAATTTTAGGTCATAGGCTTTCATTACCAACAAAATCTATTCCCACTCAACAAATTCCCTCTAAATTCAATAAGCAATCAGGAGCCGCTCAACAAACGAGTTCTCCTTCAGCGCCGCGTTCCCAGCTTCTTAAGACACGCAGAAAACATTTCTTTCGGCTGCTCGTACCCAGGCGCTCGCTCTCGACCGCTCGGGCAGATGAAATTAAGAGGAGCAGTCGCCGAGTTTGATGTTTTCCGTTCGCCGGGAACCGGCCGCTCGTCGCTCTCGTTATATATGCAGGACGATGTTCCGGAAGATGTCGAACGCGCCGCGAAACTTCGAACAAGATGATTGTATCTCTCTCTCTCTCTCTCTCTCTCTCTCTCTCTCTCTCTCTCTCTCTCTCTCTCGCTGACGGTGCTGCTCCCCGTGAAAAATGGAGGTGTCGGAGCGCCGCGCGGATGAAGTTGCGCTCGCCGTTTCTTTTTTTTTCCGGGGAGTATACCCGGAGATGCGATGCTTATTCAAGGGGCAGGTATTGCTGGGAATTAAAACGGTTGTTGCGGCTATCATCCACGCTGTCGCCTGCTCTTATTTAAATTGCATCGCGGATTCTCGGACGCTTGGCAAGCTTTATTACGGCGTGTGTTACTTTAGATGTGACATTGGAGTAATTTGAAATTTATGTTTCTAATCGTAGGCTTATTTTTATTCGGTAGCCCTGGTGGAAATCGCCCACTTTTCTCCCATTTGTGAAACGCTTTTTTCCACATGTTTTAACCATTTCCTAGCCATTTCGGTCAAATAGTCATAAAA
>JAWWEM010000001.1:6417335-6431220 GCA_035582935.1 Ormyrus thymus
TTCAGGATAGTGCAAGTTTGTCCTTCGATTACGATAGAGTATACTAATTTTTAATGAGATATTTTTCTCAGTGTATGCTTTGCCCTCCTTACAAAGAAGATGACATTAAAAGCATTGAACTACTAATTTTTCTCGATCGAACACGAGCACTTGGCAAAGTCATAATTCGAACAGGACCGTGACGCCCTCGTTGACGCCGTGACGCCAAAAACCCGAGGAATCCCAATCGCAGCGACACAATTATTCCGGCCGACGCGCATACCTTCGCCGCGCGGCTCCGCCGATTATTATGTCGTCGGCGCGCAAAGGCGCGCGGGGAAGCTCATTAAAATAACGCAACGCCTGCGCGCGGAATATTCTTCCCAAGCTCTCCGCTCCCGCCGGAGACGCAGGTGCTTATTACAGGCCTCGCCGGTGTGCTTTAACGGCGCCCCGGCAGCGGCGCGCGCGCGCAGGAGAGCTGCTAAATTAAAGAGCGCGTTACAAATATGTATCGCGACGACGTATACGGCTTCTCGAGCTCGCGGCTGCCCGTACGTCTTTATTGATTCGGCACTTTGGCGGTTTTTGCCGAGGCCGATGGGAGGCCCGAGGTTTTACGGGGTGCAAGCGCGTTTCCTGTATTGTTCTGGCTTTTTTTCTCGAGCTGATCTTAAAGCGGGAACCTTTTGACGATGGGAAAACGCGGGGCCGATGGTGAGGCATTTCACGCGGACTAGAGTTTGAATGATTTGGCGCGCGTTCGAGGTTTTTTGTAATGTAGATATTTATACAACTTTATTCGCGTTGAAATAAAAACGTATATTATACGTATTTATTGCTATATAGATCATCACTTCACAAAGAAACTCTACTGGAACTTGACAAATTTTGATTTCATTCAGTGATCTGCGCGTCAAACAGCTGACTTTGCGCGCGAGAATGTTCCATTAAACGCAAAGATTTCCACCACAGCCAATTAACATTCAATTAATTAACATTCAATTGGCTTCCCTCAAAGCTCAGCGGCACGGGACTTAACTCTCCCGTTTGCTGAAGGTTTCTGAAGAGGCTGCTCCAGCGCCGCCTTGCCACTTGTCGACGTTTTCAAGAGCGAAAACGCGGTCCGAGAGAGAAGACTTCGCCTCACTTTCCATTAAGATGCCTGATACGCGACGCAAAGGAGCGCCGGTAATTAATGACTTTGCTCCGCGGCCAAAGTCGCGCTTGCGGATTTTTTTTCTCTCGCTTCTGAGCCGCCGCCCTTTTCACGCGTGACCTGGCAAATTTCGAGTCGCGCCTTTTGTGCGTTCGGCCTTTGTTCTTGAAATTTTTTATAAACTGCGGGCGAGGTTTTGGGAAAATTATGCAGAGATACTTCGTCCAGTTTTGAAGCGGAAATTGACTTTATTTCGGAAATGGATAAGATGAAAGATGTTTAGTATACAAATATACTTGCATAGTGTTATTAAAAAAAGTGGAGTGGTTACTTAAGTAAAGGATGCTTAAACCACGAAAGTTACGACTTTCGAATTATAATTTACATAAAAAGTGAAAATGAATATTTTAGAACTGAAAAGAAAAATGCAAGTGTTCTTTTTAAGAAAAATGTTAATGAGCTATTATTTGTACAGTAAAAAAAACTCTATTAAAAGATATATGCAATTTTCTTCGTCTTCGTTATTCAAATTTAACGATACTGCCCCTTCCCATTTTATAAAAATTAATTCATCAGCACTGTCTGCACAAAAGTCTGTCTAGTGCCCATTAAAAAGATAAAATAAGATAAACGACGAGCCAAAATAACCCATCAATTGACAATCCTCAATCGACTACTAAAAATACCCGCCCGCGTAATCAAGCACTTTACCCCCCAAAAAAAGCCTCGCTCCCCAACTCGATCTCTCCCTCTCAACTGCGTATAAAAGACGTGCCCGCTTAGACAGGCGCGTCGATGCGGGCACAATATCCCTCACAGCGGCAGGCTCGCTACCACCGCGATGGCAGATCGCGATTAGATAGAGCTCGTCGGCGTGCACGCCGCTTGTCGTCTCGCCGAGGCGCGCGGATTTCTATTTCCCGGACGCGCGTCGGCTTCTTCGGGGGAGAGCACGACGCACTGAATTTTCGAATGTCCTTAGATTATTAATTGCCGTTCCTTCGTTTTTTAGGGGAAAAACACCGGCGGTGATCGATTGGTTGAGATCCTGGGAAATGTAGTCGCTGAACTGAGCGAGGAGACTAATGATGAGGTATTGCGCGGACAACTGATGAAATTTCTGGGAAAGGGAGTAATTGATTAGCTTGAATTTGTGTATAAAGTATTAATCGAGTTTTAATACGGCGTGTTATTTGATTACTTTCTTCTGAGCTTTGATGTCAGAAATTATTTATTTTAATTTTAATAATTTACGTGCTGACTGAACTAAGTTGACAGAATGTTTTTTATTTAATTAAAACTGAAGTAGCAGTCGATGATATTCATTTCATGTAATTTTAAAAGAAGAAAAGTAAAATGGACGTCCTGTTCAAGAACTTTAAGATAACGAAAAGTAGATCCAAGCTTTACTCCATAAATCATAACTTTCAACTTTCTACGTTTTTGGCGACAAACAGATTATTTCAATACATTGGTACTGTTGATGTTCCCATCTTTGAAATGCAAAATCCTTTTGAGAAAAGTATTTTACTTTTGTTCCAGGAGCCTCCTTTCCTTAATTTATGTACGAGTCCTTGAAATTGGCAGCCGAACACCTATTAATTATGTACTGTATAGTCCTTGGAGAAAGTGAGTTTTTGCTCTCCTTACAAATTTTACGCTTCTTACTTGTGCGTCTCCTTTGAAGTGTAACTGCAAGAAGTCTCGAGGCCATTTGTTGGTTAATAAATTTGCGAAGTAACGAGAAGTGGTGTAAAAAAAACTTAGCTCCGACTTTGTATTTTCTTTAGCGAGCATCGTATTTTATGGTTTTAAAGAGACTTAAAGAATCTGATGTGCAAGGATTCACTTTATATGAAATTCTTTGCATTGAGTGCCATTGTTCAATTTAAGAAAATTTTACAGCAAGTACGCGCAACAGGAGGAAAGAATAACTTAAAAGATCATTGTGTTGACACAAAATATCTAGCACCAGAAATTTTTAAGTTTATTAAAATTAAATATACAACTCTTTAAGGCTGACTGAAAGCTGATTTTTAGTTTCTAGAACGTTTTTCAAAATATAAAACTTCCTGCAAGAGAAGCCACGTGTTTATATGCACTTCACGCACATTGAATGTTTATAATACAAGCGATCGGAAGAATCGTCGAAGGTATAAATTGCAGGTGGGTGTCGAGTATTGTTTAATATTCTTGCCTCATTCTTGTAATTTTTTGTTAAATGCATTACGTGCTTTTAATATTATTTCATTTCGATCAGCCAACGAAGATTACCGACAGCGAAACCCTTCTTCTTTTCTTGCATAACTTTTGTAAAACAATTTATTGCAACGCAAATTTTATTTTGTATAAAATTAAATTATTTTCATGCAAAGTTCTTCAGTCCGCCTAAATCAATAAGCTTAATCTACACAATTTATCGAATCAACGCCATATATATATATATATACACTTGATTCAATCGCAAAGCTGAAGCATCAGTCAAACGGGACAACGTAAACACTCCCCCGGCCCAATGATTTCGGCGTGAAATTCATCCAATCCGAACAATCGCCGCATCATCTCACCCGAGAAACCGTTCGTCGCCTCTCTCCCTCTCCTCCCCGCCCGCGTCGCTCCTCCCCGAGAAAGCAAAACCATGAAGAATTCATCAGACGCGCGTGTACACCCGAGGGAGATTTACAGACAAGCCCCTCCGGCATCAGAAATCCTCCCGGCTCTCGGCCTCATATACACACAAAACCGCTGGAAACCGGAAACTGCGAGCCGCGCGCGCGCAGCCGAAAAACGACGAAAGAACTCGCCGCGAGGGAAAGGAAGACGGGCGCTAAGAGAAACGCCTGGGACAAAGGAGGCGAGGAGGAGCCGCGAAAGATCGAGGCAGATTCGAGTGCGTCGGGGAATTTCAGAGTTTCGAGGGGGGGGGGGGGGTGGGCGAGAGTGACATCTCTGGCGGGGAAATGGAAATCGGAGAGACGAGCCGATATGCAGGCAGCGCCGACTAAAGGATGTACGGCCCGCGATGCAAAAAGATAACGAGGCTAAAAAGGCTTTTGTTCCTTAAATCGTGCTTCTTTATCGGCTGACGTGGATGATTCGAGCAGAGTTGCAAGAAGCACGAGTCTTTACGGTTATACGGTTTTATTTATTCAAGAGTGCTTGTAGGGGTGATTTTGATATAGAAGGGATAGTTGCTATAAAATTGTTCGCTTTATCTTTTAAAAAAATGTCGAGTTATATTCGATCCATCACGATCGGCTTCATGGGCAAAAAGTAACATATCATCATCTGTCAGGCAAACGCCCCGATAAAAGTGCATTAATGCACATGAAATTTCTTATTAACATTCATACTGCTTTAGCATTTTGCCAAGTCATAATAAAACATTTAATACATGCCTGCAGGATGTATCATTGCATTATCAACATTTCAAGATGCCGCAAGAATGATATCCGTTAAGTTTCTATATAAAAAATATAATACAAAATTAATACACTTCTTTATCTAATTCTTATATTATATACAGACTAGCCTATCTTTATACAGACACCCTCTAAATTACCAATTCATTATTATTCTCCCTCCCCGCGAACAAGCGAATTTCCCCGCAAAAGTGGCAGCAAGCAACCCGCAGGAAAAGCATCTCCGCTGTCTCAGGAATCAATTACACGCACTTCCCGGCTCGAAGGCAGCGAGAAAGCGAGCTGGGCACGACTAATGGAGAGCGACCGAGGCGACGTCTGCGCGCGCGGGGCTTACGTACACGCGCGCAGAGCGGCGCCAGCCGCGCTTCAATCATTGTCAATCAGGCTGAATGTACGCGCGGGAGGCGCCGGTGAAATCTGATTTGCAAAGAGCTTTCGAGTGTCTCCGCGGATGGAGCGCTTTCGCGCTGAATGCGAATTGCGCCGGGAGCTGAAGCTTATGTATTTTTCTGCGAACGACACGACGATGGTATAGCTTTGTTCTGGGGGAGGCGGGGGGGACAGAGCTGAGCTCGATGGATTGCGATGAGAATGTCTGTTACGGTGCGACGACAGGCGGGTTGGGATGATTTTTGATGAAGATTGGCGAGGAATGGGTAGAGAAGGTGGGCCACTTATAGTGATGCTGAGATGAAAGCTATTAAATGTAAAAAGACTTGCTCAGTTACTGAACAACCTTGTAAAGAAACTTGCGCATAAAGCAATATTAGCTTAAAAACCGTTATTTTATAAGTGCGCTTAATTCAACGGAAAACAGGATTAATTTAAATCGGAAGATTATCCCTTAGAACCAATAAAAAGAAATCATTAAGGATAGACGTTCAATAAAATTATTCGAAACGCACCTGCTTCCTGTCCTGCCTACAAAAGCCCCTAATAGACCCTGCAAAATTTAATAAGTAATATTACCTCCGAAGTCGACCGCATGAAACACATTCATCAGGCACGAAAGGACTCACCTATAAGCGCGCAATTAGAAAAAAGCAAAGCGACGAGCGCTCGGCGCGCATTACGTAATTGCGCGCTCCACATTCGCGGACGCGGAAAATCCGCGGCTTCATTAACGGCGGCTCGCGGGCAAAGTACCAATAAAGCGCAATTTCCTCCCGGTCGTTTTCATGCGCGACTCGCTCTAACAACCGAAACGCGATAATCCGCTCGTTCTGGGGGAAATGGAGACTGAGATGTGAATAATTGTGACGGGTGCGGCTGCAGACGTTCGATTTCAAGATTTATTTCTGTAGCATATCAAGTAGATCGCGATAAGTAATCTTTCTTTTTCAATATACAGTTTGGTTTTCCAAATCGAGTAAAAACTCAAAATAAATAAAAGCGCAATAGATTTTCCGGGGGAAAAATAACGCCGCCCATTCAATCTCCCAAAAAAAGACTTATTCTCTAAAGCAGACACGATTTCCCCGCCGCCGATCCCTCGGTGAAAATCGAAAGCGAGAGCAGGAGGAAGCATCCCCGCGCGCGCGCGCGACGTTTAGGCGCTTGCGGTTTCACCGTTATAGCCCCTCTCGCGGTAACAGTTTCTCTCCGACGGCAGCGCCTCCGACACCTTTTCCACGCGGCGCGCGATTATCGTCGATACGTAAGTAGCCACGAATGAAGCGCAGGGGGAGGGGCGGCTTATCTCGCAAGTCTCGTTTTTCCCTCGCCGCGGAGGCGTCGAACATTACACTCGCCGCGGCGGGGGCCTTTTTCTGCATCTTTACGAGCGGATTACTGCTCGAGGGCTCGCGCGATTTCGGTGTCGAGTGTTATTTCGGGAATTGGGTTTTATTGCCGGAATGCCGCTGAAAACGTCCGACGACAGTTCTTTATGGGGAATGAGCTTTCGAAATTCAGTCAGTGTTTGAAAGGTACAATTTATTTTTGATCTAAGCGCGCCTAAACATGCTTTTAATTTCCATTAGATTGAAAATTCCACAATACTTACATAATAACTATTCTAATTCTTCATTTCTGTTGCATACGGCTACGATTATCTCCTACGTACCTTAATAAGAAAACGACGCCATTCAAAAACTGGATCGCAATCGGAAACGATTCCTATCATCAGCGCGACTCGACGCGAAGAACTCCTGCGAGTCGGCGAAAAAGGCAAAAACCTCGGCTCGGCGGCGACGGCCTTCTCGGCGCTCCCTCGCAGACAATTTGGCAGATATGGGCCAGCGGGCGGTCAGCTCGAGCGGAGTGGAAAGCGAAGCGTCGCCGCGCACGCACTTCTGCAGCGTCCGCGGCGGCGTCTCGTTAGCGCTCGACGTAAAGGATAGGTGGTCGGGGCGCTCGGCGGGAACGGCTGGGTGTAAGCGCACGCGCGAGTCGGGCCTGCAACTTTGATGGAGTGTCCTCGGGAGCGCTCTGTTTAAGCTCGGGATCGACAGCGCTCTCGCGCTGCTCCCTTTTGTCTCCGGCTCTTTTTCGCCGAGGGATCTGGGTTAAGATTCTTAGCTCGGCTTCTAATTGCGAATCTCTGCTATTAGGCGCGCCGAGAGGCAGGAGGCTGCGACAGTTTTTAACGGGGAGGCCGAACTGGTTTGCGATTGTCGAAGGATGAAAAGTTTTACTCTATTTTGTTAAAGGGTACTGCAGTGAATTTCAAGTGGTTCCTCTAGGAGGAAGCAAAATGAAAGTTTTCAGGAAACGATGTTCTAAACTACAGTTTTATTTAAACATGACCGAAGCGAAGACATCTCTTCCTCGAAGACTATATCTCGCGCTCAATAAATCGCGCGCGCTTCTGCGCGCTTCTAACGACCAAAACAGTTCGGGTACCGTTGTCGCGCGCCCGCGAAAAATTCCTCGACTTTTCAAGCGATCGCCTTCCGAGTTTGCCGTGAAAGATCGCGCTTTTCAAAGCCGCGGAGTCGCATTTGTACACGGCGCGCTGGAAGGCTGCGCGTTGCTTTTATTAAATTAGTCGGCGAGCCGTTAGATTCGAAAATGTGTAAGACGACAGCATGATTGAAACTGCCTTTCGTCCCGGATGCTTTGCGGTTAGGCGATATGTTTGCCTCTAATTTAACTAAGATCGAGCGGCGTGTTGGGAGATATTTTTACTTGTGCCTAATCCTGTCGGTACAGGAGTACTACAATGCGGTAAAACAGCTAAAAATTTTCATTCGTTCATAGATTCATAGATTGCGGGTAGAATTGACGTTTTCTTATCTGCAGTAATGCTTTTACTAATTTCTTCCTTTAAATTAACATTAATTAATTTTTGTTTTGAATTCGAAGCACAGTTGATTAGTCTTTAGTGTATTGTAAAAAGCAATCAAAAATAAAAAAAAAACTTTAATGGAGGGCCTTCATATCTTACGTCTTTTACTCGAACAACATAAACTGCAGCGTCACTTAACAGTAACGACCACTAACGAATCCTTCTCGAAACATTAACCCGAAATCGCGTCAAAACTACATGACAATTACCAAGTTTTTCTCAAAAGCGAACGAAAAGCTGCAAAAATGAAAGAGCATAATAAGAGAGAGAGAGAAAGAGAGGAGGATTTATCGCGCTGCACAACTCGTGGGTGGCACCGACGACTGCCCGGGCCATAAACCCGAGCTTGTCTTTTTCTCTCTCTCTCTCTCTCTCTCTCTCTCGGTGTAAACGCGCGACTGTATACGTCGACAAATAATCCGAGGGCCGCCTCTGATTGTTTCTTCGAGCAAGTACGCAAGTGCGCGCGTGCCCTTTTCATTCCCCCCCGGCTCCGTCGCCGATTCGCGTTTACGCCGGGCGCGATCTCGTTTCTCGTCGCGTCTTTTCCTCGTCCGAATGAGTTTATACGCGCGACTGCGACTTTGCGTGCCTAAGTCGCCGAGGCGAGCGCTCGTATTGTTCGAGAGGAATTAATCGGGGAAGGCCAAGGGGTTAAAACTCCGGCCGACGTTAAATGCAACCGCGAACTGCGACAGATCGAGCTTGTGGAACACCCGGTAGGCTTACAATTAGAGGAATATATATCGAATTAGATTCAGTAAAGTCTTCTTATTAATACTTGACCAATTGCAAACTTTCTCATAATTTGATTTCTGTACCCGACTAAAAGCAAATTAACTTTGATTAATCAAAATATGAAAATAAGAAAATTCTTTATTTAGATGGACTTAAAAAAGCTCGAACTTGATAAGCTGTATTTCCACTAAGTCTGCGGCTGTAAAAATGCAAACAGAAATTTTAATTGAAATTCGTAATTAAAATTTATAATATGCTATAAATATTATTTGATTACTGAATAACGGCGCCATATTTCACACAGCTATTATAGTAGAGATAATTATTTCGCAATATGTGAGAAGCAAAAATCAAGAAAAGCAGTAGACATGAGAAATATACTGTAAAAATGAATAGGAAGTCTTATGTTTGTGGGTAACGGTAAGATCCAAATCTTGCGCAACAACTGACTTTTCATTTGAACTGATTCTTAATGTTATTTTCTATGACAGTTTAAAACACTAAACAACAAATAATTTTAATTTTTTTATTGGGTTAAACCTGTATTTTGTCTATTACAATTTATAAAATATCTATATTCAAGATTAAATATATAAAATCGACTAAACAAACTGAACCGTAAAGAACGAGAACATATAGATCCTCGTAAAATGAGTTAATCTCATTTCACACAGACTTCCATCAGCATCCAATCGACCACGCAATATTAAACGTACATTTTTCACCCGAGAAAAAGAAATCACCCAACAACAGACTCAAAGGAGCGCCTCAGAAAACGGTCCTCCCCGAGGGAAGCGCCGATCTCGGCAATATCGCGACAATCAAAGCAGACACCCCAACTCTCGCCTCGTCCTAATCCCGCGTCGGAGAAAGCAGAAGCTCCAGACACTCTCCTCCCCCCCTCGCCGAATCGTATATATCGTTGTGTACGCAGGGTCTTCGCACCCCTCGCGGCTCGATTTATCATAGCGTAGCAGGAGTCTGTCCAATTAAAAGTCCGTTTTGTGAGCGCCGAGGAGCGCAATTCGTTCCTGCGGATAACCGCGGCACGTGACTGCTTCTCTCGGCCGTTAATCCGCTTCTCCCCCGAGCGACGGCGGCGCGGTTTTCTTGAGAGCCGCGCGAAAATTGATGCGACGAGTTGATAAATCGAGTGGAGGGGAAGATGTTGCGCTTTGTGGATTCGAGCTTGTTGAACGAGCCGAGTGGATTAAGGGTATTTATTCCGGGAGTTATTTGGGGAAGTAATGGAGTCGATATATAATTTGTAGCTATAAACGCAGCAGTAAATGTTTGTATCAAGTTAACTTTTTTCATTTTTTTTTGCGAATATATTACTCTGTATACTAAATAACAGTGTCGGTAAGTTAACTCGTGCACTTAAAATTTAGTCGGGTATACATTTTGCATTATTTGAAAAGAATTATTGTTCCTTTATAAATATAATATAAATCAACTTTGTTTCTACTTTGTCCAAATGAGACTACACAAACCGTTTCCTTATCTCTTTTCTCAAAAAGCAGATCTAGTAAATCCAGCCGACCGAAAAAATCCAGTACGTATACAAAAAAAGAAAGAAAGAAAGAAGTTCCACAAGTGCAAATTGCGCGCGTCGAATGAACGAAAGTAAGCAAGAGCGCGGGGCTATGCAGCCTGCCAAGGGGGGGAGAGATAAAGGAAGAGAGGAGGCCGGTGCACAAAGGGTGCCGAAAGTGATTTTTCTGCGCCGTCCAAGTACACACACACACACGGACGCGCGCTCATCGAGTTACGTGGCAATTCGCCACGCTTACACGCCTCGCCCTTCCTTTTGTACCTTTTAAGCGACTCTTTGGATAAGTTTTCGACTCGCGTCTTTTTGCTCGATCGCGAGAGGAGGACGTATCATTACGAAGACCCCCGGTGAGGATGAAATTGTCGAGTTTAATAACGACTCCTCGTTTGGGAATTTGCAATTAAGCGGAATGAATCCTCCGCAGTCGATGACGCGATCGTTATTTTCGCGAGTTTACGATGCCGACGGGCTGCTTTATCGGGGCCCGATCGTCGTTATCGGTCGGCAAAAAAGCATGGGAGAAAACAATGCTGCTCGAGGATTAGCTTCGCCGTGCTATTTTTACGGTAGGCGATGTGCTACGGAAAGTTTCTGTTATAGCATAAATCAATCGGCATTTCGAATTTCAAGAATCGGCGGATCAGGAAGTGCTTTGTCTATTTGTTCTTTAAAAAATTATGCATTACACTCTACATTTTGAAATGCACAGACATTTTTCGTGCTTTATAAATTCGCATGATATCGTTGCGTCATTTATTTCAAACACTAAATTTAAATTTGTTATCCCGATCCTTACATCACAAACGATATAATAGATTAATTTCAAACGCTTGGATACTTATATAATGCGAAATTTGATATGAAAAAACTGCAGACAATTCAAAGACACATATTTGACTTCTTTCTCGAGAGATTAGTAAAAGTTGCAGTAACACAAGCTCGCTCAAAATAAGCGAATGATTTACAAGCGTCTAAAATAATATAAACGAGCCGATAATTAACGTGAGAAAAGTCAAATTATACACCGATATCCGACATCGGATCTCAAAGCCTGGCAGCGCACGGGAGTTGGCGCAGGTAAATAGAAATAAGAAAATTACGCGGCGGACATTGAATAAAGATACAGGCGGCTCGAATTACACAGATCGGGCCTTATCGTAATTACACATTTATAAGTGGCAATAAATCGCCATTTCACCCGCGACACACCTCGCCGTTTCTCATTCTTTCGCTTCCTTATTTTCGCCCGACCCTCCTCAAAATTGCACGCCCGTTAAATAATTGTCTCTCTTGATTTTAATTTACGCGATTTCGACGCGGAAATTTTTCGTTTTTTTCGAGTCGGGTAATGGACGCTTGAATCCCGCACTATTTTCTCAGATTGTTACTGAAATTAGGGTCGGATATTCTGATAATAACGAGGCTGATTTTTCGCGTGCGGCCATTACCTAAATGTAACCTCGTAAATCATTCCGTGCAAACGCGCGAACTCTTCACGCAAATTTATGAGCCGTAATAGCAACGATATTTCGTAGACTTAAAATATTATGTATTTGTAAAAATATTGCTTATATATCTAATTTATGACAAAAGTTCAGGTGTACTTTAAGATCAAGTGCGGTGTAACGAAACTTATATTTCAAATGCAATATTTTTATAATAGAAAATAATATCAATTAGTTCACTTTGCTATCCATAAAAATATTCTAAAAACGGATCACAAATAAAATTTAGCATAACAAAATTCTGTCGCGATATGGTCGTTTGCAAGCATCTTAAAATCTTCGACTTTCCTTCCCCTCCCGGTCTTTGACTCTCCCGCGTGTGCATTCGAAGGGACGCCATCATTTCCTTCAATCCAGCCTCCGCACCGAACCAGCGACATCCGACGGCAGTTTATTAATCGTCCGTTGCTCGATCCAGTACCGCATTACGTCGGGAGGATACGATTTTTGCGAGCGAAATTTCCGCCGATACGCCGATGCCGATGCAGCGAGGAATCGGTTCTCTTCAAGTGATATATACTTATTAACTGAAGATGCTAATTGATTGCGACCTTTATGCTTGTGTATTGCCGTTCTCTTGCTTTTTTTTGGAAGGGACCGGATTGTGTTGGGGATAATTGAAGGCAGGCGAATTGATTTCTTTCAAGATATGGATGGGTAGGGTTTTTTGACGTGAGAATTTTTTCTCGTAATTAAGGACATTGTGAGGTTATAAATAAATTATAAAGAGTGTAATTTAGGGACTTTAAAGGTGAGCCATAAATATTGCTTTGGGGATGAATGATAAATGTTGCAGTTTACGGTTATTGAAAGTAAAGAAAATTGTACGGTTGGTTTAATCACTCTAATTTTTCGCGAGTGACACTCTGTATAATTACAACTATACGTGTTTCGATACTTCCCTGTGAGAGAATGCAAAACCCTAGTAGGGTCTTACTTCTTAATATGCTATAATGAATGTAAACTTGCTTCAATTTTTCAGACTATTTCATTAAAGATATTTCTGTTATGGACCGTAACTTAAAGACAAGTACACTTTCGCACTACTTGTAAGTTCTTTTTAAACACAACTTGTACTGATTTAAACATTTTCAACCCTTACCTTTTTAGAAGCGACGCGTTTAACTTCGCTGAGAAGTTTGACAGCCGGTGACAGGTAGGATTTCACGAAATTTTCCAGATTTCCATGATAAGCACAAACAAGAATGTCTCGCGCCTGTCTTGTCAGGATATCGAGCACATTTTCACCGTAAATCGGTCCGAGATAACTACGAATGAGTGAGGCAGCATCTCCACGTACCTAAAATAGTAAAAATACAAAAGTTATACGATGCTTAAATAATTAAAAGTAAGAAATGAACATAAAGCATGATTTTAGTCAAAGTCACAATACTATTTGTGTTCCTGATGATGATTATCTTTTATATTAAATGATGTTTATGTTTATGAATACAAATTTTGGATATAATTAGAAGGTATGAAATAATAAAGATTAGTTGGATTTGAGTAGTACAGGACGAAACACATCTGAAGAGAGATATTTACCGGATTTTTACGTTTTAAATATTAAAAATTTAGTAATGTTTTATGTAAAAATTTTATTAACATTGGCGATGATGTTAACAGTAATACTCTTACTTGTAGTAAGGAACATTTATGTTTTGTATACATTTGTCTATTATTAGCGTTGCATAAACATGTTAAATAAAAGTGGAATTATTTATATTTTAAATAGTAGTATTATTTATATTTTTAATAGCTATATTTATGTAGCCAACAGTTGGATGCCACCCTCTACCAGTGTGCTTAGATCCAGATTGGTATTGTCGACAAAAACGATATGCGATTTATTGTGAGGTATGACTTTAATTTCAAACGTATAAATACACCGACAATTTAAAATATAATTCTAAAAATAAAATCGATTTCAGAAAATAAATGATTGTCCGCAATTTAGACCTGTCGAAACGTATATTTATATGCGTCCAGCTGAAGATCCAACGTTTTATTATGATATACGTTATTATTTCCGGTAGGAGGATAGTTACTTTTTTTATTAATAATCAAAAATGATTTTGTAACTGATACGTTCTTTTACCAAACGTATTTTTATATTATTGACAATCACCAGATATTGGTAGCCGTATTCATCATAAAATAAAAAGAGTATTAAAGCATTATTTTTTAAAACGCTATGTAATTATAATAAATGCGATTTTATTATCTCAAAACATT
>JAWWEM010000001.1:6438224-6452278 GCA_035582935.1 Ormyrus thymus
CGGCTTTCGCTCTCATCCACCCCGGAAATCGGCAGGAGCTTATCTCCGCGGCGGCCGAGAGATAAGGGGTGGATTAATAAAACATCGCTGCTACTTGTCCGGTCGAACGCGTGGCCAGCAGTGCATACCTCTCTCCTCTCTCTCTCTCTGTGTATATATCGGCGCAGATAACCTCGGCAGTATAACCTGCTTTTTACGCGGCGCGCACTTTATTTATAACGACGAGAGAGCCGGCTGGTCCGCGTTTACGAGCTGCCGCTCGCGGATGCGGATTAAAATAACATTGTTGGATTAAACGCCGGCTTGTAAACGTCTAGTTCCATGGGAATTCTGCCTTGTTGGAGATTGTCTACAAGGTAATTGGAAATTATTCTACAGTCCTATAATAAGCTTTTATAATTATCGAAGGGTATATCCATTCTTCGTATTCCCCCGCGGTAAATAACTCGCGTCCCTTCGTGACTGGAGAAAATAAAAGTCTCGAGTCTACCCAAGAAGCTCAAAAAAGTCTGCATCATCCATCGCGGCGTTCCAAAAAGCCACTTCTCCCCGAATGTGCAAGTTCTCTCCCGAAGCACCGCGCACCTCGCCGCGCACGCTCGTCGGATAAATCGGCGACGCCGGCCGCGAAAACACGTGCATCGGCGCGGCGGGACAGGGTTGAATTCCAGGAGCAGCGTGTACCGCCGACAAACTACATCCATAATTTATGTGCCCCCGGCGGGAGAAGCAACGTCTGCCGCTCGTGTAGCTTCGATTTCTAGAGCGACCCAAGATAAAGGCTATTGTGTCCGCGAGAGAGAGAGAGAGAGAGAGAGAGAGAGAGAGAGAGAGAGAAGGACAGGACAGCAGCGCGTGCTCCCGTGGCCGCGATCATATAGCGGTGTGCGCGCGCCGCTCATTTCCTCGCGCGCTCATTTCCATAGTCGCGGAACCCGTTAACGGCAGTCGGCATGGAAAAGCAGCCCCATGAGAAAGTACACCCACGCCGCGGCTTTGTTTTCGCTTTCTTTTCTCCGCCGGGGTTGCGACGCCGGGGGCTGTGTACAGTTATCAGGGCTCTCGGCGCTTCTGCCGCTCGCCGGATCCTAAGTGCAAGAATTACGGTGCGAGCGCACTTTTAAATTCGAGTAAATGCCTCACTTGGAACTGGTAAGTAAGCGCAGATGTAAATGAAATGCCGCGAGATTCTCAAGCGAGCTGTTGCGCCTAATTTTAATACTTTCTTTAATTAACATAGCACAAGTCTGAACTAACAATGATTTACGATACTAGAATGGATCAATAAAAAAAGTAACACGTGTCATTCGCCGGTAAAAACCCAATTAACAATTTATTGAAAGCTCCGGCGCAAAATTCCCACGGGCAACCCCTCAGACGCGGTTAATGAAGAGGAACAGTGCTGGCTTGGACTGGCCTGCGGACTGCGCTTCCGCTAATTTCCGCCTGCAAAGCCTCGGCTGATTAATAGCGTAACCGACGACAATTCCTTCTTTTCGGGATGCCGCCGCCGTCGCTATCTTCTTTACGAGCCGAAAGTATCGTTAGTCTTACCTACCGCTTTGATTTTCCCGTTAAAAGGGCGCCGTAATTTCGTGCGTGATTTAAGGCGAGTCGTTAAAGCGGTAAGTAGAAAATTTCCTCCAGACGTTTTGTCTTTAATTACAAAGGGGACTCTCCCGGCGAGTGAGAAATTAATGAGGAATGGCCGATCGAGCAAATGAAAAGTTAGTTGCGTGGATTCGTAAAAGTTTCGTGCAGTGATATAAAATATTTTATGTTAAAGTTGCAGTAAAAACTACACGTTTAGCAGCTGTTCTGGTAGTTTCCCAGAAAAGCGTAAAAGTTATTTACTCAATCCTATTACGAGCGCAGCTTTCATTTATATAAAAAAGGAGGCAAAGTTTCGTACGAAGTTTCGCATGAAAAATTCGTGCCTCGGTACATTATGCGCCCAGCAATGTACAGCGAGGGGAAGCGCAACCGAGCGGACTAATCTGGATGGTGAAACAGCTCCGGCTTATGGAGTTTGTGCACTGCAATCACTGAATCCCGAGTATTCCAAGCCGAGTATAAAGGAAAATCCAAAATCGATATCAAGATTCCGCTGAATTCGACAGTTGTTAATCCAGAGGACAAATAACGGTATCCTCGACTATGAAAATCCGGTGCTTATTGCTGTGCCTTCTTTTTATTTATTTCTTTTTTTTTTTGCGAATGTTATAAGAGCTTACGTAAAAGTATCAGTAATGTTCAATATTATAAATTTGTTAGATTTTTCCTTCCCAGATATATTGGTTGCAAAAGTGTATTTCGTTATTTTGAAAAGTGAACCTCCTCATCTGAATAATCAGGGTACGGAAGTTCATTTGGGACTCATGATCGGCTTAGCAAGCTAATATTTGCGTTTCTACCCCAATCACCCCAATCTCCTCCAATCCTGTATTCTGCCGCAGAGCTTATCAGCACTGCTTGCTTCAGAACGACTTGTTAAGTTAGATTTCATTAAACCCCTCGCGGCGCGATCCACCGGGTGGCCCGTCGCTCGTCTCCTCCTCCCGGACGCGTCGCGGAAACGTCCGGGCCGCGCGGCGTAGGTACAAGGCCGGCGTGAGCCCGTTGCTCCAGAGAAACGGAGAGAGAAAATGTCGCGCGGGCACTCGTGACGAAAGATATTTCCCCCGCCGTGGGATTTGGGTCACGCGCCTTCGCCGCTCGTGGGTGTGAACGTCGCCTCGTCCCGGACGAAATAACTCGCCTCTTCCCCCTGCCCGCGTATCGGTGTATGTGTGTGTTCGCTTAGCCCGCGCGCAATAATCGGCCCCGCGTGTACTTGTCGATCGGAACGAGCCGACGTGTACTTTATGAGGTCGCCGGGCCTCCGATCCACTTACCCGAGGATGAAGATGTGCCCGTTGTGTATATCCTTTTAGAGATGGATGGGAATTTCACTGATTTCTTCGGCTAATAAGCGAATTAGTTTAATGGGCTGAATTGTCGATCGGTCAGTGTCATCATTAGGAGCGCTTTCGGTTGCTAATCGTGCATTGACTTTAAAAAAAAATATTTGACAAAAACTAATAGGAGATGTGAGCGTGAAATATTTATAGTGTTCTCAAACATTTATTTATTTATGAGAATAAAGTTTTATTCGCGCCGTAAATCCAACCGTCGGCTCTTAAACGTTTACACGTATCGATTAAATCAATGACAAGATTCGTACGATACGCAGTGAAATCATTGACTTACGAGCCCCGTAAACCGCGCTCCAAAGTTAATAACCCCCGTAATTTACCAGCACACAATCTAAAACAATTAGCCCAATATTTAATCAAGCGGCGGCGATTTATAAAAACGTCAGGAGCGATTACAGGGCGCAACGTAATCGCGTCAGACTGGCCGCGCGTAACGCTTTATGTAACTCCGCGTCGTAAATACGCGGCCGGCGTCATAATCTTAAAGCAGCCCGGGTGACCGTGCGATCGCGACTCGCGCGACGCTCGCCCGAGCGATAACTATCGCCCGGCTGAATTCGGTGGTTCCTGCGCCGGCTGTTTATCCGCTTTATGGGACGTTAATGCTCGGGCAAAAGTGATACGGGTTCTATAATTAAACGGTCGTTTTGTATCTTTATAATTTTGTATGTCTTGAATTAAATGGTGGTAAACCTACGCGGGGAGGTGGGCTTTTGATATGGTGCAACTTTCGGTAACTCACCTGGAAAAGAAAGGAGATACAATTAGAATTGCAAAAGGAAACGTATACGTTTTATCAATAAAAGTTTCATGTATTTGATGAATCAATATTAAAATTTTTAGCTTTTTCAAAAATTCCGCGCTGTACAATAAACCAGAAATTCAATATCCCACGTCCGACCAAGCCTGCGCCTCAATCAACTCGCACGCTCCGTCCTCCCCTAAATCCAAAAATTAATCACAATAAACAAAGCAAGCAAATTGAGCGTTACAGTTAGCCCGGGCTACATCTCATCCTCTCTCTCTCTCTCTCTCTCTCTCTCCCCGCAGCAACAACGACGAGCGCGGCTTCCCGCGCAAATCTTCATCCCGACCGCTAGCTGCGAAGCACGCAACACTCCGCCGGGCCGAGGGAGGAGGCGCACGATCGCCGCCGCGCCGCGCCGATTAATACAGGACTGTCGCGCGCGCGGACTCGCCGCTCGGCGGCTCCGGTCACGTTCCTGCAGGCGGACCCGGTAACGGAGGGAAGAAGATACCGCAGACGCCGTTGGACGCCCTGCCACGATGACCCACTGAGGAGCGGCGCGCGCTTTTTTGCTTTTCGAGTTCAGCGGTGAATTGTCGCGGGGAGGGACGGAGGAGGCTTTCGTTTTTTGGTCGGGGAGATTGGATGGGATGGGTTACTTTTAGCCGTTGCTAACGTGGAAAGAGATTAAGTACTAGTTTACTATTGAAAAGCGCGAATTTGAATTTAATGCAGGTCCGAAAGGGTTTGTTTTCTAATTTGTTGAAATGTTTGTATTATTCCTGTAATGGGAAGTCCATGATTTTGAAATTGCTGACGTTTTTATTCGCGTCTGATTGTTCGAATAGAAAAAAGAACTACATCATTGCTTTTTTATAGCAGAAACAAGTCTCACTGACCTACTCTTCGATCGTAAAGTGTTCGTTGGATATGCAGTAATATAAAATTGATATTTGCTGTTCAATAAAAAAAATACACTTCTTTTAATTTACTCACAAGTTTTCTAATTCTGGTTTAATAATTGAATGGAAGAAAACATATTTAATACGTACATGAATGATTGCACACACAAATCCGTAAAAATAAGTTGTAATAAAAAATCATCGAGCGCACGTTTCACTTTTACGTAAATCGTTACTATTCAAAAAAATTTCCTAATTTGGCCGGAGTAATCGTAAATAAATTTTCAATCACCGCGTCGGATGAAATCACGTTAATATATAAAAATTCCTTAAAAGGGAAAATATACCGTTGCAATTTGCGTATCTTTACAAGAGCCTTGCGAGCGAGGCTTACATAAGCCCGCGAGTTAAAACAATATATTTCGGACATGAAAGCGAGAAGATTTTAGCGTCGTGCATTACGCGCAAAATATCGGCCTCGCATAAAGGATCTCAAAATTTACGATACACTTCGGCGGTCCGATGCGTTTTGAAGAATCGATGACGCGATATTCGTTGCACTTTCTAAACGAATTTAAACATCTCTCCCGTTTTAATGGAGACGACCGGGGGAGCGCGAGAGAGGGGCCCTGAGAAGAAGAAAGTTTTAGTCGCAATTTGTACAAATAGCCATTTCTAATGAAACGCACGCCTCCGATATATAGCCTCGCTCTTAACTGCACTGCTTACCGACAAGGTAAACTGCCGCTCGCAACCTTACGAAATCCCCCGCGTAAACTCGGATTTTCGTGGCTTTCTAATTTTCGGGTTGGGTAAATATTGTAACAGCCGCGTAATAAAGGCTAAAGTGCATAACTCTCTGGCCGGGGATTGAATATCGATTTTGTTTTTTAAACAAAAGATCTAAACGACTCCCCAAACAGATTATCTCGACAATAAAGCAGCGCAAGCGAAGAAACGGAACACTTTTCAGCTGAATTTGTCTCCGCCGGGAGCGGCAGTACATTTTTCAAACTGCCACTTATTTACGCACCTGGAAACCCGACGCCAGACGTTTCCATGCGAGACGCGAGCCAAGAAGCCCTCGTAAAATTCCGGCCGGCCGGTAGCGATGCATATCGGCGCGAATAATTGGTAATCGATCCCCGAGCGATCTAGAGACGGACGTCGGACCCGACTGAGATACGACCTTCGGCCGAGTTTTACGAGAAACGGAGTATGCATAATACAAACAGCGCGGCGCGCCGTCGGGAAAGGCTCGGTGCTCGCGCACCCCGGCGGTCCCGGGACGCGGGACCCTGCCCGCGGGACTGTTATTTTTGGACGACGGCGCAGTTCGTTGTAAAAGTGATGGCTAGCTTTATCGCGCGAAGACTGCGTCGGAGAATAAAGCGCGCATTATAATTTCCAAGCTCGGAATAAAATGATCGAAATACGATGTTATAAGATTAAATTACAGTTGTAAACGGAGATTTGACTTTTACCTGATAATTTAATTTCTAGGATTTACCGCGTTTTGCGAAAGAAAAGTACAAATGAGGATATTAAAAGTAACTGTGTTTCTTTCACAAACTTGCATGATGGACATTCTACACCAGCAACGAAATGTTTTCTAAAATTATTCCCAGCCAAGTTCTTTCTTCTTGCTTTCGCTTGTAAAACAACAAGTGTCATTTATCATGCTTGCGGATTGCATCTTACTGTACAAATTCTTCTTAAAACAACAAAGACGCTGGTTTCTCATGAAGGGCACTTTCCCACCAAATAAAGCTAAAGCTTACACGCATTTCAGCGATAATAATAAAAGGCGTACAATTTCGACTGTTTAGTATTACGATAAAAGCATTTTGTAGCACTAAATTATCTCTAACAAACCAAAGCACTCCGAATTCAAGCATTACAGTTGCATAAAACTAAACTCCGCCGAAGAATCCGCGAGCCACGTCACGAAAAATTGCGCCAAGCTCGGCATTCATAAATTACCGGACAATTACGTTTAACGGCGTGCAAAAGCCTCCTAAAAGTCAGCAGTAGTCTCTCGCCTCCTCCCGTAAAAGCCGAGTCATCGCGAGTTAACTTTTCGCCTATCCGTCCCCTTTCCTCGACGCACGAAGTTACGACTCGATTCGCGCATATCGATTTTCGCGCAGACCGACCCACACACGCGCGCGGAGGACTTTCCTCTTCGAGTTTATGCAGGCCATCATTCAAAATTCGCGACGTCGATGCCGCTGCGGATAACGTCCGCGATGATGAAAGCACGCAGCTGGGAGGAATCCGCGCGTCTCGGGGAACAAATGAAAGGCCGTTTTACACGGAATCGAATCTGCTGTCGGGTCCCCCCCCCCCCGCGTGTATACACGGATGGACGCCGCTTGTAATGATGATATCAGCCGCGAAAAAGCTAATAATTCCGTCGATTTTATGGGCGAAAAACGAACACGGACTTTCGTTCCGTCGGCGCGGAAAGAAGTTCGCGGGTGTAGAGTCGGCGGGAGAGATACGATCGGGACGTTAGATGTATGGCTGGAGATCGGAATCGATCGCGCGCGGAATAAGAATGCTTTTGAAAATACACGCGTGTTTACGTGGAAAGGCTCTCTCGCGCGGCGAGCGGAGCTGCTTTAAATTTGATCTCTTAATGGCGGAAATTAAAAGATTAGATTCTGCAGCTTATCTGGGAGATTGTTTTTTTTTGTTTTTTTTTTTTGTTTATTTACGAATCCGGTAATGATTTCGAGGTCGGTAGTTTGGACGCGGCTGAGTTTTGGAATTAACTTTAATTGATATAGTTTCTCCGTTTTATAAGATTATTAAGCGGGGAATCTTAAATAAAGTGATATAAAATTGAAACGTTCCTATGGTTATTTACTAATGTTTTGGAATTTTATTGGTACCCTGTCGATAGTCTTTCATCTTTTATGGCCACGTTATTATCAGAATCTTGAACGTTAAAACATCAGTGATCATCAGATAAATCACGCATAGGAAAATTTCAAATAATGGCACATTACATTTATGATCATTGCGCTGATTTTTCTTGGCACTTAATAAAAAATGAAACTTTCTCGACTTTATTTAAGACTCGATGTTTTTTACCATACACGTTTCAAAATTAAAATCAATTCGTTATTGCGGACTTATTCAATCGAGCATTTTAATAATAGCTCTAACAACTATCGCGTTTAACGGAACTTTAATCAATCAAACGGATCGAAGGCACTCTCGGACGTGTTCCACATATTGCTAAAATCTCAAGAAACCAGTATATATTCCCCGTACAACAATCGCACAATCCAATCGGCAATGACGCAACTTTCGCAAAAGATCTCGTTGCTCGGAAAGAAAGCCTCGACCCAGAGGTATAGAAAAGATCGTGGCCGCGGTAATGACGTCGCCGCGTTCCCCGATAACGATAATGACAATAACGGCGGATCATGACGATCGTGAGGATTATGACCGCGGAGTCCGGGCTCCGGCGAACACAGTCCCGGCCTCGAGAGAGGAAGGATAGAAGCCCCTCTCTCTCTCTCTCTCTCGACGAACAATCGACAGATGTAACCGTTAGCAGCGCCGGGGTATCCTCTGCCGGCGATGACGCGAGTCATTAATTACCGGAAACGTGACCCGGGTTCGCGATCCCCGTCTCTCTGATCACGATCATCACGGATCTGGTAGGAGGAGGACGTTTTCGTCGTCGTCGTCGTCGTCGTCGTCGTCCTCGTCGTCGACGTTACCCTGCCTAAGAGACCTCGAGGTCCTATCACTTTCTCCGGGCTGGGAGCAAGAGAAAGATCCCCGATCTCGATCTGACTTGTGTCGCTTTGCATGAGCTATTTATGCGCGTCCTTCTCTTTGTCTGTCTGTCGGACTGTCTGACTGTCGGGGACTGTGTGCACGTGTGTGTGTGTGTGTGTGAGCTTACCGGGTACGGGGATACGGATGAAAAAAATAATGGGGAGCGCCTGAGTTTTTCCTGAGCGGTGAAAGAACAATGGGGGATTGAGCGGCTTACGCAGCTGAATGACTTTTTTCGGGGGGCTTAATGTGTTTGCTTTTTGCAGCTATTTAAAATTGTATGAGCTTCTCTTTTTCTCGTGTTTTGATTAGAATTATAAGTAGCTTGGTTTGTCACAGAATACGACTTTAAACACTTTAAAGTTAATAATGCGATCGATAATTGTCAAAATTAAAAATGCGCACGTAGTTTTAGCAAGTAATTTACCATCTGCTTGTTAGAAAATGAGTTTTAATTGCTTATTTTGTGAAACTTTTTAGAATTTATTACTCGCAAGGCTCATAATTTCTCTCATAACCTGTCAAATTAGGATAGCGGCGGCACATAACGTGCACTTCTTTTACTTCAATGCCTGGTACTCGTCTATAAATATACCGTATATCAATGCAATTTATTATTTACTTCACCTTAATTACGTACAATAATCTGCCACAACTCGAATGATTCATATGCCTCACACTACCGTCTTACGTAACTCTCTGAATCGCGTGTAACCGCGATACTCCGATCCGAATCTTTATCTAGAAAATCGAGGGAAAAAATCGTCGAAAAAAAGGCCCGATCCACCTCACAATTAATTCGGTATTACTCATTGTCAGAGGGCAGAATTGAATGATCGACGAGCGAGCATGTAAGCACACGAAGTGTGCGCAATTCTAGTCCAATATCCCTGAGAAATTTTCCAGCGCGGTATGTACACATCACGAGGCATTACGCGGACACTTTAAGGGAGCCTCACTCTCTGCTTCCCTCTCCGTTTGATTTATCGATCTTTGATTTATTACCGTCTCTCTCCATTCTCTCTTTCTCCGGCCTTTGATTGCGCGCAATGACGTCCGTGTCGCCCTGCTCTCCGAGTCTTAGAGAGAGAGAGAGAGAGAGAGACGCCTTGCGGATGCCGGAAGAAGCTTTACAATTCATTTACATCTTGATCGGTTCCTGAAGTCGGCCTTTTTTATTACTGCTTCGCGTCGTTGTAGGTACGACTCGCCTTCGCGATAAATCAGCGAGGGAGAGCTTTTCGGGGAGCAGAGAGCGATGACGAAACACGAGTCGCGGTAGGCGATTCGTGTGACAAATGTCGATGAGGAAACTTTCTTTTTGCGATTTATCGAGATCATTTGATAGCATTATTCTTTTTTTTTAAAGGTCGATTTTATTTGACGATTCAAATTAGCGCTTGTAACGTAAGCTTGATTTTGTTTGATTTTTTCAGGTTTAGGAATATTGACAATTGGACTGTTTTTAAATAAGAATTAAACTAATGTAATCATTTAAATTAACATAAACTTTGTTACTCTATTAACTACTATTTTACTTAATTTTTACAATTGAAGATGGAAGAAAAGTTTTTAACCAATTTCATAAAATTATAGAGGGTAAAATTATTGTAATACTCGTTCTTACTTTGAAACGTAATTTCACGATAGGCACTTGTCTACAATTTATCATAATAATTTCGAATAGTTTTCATCAAGTAAAAATTTTTCAAAATATTTAACTTTCCATTGTACAAAGTCTCTCCCTTTTTCAAATTAGATCTACCGCGAAGCAGCGTCTACGATACGCGAATTTCTAAACTAAACCTCTCCGTAAAAAATTTCCCAACAACAAAGCATCAATCATAACCACCCGGGCACTAAAAAGAAACGATTTTCCCGTACATTAAGATACGCGCGGCGTCAGGTCGGCATCAGCAATTCTCAAAATCAACGCACCGACGGCGAAAAGAACCCGCGGCTCGTAATACGCGAACAATCTTGGCGATCTGCCTCGGCGAGCCAGGCCGGCCCGGGAATCCATCAAGATGGCAATGTTTATCATTAAGACCGAGCGGCGATAAAGGCTCTCGTGCGAATTTTCCCTCTGCTCCTTTTTCAAGGTGCGCGCGAGACACAGACCGGGCCGTTTTTTTTTTTTTTCCGGCCTCCGCGTATAGGTATATGTACACGCTGTCTCGGTCACCGGCGCAACAGCTGAGAACCCGTCACTTTCTCTGGGCGCACCGAGAAGAGAGAGAGAGAGAGAGATCGTTGTCTGGCGGCTCGCAGTAACCCTTTCCTGCGTCTTTCTCCCTCGCGGGCCTCGTGTGTCCCGCGCGCCGCTATCGCCGAGGAAAAACATTCGAACTCATTAGACGCCGGAGCCGCACGTTGTTTTCTCATACGAATTATAGCCTGGCGGCGCGATTTTTCTGAGGGGGGGGAGAGACCTTGCACGTAACATTGAATTTTTTTCTTTATTTTTTTGCTGGACTAGAAAGGTTTCCGCTTTTTTTTCGGGGTCTCTTGTGCAATAGTTGTCGGATGATGTTTGTAAATTTGTCAGCGGTGGTGGTAGTGCTGCGTTAATTTATGGGGATTCGGTTAATAATGACGCGTCATCAATTTACAAAGAGGTTTGTATTTTCGCGAGGAAAGTGTTTGTATAATGCGATGAATATTTATAAAGTTTTATAAAGATCAGTAACAGAAAACGTTTGTATCGCTGAATAAATGAAAACTGGGACGCTTTAATTATGCAGCGACATTTATCAAAGATGTATATGTAACTTAATTGGTGAAGATAGTTTGTAATAAAAATACTTTGTGCAGGACGACAAACTCCTCTGTCCATAATAACTGACGTAATTCAAATCGAGTGCCGAGAATTTGACTGTTCAAATATACTTTTTATGAAAAAAGAAAAAAATCTCTCAAAAATCATGCATATTACACGCGCCGTTACCAATGAGCCTTCCAATAATCCATCGAACCATATTTCACCAGCTCTCTCCTCCCCAGCGGACAGTCCAGCCGGCCAGTCATGAAAAACCTATCAACGGCCGCGGCGTCGGCGAGCTCGAAAGCTCGTTAATCAGCGAGCTAATCAAGCCGCGAAACCCGGAATCGAGCGACAGCGCGCCGCGAACAATGCCGAGGAATTGAAATACACTGGGCGTTTGGCGCCGCTCCGAAGAGAAATGTCGACGGCCGGTTTAAGTGATGGCGGCGTTAATGGACCGGGATAAGGATGATGTTTGCGCGGCGCTCCGCGGGTGGCGGCGGCGGCGGCAGCGGCGGCTGCGCGCGAAAGTGAGTCCTCTCCTCCGCGGGGAAACAACGATATTGGACGCCGCCGCGCGTCTGATCAATTTCCGCGCCGGCCGTTATCGCGCCGCGTGTGGTGACGATCGTCGGCCGGCCGCGAATTCGCTCGAGTTTATTGGCGGGCGGGGGTCGTAGTCTTGTTTGTGCGCTCGGTGAGCGAATTCGGCCTGCTTGGCTTTTGTTTTCCTCGTGCTGATTGGTGGCTCGTTGGGAATGTATTGTTGGCTGTTAACGGCGAGAAAGAGGTTGGGGTTTCGAGAATCTGCTTGTTAATGTTGATGGGGTGATAGTATTTAGGTGTTAAACAATGATTTTAGTTCCTTTAAGCCTCGTTACCGCGTACATATAAGGGTTTAATTAATATTTAACTTATTTTTAATTACTTTTTACGCGCAAAAATAGATTTTTGCATAACATCATTTTAATCTACTACAAAACTTCTGACATAAAGTGGATACATTTTTTTTAATATTTCTTCTTTGATTTAAGCAAATAGAATTGCTTTGACTCTAATATTACCGTCAGATTCAAGATGTACCTTAAACATTAAAATTCTTCAAATTCACATTAAAAACATCTTCCCCATAAAAATTCCAAACCCATTTTTATCCATCACCCTGCATTTCAACGTCAATCACCTCGAGCCCATAACTCGCTCCTCGCCAAAATCAGCAATTAAAATTCGCCAACAAAACAGCGGCGTCGGACGAGTCAATCTGTTTTTATCATCGGGGCTCCTGCATGCGGCCTTTGCGGCGGCCGCGCGCTGACGAAAAACAAAGAAAAAAGAAAAAAATCGTTCGACAGCGGGGCGCGGGTGACGATCGCAATCACGCCCCTCGCTAACGAACGAACTCATCATTCTAAACGCGGAAGACATTAAGTGACGGCCGCTCTCGTACGGAGAAGTGGGTGTGGTCATGACGAAGGGCCTTAGCCCGGCCCGCGTGCGCGCGCACAGCGGAGAACACACGCCGCCGCTCGTGTCGTATCGCTCTCGTTTTCCTCGGCGCGAGAGCTGTCGCGAGTCCCATGCAGGCGCTCACCATTCGCCGAATGACTCGGAGCAATGAAATTTCGCTCGTTAAGCGCAGAAGTCGCCCGCACGACTGTCCGTGCCTGGGTAATACCGAATTTTGCAATGTTTTCCGAGGTAACGGTGGGATATGGAATAAGTGTGCCGAAGATAAAAGTGCTTTATGGTGTCGCGTGCGTATGTAGATTTTAATTCCGGACGGACGGCGTAACCGTATTATTTTTAACAGCGGTAATGATTTACTGATAAGAACATCATATCATTCGGTTACAAATCGAAAATTAAATATGTTTCTAATAAAATTATCCGAAAGCTGACTAAAAAATGAATGTCTTTTTCCATTTTCATCTGTCCGGTAATTACGATTACAAGTTTAAAATTCCCTTCCGTTTTAGTTTCCCCGAGCAAAACGAAAAATCCCGTAGAACCGCATAGATCGACCAGCCAGCTCCCGGCTTATCGCGAGGCTCGCTCCTCGCCGGCGGGAATTCCCTCGGCATATCTATTCACGAATCCCGGCCTTATCCTCGGCGACGTGCGAGCGGCCGTTTCTTTTTTCGTGCTCCCTCGGCGGGATACACACACTTTCGTTTCCTCGCAGCGCCGATGTCGCCTAATCTATCTTCCGCGGCCGAGAGAGAGAGAGAGAGGGAGAGAGAGAGAGAGTAAGAAGCGTGTAACACGTCACCGGGACAATGCCGAGATTTATATAAGGCTCGTATAGGCCTTAGGGCCGAGCGGCGAAAGGAAACGGCGCTGATTAATTTCTGCGATACCGAAATTGACCTAATTGAGCGGTAAATTAATCGCGTTACCGGCAGGATAGCTCCTAATAGGAAGAAACTCTTTTCGAGGCCGGCGAGACTGCTTAATCTTAATCGCTACACGAAAGCGGCTATTTAGCGGGCTTAAGCGCTGGATGTTTGCTCGGTCACAGTTTTGTTCCGGAGCCTCGTGTCAAAAATCCGCGCCGAGGCTGAGGGATAGGCGAGGCGGAAGGTATTAAAGCGTGCGAGTCGACGCGATAGCGATCGAGCAATGCAGGCAAAAAAGTTTCGATAGCAATCTTTATTTGCTTTAATTATATTAATATCTCGGAAGTGCGTGTTTTATCGATCATAAGTCGAGAGTTAGCATTTTAATTCGTAGACAACTCGAAACGCAAGGCATAATTAAGCTCGAGCGGATTAAAAAAAAAAACAATGCACAATAGTTTCCCAACCGATGTAGGCTCGGCAGCGAGAGCCAAATAAGATTCGCCCGCCGAGTTCACCGAATTAACATGT
>JAWWEM010000001.1:6457850-6474272 GCA_035582935.1 Ormyrus thymus
GAAAAAGATCTTTCTAACTCCGCATCTATGGCAAAAGCAGAAACAAACAATACATCCCGACTAAAACTGAGCGCGCCAAAACATGCAGGTTTCTTCACACGCGCTCGGCGGCGGTGTCGGCGGCGCAGAGCTCCTTATCGCGTCCGGGCGATATCGCTGACTCACCGCGAAAGAAGTCGGCACTTTTTAAATTTGTTTAATGGCCTGCCCCGGTGCGCCTACACGCGGGGCCCCGGTATAAATAAACGGTGGTACGCCGCGCTGCTTTTGCAACGACTGGCCCCGGGCCAAGGGGTAATAAGGTGTCAACGTGTCCGCCCGGGTTGTATTGGCACCGGACAATTTCCGGGTCAAGCTCGTGCGAACGAGCGCGATGCTGTGTTCTCCCTTCTCTCTCTCTTTTGTTTTACACGCCGTGTACGCGAGTGGGGCCTGTTAAAAGTGCGGGTATACAGACAAAGTGCGAGGGGAGATTGAGAATCTTAGCATAAATAGGGTCGGATTGGTGATGAAATATTGCATGACGGTCGAAATGGAATTGATTCAGTTGTTTTATCGAAGGAATCGTCGGCTTGTCAGAAAATTCGCAGTTAAAAGAACCTTTTTCGCTTTAAAAAACATGCAATTACCCTTCCCTCGATTTGGGAACCGACGAAATTTCGGCACGAAAGACACCTCCCGAGTGGACAGACGCAGTCACGCGACTGCGCGTCGTTCTCGCGCCACGGCTGCAGGGGGCAGCGCGAAATCCCCGATCATCGAGTTCACGCTGACGCAGGCCGACCCTCGACTGGCGGCCGGTCCCCTGTCATCGGGAATCCTCTCTCGCCCAAGTGGGAGGATCAACTTGTTGCCGTCCACCGACGGCCGATATGCTCGTAAATTTCTCAGGGGTGAATCGAGGCTGCGAGAGCCGGCACGCGACCTCTCCACTTCCTGTTTCTCATTGGCTGGTCATTAACTGCGGCTCGCGCTGCACTCGCGAGGCTGCTTTCGAAGCGACTCTTGAACGCGCCCTGCACCGGCAGCGTCTCGCTTTTCCAGCAAAGAATCAAGTTCTTTCTTTGTCGAATCGGCGGAAAAATCAGGCGAGCCTCCCGAAAAAAGGCCGGAAAATACACGCGGAAGCGCTGCAGACGGGGAGAACGGGAGAGGAAAAGGAGAGAGGGCAGATAGCGCGATCTAACCCGCGCTCGCCTATCTATGAGAACGAGCGAAAGTGAGCCGATTCCCGAGGAGCGAATATATCGGGGGAAGAACGCGCGCGCCTCCTCGTAGCGATCGGCCGGGAGCGATAACCGAAGGCACGCCGCGCCGCCGCCGATGTCTCTCCCGTGAATGTTAAAGTGCGCGAAAATTGCCGGGGACGCTTTTAATTGCTTGTCCTCGCGTAATATCCAGCCGTGTGCGGCGGGGAACGTATCGAGGAATCGTGCTCCTGCTCGGCGCGATTGATACGGCTCCCTCCTGTGTTTCTGTGTCGTTCGCGTTTTCGCGGGAACATGTAGGGTTACGTCGGCTTTTCGGATAGATGTACCAGATATTGGGCAAAAGTAACGTCATTATTTTTGTGATAGAAACTTGCGTCAATGTTTACTTGCATTATTTTTAACGATTTTTATTAAAATTATGTATGTAACGTAAGAAAAAATAAGCGCAGACTGAAAAATTTACATAATCTGAGATCCATACAAGTACACCGAGATCCTTATCTCAATTTAGCCCCATTATCGGTCATTAAATTAGCATTCAACATCGCAAACACCTTTATTCCGCATTTCACTGGGTAGCTGGCAGAAAAATGGAGCATATCCGGGCCTCATTACCTTCCTTGTTTACGATCGCAACGCGCGGAGGGCCTTCGGGATTATACGAGCAATTTTCGATATCGCATTAAATCGAGCCCGATTTTCGGTTATTACTCCGGCGCGCACGTCGCATTTGCATGCGCGAGCAAACGAAAGTAAAGCGCGCGATTCAATTGGCCCGCAAAAATTCAATTTAGGCGAGAGGCGAAGGGCCCGGCGTCCCGAAGCGCGTGTAGAAAGCGAAGGAACCCACATTACGGTGTCGCGTTACCGGCGCCGTTCGCTCGCCTTTCCTCTCCCCCGCCCCCCCTCCCGCGCGCACCTTATCGTTTCTCGGCGCGTCGGCTGTACCGAGAGCGCTTTTACGGGCAAGGTGGGATTGCGTACACTTTGCACGTCTGGTAGGCTTTTTTATCGAGTCTGCTTTATGAGCGTGAAAAAATATCCGCAACGCCGTGTACTTGCATTTGAGTAGTGCTTATAATGTACTTAGTAAAATATAACATTTTTTATACTTTTTCGAGCGGGAGTAATAATAAAGTAAAATGGCTTTTACGTAACTTAACCAGAGAATTACGCAAGAAAATCGAAATCTAAAGAAGAATTCGTAAGAAAGCAGGCTTATACCCGAAGGAAGCCACATTTTTATCCACTCCGCACATCTTCCCTTGGAGTCCGCGCAGCCGCACAGTATCCTCAGCTGGCGTGGCAAGCGATATTCCTCGCGGCAAACTCCGAAAAAAAAAAACGCAGGGGGATTTATCTCGAGCCGCGCCTTTTTTTCCCCCGTCAGCATTAAAACTTTCGGCGAGCTCTCGAGTTTCAGGAAATGATTCGGCGCGCCGCGAGTGTCTGCGAATTTCCAGGAATTGAATTTAAAGTTCCGGATTCCTCCTTTCTTTCTCCTCGGGGCCAGGCTTTGATCTAATTGAGAAGCCGAGGGGGAGAAGGAATTACGAGGGATTACCGGGCCGCCTCGCCTTTGCGCGCCGAGGAAAATTTCGAGCAAATGGGATTATTGTGCTATTTTTCGCTTTGACGTTGGGAAGACGTGCTTTCGCCAAGTTTCTCGCGTAAAACCAACGCGCACGCAGGGAAAATCCAGCGAGAAGATATTTTCGCTGGAAAAGCCGCGAGCTGGAAAAGTATCTCTAAAAAAACGAAAAATGAAACTGCGGCCAAAGTAGCTGTAAAAAAGCAAGCTAAAAAAGTCCTACGTTGGTATAATTGTTATTTATCTGAGCATTAAAAGGAAGAGTTTGATGGCAGTAATAAAAATTAGAACGAGCGATGTTCATTAATTCAATGAATAATGAATTTAAAATTATGCTTTATGAATTTCACTAAGCACGATACGACGTCGCCAAGGAGAACATTTTTCACAATCGCAAAACTTTCTCTATGAGGAAGCAAAAGTGGTCACGATCGAAAAGGCAGATACCTGCAAATGACAAATGGACATTACGGAGCAACGTAAACGCGGTGATCACGAACTTCGTAATATCGCTATAAAAATACTAACGTTACATATCAAAATTCACTTTCGGCCCGACTTTACACTCCGAATCGGACGCATTCGGTCCGGACCCGTGTTGTGAAACAATTGAAAAATTGATATTGAATTGACTGGCATTTAGATAAACTGCTGTGCTCGAATGTTCGCCCTAAACCATATGCCATATACAGAGTACAAAAATAATATTGCTATCGTTCGCTCATCGGAATACGACTGAGGATTTTTCAATGGGAGCTAAATAATTTGAATCAGATAAACATATACTCCAGTTTTTATTAAAAATCACGAAGGACTTTGGAAGAAAACAATCATCATGTGTATGTATGCCGAAGCTTATTTTGTCTGACTCAACAGTCTCCGACTACTTTCTATATCGTTCACAGTCCGATAACTCAAAGCGAACTTTATTCAACAATTTTCTAAATTCAAGCATTACCCTACTCAATACGAGCGCAAAAGTTCGCCGTGATATCGCATTGCTTTCTCCTCGAGAAAGCTTGTAACTTCTTTCCCCTCCTCCAGAAAAAAAAAAGGGAAAAATAAAAACCCGAGCCGCCCCAATCCTCACTTATCTCTCGGGTGCCTCTCGGCCGCCGAGAGACAAAGAGATCTGATTTACGGGGTGCCGATAATGACTGTATTAGTCCGCGGTTGCGCAACGCAAGAGCGACGATCGGGACTCGAAATCGAAGCGCGCGCGACCCTCCGGGATAAATCGGCCCGAGAGCGCTCTAATGAAGTTACGTTCGCGCGCGCTCGCGCGGAGGCAAAAGTGCACGGGCGATGATTTATCGAGGCACTGAGAGGTGCCGGTGGCTCGGGGCCCCGGATCTTTTATAACTTTTCGGTGGAATGCGCCCCGAGCGAAAGTGTAACGGGCTCTTTAATGGGAGAAATGGAGCTTGGCTCGAGGTCGCTGCTTTTCAGGCTTTGTTTTTTTTTTTATTTTATTGGAGGGGAAATCGTCGATGATTATTGATGAAGATGTTTTTTTCTGGAGTCCGATTGGCTTTCTCGTAAAAGTTTGTCTCTGCTGGGGGAATATTGTAAATCAGGTACATTAAACATTGATTGTTTCTAACATCATAATCTTTCGTCGAAGAAAATGTTCGCAGCGAAAATTTTACTTATTTTGTTTTTCATACAGTAGACAACAACGGCATCCGATCGCGCCTAGTTGAAAATTGACTAATATTAAAAAGATTCCAACAAAAGCTCTTCTACTACTCTAACGTTCCTACCAAAAGCGTGAAATATACTCTCAAGCGTCACCGTCCCGAAGTCAACAGGCAACCTTTTACATTTCTCCCTCGCGCCAAACGTCGCGAACCTGAGACGCCCAAAAAGTTCCGTTCCCACATTAACAAAAGATCTGGCAGGCTCGCAAAGCTCCTCGGAATGAAAAGCGTCGGATCAACGAGGTCCACGTAGAAAATCGTGCGAGCGAAATGCAGCGGAGCTCCGTCGGTGGAGGCGAAAGAGTCGGGGGAGGGGAAAAGGGAAACGCGAGATGAAGAGCGACTGGCTCGCCAGGGCTCTCTTTTATGAGCGCGAAAGCGAGAGTCACGGATATATCTCTTCCTTCCTCCTTGGCTCTCCGTCTCTCTCTCTCTCTTTCTCTCTCTCTCTCTCTCTCTCTGCGATGTGACAAATCGCAGCGACTCGCTGCGATTCGCACGATCCTGTGTCTTTATGAATCGGGGCCCGAGGTTAATTGACGTCCGAAATCACGTCGTTACTCCCGCCAATTACGGACGTATCGCCGATGCCTCGATGGGAGATCCTTTCTCATTAGGCTGACCTCCTCGGCGATTTATAGGAAATAAATGCACGGCGCGCCGCGAGGAGAGAGGATGTTTTGGGGTTGTAAAGATCGTTCATTTGTTAATTGCCGCGGGGATAACGAGGGAGAGGGCAGCAGTGCATAGACGCGTGTGAATCGACGAATTTGACTGGTAATTTTGCGGGTTACATCACTGCGCGTTACGTATTTTATTGAAAAGCCGGGATAGATTATTCATAATTAACGTTTATGGTCGTCGGACATCTTTGTGATAGCGAGTGCAGGCTGGTTTTCCTATTTGTTGACTATATTTATGGAAATTAGCCTGAATGCTATATTACAATTATGCCGAGAATTATGGCGTGGATTATTGGGGAATAAATTAGTTGGATCAGCAGCTAATATTCATCTTTCAAATGTTAATAGGTTGCATTACAGCTACATTTAGTATTTATGAGTATGTAAAACCGCGATGAAATAAAATAGTGGCAATAATTGTAATTTAAAATTAAATGCGTTTTGATTTATTTGTAACTAAATTTTAAGATTCGCAAATTAATTTCAAAGTTTTATCGAAGTGAAATTAGTTTCACTTAAAAGCGAAAAAGGTGTTTGAAAATAGCACAAAGTATACGCTTCGCGAGAAGTGCTCGTACTATGAGGTTATATATTTTATAAAAATTTTGGAAAATGTAGACAAGTGCTTGCACTAAATATCAACGCCGAACACAGTAATTTTCGTCAGATTACAGTTCGTCCTACATGCAGTAACTATTTATTACTATTTTTAGAAAACTACATCCTCCCATAATGTATTTGAAACTTTAAATTTAAAAATCTTTCTAAAAGCCAAAATGCGCATCAATTTTCCAGCCTTTAGCACTTAAGATAAACTTGGCTATTTCAATAAACAAAGTTAATGATTAGTACCCTTTAGATTAATAAACTCTATGTTACATTGCAGTCCTCGTGCTTCTCTAAATTATTATACAGTTAATTATTTATTTTCATTATATTAATATATTACTCTTTCCAAAGTGACAATAAGAATGCCAATAATAAAATTCACTTTCCACGTTGACACAGAACCAGCCGCCTTTAAAAAAAATCAACTTTTTCTCACTCCTCGGTCGATATCTGAACGAGGAAGACACGCAAGAGGACGCGATTCGATCTCGCCGTAGGCGTCGAGCGTCGGTCTCCAGCTTTCGTGAAACCTTCGCTAATCGTTGCATCCTTGCTTTCTCGAGAGAGAGAGAGAGAGTAAACTGCTCGCGGCCGGCTTCCACGTATTTGCAGAGCGCGGCTGTCCATCACCCAGGGCGCATTTTCACCCGCGCGCGCGCGCGCAACGAGGCGAGAGCGCGGCAGAGCATTATCAGGGCGTTTCCGCGAGCTTTCGAGCGCGATAAGAGCGAGTCGCGCCCGGCGAAGGTGCGAATGACTTATGGAGCCCGAGCGACCGTTTCCTCGCTCGCGGAGTCTGTCATTACGATAAATCGAGAGAGTGCGAAGCTGTGGGAGCGCCGCCGACGCCGCCTCGCAGCCATAATTGGATGCTCGTTCGCGGTTAAATGTGGCGATGGACGAGAGTTTTCAACGCTTTTAGGGATTAGCTGGGAGACTTGTTTCTGGGTAATGGTCTGTTTTTCAGGTCGAGATTAAATATACGTTAAATAGCGGCTTTTTTCATTAACCGTAGAACAATTATTTTTATTTATTTCTGTACTATTAGCATGAAAATATATATAATAGTAAAAATGACTGCACCGTCGGTTGAAGTAATCTATAATTTTCCTAAATTTCCATAAATTCTTTTAGTTTGCAGGCTGAATTTATTATATCCAAATGTTTTGTAGTTTCCAGAAAAAAAAAAAAAAAACAACACTGCCAAGTTTTATATAACACCTTTTTTCAAACAATCGAATCGTTTCTACCCGCATTCCCAAAGCGCTCGCGTACGAGCAAGCCCCCTAAATTGTTATTGGATTTTTGCTGCACCCTCGACATCCAGCACAGTGTAACGAATCGCTCGCTAGTCGAGAGCCTCGGCAAAACGTAAAAAGCGATAAGGGTAACGAAGGGACGGAGGGAAGATCAAAAGAATCGACGTCGAAACAAGTGGGCGAGGCCGATATAAGGCACAGAAGGAGATTGAGGGTGCAATCACCGAGTGGTCGGTCGATTGATTGTTATTGCATTATCCTACTTTGTGAATGAGTATTTCAAAGCTTCTTGATTTCAGCGAGTAACGTCGTTTGCTCTGCGCGAATCAATTTTTCGACCATTTCTGTTTCAAATTATTAATTTAACTTTAATTGAAAAATCAGTAAAAAACGATAGCTTATTTTACAGCTTAAATAATTTCGAAAAACATATAATTACTCTGGTAAAACATGCCAAGCGCTACCAGAATCTTTCCCGGCGACAATGGCGCAGGCCGCTTTCTAATTTACAAAGCGAAAACAATTTGCATGCTAAACGCAAGTAACCCGAGAAAACACGAGAGGACGAAAGCGATAAGAGGGAAACGGCCTGGTAAAGATCAAAGGCGAGCAAAGGATATTTAGAGTGAGGCGAGAAACAACTCGCGGAGAGGTGCGGCTGACGTGAAAGAGAAAAGATTAAGGGAGCTATTTGCGAAATGAAGTCACGATTGATTGTTATAACTTCATCCGGACTGAAAATAGCGAAGTTTCAAATTAGCCTCGGACAGTTTGAAAAAAGCTTGGCCGTTATATGCTGTAATGTATTTGAATCTTGATAAGGCTCCTTTTGTACCACCTTAATGATTTAGTTTAGATACTATTCCGTCTTGAATAGTTAACTTATCTGGGTGTTAAGATTTTTACTGCGCCTCAGATACGTCAGACACGAAAAATGATTTAAGTTTCTTTAACAGGGGCATTTTTAATGGTACTAAATTGTGTCAAAATAGATTTACTGCTAAAATTAACTGACCGGACGTTAGTGTGAATCTTTCAAACATAAATTTTTGTTTATAGTAAGCAGCCGAGAGTGTAAATTCAGCCTCCGTATTTAATTAAAACCCGACGGCAAAAAAAAAGATTCGAAAATTACAACTCCATTAAATTTATCAATATAATAAAATGATTATTTGATCAATACATATTCATACGAAAGATTTACCTATAAATTCTAACAGCGTGAATTATAAACCCGAGAGTTTTCCTACCGCAAAAGTACTTCCCAGTAATTTTGTTATACCCCCGAGGTGGCGCTGAAACGCTCCGGCTCTAAGCAGTTTCTACAGCTTCGCACTAAATACTTGAAGAAAAAGCGTTTATGAATAAGTAATTACTGACTTGCCGTTGCCGCACTTGCCAGTGCGAGGAAGATTTATCGCGGATAGAGAATTATTGCTAATGATTATATAATTATTAGCTACCTTTGTTTGCCAACTTGGAAAAATAGCAATATTTATTAACCTCGAACCCTACATTTCGTTTGGAATGCATTTGCATGAGCTCGTAAAATTAATTCTCCTCAAAAATGCATTCGAGACTAATGATATATACGAAGGAATTGGAAACTAAATGCTATATTACAAGGAGATTTTTCACAGCGCATTAATATAGCAGCGGTACTGGATTATGCATTGTTTTCACGATTTCCCATCCACTATTTACTTTCCACCCCATTCATCAAAGCGCGCTCGCAGCCGTGCCTCCTTCAACGCTCTCGAATCCTCGATAGAAAAAAAAACCAAAGCAAAGGAAAAACAGTCGATCGACGCACCGAGAGTCGTTTTTCCGCTTTCACGCCTGGCGCCGGGTAGCGTTTTCGCCCCGTCGCCTTAGATTTACGCGGCACTCGGCCCTTCGCCTTTGGGCTGCGAAACTCTCGCCGAGCGATAAATAACGCCGGCGACGATATAACTAAATACTAAATAACCGGATGAAAAATGCACAATGCAGCGCCGAACGCACGAATAATAAATTACTGTCGCGCGCGCATGCGCCTAAGCGCGTCGATGTGCTATTATTCTAATGAGCAGTCGCGGCTCAAACACAATGATGATGGCCGCGAAATTAATGGCCGCCGGAGAGCCGGGGCCCCCAGATGTATGTAATTATACGGGCGTCGATTTTGCGAGGAGCTTTCGGTGCCGGGGATTGTGCCCTTCGGCGCGGCGCGGATACACTTTTTCCCGTGAAGCCGCGCGGCGCGCAAGTGTTTCTGCGTTATAAATTTGCGATTTAGAAAGTTTTTTGACAGAAGCTACTTTGGCGATAATGGGCACGCTCGCCATTCCAGTTCCATAAATATTCATTCTCTTTCGCTCAAATTTCTACGATTAACTTTCAATTTCTGCGTCGAAAAAAGAGCGGACTCGAACTTTAAAAGTACGAGAATGTCATTCTCTTAACTTCCCCACTCTCCGACCTCCAATTTCTGACCCATTTCATCGTTTCGATATAATTTACTTAACTTCGCGTTTGCAGCTCGAAATCCGACCCGCGCCAAAGGACGCCTTCAAAGCGAGCATCGCGGCCCGTCGTCTCGGTGCCTTCATCAGGCATTCCCCCGTAATTACGCAATCAAAATAGTACAGCGTACACACACAAAACACCTTTCTCCGCGCGACGACGGCGGCGGCGCGAGAGCCCGCGCGCTCTCGAAATATCTCTCACGTTCGCTCTCGGCTCTCGAGAGTCGTCGCCGTTCGCAAAACGAGAGACGGAAAATGTGCCGGAAAAACGAGCGAGCCATTCGTTTCCGTCGTGCGCTCGGCGACGAACACAAATACTCGCCGCGCGCTCGGCTCGGAGGGTAAAAATTATCCTCGCGGAGCATAATATACGTGTGCAGGAAAAGGAAAAGCGCCCGCGCGCGCGAGAGAGAGAGAGAGAGAGCCTTCGGCGCGGAGCCGCGTCCCAGTCGTCGTCGTCGTCGGCAGTCCAGATAGATCGGCGCTCGATATAATTAATGAGCACGAGCGACGATTCCCATACACACCTCCGGGGCCTTCGACAGTCTACTTCTTCGCGGGCTCTCTGCGGCCTTTCTGGGGGCTTTGTCTCGCGATTCGCGGCTATTGTCTGTCCTAAAAGTTGCGACATTTTAATTTCGCCGCTGCAGTCGACGGATCGAGAGAGTCTGTCAAACGCGAGGGCCTTTACGTAAGGGCGATTCGGCTGCGTCACTTCGAATGAGTCATGCTTATTTAAATAACGAAATTATTCGCGAGCTCGGATCGCTTAATTCTCTATTGATTGCTTAATTCGCATTGACGTGCGATCGAAATAGATACCGTAAGAGGCTTTTTTACGGCTGCCCGGGACGAAGAAAGTTTTTGGAACGGCGAAGAATATTTTCTTTGCCGAGGATTTTTACTCAGCTGCACTTTTTTAAGTAACAATTTAGCCAAACGCGACTGGAGGCCGTCGCGTGAATTTTCGAATTCAGTTTCTCAAAGGTAGATTTCCTACGGAAAGCGGTGGCAAAGTTTTCTCCTCGAGCCCGAGCAACAACAGCACCCTCCAGCCTCGACTCTCTCTTTCTCTCCGCTCTTTAAAAGTTGCGCGGGTGTCGTCCCCCCCTCGTCGGGAACGCTTCCTCGTATCCTCGGCAGCTTCTTAACCTCTGCCACCGAGCTCTCGCCGCGCGCGCTCGCCACACACGAGAGACAGCTCTCCGGCGAATTTTTCCGCCGGCCTCCCATAGCGAGCCCGCCGCTGCATTGTGCGCTCTCGGGCGCTCGGGTGAGAGTGAAGCCCCGCGCAAAAATGAGCAATTATCGCGACACAGTCCTCCTCGTGTATGAGCCGTCGGGCCTCTTAAACGATGGATATCGAGGCTGCGCGGCGCGGCGGCTTTCCCAGATAAGCCCGAAATGGGCCACGGGGATGATGACCCCCTTCGGGACTTGTGCTTAATGACTTTTTGTGTATACGACGCTCGTCGATCATATATTGTTGCACGGCGGGCTCGCGGGCCGAATTCGCTAACGGCACGTGAGAAGTGAAATTCCCGATTGCGATTCCGATATTCGTCACGATGGTTACACGATTGGAGGAGCTTCCTTTTTATGGGAGCCAGGCGAGATAGTGGCAAGTATTACAAATTGCGCCGAGTCTTGGTTTTCTTTTGGCTTATCGTGATTTCTTGGTAGTCTTGATTTAAGCATTGATTCGGTTTTTGGAGAATAACTTTTTAAGGATTTTTCATCAATTTAATTTTGTTTATAAAAGATCTTAAAATTGAACGATCGAGTGAACTTACCTGTGAGTCTCAATCAAAATTGTACGAGCTGCCTCGTTAGTTTAGTTTTTATTTCTTTTAAATATTTTAAAATTTAGAAAAACATTTTGTAATATACTTCCAAGATTTTCATAAATACCTGAACTCGCATAATCAAAAGAATAAAATGACTGAGCAGCTCTATTATTATTTTGCAGAAAATAGCAGACGATCCTTTCAACTAACCCGACGGCATCGGAACCCTTCCCAGCGCTTAAATGCTTGACGTCTTATTGGTTTACCGATACCCCCGATCGTTGCCCGTAACTAACCAGACAGAAACTACGCATAAACTCACCACAGCGTTGGGTATGATTGTGGGCGTGGAGGGTCCGCCGTCCTCCTCGCTTTCCTCCTTCGTCTCCGCGATGAGCGTATCGCTGGAATCGCACTTGTTCAGGCTGCCGTCGTCCTCAGCCTCGGCCTTCGGTGGAACTTCCTGCTTATCCTCGAACTCCTCGTCCCTCGCGTCCTCGTACAAGGAGCCTCGGCTGTCCTTGTTGCTGCTGGCGCTTCTCTTGCAGAGCTCGAAGATTTCCTCGGGCTTTGCCGGCTGCTGCTGCTGCTGCTCCTCCTCCTCCTCCTCCTCCTCCCCCTTGTCCTTCTTGTCGCTGACGTACCAGGCGGAGTTCGCTTGCTGCTGGTGCTGATCCGACTTTTTCCGCTCGCAGGAGCCCTCGTCGTTCTTGGTCAGGGCGCCCTTGCAGCGTTTCAGGTAGCTTTTCACGCGCTTGCTCTTGCTTTTCCGAGTCTCGTGGCTGCGGCCCGTCAGCCGGGGCTCGTTGTGCTCGACTGTGGCGGTGGTGTCGGTTGGGTCTGCTGATGCTTCTTCGACGACTTTTGGGATTATTGTTTGGGTTTCGGTGCTGTCAGGAGGGAGCTGGTGAGTGTCGGGAGGTTGATCGATCGCGAGGCTCCACGTCTCGCTTTCTTTGCCACCTGGTGCTTGTCGGTCCGCCGGTATTACCTGCAATAGGTACAGAAAAATATTTAAATAAGTAACTCGTGCGGTGCGTTTAAAAATCTGCTAAATCAAATAATTTGTCAAAATATGAATAACTCTTCAACAAATCGAGGTAATTTTTAACTTATTAATTAATATACTTTATGTCATAACCAATGTTATTTGCTCGAGCGATTCGTATTTCCCTCTTCGTGTACTAGATTTACGCATAAATCTGCCACTAGCAATGACCAGCAGCATCAATGAGAAGGAAAAAGAAAAAGAAAAGTCAGCGCCAAGCACCTCCGAACCCGAGCAAAGCCGCTTAGAGAAGGACGGAGCGAGAGGGAGCTCGATTAGAAATTTGACGCGCGTCTTTACCGTTTAGCTCGCGCCATAGGAGTGAAACATCACTCGGCTCTAGTAGCCGCGACGCGCGTAAAGGACAGAGAGAGAGAGAGAGAGAGAGAGAGAGAGAGAGAGAGAGAGAGAGAGACAGAGAGAGAGATAGAGACGGAGAGTCTGTGGGAGAGAGAGGGCGGTGTGTTTCATGCCGGAAATGGAACTACTCGAAGCCGAAGGCAAGACACTGAGAGGATTAGGGTGGTTTTCACGTGTCGCAGTAGCTCTACTGGAATGGCCGACACGTTCTCTTGATTCAAGACGATGGCAAGTACGCGGTAGTGAGTTTCTCGAGGCTACGTGTACGTATGTGTCTCGCTTTGCTCGAAGGACAGGGACATACCTCTTAGAGACGGTGGCTTTTGTTTTGTGAGTTTCTCGATTTTTCAGTTGAAGCTAAGTCAAATCGAGCTTTTTAACAAGGAGCTCGTTAGGATTGTTATTTTATTTCACAATTGGGTTAATTACTTTCAGAAACTTCAGTGTTATCGTGCTCCGAACGTCGTATTTGAAGAAAATGGTCGTAAATTCATAAAATATAGACTGCATTCGAAGTCTCCCGGTACTGAAGTTTCAAAAAGGCAATATCGGTGTAGCGAATCTTTTAACGTTCTTGCAAAAAGCAAAAGTGAAATCGCAACTACACTATTTACCCAAGATTCGAGTCTATCGAAGCTTAGGAGCCTTCGTACGGCCGCAAAAATCCCTCCTAAATGTCAAACTAAACGCAGCCCGTCGATCGTAAACCCCGGCGGCGAAGCGAAAAAAGCCCGAGCGCGGCGAACAAAACGAAAATCATCAAACGAGACAATTTTCCAGGAGCGAGCGCAAGGAGGCGAAAGGAGATGGAGGCGGATAAAAAAAAAACGCGAGATTGAATCTTGGCCGATGGGAGCGCGATAACCGAGAGGCGTGGGATCCGAGAGTTGCGCGCGGCGTACGGAGAGGCCCCTCGGAGAGAAACGGAGAGTTTACGCTTATTTAGCTCTCTCGGTTCGATTTGCTCACTTCCTTCCTTCCTTCCTGCTCGCAGCTTTGGAGAGGCCACTGATAAGGAAATTATCTCGATTCAAGCTGAAAGTTGACTGACGGCACTTAATTTATCCGATGTATGGGTATAAGACTTCGCGCTCATATTTCCTAGATAAGATCTTTCTTTCTCTCTCTCTCTCTCTCTCTCTCGGGCAGTGTGTGCTTTGATGCTTGGCTTATTTAGACGAATCTTTTTAATTATTAATCGGCTGTTACGTACTTTTCAGACTCGACGGCGTATGACTGTGTATTTCGCGCTCGTTGCAAGAATTTTCTGTTTACGCAATGTTGCCTTGAATAGATTTTAGCGCTGCTAACTTTCGAGTTAATGCGTGTCTCGATTTAATTACGTTTCTGGTGGGTACATTTTTAAAATTAATGTATCGAAAAATGTTTCGTAATGATTAGCTATTTTTTGTAGATCGCGCCTGTAATTTTAAAAGAGCAGAAGCGAATAAGTACAAGTATATACAATTTGTCAATATTTTATTTTTGAAATTCGTACAAAATAAACCTTTTTTGCAACTCAATTAAACCCAACCATAAAAAAAAAGACCAACCTTCGGACAAAAAAGGTAAAGCATCCCCCCGCCATCGCGAAAGGCAGCCACGTGCAGCATAAAGGCAAAAGTCCTCGAAGCTCTTTCCTTTTTCTCTCTCTGCAGACTATACGTCGTGCGCTCGCCTCCCTTTTTCATTCGCGCTCCCTCGCGGCTGCGCGTATATACGTATATACGTTCGCGAGAGGGAAAGTTCGACTTGAGCCCCACTTCATAAAGCTCGCCGGCGAAAAATGGGAATCGCGTGCGGAAGACATGTGTATGGCGTTCGGCGCGCCGAGAGATGAAAAGCCCAGATGTCGAAGGGAGAGAACGGGCAAAGTGAAAATCGTCGATGCTCGCAGGCGTCTCGCGCTCTTTTTCTGCGTCGCCTGGCGCTGGCGATACTTTTTCGGAATAAATCGAGGGGGGCACTGCCGGTTCCTTCCACGAAACTTGTAGAAATGTAAATGGGACAGCTTACTCTTTTAGGGAAATATTTTTATTGGCATTTGGGAAGTGGAGGTATTGTTTGATATTACTGTTAAAAAGCGTAAGTGTTGTTTACAGAATAATTACAGAAGCAATTGCAAATATTACATTTATCGTGCGTGAAAAAGTTGAATAAAAGTTTCATTATTTTTTAATCCCTGCGAGTGAAAAGACGATATTCACTGCCGACGTCAGACTGAATCTGTTTACTAAAAGCATATACATTTTTAAAAAGCTTTTCAAAGAAGCTCTTCCCGTTCGCATTAATTAATTAGAAAAGGAAGCTAAATAAGAACGCCGCATAAACAGCAGTAATAACCCAGCGAAATCGTCTTGACGATTCGCATCCCGCGCGTAATTGCCGCATCGACCCAGACGGAATTAAGTTTTCATAAAGCAACTCTCTCTCTCTTGCAGGCGGTTTGATCTTAACCACGCGGAGCGCGTCGCTCGGACGGAAACGGGCAACCGGCGGCGCTTAAGGGCGGAGCACAATTTGAATATTTAAAAAGGTCGAGGTCACGATTGTTTGAAGTGGAAAATTAACCTCGAAGAGCGGGCGTAATTCTCTTCGCCCGGAAAGTTTTGGCAACAAAGTGCGCGGGTTTCAGCAGCGACAATGCTTTTCGAACAATATTGGGATGGACATAATTTTAGTTAAAAAACTTTTAAGTTAATAAAAAGACGCGCAGCTTGCTTCATCTAGCCAATTATTATTATCTAAAAAGATCCTCGACGGCTTTCATAAATGTTAATAAACCGCCGCGTACTCGATCCTTTACAAGAGAAACTAAACTGCCCGAACGAAGACGTAAAACGGCGCAATCTGCGATTCGACAGGTGCGGTCCACTTCCCGAGCAGAAAAGTCCGCCTCTGCTTTCGCGTCGGTGGTCGGTTTTTGCGCCCGGCCGCGCGGCGATTAACGCCGTAATTAATCAGGACACAATGAGCGACGTCCTGCGCTCGCCGGCCAGGATAACAAACAATCGGCACGCGTCCTCGCGGAGTTTCTCGTTTTTGCCCCGGCCAGCAGCTCCAAAAGTGAAAGCCGCCGAAATGGAAACGGGCCCCCGGACTTTTTGCTTTTCTCGACTGCGGTTCCCCGGCCGGGACTTTAATTCGCCGCCTGATTTATCCGGCGAGCTTAATTACGATGATTTTAGCGATCGTTACTTTTTAGCGTGCGGGTCGGAAGGGCTGGTTTATTTTCGCGAATGCCTTTTGCGGTTTCTCTCGTTGCGTCGGGGGAAAGGTATACGTCTTGTGTTAGCAGCATGCCGGAGGATAAATTAATCTTGACGATTGTGGGGCTTTTTGTTTCTTGATGGTAATTTCTCGGAAGTTCTCGTACTACATTTCTTTATGAATATGGAGTTTTAAGAACTATTACTTTAAGTCGGTGTGAAATATTAAAAACGTACTTACATTTAGGGTTTACTCCTTAATTTTGTATTTATAAAGGAATGCATTTACGTATACGTCAGATGATTAAAGTGAAATTCGTTTAAATGAACTGTGTATTGTTGCCAAATTTAGAAAATCATTTATGTTATATTAAACTATATAGTGTCACGGATGACGCGCGCGAAAGATGATAAGCGCATCCGTAGACATATGAGGACGACTCGAAGAAGAGATTAGC
>JAWWEM010000001.1:6474372-6566740 GCA_035582935.1 Ormyrus thymus
GAACCATCCCACGCTTCCGCGAAAAACGGCGGCAGACACTTTCGTGACGCAACGAGCTCCTCAGAAAAATTAATATTTATCAAGGTACGTGCCTACACCAATCGGCGCATGCAAATCCTCGCGGGCCTTTTGCGCTCTCTCTCCGCGTTCGCGGGTTAATACGCCCGGCGCACGCGGCGCATATTCATCGCGGGAGTGATACTTTTTTCGCGCCGCTCTTCCGTTTTCGTGCAGCTTTTAAGTGAGAGAGACTTAACCTTTCGCTCCGTTTTATTTGCGGGCAACGGCGGGTTGTTCAAATTATAATATAACTGCGTTGAATTTAAAAGCTTTATTTTTCTATGGTTTACATGTTTATCTCGGGTAACGATAAAAATGTTTAAATAAATCTTGTTTACAGTAAGATATAAAAAGCAATACGAAATCAGTTGTTGCCAGGTTCAGAGAAATTCACCGAAAGAATCAAGCTACTTTTGGTCCATTTTTGAAACTTGCTTTACATATACCTAATTTCAAGAATTAAGTAGTGACTGGCTAGATGATAGTTATGAGAATTATTTAAATCATTTGAATTACAATAAATCCGATCAGTAATTAAACATTGTTAAAAATTCTCAAAAATTTACTGTAATCGCGTCGGTTTTACAATGTCAATTACCATATTCTCATTAAAACCGCGCACAATATTAACCCAGCAGAAAAGCACCTCAACCACTAAGGTAAAATAGGCCGGCAATACGTTCTAAAGATCGATACGAACCCTATCGTTACATTACCATTTTTTCCTAGCCGCGAATCGCAGGCGGCATTGATTAAGTTTTATTGGCGCATTGTATGCGTCGCCGCGCTTTACATGATTTGCGCGAGATGGGAGAAAGGCGAATTAAAAAAAAAAAAGAATGCGCGATATGTACCGTAGACTAATTATACCGCGCGGTCATTGTTCCCCCCGGTCGCGCGGCTTCCCAGGGAAATGTTTGTCTTGGCTGTATTAAGCGCTGCGCTTTTTTGCATAAATCGCGCCGTTTAAAGGGTATACAAGTAATTTGCGTAACATTGCCGAGCGGAGTTTTAATTGAACTTTCAGCCGGGTTTTGAAAAGAATTTTGTATCGGCGGCAGGAAGGAATGCCTTTGAATACTTTGCGGTAGAATTTTTCCGCGATCTCTGACTAAATGGATGATTATTTTAATTGTCTTTATGAAGTTGACGTTGAAAGAATACGTCACTTATTAATGTAGAAAGAAGCAAATATGCGAATGATTTTACTATTCTTTATAACTCGTTTGAGTAGTGTAAAAAGAACAATGGTTTTCTTCTATTTATCCGTTTTTATCTTTTAATTGACATCAAGAAACTCAGTGAAAGTGCAGCATAAGTATTCAAAAAAAGGGCAAGAGTAACGCGAATCAGTAATATACGTACTAAAACAATAAAATATTACAGAAGATCCAATTTATCGTTTAATAACCCTTTCTCTCTTCACTTTTATATGCACAATGCTGAAGTTTTTAATATTTTTTTTTACCTAGAAGCACGCTTCTATAAAAGTTATGCACAAAGTAAACTCCACAGTCAAAGCAGGACAAAAAGATAACTCCAACGAAACTCGCCGATCTCGCGTTCCCTCTAAAATTTTCCCTCGTTAAAACCCCAACAAATGAGCATTACGAGTTCATCCTCGGGCTGACCTGCATGCGAATAACTCCAAAAATAACAGTACACACAGCTGCCCCGCTCAAATATTCGGCTCCGAAATCAGGCGCTCTCGCTCGAGAGAGATAACGAATCGCGCGCCTTACCCGCTTGAAAATAATCCCACGAGAGCGAGGATCGGGGCATCCTTTGCCGCCGACCTCTCCGCGCGCCGCGGGAAGAAAGCTCCGAAAAACGCGCGGCCCGAAAAAGGCAATCGTCCCCGCGGCTTAGGCCTCGCGAATTAACGAACGCGAGAGGCGCCGAAGCGCGAGCAATCGTAAAGACAATGCCCATTCCAGCAGTGAAACTCCCTTAATTGCCCGCGCGGCCGAGCGGAGGTCCTCGGCGTGCTTCATTTTAAACGGGGGCAAGACCGCCGCGGTGCGTGCGCGCGTTTAACGTCCGATTTATGCCGGCTTCGGGAAAGGACTTCCGGCCCGGCTCGTGAGCGACGTCCGCATTATGCGACGACGGCGGGCTAATTAAAATTGCTGAATTAAGGAGCGAGCCGAGCTAAGGCTAATCTATCTTTCCAGCTGCGGCTTTCTTCATTTTTCATGACTGCTCGGATGCATTTTGTGTACAGGTAGGCTCGCTTCTTTGCGGATTACGAAATATGTAGGTCTCGGGTGCTTTAAACGAGAGTAATTCTAGACTTTTATTGCGGGTGCGTAGAGTTAAAGTTACATAAAGAATCGGTTAATTGAGGAAACGGTAGTAATATTTTATTCTGAACTTCTTCATTAATACGCTGCGTTACAGTTAGCATAAAGAAGACTAAATTGCTGTTATCAGCGACAACTGGCTGGAATTTATACTATTCTTAAAAGTCTGTATCAAAAAGTAATACACGACGTACACAGAACGTTTTACTTAAGCCAGCCTTAATTTAAAGAAAGTAGAGCCAACGAATGAAATTGGATTAGCATGCAGATTGCTCCGCCAATCTAAACACTCTCAAATCTCACGAGGGTCCAATCAAAACGCAATTATTCATAAATACTTTCCATTGTTGCACAGAAAGCTCAATTAATCCTGCGCACGAAGTGCTCCAATTTAGAAATCCGAGTGGCGTTTAAAACGGCTCTTCGAAACTTCGAGGCGCGAGATATCGCGCCGTAGCTTTCGATTTCAGCGAAGTGCGCCGCTGGCAAGGTCAATCCGACCGACTCCGCCGGAGGTGAAAATAACCCCCTCCGCGGATATCGACGGAAAAACCAGCGGCACCTGCTTTCTCTTTATACCCTCTGTCACGTTCGACGATAAAACGAACGCTCGGCGAGTCAACGAAGCGCGAAGTTCGCCCAGTCATCGTAATTTCGCACCTTTCTCGTTGAGAACCGACGATCGGCTCTTGCCTCTCCTATAACTTTCGGCCTTCGACGGCGAAGCTTAGCCCATTAAGCTTATTGTGCAATTAATTGAATTTTTCGAGTCGGAAGCGCGCGCGATATTTTTTTAAATCAGTGAAAGTTTATTGAGCCGCTGTCGCGCCATGTATGGTTTAATGCAGAGTGCGAGCACGTCCACTTGATTTATTTTGAAAAAAGCTCGTAATACACTATTTTTTTCAATCTCGTTCAATACCGCACACGATGCTCACTCGTTTTAAAATTATTGATACATCCTTGAAATTTATGACGATCCGAATATATCAGCCGCACAATGAAAGCCCGCGGAGGAGAATTTCCAGCTTAATAAGCAATAATATCGAAATAAACTTTCAATAACATCGCGATATTTATGCTCCATAAACACTCACTTTAAATGCAGAAAAAAAAACCACCTCCGCTCTCGGAATATTCGCACATGCGACTAAATGAAGCTTACAGAGTTGAGCGAACTGTGCCGAAGCCCTCAACCTGTCAATCAGCTCCAGCCGGGCGAAAAATCGAGTCCTTTGTGCGCGCCAAAAGCGCCTGAAAGTTACCGGCTCTCCTTAACCTCAACCTTGGAGCTTAGGAAAAAGGAGGCGTCGCATTAGGACATTCAGGCCTCGCGCAAAAAGCCGACAATCCCGCGGCGTGGTATTCGGGCCGCGAGTATCGTCGCGCGCGTATTGTCCTTCTTTTTTGCGGGCTTCTCTCTTCTCGGGAGGCGGAGGCGGCGGGCGGGCAGAGCCGAGCGCGCCGGCTGCCGCAGAATTTCACTTAACTTTCGCTTCTAATTAATTGGAAGCGTTTGATATATCTGTTCGGGAAAGACGAGCGCGCTCTCGCGCGAGGCTAAAGCGAGTGCACGCGTCGGGCTGCTAATCACCTTGAAAACGGAGCGAAGTAAAGGGAGGGTTGACGGAGAGGCGGGAGGGGCGAAAGGATTCGGATTAGTGTAATGCGAGGTAGATTACGTAGGGGAGTCGTCCGAGTCGACGGTGTCTTTTCGAACAAGTTTCAGGGAAGGAAAGTTGGTAGTGAATCGCTGCTATTTTTTTCTTACCTGGTTTGGCTAAACAAAAGCCTGAGATTTTCGAAAACTGATACGGTGGTTTACCCAGCAGTGCATCTTTGAAACTACTCATTAAATCAAGTCGCTGTTCTTTTTAAAACTGTTCATTGTCCTCATTGCGCACTCTGCGACATCGGTCATGAAATCGTGTTCTTGGGATGCTTAGAAAACAAAAAGGAAATGACTTCCGAGCTCCGAAACGGTAACCAAGTAAAGATCTGAAAGATCAATTTATTCTTTTCCGTACTTTAAAGAAAATCAGAATCGAACAGTTAATTTTTCTGACGTTTAAACAACGTGTCTTCGAACAATCCACTTAAAAATTGGGAAGTGTATCGCATTAATTTACCGAAAAAGAAGCCCAATAAATTCAATGAAATCGATTAAGCCGCCGACACAATTTTCTATCAATCCCCAAAATCCACGCCATAAATTTTCCTGCCCCGCCAGCTAAATCACTCCAACTATTTCCTAAATTTACGTCCCAACCCTCTGCGCGGCCCGCTCGGCAAAACCAAAACGAACAAGAGCGCAAACGAGGCGTCCCTTCTAAATTAATACTGGGCATAAAAATGGCATTCCTCTTCCGCGGCAGGCGAGCGGGCGCGTGTGCGCCGAGCGGCGTCGTCTCGCAATATTTATACCCTCGACCGGCTCTCCCGGCGACGACGGAGCGGCGCATTCCGATTCCCTTAAGCGTGCCAAGGCCTCAAATCATTCGATTAATCGAATTTGTAGCGCGCGGCAACCCTGAACGTCGACAATGACAATTAACGAGCGATCGATCAATCGCGCCCACGAGCTGTGAACCGGAGGGAAGAGAGAGGCTGCCGGTTTTCTTGGCTTACCTGCGCGCGGGAGTTGCTCCTGTCACGAGGGGATAGCCTATATATATATACGCGCGCGAGCGGCTTTCGTTAGAGGGAGAAAAACCGCGGCGCGCGCGAGCGCATTATTTGTCCGGGTAAATTGCGGCGATAATGCCGAGTTCGAGGAGAGAGAACAATGCCGACGGGGCAGAGCCGAGCGGTTGAGCAACGGAGGGAGAGATGGATTAGATTAATGTTTTGATCACTGGGAACGGGGAATTTTATCGGTTTCCGCGATTGGAACTTTAATGAGGGGAATGTTCGAGCGCTCGGGCACGGCTTGTAAGGGGTTGACGCGAATGAAGTCGTAGCTTCGGGTTCGAGTATAAATCTTTGGAGAATTTGTCAAATAAAGTTAATAGCTCCGGACCGATTTGTGGGGAATTACCTGAGTATCTTTGGCATCGTGTATTTCACTGGTAATAAAGTTAGCTGTCTCTTGCAAAAGACTACTATCGCGTGTAACTGTCTTGAAAAATGTCGGAAAAATATCACCTGAATGTTCCTAATTTAAAATTTGTACGTATAAAGACATTGTTTTTATCAATATAAATAATTTTTCGACGACTCTGACTTCGCAAACTGCATCAATAATCGTGTTTACAACCTCGCCATTGAATAAAGCATCGAAGCGAATCGCGAATTTGGCCACCGCTGCCTTCTTTTTCCTCGCCGATCCTCCCGTCGGTCTCCAAAACAGGACTCGGCGCGGTGCACGCGACAGTTTTTTACCGCCACCGAGCGGCGAGTATAAAATGCTCGCTAAACTTTTGTATTCCGGGCGAATTTCCGCACACGAAGGCATCAAAGTTTTTCAATTAGGCAGGAGGACTCGAACGCGTGTCTCCTCTCTCCGGATGTCAGGCGAGTCTTCCTCTGCGTTTTTTTTTTTTTTTTTTATTGTCGCAGGATTTCGGTGAATTGCAACGGAGTAAATAAATTCGCATTGTGTCGAGACTTTAAAGAGACTGCCAGGGATTATTTGTCATTTTTGCCCCGACGAAGATGGAATTGACCGAGAATTTGAAATCGGTTCTGCGTATCGGTAGTAAGAAAAACTTTGGTTACTTGGAGATAATTTTAAAATAAGACAACGAAAAATATAAATACTAAGAGAAACTGGCATGAAAATGTTTAACAATTATACCAATTGATCACAAACTTTATTTATAGGTTTTCTTGAGTAAGTTATTTATGTTTACACATTCGAGTAAAATAGTTTATTCAAATTTGAAACTAAAATATGTAAACGTATTTATTTTGCCATTTTCTGAATGTTTTCTCAAGGATAACACTAACTTTTCAAATGCTAACAAGCTGTCGCGAACTGCAATTACATAAATTTTGCAATTTTTTCCCATAGCGTGTACAAATAAATCCAATTACTGCTTTAAAAAGACATAAATAACACTTATTTTCACTTGAACCCGTCCATTTCGTTTCCGTTCAAAATAAATATCAATGAAATCCGTCGCTAAGATGCATGCAAATAGTTTCAAGCCGACGAAAGATCCAATCAAGATCTTTTATCGAATCGCGCGCGCAAGTAGTTCTAGGCCTATCTATTTATAGAAGTAACTCTATCGTCAGTTATGCAACGGGCAAGGTATATTACTGCATTACTGCATCCTGTAAAACGCACACGACTTATGTTTGCAGAATCATCTTTAACGACCCGAGCAAGGGGATTCGTAGTGACGTGCATATCATCAACGTGACAAAGATTTATTGTCGTTTTGATGGAAGGTGATGCGCCTTGATTTATAGCCTAGCAAAATATTATAAGCTGATGTTCGATGCATCAACAAATGGATGCGTGCTTTTGTTATGCTCAAACTCGAATTGATGTACTCATCGGAAACTATTAGTACATCAATGGATGGAGTAAATTAACAATTATCCAAAATATACGAGTATATGAACGTTAAAAGGTCTATATCATGTTAAATCAAGTTTAATTTGCTTATTTATGTTAAATGATAAGAAACTTATCAAATATATGAATTGGAAACTCTAAAAAACAGAATTTTCGATTTGGTATTTGTAGATCAAGAATTTTATAATCTATCGATTCTATCGATATTAATACAAAAATTAATAATCTTGAGAAACTGGAGCTCAACACCAATTTAAAAGATGGACTGCTTGTTTATTGAGTCCGACGAGTTATAAGGCTAAGAGAAAGAAAAAGAACTTTCATTACCGTCGAAGTCATAAATTAGAATTTAGCGGCTAAACCGAATGCGTCTGAATCGATTGGTACAATAGCCATCCAAGGCCAGTATTAGTCAAACCAGAATGAAAAATTCTCCAATTTAATAGCAAAACAAATTTTTTAATTTAGAGCCTCAATCTTTGTTTTAAATCAAACCAAATGAAATGTAGTATCCAATTGGAAGTTGAAAGTATTAATTATATCCATGGCAGAATATCAACATAAATGGAATTTCAAATGGGATTAGTGAATAAAATTTTAAAAGCTTTTTACAGTAAATGTGCTAGATCAAAACAATTGTATTAAAAGTACAAAAAAGCAAACGAGGTTAAAAAAAATAATTTTTTTTACACTAAATTAACAGCTAATAAACACAAATCAAGCCAAAAATGCGATCAGTATATCAGCCAATAACCTACGAACCCCCCCCAAATATTAGATTTCCTAATAAAGCCTCGGAAGAAAAAGTCGCCGGTCCCGAGCGAATTTTAAGCTCCCTCCCTCGTTCCTCACCTCCTCTCCGCGTCGGCGTTTCCTTCCTCATAACCCACCCGCGCCGTCTCTTTTTCTCCCCTTTTCTTCCTCTCTCCCCTCGTCTCCCCAGCCTACCGGCGACGCGCAGCGCGTCGCCGGCATATCGGCGGGGCCTTCCCCCACGCCGAGGGGACCCGGGGGCCCCGCGCACACTTGTGGGTTTTGAGAGACGCAAGCAGATTTATGAGGGATGGAGGGGAGAGAGAGAGAGGCCCTGTTCTGTGTTTGTGTGTCGCAGGTCAGCGGGGAGGGTTCACGGTCACGCGGCTCGGGTAACCGATCGCTGATTTCGACCCCAGACCCCGAGCGAATGATGCCACATGCGAGTGCGAGGAGGGGGAGGGGAGGGATTGATAAATAAACAGGCGACCGCGGGGTGTGTGGGTCCAGCGAGTCATGTGATTAAATGGCTTGCAAAAGGAGGATAAGGATGACGCGGTGTCTGGCACTGTCTGCCAAAGGTTAAAAGTCCTGGCGATACGATCCGAGCGATATTGAGTGGAGATGCTGCGGTTAGATTATTTATTTCGTTGGTTTATTGGTGATGTGATGGACTTGCGGTTTGAAAACTACGAAGAGAATTTTGTCAGATAAAATTAAAATTTATTTTGTGGTCTTTGTAATATTAAACGTCTTTTTCAGAACGCAAAACTTCTTATTTGATTCTATGCATTAGAATTTAGTTTTGATTTGACTGATTTATTACTTTGCATAAAATATCTCATTTAAGATAAAAAAACGTTGTAAAGATTGCCTAATATTGTGATTTATTTTCGTTTATGAAATAGTAACAATGACTTCAGCAAGTATATATAAAGGTTTCGTGTGTTTAATAATTTTGATTAGTCATTATTATATCAATAAAATTCTATCTTTTACAATTAGCTCCTTTTTACGTACTTCGAGACGAAATTCTCTGAAAATTGACAAGAATTCTTCGAAGGTACATTGACAAAAAAGGGAAAAGTTACAAGATTTAAAAATGATGGAACGATAAAAAACTGATTCAATATTTGCTTGCGTAAGTAACCAAAGGAGCATTACTCCGACCTGGAAGGAAGATATGAACTTAAAATTTTATTTATTCAACATCGCATATTTACATGCAAAATATAGTTGTAAGGCATAAAGCAAACGCGAACGTGCTTGTACACGACTCAGCGAAAACGCACAGGCAGAGAGGGAGAGAGAGAGAGAACAGAAACAAGCCGGAGAAAAACAAATGAAACGGAAAGGAAGGACCAGAAAGAGAGAGTAAGAAATCGAGACTTAAATTACACCCTCGCAATCGTCGTCTTCAGCTTCTTAGCAGGCCGCGTCAACGGGATTAAATTTATTAACCGAGCCACCGGCCTGCCGTTACGCAACTTTCATTCGCGTCTTTTTTCTCCCCCTTCGCTTTGGCTTCGTCTCTTCTGCTTCTCTCGTTTCTCTCGCTGCGCGGACGCGCCTCGGCGACGATTGTCGAAGGAGCGAGCGCGAGACGCTCATTGAAATCGTTCAGCCTGTTTTATGAGCGTGTGCTTGGTATTCCCTTTGGCCAAGAGGTCAACTTTTTCGAGCGTCGGTGTGCGCGTATCGATCGACGCAGGAGTTTTAGGTGCGGTTTGCAAGCGCGCTGTTTTTCGTATGGGTTTTGCGGGCGACGCTTTAATGGCACAATTTTTGGGAAACAGCTTTGGTAAAGACAGTTATTAAGGATGAAGTTGAAGTTGAGACACCGCGAGGTGTTGCGTTTACTGAAGTGCGCATTTTGCAATTCGAAGAGTAATTATAGAACAGGTAATTTGTAGAATGAAGATAAATGAAAATAGCTCGGGCGATTTTTAATGTTTCTCGTTAATATTGCGGGACAAATGCAAATTCTTGCGGATTCTTATGATAAGTAATGTCGTCGCGGCAGACGTTAAATGGGAAATTTGGGTTAACTATTTCAGTCACGCAATTCCGACGCAAAATTAAAGTGCAAATTAGCTGCGGCACTGTACACATTTTGAAAGCTGTGATTGCGAATTATTATTATTCGAGGTCAAGACTATGAAATGCAGGATAATGAACTCGATCTTTAGCTTTTCTTCAACCCTTCCGTTTTAAAAGAAATCTACTATTTGTATAAAAAAGCTTATATTAGTGTCAATTCGTAATGCTTCAAATCTCATATTTTCGGAAATTTAAGGGAAATTTAACCACCTATTCACTGTCACAAAAGATAAATCGCAAAATATTGATCGCAAAGCGACAATGTAAGAATTACCAAGCCTAAAATCCATTCTCTTCCCGCGATTTGAGGAAAAGTCCAACCGCGAAAAGCAAGCCAGCGAAATCCCGAAGCACGCAGCAGCATCTCCACGGAGAGAGATCCACGGCGGCGGCGGCGGCGGCGGCGCCACGGTCTGCCGCCCTCTCGGAAGCAATTATCCAATTAGCAGGAGGCTCCCGCTATTTCCCTCCCGCTCTCGCTGTCCGTCGCGGCGGCTGCGGCACAGTCCGATAATTGCGCGATGTCCGACATCCGATACTCGCGATACCCGCCAGCCGGCATCGGCCAATTTGTCCGCCGGCCGGTGTTTCGGCCGAAACGCTTATCGGACGGGGAGCGGAGCCCTGAGATACGTGGAATTACACGGTTAGAATCTATATAAGGCGGATCTGGCTGAGCTAATGAATTTGCTGCGATAGCTTGATTATAAGCTGCCGACTGCCGAGGTAATGAAAGAGAAGCTAGTAGAGCTTGATGCTGTTATTACTGTTTTCGGGGGGGAAATGCTTTTCTTTTACTGTTATTCGAAATTGAGCGACGCTGTTAATGAAGGTCGTACTGCAAAGTGACAAACAGGTGCCGACGTACTTTTGCATTCTTTCAACGTTTCCGAGAAAAGTTCTGCCAGCGCGAGACCTTTTAATAGTCTCATTGAAAATCCGAGGCGCAAAAACTGTCTCGGGCGAAAGATCGCAGGAAAAGCCTGAAAAACTTCCTTCCGAAAAGTCATTACGCATGTTCACGAGGAGGCTTCCAGGCCCCGGCAGATCGACTAACGAAGCGGAAAAACGGCCGGCTCTTCCTTGAAATTGGTCTCATCCCCCCGTCCCAGAAGCAGATGCCGAGATAAAGGAAGAGCGGAGAGGAAGGAGCCGGAGTGTGTAATAACGCCTCGAAAAACGGGGCCGCGAGGAGAGGCGGCAGGAATCAATCGCCAAGGGGATCTGACCGATTTTCCTATCGCGATCTCCTTCCCCCGTGGAATTTTCAATTTGCCCGCGAATCCCGGTTCTGCGAGCTTCCTCTCTCTCTCTCTCTCTCTCTCTCACCATCTATCCTTCCCGTTACCTCGGCGCAACAGCCCGCTGATTACACACCGGCCGGCCGGCGCTGCGGCCGAACGCGAGTAATTGTCCCGGGGAACGTTATTGTGTCAGCGAGGATCGTTTTTTGGCGGGATATATCGTGTGTGGAGGATGTGGTCGAGCAGATGCCGAGGCTCTCGCAGCGGAGGCTAATAAACATAATTACGGCTCGGGCGAAAGACTGCTTATAAACCGAATGCTTCTCGAGGCGCGAGTTTTGCGAGTCGCGGTGGAAATGGCGAAGTATATTGCGAATCAAAGTCGGGGTGATAAAAGCTACAGCTTTTACGTATAAACGTTAGTTTTTATTGGAAAATGCTTAACGGTCGATAGAGAAATGTATAAACTCTAAAGACATTTACTTTTCTTTCAGAAAAATTGGATCGCCGAGTTATGGTACACAAAGACTTTCGTATCGCTAAATCTAATTGCCACGATCTGTTGTAAAGAAAATGTCAGTTCCCACAAGAATTAAATGATCTACATCGAGTCTCGTTAATTTCTATTCAATTAGCGATTGTTTTGAAGATTATAGTTACCAGAAGGACACTAACAATACTCTTACAAAATAAATAATAGAATTTCACGACCTCTTAATAAGTGCTCAATCGGACAGAAACAATTGAAATATAAATTATTGTCTGTGCATTACAGAAACCATAAAACGTTATTGTTTCAAGTACACTCGCAGCTCTTATAGTTTTATCTCTAACTAACTATCATTAGATTACAGTTAAAATTTTAAATTAAATATTTTATAACAACTTCTTGCTACTAACCTAAATTTCTTACATAATAAAGTAATCCTATCGATGAACAAAAACAACAAACACAGTTTTTCCAACCCTCCAAGCTCAAGACTCCCGCCAATCGCTTCCCAAAAGAACCCAAATCAAGCCGCTCAGCTTTGCGTTAACAGCAATAACAGCAGAATAAAACCAGAAGCCAGCGGGAAACTCAACGTCTCAAAAAAGGCGACTCCCCGCGAGCCCGTCCTAATCGATCCGCCTGCTATAATGCACGCATTTCCCGATACTCCTCTCCGTAACCATCCTCGCAACGCAACTGGTAGCCCCGAACGAGCAAGAAGAAGAAAAGAGGCAGAGCCGGCGGTAGCAGCCAATTACCGTCGCTGCGTGCGGCGATGCGCGCGCGCAAAACTACCGGCCGCCAATCTGCATATCATTTGCAAGCGGCGAGGCCTAAGCAACGCGGAACAATGCGCGAATCGCTAAAAACCAAGGGAGTACATATATATATATATATATATATATATATATCACGAGGCAGAAGAGACGTTTAACGCGCCGCGAGGCGCCTAGAAACAGACGTCGCGTAAATTACGCTCGTAAATACGAGAGAGCCGCTCGTTGCCTCTTTCTCTCCGAGTCTCGCGCGACCTGCCACTGCCCAGATCTAATGCCGGTAGAGTTTGACACTTCTTAGAAGCTGTATCTTTCCCTCGCGGAGCCTCGTTGCCTTTAAGTTTCTGCGCTCTCGGGCATTAAGGATATACGTTGCGAGGTTCGCCATTACGCCGGCGCAGGACGCCAGAAGCTACCTTTGCGCCGCTAAGGAGGATCCTCGCTGATTTAGTTCGCCTTTGCCCGCAAACTCGTTTCGACCTCCAGCGAGGCAAAGCTACAATGGAGGATAGGCGAGAGGCTTACCGACGTCAATCACTCTCGAACGGAATCCCTGCTCGTGCCAGCTGCTCTGCGGTCGATTTCGCCGATAAAAATTAAGTCCGTCCAAAATTTGCATTTAAACCTCGACGGAAAGAAAGCTCGAAGCGACGACCGTAAATTGTAACCAGAGCCAGAAAGTAAGAGTTTCGTCGCCGTCGAAGCTCGCTGCATTTCTGGCCGTGCGATCGGCGCTCTAAATTATCACGCATCGAACTTTACAGCGTGTATTTCGAAATCCCCTCGGATCGCCTCGCTCTCCGACACGTGTTGCGCGTATCCGCGTAGAATCGCGGACGATCCCCTCGGCGAACATGCTTTTCCTCTCTTGGCCGGGAAAAAAGCCTCGCCGGTCAAAGCTCTCCCTCTCTCCCTGTCTCTCTCTCTCTATCTCTCTCCCACCCGGCGAAAAGCAGCTTTTGAATGGGATGTGTTCTCATGTCGAAGGGAAAAATATCACCGCGGCGCGATGCATCAAGCACTTTTGCGCGCGGGGCTCAAAACTAAACTGCACACCTCTCCTCGGCGGCGTCGCGTCGTTATTCCGCCGGGCGTAAATCTCCGTCCCCGGCATATCGGACGGAATTTATTTCCAATGCCCCGGCTAATGAGAAGACGTAACGTATGTAGCCTGCGCGCCGAGCGCACGATGCGCGCGAGCTCTTGGGCCGCTGGGTTTAGAGCCGCTGCGAAGGGACTACGTAGCAGCTCCTCGCCGCGACTCCTATTATTTACTGTTGGAGGAGCCGAGAGGTGTAATTTTGAAGGGGATGTCAAGGAAGAGAGCGCCGGCTTTTTTTTAATAAATCCTGGCGAGTTTCGCGCGGGGGGGGGGGGGATTAATGACGCTTTCTTGCGCGAAAGCGGCAGGGTTATCGTCAACTTATAAAGTAACGTATTCATTGCGACGGTCTCTTCGGAAGCTGGGAATTTCAAATAACTTTCGCGGCCGGGGAATGTTGCTTTTTGGGATACTGAATTACTTGGAGAAGCGAGTTTTAAATTTTAAATGGTTACTGGCGTCAGACAAATCGGTGAATTAAAATAAAATATTATTTTATTACGAGCGCAATAAATAATCTTTCAAAATACGTACCTTTTCCTTGTTGTAAGTTGAATTGCGGTATTAGGATACATTAAAAAAATAATAACAGGATGATGCATCGGGAGCTAATATGTACACGAGGTTAAATCAACATATTTTATAATTAAGTGAAAACAAACGATAATATTAAACCTAATTATTTCAAGAAGACTCGAATTAAATAAATTGTATTAAGTTAAATGAACTCGAATGATCTGTGCGAGCAAACCTTTCATATTCGTTAATAATAATTTTAAACCTAAACAATGCTCCATCCATGCAGTTATCAAAAAAATGTTTTCCCTTTAAATTTAGTTCTCCGTCGCGGATGAATATTTCAAGTTCCTAAATCACTTTTAGTTCTCGATCTAATTTCGATGAAAACACCGAGAGCGCCGTCTATTTACGATTAGAAATAAATCAACCAGTTTACATTATCAAAATTTACTCCTTCCATCCGCGAGCCCAAAATAAGATAAAAGCGAGCCTCCAAAAATAATCCGCAACTCACAATTGAACCCGACAGTTTCGCCGGCGCATCGTTCCCCGAATTCCAGCCTCGATTGCCCCCCTCCGCCGACTCTACGAATTTTTCCAGCACCTTTCCCATCGCCGCGGCGGCAATAAACGGCGCAACTTTCCAGCCTCGCGCATCATCATCATCATCATCATCATCATCATCATCGTCGCCGTCCTCTCTCGGGGGCAGAGCGCGCTCGCGCACATGTGCGCGCATTACACAACCGCGCTCGCGCGAAAATAGTTTAGCGGCGCGTGCCTCGCTCTCCTAGAGCAGAAACAGTGAAAGCCGGACCTATATATACACGCGCGCGCGCGAGCAAAACGAAGCGCGGAGAAGTAAAGCGCATCTCACTCACCGGAAAGTTTCGTATGCCGAGGCGCACCTTGGAGTACTTCTTCATCAAGACCCTCCATAGAACGTAGGCCATGGCGGACGGCGCGAGCGGGGGGGCAGAGGGCGAGGCTTTCCGGGCGATTCCTCCTGTCACGTCCCTCCGCGGTGCTTCCTTTTTTCCTTCTTCCAGTTCATCAGAGGGCACGCCCGAGCTTGTCACCAGGTTCGACGGTCTTTCTTCACTGGGGAGGTGAGGTCGAGCGCTGCTTCTGGCTGCTTCGGGGCTGGATTGGAACTGCCGCGGCGAGGCGGATCAAGGAGGAGACAGGGCACATTTTGCTGAGCCTCGGGCTACGACGGTGATATCGAATCGTGGCGGTTTCCTTTGCTTCCGCTGGAAAAATGAATAGTTTTGAGAGAAATCAGGGGAGGAATGGTGGCGTTAGGGTTGCGAGAAAAGAAGTTGTCTCTGTTTGTAGCGGAATCAGTTTAAATTCAGTCTGTAGTACAAAAGCACGGAGGATGATGTGTGCTGTATGAAAAAATAAATTTATACCGTTTACATAATGCTATTTCAAAATATTGTACAATAAAAGAAATAATAAACGATCACGAGCAATGCGGACACATTTAAGAATGTTTGTAAAATATGGTGTTAAAGACAATAAATATTAACCTTTTCCGTTTAAAAATTAAGAAGTAAAACGTTTTTCTGTGTAATTCCAACAATATTATATGTGAAAAATGATGTGCACAAAATAAAATAATTAATTGCACAAAAATATTACAGTTGTGACAAAGCATTTTTAAAACGCTTAACAATTCTTTTATCCACTATACGAAATGCCTATCAAACAAGCCCCTTATCTCGAAACTTACCCATGCAAAAGTGAATAATCCCCTCTAAGCAGTCGTTCTAATCCCTTTCACGAAAAAAATCCAAGAGCAGTAATCCCAACGAGGCACCTCTCCATTTTACGCCTTTGCTCTCGGTCCGACCCCCTTTGTTGAGTCTATTTCAAATTTGTCTTCCTTTTTGGGGTTTGGTTTACGGCCCTCTTTCTTCGCGCCGCGATTCGCCAAGGACTGAACGGCCGACTCGCCATAAGCGACTCGGCGACTTTTGTGCACTGATATCGAGGCGCAAGCAAGGCGAGGCGAAAGAGCGCCCGCAGATCGAAGGAGACGGTGCCGACTGCGTCGAGATTCGATGCTTCTTTTTGGCGGCTCGAGATGCGCGTCTGCCGATAGAGTTGAGTGGAAGAGTTTATAGAAGCAAAGCTTTTAGATATAATGACGAAGTTTGTTTTTGAAAGATTATATAAAATAAAACGACGGGCTTTCTTTGAAAATGATATTGCAAAAACTGGTTTGTGACTCGTATGATTTTAATATATACTTATTATTTAAAATTAACTGACACGAAACTCTTCCCTTTAGATGTTTACACGTCTCGATCGTTTTCCTAAAAAAAAAAATTAAATTTCGCTTTGTAAATAGCAACACTCTCCACCTTCAAAGGAATTAAAGCGCATTCAATATACTTCTTTATGCTGTTGAAATCTAATTAACGAATTGCACCAATGATTCGAAATAGTATCGATCAAGGATATCGGATTCGATCAAGTTTCCACAGTCCGCCTATCTCCTAGACACATCTTCGAAAAAAAGAAATAAAAAAAAAGACTTTCCAGGCGACCAGTTCACGTGAGAAGTAGGTGCATAAAAGACGTTTTCAGAAATCCTCATTTGCATGTCAATGGGATCCTTCCACGTGTATTCTCTCACTATTACAAAAGGGAACTTTTTATTCGAAACTTACTCATTGTCGCGTTCGATCATAATAGACCTTTCAATAAAGACGCCAGCGGCATTATCATTTAAATTGACGGCGCGCGCGCGCGTTTCGACAAATCCAATTTGTTTGTACTCGCGGCCCCGGCGACGACTCTATCCGATTTTGTTTACGGTCTCATGTAAATTTACGACCCGCGAGAGCCACCGCGGAAGAAAAAAAAAAGAGGAGGAATTACTTTGTCCGCTCTCCGGCGCGAGCGCAAAAGTATATTCTTGTGCAAAAAACGTTGCGCAAGCTCGGTGCGCGGCTGCCGCGCGGCGAATATTGCATGATTTTAACGATGTGCTCGGCTTTAATAGAAATCGCAAAGTGACCCGCGCCGAGCTGACAGAACAATAAGCCGAAGCATAAAACCAGAAAGCAATAATGATACATTGTGCTTCTATTTTCATTTTATTGCTCGGACTCGATGGACGGGGAAAAAACGACATAATCAAATCATCCGAGTAAGTAAATTTTCGCGGACGTTAAAACTTTTTACGGGAGGATATACTCGTTTCTGGGGTGTACGGCGTATCGGGGGAATTAATTTTTATTGCGGCAAAAAATGGGAAAAAATCGCTAATGCGACGCTACGATTAAATGCACTTTATGAACTCTATCTACTGTTACATGTAGCGGTAGTCGGGAAACTGTAATTTTGCTTGAACTTGATGTAATTTTTTTTAGTTCGGAAAAATAAGATTGATTTTATAACGAAGCACTTAAATTTGCTGCCCGCTTACGTAATTTAAAAACAAATAAGCAGGTGATAAAAGCAATATGTTAAGTAACGATAATTTTTAGTCGAGCGTTAAGTAATTATTATTTTACACGCTGTTGAAGATAATATTAAAACTGCTATTTTGAAAAACTAAACTTTATGCAATTTATTTCAAATGTATTTAAACCGTAAAAACACAATTTGCAATGTTAAAATTGTGAAAAGGTCAGTTTTCCAAGATTTCCGGCCGGTGCAGATTCCCGGAATCGAATGCTAGAATTCAAGGTCAAAGCTGTGCATTCGCGACGAAGATGAAAATTTCTATTTCGCACGGAGGACGGAAAGGATGAGTTCTCCTTTTGCAATTTCCTTTAGAGAAGTTTATATCCAGAAATAAATTTTTGATCTTTTACTTTTAAACTTTATTCTGTTTGAGGAACCATGCATATATCTACTTTATTCAAAATGACGTTGCACTGATATTTTTTAAATAAGCCATTTTTAAATATATGAAAAAAAACATCTACTCTTTACAAAGTTAACTAAATATCATTAGCAACTTAACCTAAATCGTGCAACCGTTAGTGTTAAAATTCATCTCGAACAGAACTTTCGCACTATCCCACAACTCTCCAAACAGAAACTGGAACGATAAATCATTCCTTCCACCTTTGCAGAACTCGAAAACTTACCCAAACACTTCTCCAAAGCAAGGGGCCAGCCCGCAGCAGCAGCTCGTGTCATCGACTTCTCCTCTCAATACGAGTAAATCACCGAGCGAGCAAAGTTCCCCCCGGCAGGGAGAGAGGTGCACTTTCAAAAGGAAAAGCACGAGAGAGCTTGCAGTAGCCAGGAGAAGGAGCGGGAACGCGTGCTGGCTTTGAAAATCGCCGCAACAGAGGCGCGCATGCGCCGACCGGCGACAGGACGTTGGAAAATCAAAAGCGAACCGCTGCGGACCGCGACACCGAAGGCACTTTTTGTTCACGACACCGGAGACACTTGTCGCCGCTTCCGATAACCGAACTCTGACATCGGCGTCGACTCTCAGAAACGGCTTCCGATCGAATGTCAGTTCGAAAAAATGATAACGAACTTCGCGCGTTCCACTCACAGATCCCTCGGATTACTTCACTTTCACATCGGCACCAGCAGCAGCGGCGGCGGCAGCATCACTATTACCCACTGGAAAGTCGAGCCCGGTGAATCCGGTCGCGCGCGCGCGGCTGACGGCAGTCGCTGCCGGGAAATAACTGACAATGCAACACACGCAACACCGCTGGCGCGCGCGGCAGCGCCGAGGAGGCGAAGGAGAGAAAGAGAGAGAGAGAGAGAGAGAGAGAGAAAAGAGCAGCTAGCGCCGGAACGAGGGGAACGGACGCGACCTGTTGGAGAGGAGCGGACTAGAGCGAGGCGCACACACACCGGATTCCTCCTCCGCGCCTCCTTTTGCCCGCCGGAGATGCTTCTTCTTCTTCTTCTTCCAGTCGTGTTCGCCTCTTTTGCCGGGAGAGTCTGTGTAAGAGAGAGCGCTCGAGGTCTTCTCACGTGGAGTGTAGGGGCTTTCTATTTTTGTCCTTTTTGGCTGGCTTTGTTTCACCGGGCGGATAGGGGGAGCTGCCGAGCTTCTTCGCGCTACGGGCCTTTTTTCTTTTACGGGAGGGTTAATCGCGAGCGCGGCCTACGTTACTTGCTCTTTCAGGATTTGAGTCCGGTAGGGAGGCCAATTTGGGATTTTAATTGGTTATTGCCTCGGAAATTTGCTTTAGGATTTTAAGGATGATGAAGTTCCGTGCTTGAGGCAAGAAAATTACTTTGAAGAACTCGCGAAATTCAGTTAACAAAAATATATATATCAATTCTTTTACTTACGCGTTTATTTCTCAAAAATAAATATTGAAATTCGTTTCTGAAGCATTCTAACCAGTGGCGTAGAAATTATCTACGAATTTATAACGTATGTAGTATTACTTTGGAGAACTTGCGAAATCCAGTTAACAAAAATAAGTCCAATGCTTTTACTTACGTTTATTTCTTGGAATTAATATTGAAATTAGTTTGTGAACCATTCTAGCCGTTGATATCTGTAAACCAAAAAAAATTTTTCAAGAAATTAACACAATAAGATAATTAATATTTTTACTTTTTCTACGCTCAAGAAACTAAATTTAAGATATAAATTTGTATACACTTCCCAGCTTGTTCCAGATCTAGACTGGCTGAGCAGTAAAGCTGTTCCTTAAATCAATCTTAATCTAACATTTCTCTATTAGATCTTGGCCCGTAAAGTGCTTTGTATCTATACTACACACAGTAAACCCAATGAAAACTTTATCGCTAAATAGAGAGGTAATCTTTCGAATTACAATTTTGCTGAAAATATATCTGCCATGAAAACCGCTCGTAATTTCTTATTCGAAGACGAAGAAAGTTCTCCCTTCAATATACAAAATGATAATATTTAGTTATTACACTGCAATAGAAAACTTTCTTCACCAACAAATCGTCGAAGCTTGAAATAGATCACTCTTCGGCCGCTTCTTCTCGTAAAAAATAACAAGGCAACCCTACGAGAACACAGCAGTCGTTAACGAAAACATTTTCCCTCGAACAATGTACGAGGAAACCCCGAATGTTTCTTTTCTCGGAAAATAAACGAGCCTGTCGAAATTCTATGCTACATCCGCATCTTTGACTGTTAAATAACCTCAATTCTGAAACTAAATTCAATCGATGTGTTTACATTACCTTAAAAATTCGAATCTTAACCATTCGAATATAACGGTTTTTCAAAAAATCTCAGTCCAACAGCCCAAAGTAGTCTACAACAAAATCCAACCGATTTCCTCCCCAACCTCGCCGGCGAGTCGAGCCATTACCATCGATGACCATGTCCGGTGTTTTCCCGGCGTCTTTCTCCTCTCTTCCTGTCTAGCAGCTGCGTGACGCCGCGCGGCCTATCACCTTTTACTCGGGCATCCGTCTCTCCCCCGCGAGTAGTCTCGCATTCAGCGCCGGCCGCCGCCGCCGCCGCCGCCGCTTGGCAATCATCCGTGCGCACCTTTTCGCGCCTGCCTACGTACAGAATGCGACGCGCGTGCCGGAACGTCTGCGCGATTTATCGGCTTTAATTTGTCGCCTGCCTCCGATGGCGTGTAAAACTTTTTCTCTGGGTTAGTTAGTTACTTTTGTTACTTTGTGCATTTGGCCTTTTAGTTACTTTTTCTTTTTTATTTAGTTACTTTTTAGTTACTTTTAATAATAAAGTTCTTCTGTTGTTGTTCTTGTGCTGTTAGAAAGCTATTTTCGCTGATGCTTCGGTAAAAGAGGCAATGATTTCGGGCGTAAGAACATATATTAATTGAAACTGGCTTTCTTTTTTTTAGGTTTGGTTGTATCTCTTGCGAAGATCAACTAAAATATGATGGTATAGCTTTACGACAGACTTTTTATGCATAAGGTCCGAGATCTTTACGTGCCAAGCCTTTATTAATCTATATCGTGTAGGACACTTCAAGCCACACCTAGATGCAACTAAAACGATAACAAATGGAACGTGTAAAATTCAAATTACTTACAACGATGTAATAGGCGAAAAATTTTTTTATAAGATCGTGAATTTCAATTAATTCTAATATTACTTTCTTCAGTATCTCTTAAGCAAGGTTTAGTAAAATAATTACTTTAATTTGGTAATAACTTTTTTTAATAACTATTCTATTAATGTTTACTAAATTTAAATTATAACAAGTAATAAAAGTAACAAAAGTAATTATCTTGCGTAAATATTTTGTTTACTCGTATATTTTCAATTAATTTTATAGCTTTAATTGATCACATTTGAAATGCAAATTATTCTAGTAATCTCAAGCGAATCGTAAATTACCCAAAAACCTTTCTACACGACCCATGACTTTTAATCTACTCGGAGCTGTTAAACTCACGCGAATTTCGCAACAAAAAAAAACAAAAATCAATAGGAGCATCCACTTTAATCACAAACAGCGGCGCCGATGCTAAAGCACAACAGCCGAACGGCTCCATTAGCTCATCGACCGAAATATATGGCTCTGGGTGTGTTCCGGCGTCGCGCCGCCCCTCGCGAAACCTTTAAATTCCGGGAAATCGAACTCGCCCGGCAGTAGGCATCACAAGAGTACCCTTGAACAGAGAGACAGCCAAGCGCGTGTCGCTCTTTTCTTCAAAGCCACGAACGCGGAAAGGGAGAAGTGGCCGCGTCTTTTCTTTTCGCGCTTCTTCCCATTGTTTTTCTTCTGCAGGGGAGGCGGAAGGAGGGCTTTAAACGAGGGTCGCGGAGGTTGAAACTGTATCTCCGGCGGAGCTGAATTAATCGATACTGCGTGACTGATCATTGGAAGAGCTTTTAAGAAGAATACGCGTACACTTTTTGTTCAGTCGTCGCATATATTGTTACGTCAGATTTTTTTTTCGCGGACATTAAAGTATGACGACGTTGAAGGGGGCAAGAAGTTGTCACAGGCTTACACGTCAGAACAGGTTTTTAAAATAACTTTGAAAAAAAGGATAAGGAATTCTTCTCTTTGTATTCGTGATCAACGAATACGAGCCTGGAAAAATAATCGTTGATAATATGATTTACTATATTGCTTTATTTTGTAAAATTCGTAATTAAACTAAAATGTTAAAATTTTAAATTTTATTATCCTAAATTCTAGTCCTTCAATCTGAGATGAAAAAAGAACGCATACACTTCCCAAGCGCTAAAGCGCCTCGGAAATCGGCCATTATTTATTATACAACGAGATGTCACACTGCACGCCTAGCCTGCAGCTCCATAATAGACTTTAGAAAATCTAATGACGAAACGCGGCAGGCAGCTCGAAGGTCAAGCATCCGGCTGGTGTCATAAGGGCAGCAGTGCGACTGCATTATTCATCGCATTTGTTCCGCGAGATTGACAATGCGGCGCGGCTCGAGGTGTGCTTAGGCGCGTTACAATAAATTCACGGGGCGCGAGGCGCACCGCGACGATACTTCGCATTGCGATCACGCGGCGGGACGCGCCGGGTTTTCTCTCTCCTTCCACAAGCTCGATCATTTGTTTTTCTGGCCTGCACTCCTTGTGTGCAAATTCGACGAGGACTTTATTTTCGCTGCCGGCGCGCGACGATCGCCGCGGAGTTTGAGCGATCTGTATGCGAGATAGAGGCTCGTTGCTGTGTGAGATATGGAGGAAGAATTCATTCTCGCCGCAAGAGAGAAAGAGTATTGTTTAATGAAATTCGACGATTCGCTGGGAAACGAATTTGGCGGTGCTTCATTTTTTATGAAGCGTCTGCTGCGTTCTGAACATTTTTAAGCGATAACGTAAAAAATAATATGACGTCCTGTAACAACCGCGGTAGTAATACTGAATACTGTTTGTTAGACAGCTTTGAAATTCTTGAATTGCAAATTGTTACACAAAATTTATTGTATCATTCGATCACTAATTCTTATCGCATATTTTAATGCATACGTAAAAGAACACTACAGTGGAGTTTTTAACCGCTCAAATACTTTCTTCCGATTAACAATCTATGCCCTACCAGAAATCTCCGTTTAATTGAAAAAACCTCAAGCGCCGCCTTGACATTTCCAGCTTGACGGCAAACTTGTAAACTCACTCCACCCGGCAAATCAGTCCTCGAAAAATCTCGCGCTCGCATTAAAACGAAGCAAAACAGCGCGCAGCGCGCTTTACTTAAGCTTCAAGGCTCCGAAGCGCAAACAGCCGCGGCGCAGATACCAGGGCAGGCAGCGCGCGGCTCGCCGAAAGAAACGCTCGGTGCGCGCGCCTTATCGATTATCGCCCGGGGTCTTGATTTTTGCTCCTCTCGCCTTATCGGGCCGCGTAATCTTCGGCTGCTCGAGCGAGGATTTCGATCGGCGATCAGTATCGCGGATCTGCCGAGTCGACGAGAGCGCGCGCGCGCGCCCATCGTCCGCTGCCTACCGGCTTCCTTCTTCTCGGGTCGCTCTTGAAAATCGACGCGCTGGAGTCGAGCCTGACGGTTTCACTTCCGGCGGACGCGGGGAAAGAGTGCGCGCCGAGAGTGTGAAAGTGGCGGAGAATCGAGCGGGGAGAGAAGAGGGCCCGGGCACTAATGTAACACGTGGTAATGTATCAAAATAATATTGTCAGAGCCGCTGCAGATATTATCTCGCTGATAATGGCCGAGTAAGCGCGAGCTGCGATGTTGGGAGCTTTTTTTTTGTTTTAGGTCGCGCGTGTCTAATTTCTGCGTGTAGGCTTAGAGGCTGGAATTTTGGTTTTTTTTAGAAATGTACTCGTAGAATGACGAGCGCTTTCTAAACATTCCTGTAAAGCGTAAAACATCATAAACAAGACAATTCTTTTTTAAAAAAAGATTCCAGTGATTTCACTTAATCTGGTAATTACTCGTAGCGCGATATCGATTATAAATATTGTAAGTGATTTTATAATGTTGGGCAATCCTAATCGAAAATCATTTCGTTTTATAAAATAGAATTGGTTCCGCTAGAACAGTCATTATTATAAACGTCAATCCTCTTAAAAACGTTAAACTAAACGCTGAACTCAATTGATGCAATCAATCCGTAGCTCTAAAAAATCCAAAACTTCCCAGCCATTCCCAATAGCGAAAAAGGTTACACGCATCCCGAAAGCGCCTCAGCTCGCAGCCGCGTCGGACTCCCCACGATGCTTCGAAAATAAATCCCCGACAGTCGCGAAAAGCTATATATACGGAGAGGGAGCGCGTCTAGACATGAGCGGCGCGGGCGACACGCGCCGATTGACGAATCCGACCTTGAGGATCCGCGGCTGCATCGAGAGCATCAACACCTTCGGCGACGGCGGCGGCGCCGGCGACTCCTCGCTGTCCTCCTGGCTCGGCGGAGTCCTCGGGCTGCTCGGGTGCCGACGGCGGAGGGAGGAGTGGCACGCCAAGGGCCGGTCCACCTCGATTCAGCTGGCCGCCGCGAGGGATATCATTGACAGGGTGAGGATCGACGGTGCGAAATTTCACGAATAAGAGCCCGCAGTCACGGAAGGTGCTGGAATTAATGGGCGGCGATTATCGCCATTTAGTATAGCAGTGAAGTAATAATTTATTAATGTTTTTACGTTTGAATAAATGTTTTGTGAAATAGTTAGATTTTTAATTAATTAACTAATTAATTGCACGTGTAATGAAGTTTCTAATCATCTAATTCCTAGAATTTAGTTATTCAACAAACTCGTAAGAACTACTTTCTTTTATGATATAGTTCTTTAATCGATAACTGTAGAAACACGATATTAATACAAACGTTTTACTAATTGAAAATTAAATATTTCTGGTAATTTAATGTTCATGAAAATTAAAAAATAAATAATTGAATTAGTATTAAAAAATATATTGTATTTATTCTTTAATTAATCAGTATGCAAATATCATTCATTCCAAATTTGAATGGATATTTGATCTGTTTCATAATAATACACATAGACAAGATAAAAATTATTTAATGTTTTTCTGCTAATTTAAGCTGTTTACGCAATAAACAAGTAGACTTTTCAATTACTCAAATCAATCGCTTCCTTATCAATCATGCATTCGTCATCTAATCGTAAGTGATTGTTTTATCTTTGTTCAAGAAATAACTTCACGCGCTTCGTAACAAATCAATTTTTCATCCCTCAAAATCCGCCGCAGATAATAATAAATGTACATAATGCAATAAAATCGTACGTATTTTCTACGTCACCAAATGGAGCCCGATATAAATACAAAAATCGCGATCTTCGCCTGTTCTCCGATAACATTAGCACGTGCTAAATGCTAGCTAAAATGGTACAATAAAAAGAGAAAAAGGTTGGTTGTAAGTGCAATCTAATGAAAGAGTCCAATGCCGGAGAAAAATCCAATAAAACAGAAGCCGACTCGGCGAAACCTTCAAAAAATGCTCTTTCTCAGTCTAAAAGTCCAAGGGGACGGCAACAGGTAAATGAAATTGAATGCTAGGTTATGGAACATCACTGAATACCTTTAGCTTCTGTGCAATTGATGACTTACCGTTGATAGAAACTTTTTGTATAGGTTGTTGCTTAACTGTTTAATAATGATTAAATGAATTAAAATTTTTCCTTTTCAGAAAAGTGGTCGAGAACTCAATTTTTCTTGGTTAAAGCCTACTTGTATCTCAGATGGATTCAAGGTAAATAAAGCATTAATCCTCAAGCTTTCCGATCTAAACAAGTGTCTTATACAAATATTGAAGCCAACTAAAATGCACAAAATCAACAAGAAATAATCAAGCGATTGCATTGGCACACAAGCGACCTAATCAAGCCACTCTTCCGCGTCGTCAAAAGTCCCTGATCCTGAACGACGGCACTCGAGGCCTTATCAACCTCAAATAGCCCGACGTCAATGTCGCGCTCGGCTTATCTCGCGGCAGGCTCGGATGATGAGCGTGTGCTTTTGTGCAGGTGCTGCTGGCCTTTCCGTGGGAAGACCTGCAGTCGGAAATAATCGCGACGGTCGCGCGAAAATTGGGCTGGCTCGTCTCGGAGGCGAGGAATGTCCAGGAGGTCGCCGAGATCTTTCGCACGGGCCGGCACGATCTGGTGATCGTCGACCGCAGAGGCCCGACCCGCAGCCAAGAAGCCGACGAAATTTGCAGGTCGTAAATATTAATGTTTCGCGGGGGGAGGGGGAGACTTTCCGAAGCCGCTTTCGAGCGAGGGGATTTATGGGATGAGGCGAATTTCGAGGGTTCGCTGCTGTTATTTCTCTTGAGATTAAAGTGATTTACTTATTGGGGACTTTGGCTTTTATTTTTCTTTCTGCTTTTGCAAACATTTTATTTTATAGTAAGATTTAAACTAATTTTGTATTATTTTAAATTGAAAATTATTTTTTTACAGGACCTTGCTCAATATGTGTTCGATAAGATGTTGTAACATCGTAGCTTTAGTTAAGAAGTCGTAAGTTGAAAACAACATTGCCGTCAAGTCCGTTGCGTTAACAATCGATGATTGGAAACATTATTTTCAGATATTTTACAGCACCGAACAAAGATGAGCTCGTAATTCTACATCTATTAAACCTCGGGTACAATCGGGTAACATGCTCACATTTATTATCTCGCCATTGTTAAATTCATTGAAATTTAAAAAAAGCATGCTTTTATCCTCCGTGAAACGTCTTCGCAACCCTTCGGAACAATTTTTCAACGCTCCATTTCCGAGACCACGCGGACAATGTCGTGAATTCGGTATACAGCGGTACACCGAATCAAAAATGTCTGCTCCGCTCATTTCTCATCTCGACTCCAGCTCTCCCTTGCAGCGCTTGCTTTTCGCAGTAATTATGCCGCACTTGAAAAAGCCCGAGACTAACGCTAAGCGCACGTTTCCCACAAGGCGCTAATGGAATGCTCGCACGAGGGTATCTTGATGAATGAGCTAATCGGTATCTACGCGAGCGAGAGCCAGCCGAAAAACAAGCTGGCCGCTGCCCAGTTATTGTACCTGGCCGTTGATAAGTCGCCAGATATCGTCAGCGTGACTAACGATCAGCACGTCATCCAGGTGAGATCCTCGCAGACGATTCCGATCGGCGAGTCCGCTGAATTTCGACCGATCATAAATAATCTGCCTCCCCTTACCGAGCCGAGTTGTCCCTTCGTCCGTTGAGCTCTGCTTATTCTGTTCTGGATCCGCTGCAGTTCTGTAACAAAACCGCCGAGAAGCTGCTGCGATACAAGACGGAGGAGCTTGTGGGTAAGAAGCTCGAGGATTTCGTGGAGAATGGCAAGTTCCAGCTGATTAATCAACGACTGCAGAACGGCGAAGAATTCGAGGGGACTGTAAGGTTGAAGAGTAAGGAGAAGGGCTTGGTCAAGTTCATTTGCAGAATAATTCCCGTACAAATTCAAGCGAAGTAAGGCTTTCTGGAACTTTTTTCTTGTATCGGCAATAAGGAAGGTAGTTTCATTCTTGTCGCATTTACGTTTACAGTAAAACTGCGTATTACGTGTATACGTTTGACAATAGAAGTCTAAATTCGATCGTCCCCAGTCAAAGTACTGTAAGCTTCCAGCCAAGCGATGTAAAGTTTCAGGAAAGTAATGCAGACTTACAGCAACTTGCTGACTCAGACATGACTCCTCGTTCTTCTTCCTTTGGCCAACGAGGTAGTTCTAATTCGTTTTATTCGTTGAAAATTTGATAATTTACCTTCATACTAAAGAGGTTACTTTAACTAGCGATGACTGGAAGGCGGAGTACTATGTCCAAGATAGATAACTTACCGTTAGAAGCTCCGATCACGAAAGTTATTTCTCACTTGCACGAGGCCATGGACAGTACTGAGGATCCCAGTATTGCAAATCACATTCAAATGGTTCGTTTCGCGTTATTTCCTTCGCTTCGAATGATCTATTATTCAGTCGTGCTCTGGTAATAGTATCTCATTTGTTCCGCAGGCAATAGAAATATTGAACAGTGAAAAATTGTACGAAGCAAATCTGAAGAAAGATGATCCTGTTAATTATAATGATCTATTTACGCGAGATTTACTAGGAGCTTTAATATCAGTAAGTTTTCTGTTCTGATCAAACAAATTCTACGCTTCGTGTTGTAATAGAAATGTGTAATTTACAATTTTATGCATGCCTTATTCTTACTTACTAGGTGAAACCTAAAGCAGCTACAATTTCCATGTCTTATGCAAGACCATCAGCGATAATGAGAGTTCTTAACTCGAACCAACACCTAATAAATAAAAAAATGGCGAGTACTTCAAGCTTCTCAAAAGAACTAGAAGATCTTCTTGAAACAGCTTTGTCCTGGGATTTCGATATCTTCAAGCTAGAAGTATTATCGGATTTCAGGTACGCAGTATTGCTATTCGCTTACATTGACAACAATTTCCTCCTTACTTAACGACAATTCGAAAGCGAATTAATGCAAAGAGCCCAAGTGCACCCGCAGTCTGTTCCCCTTCACCTCGATCCAATCCACCTCGCCTAATCGTCGCTGCCCTCTTTCCGATCAGACCGCTGTTCTTTCTGGGCACCACGCTGATGTCGCACTACCGAGTGGCAGAGCGCCTCGGCTGCGACGAGCTAACCCTGTACAATTGGCTGACGATAATCGAGGCTAATTACAACATCCAAGTGATCTATCACAACTCGACCCACGCCTCCGACGTTCTCCAGGCTACCGCGCGCTTCATGCAATCGAAGAGGCTGCAAATGATCCTCGACCCGATGGACGAGGTGGCCGTCCTTCTGGCCGCCGCTGCTCACGATCTCGATCATCCTGGGAAGTCCAGGTGAGAGGATGCTTTCGCTGGATTCACGGGAAATCTTTTGATTTAGAAGCTCGCTTTGTGCCTTAAAAAGATAAGTATTGTGATTCTGATAAACATTATTTCTGACAGGAATGCAAACCACTAAATAAAATCTAGAAAATGTCTGTGTGGCGCGGCGAATTTTTTGAATGATTAAACAATAAATAATTTTGTTTTTTTAAACGTTCGGTTTTGTTTATGTCATTTTAGTCAGTTCCTTTGCAATGCAAGTAACGACCTCGCCATTCTCTACAACGATTTAACAATTCTTGAATCCCATCATGCAGCCTTAACATTCAAACTTACCTTAGCAGACGAAAAAGTCAATATTTTTAAGGTAATCTAAAATATCTTTGAAATCTTTTTGAATGTAACAAGACCCAAGATAAAATAACAACGCCAATTTACCCCGATTTTCAACTGCTTTATTTCTCTAATACTTTTACAGAACTTGACTAGAGATGTCTACCAGATGATGCGCCAAAATGTGATCGACATGATCTTAGCCACCGAAATGTCAAAACATTTCGAGCATCTAGCCAAATTCGTCAACGTGTATAGTGATCTTGTCGAAATTGAGGTATTTTCGAATTAACAAATTAATCTTTACATCGTAGTAATTATTTTCGATTGAAAGTTCATCCAAAGATGAGATTCTCACAACTGAGTGTAGAATTCAGTGATACTGAATTGACTGCTTTTTCGTGTTTTACAAGTATATAATCTTACAAAATAAAACCGAAGCTTACAATAGTCAATTGCGATCGAAAAAGGGGTTGTTCCTGTACTGCTGCTGCAATTGTTCGTGATTATAGTGATTGCTCACTGCTATTACGCAGTGCATACATCATTAAAAGCTTAGTACTGTGAGAATTTTTAGACATTTAAAAAAATACAATACTTTTTAATCTCAACAATTATTTTCGAATTGAGAACACAAGCAAGTACACTTTTTACAAGTCTTTTTGAAATCTCCGTAAAAAATAACAAATATATTCCTGCAGTATTTTCAAGTAAAACAAAAATGCCAACGAAGAAGAACGGCGAATTCATTATTTTTCTCCATTGCAGAGCACGGAGGAAATGGTAGACATGACTCCGTTCATGAATCCGCAGAACGTGAACTTGATAAAGAGAATGTTGATCAAGTGCGCCGACGTCGCGAATCCGGCGCGACCGTTCAACCTCTGCCTAGAATGGACGAGGCGCATTGCCGAGGAATACTTCAGTCAGGTAACAATTATCCCGCCTCCGTTTTTCATTCTTCCCCTCGCCCTCACGCAAGTCCGATGTCACTTTTACTTTCCAATCTGATTCTAGTTTTCTACGAGCCGGCTGACTTCTGCTGAAGCTCATCTGATTGTAAACCTTTAAAAAAAAAGTTCTTTAATTAAGAGATAAAATAATACATATTAGCCAGTTTCTTTCAATTTTTTTTTTACTTTGTATAGAAAGAAAGCAAAAATTTTAGTTTCTTTAGTAGAGTAATGTAAGATAAAAATATTGTGCAAATGACATTGAAACTTATTTATTTTATATTTTTCAAAAGACTGACGAAGAGAAAAGGAAAGAGCTGCCACTCGTGATGCCAATGTTTGACAGAACAACCTGCTCAATTCCCAAATCGCAGATCGGCTTTATTGACTACATCATCCACGACATGATAGAGGCATGGGACGGTAGGTGATCTTCCAAGGAGCTGCGAAGCGTAGAAGACGATTCACTATTTTTTTTTTAAAGATACTTACGAATCCTATGAGGTCGGCGTCTAAACTGAAACTTGTCGAAAATCTTTACTTCTAAATAGCACTTATTGTTGAATATGTTGAATGTCGACGTCCTGGGATTTGAAAAGCTAGTCTAAACTTCGTACATCCCAATGATCGGTTGACCAGCTTTATTGGTTAAATCTTAAAAGGCATTTAATCATAACACTTCATAAATTTACAGCTTTCATTGATATGCCTGAATTGATAAGTAATATAAGGCTTAATTACAAGAAGTGGAAGATACTTTACGTAAGTCACCTCAAGTAAATTGTCTTTGCGCGAAAATTGTATTTCAAATAATACTTGTAAGTATTCCGATTTTATTTTAGGAACAAGGAGTCAAATCTCTTGAAGACATACAACGACTTCAGCAATTGCCGGAATACCAAATTTACAAAAAAGTCTAGTCTTGTAGGGAAATATTATTTTGAAACTTAAATTCTATTTTTTTACTAGTTAAGCCGTCCGTGTAGAAAGATTTGATGGCGAATAGAATATGTCGATCTCGCTTTCTGTACTTTATAGTTTTTATATCTCACTTCTAATTTATCAATAAATATTTCTCTTCAAATTTGAAAAAATTTTAAATCCTTTTTTTTCGTTATAAAGCGTTTTTTGTAAATTGTAAATTTTACCATTAACACATTAAATTGTCAATATTATTGTTAAATTGTTGCGAAGCTTTATTACAGAAGACTTTATTCTATTTATCCAAAAATAAAGAAAAAAACACCGCACCGAAATTCAATAATTTATAATTATACTTCCTTAACGTAAGGCAATAAATAGTCCACGTAAATACATTAAATTCCCTGTTCCCAAATCCCGAAGCGGCTCGACGAAAAACCAGAAATCGCGCGGCAGCTCCTCCGAGAGCTAATAGCTCTCTCTCTCTCTCTCACCGACGCCAAAAAGAAGCAGGGCTCTCACCTCGCGAGCGCGCACGAAGACGAAAGAGAGAGAAAGCAGGAGGGAGGTGCGTGGGCACGGCCAAGTATGCGGGATGCAGATCTCCGCTCGCGGCTGGCAGGCGCGCGACGGACGCGGGAGAGGGTCTCGTTTCAACAGCAATGTCACCCGCCGCGCCAAAGTCGGCGGCGCGCCTTCTTGCAAATTGAAGCCCTCTTCCCTCCGCCGGTTAGTCAGCTTCAATCGTCGTATTCCCGGCTGCCTTTTTCTTCCTCCTTCATTCCTCCGCTCTCGTCTCTCACTTTCGTTTACTTTGGTCGACGGGAGAGTCGACGGCTCGCCTTCGACCGGATCGCTTTTTTTCCCTTCTTTCTGTTGGTTTAATAATGGGAGACGCATCGGTTTCTATTGGTGTTTACTCGGCGAAAAACGTATTTACAATTTTATTTGCCCAATAAAAATTGCTGGTCACGTTCTCGCTGAGAAACTCGTTGTACTTTAAAACATCGTAATATACGTTTATTGCAAGCGGCAGTGCGCTTTATTCGCAAAACATTTTACGCAACTCTGGTCATCTCGAAAAAATTTGATAATTCACGGAGCTCGGGTGATCAAATGAAATTCTTAATCGGATAGCGAAATTCGATACAACGTAATCTAAAATATCGCTGCGTTACATCGGGCTAGAAATGCAAGAGCAGTAAGTTTAATGGCGATTTGATCTTATTTTATATTTTCACATTACATTTACGCACTTCGGTAACTTTCTAATTTTGCTTACCCAATGAATAACAAACAACACATTGTCTGCACATTCGAATTTTCGCTGTAAAATATTACCACACTACTTGCTGGATCGGAACTTGTAGCTATCGAGGAAGAAATTAGATATTTTGTGCTTTGATACCATGGAATTTTAATCGCGTGTACAAATAATGTTTCTAGTTGACGAACTTCTTTATAAATTTTCCGATTAGGTCATAAAAGAGAAGTTTATTATTAATTGGAATAAAAATTATACAATTGTTATTAGTGGCGTAAAAACTTTTAATAAAATAATAATAAGAAAAATAGAGGATTGAAATGTACTTGTGATAAATCGTCCAACAAAAGTATAAAAGCGGAATTTTCATTTAACTGTTTAAAAGAAGATTTACAATCCCCTATCGACAGCTGTCAAGTCCAAACATAAATTTAAAATTCACGTTAACTCCGCGCGACAGACAATCAACAAGTTTTCACACCGATCGCTCTTTCTCAGCGATACGTGCCTTAGCCTCAATTGAATCTCCCGGGAAAATCCTAATCCCCTCGCCGAATCTCACCTCCTCTCACCTCCGGCACCTGCACTCACCTTCCCGGGAGAAGCGCCTTGCAAATCTAATCCAAGAGTACACGCCCGAGCATTCGCGCTCTAATTGAATGGGAATCCGCCAAACGGCGTCGTCGATTGTCTCCCCGGCGGCTTCGCGCTCGTCGCCCGTTTTCCTTCGCCGAGCGACGCGCGCCGCTTCGCGCTCGTTTAGGCAAACGATTGGAAGAGAGCGCACCGAATCCGAGCTAATGTGCCATTCTGCCGCGAGTTATAAAACCGACGTAATTAGGGCCGGTGGAAAGAAATTTTTGTCACCGCTCAATAGGAAAGGAGGACGGCTGTTTCAGGGAAAAAAGCGATCCAATTTCGGAGCCTGTGAATCGTCGTTCGTCTCGTTTCTCTTGGCTCGCGTCGTCGCCGGGAACTCGTGCAGGCCGCGGTGTGAATGGATTATGCAGATCGCCGGTTTTTACTCGAAACCTGTCATTTCCGCGGGAAGCAAGAGTTATTTTCATTTACTTTCGATCGTTATTTGGGCGCGATTGTCTTAATTGACGGATTCAACCTTTGAAAATCGGACAATATCGTTTATACGAACCGTTAATTTAAACTACTTTCAAGCGGGATATTTAAACGTATTAAAAGTGAAAATTCACTTAAAATTAGTGCGTAAATTAGTAAAGAACCGTTTATGATACCTGCGATTATTAAAAATATCTCTTCATTGTTCTTTTTTAATAGTATTACGCCATTATCTAAAAAGTCCGTTATATTATTATGATGTTATTAAATCAGTTGCGTAATTAGCTTAATGAAGGCTGCACGCATATCAATATTTACCGTTATTTTTCTTTTATCAATATGCTGACTTGAACAAAATAAACTTTGTAAAATGGATTTATACAAGTATATGAAAAAATTGATAAAAAATATTAATCAAATTTAATTTTACATTTTTTTAAGGTCTTTATATTGATGCAAAACACATTTACAAAAGTTTCACAAAAAATATTCTCATAGAATTTTTCTTAAAATCTAAAATCTAAAAAAATACTGAAATAACCCTGGTAGAAATTGAAAACATTTTCAGAGCATTTTTTGGCCAGTTTGTCATAAATGGCCAAAAAATACTCCATAATTGGCTTATAAATGCTAAAATTTAATCTCAAAGCATTAAAAATGCTTTTGATGGTTTGACTTCTATTAGGGAAGAAAAAACAATCAAACACGGAAAAATCATCTGAACGTGGAATTCCTTTCATTGATTTTTAATCATCAATGAGAATAGGAAGAAAAAATGAGACGCTATTCTTCACTGCACTTGTATGCAAATATTCCACATAGTTAAACATTTCTCAAGTTTACTCTTCTGTATTGTAATTTGACCCTCCGTGCCGTGTGCCAATAAAAGCGCTTTCAAATAGGTACGGATTGGGTTGGTGTACTTTGCGCAAATGTCTGAGACTAAAGATGGATTATTTAAAAGAATTTATTATTTATTTGAGACTTAGTAATTTGCCTTTCTTAAAGTTAATTATAATTTTTTGCACTCTACGTAAGAAAATATTCAAGAAATTAATCTTGCAGTCATGTAGTTCAGTTTACAAAATAACAAACAGCAAATTTTGTGGTAGATGTTTTTAAAGTATTTATAATAAGCTTTGATGAGTTTTCTTTAAACTAAACAAAGAATATTTCTTTAACTACCTAAACAATTAATTTTTCCAATGCAATAATCTCGATCAATTATAGAAAACGTACTAACATAAATAAGAGTAAAACCAAAATAAAAAATCTATTGAAGTTGCAATACCGAAAGCAATAAAATACTGAGTCAAAAATGCGAAGTTAATCACAACTTTATCTTATCTTATACGTATTTGCAAGTAATGCTAGTAGAATTTGTGACATTGTTCATTATCATAAATGTAAGCATATGTATAAGTTTAGAATTCATTTCAAGTTAGAAGTCATTTAAAAGCTGAATGTTTAAAAGATCTTCTTATAAAGTATATTCGGATTTTTGTAATACCTTTGACATGTACTAAATTAATATTAACAGCCAATTTTTTGTAAGATTAAAAATAAATATATTTTATACTGAATGTATAAAAATGAAATTGACAGAATACGTTAGTGTATTTTCAATAACTTTGTCGGTGTGGATGTTATAGGCTGTGTGCAAAAAATGCGTTCAAGATGACTTCCGTGAGCAAGATACTTTGAATATTTTTTGCCTCAGCCTGGCTCCATGAAGTAGTAGTTGATAACTATGATTAAAAAATATAATGCGTTGTAAATAATAACTATAGTATTAATATTTTCCCTGGCTTAGGTGGTGAAGGCACCGGTTTGTTTACGTTGAGGTAAACGCCGGACTTTGCTTCTCAAAATAAGGTTGCTCTAGGAATATATTTACAGGCTCAAATTTCTTTCAATTCAAAATTTTCGCATCATTGCAAAAAATCTCTATTGGATTTTCTAATAGGGAAAATCAAACTTTCAACCGAAAAAATCCTACTGACACGTGTACGACTGCAACTAACTAAGTTACCCTGTTGACAGTCGAGTAAATAAAATTTACCCAGTTACGCCACGAAAATGAGTAAATTTTTAAAAAACGTTTGTAATAATTCGAAAATAAAATTTTTAATTTGCTCACATACTTGCTCACAAGGGAAAAAAATTTTTTTCGTGAATTCGAATACAATAAAAGGTTTAAAAGGAAAACAACCGATGATAATCACAGATACTCCTTTTAAAATTTTTGTCTCGTGGGCCACCGAAGAAAATAGCAATGGAAATACTAAGGTCTCTAAATATTACAAAAAAATAAACGCTTACAATCCAAGATCAATTATCAGAATTCTTAATAAATGTGTGTCTGCGAGCAACGATAATTCGTTCAAGAATGTGTAGGCATGACGGAAAAATTTATTAATCCGAATTCGTATTGTGTATTGACAACTCGAAGGTATTACACTCTATTTAGATTTATTAAATAACCGTAAGAATAAAGAAGAGTGTATCGAATAATTGTAATTATAAATTTTAATTGTATCAAATTTTTACAGGAATAATTTACAAGAAAAAAACAAAAACCAATGGTGTGCACACATTTATTCCTTGATTTTAAACAGACTTTTTATACTTATAATATAATCTTATTAGTGTATAAAATTCAAACTAAAAAACAATCAAATACTTTAAGAATTCATTCATTACTGATATTTCCTTTTCAAAGATGTTTTTATGTATAAGTCAGATGATTACAAAAGTTAGTGTCAAAGCTTAATTATTCATTCGACACTTTTTTGCTTTAAATATTCTAAGTTAAACTAATGAACAAATAAATCATGAAAAGCTTATTTACAATGCGATCTATATTATTACACTGGCGTTTAACAATGAAAGGGAGTGTATTTTATTACTATTAAAAAATCTTCGTAACTTTCTTAAATAGCATTAAAATTGTATCTACTAAAGTACAATATCTAACTTTTTAATATTATTATATAGCTAACGTTTTGCTTTACAAGAATGCAAATTACAATTCATAACAAATCGATACTTTTTACTACATCATTTAGTTTAAATTATTTTAACACTCCCTTTAATTGAATTTATTACGCAAGTAGTTTGACTCGATGTTCAGTCCAATAACTAAAAATTGAATATTTTTAAATTATCAGAATTAACAATCGTAATAGTCGCAGATATTATGCGATGCTTTCTACGGGTATGTGATACTTTAATCTGCGATATTAAAATCATTTTTATGAAACTATTTATGTATAATTATATATAAACTTTTAACATATTATCTTAAATTCGAAAAATCAATTATTTTACATTGCTGCACTTGTACTTTTTCTCACTTCCAAGAGAAAATATTTATCTATTGCATACTTATGAATACTTACAATGCCTTGTTTACACTGTTTTCGGCTTGCCGTAAGGAGAAACGTCTTTTGAATTACTCTAAAGAGAATCACTAAAGTTATTTATTCATATATACGTTCTAATGTATAGGTAAATTATAATTTTCTTGTTAAGGGTTGATTTATATACATTTTATTAAAATTTTGGTTTATAAAACATCTAAATTTCATTCATTATTAATTAAAAATAACAAAAAAAGGTGTAGCTTACAATAGTTTATACTGTTAATCAAAACCAAGTTTTAATTTCTGTTTTTTAAATAAAAAACGGAAATCATTAATTAATACGTGGCTTATTTTTATCAGTATATGTAGCACCTGTATCAGTTTTCTGTAGTTTTCTTTTACTTAATTTAAATTTACATATCTTGAAATTGTAATAAACCAAAAAGGATTTTATTAGCTGTATTAGCAGCGCGAAAAAAGCTAGGCTAGGAAATGTTTCTTCAGTATTCGAATCTATACTTTTTAAAATATACAAATATCAATAAAAAATTTTTACGCAAACAGCAAATATTTAATTAAAAATTTTTCGGAAATGATTTAATACGTTTTAAACGTATTTTTCTACATTTCCTTGATATACGACGTTTCCCCTTTAAATCACCGTTCACATATCAGTTTAAAGAGAAAATTATTTAACTATTACGCAAGAAGGTATTCATTATCTTATGATAATTTCTTTATTACGAAATACCCTGCAAAATTGGTATGTCACCACTTTCCTCTTCTTCTTCTTCCTCTTCCTGTAACAGAAAGTAAAATTCTTAGTCAAGTAAGAATTTTTTTAAGTAATAAAGGTCAATGTAACAATTACTATCTCTTTGTTTATTCAAACATATACGAATTCTGCAAATAAAAAATTCTTTTAAAAAATGAAAGTTCATCTATTTTAAAGATTAATTACTTTTTAAAGAAACAATCAATAAATGGTATTTCTATTGAATTTTACTTTAGGTGATATTTAATAACTTATAGGTCAAAAGTAGATAAGTTATATGTCAAAAAATGTTATAATGGAAATTATATCTAAACTTTGAAAATTTTTATATTGTATAGTGGGTCGATGTATTGGTTGCTCTGTTCATTAATGCTCTTTATATTACAAATTTTTAATATTTTAATAGTTTTAATTCTTATTTTATGAAACATTTAAATATAAAGGTATTTTGCTAAAAATCAAGAGGTACGACAGCGCTCCGCAGTTAAGGATGTAGACCAAGCTAGCGGGGTGCTATGGTTCCTATATAAGTCTCATTTGGAATTTTCTAACTAAAGCAAATGCTTACTTCATCAAAACCGAAACAGGTTTCCATATCTTTTTGTATTTTGGAATCACTTGTATGTGTAGTTTTATTGATTGGTACTTCTTCCAGCTTTAATGTTCCAACAATCTGATCCTCTTGTTCCATCAATTCGTCTCCGCCTTCAGTGACAATACCGCTTTCTTGACTAAGAGGATCCTGCATTACTAAATCTCCATCTTCACTAGCGACAACAGCCATCTATTCAATCATAACGATATTAAAATTATTTAACGTTGAGATTATTTAATGCATTATTTTTGTAATTTTTGTTATAAGGTATCTAAAAAATGTAAGTTCTCACTTGTTCTGAAGATTGGTTATCCGGTAATTGAATAACTTCCAAGACCACGTATTGCTGTCCGTCGCTACCTTCCAATGCCATCATATCTTCATCTTCCTCTTCCTCTTCTTCCTCTTCTTCTTCGTCTTCATCCTCGTTATCAGCATAACCTGTAAGTTTAGAAGCTACATTATTACCTGACTATCGAATTTACAACACGTTTGTCACTGATCTAAGAATTGATCATATCTTAAGTGTTTTATAATAACATTTAATAAAGTTAATATATAATATATTAATATTGAATTTAAATAATATGCAACAATAATTTAAATTGCTTAAAAGAGAAACTAAATGTTCTGCGCCCAGTATTCTGGGCAATTCCAACTTCAAAATATGAATTATACAACAACCTGCATTAATTTTCATACATTGTCCAGTATGTTAGAAAAAATGTTAGAAGTAATTGAAACAAAACGTGAGCTCATACCTGTCATAACTTCTACTCTTTGGCCATCAATTATCTGAATCTTTTTTTGCCTCCCTAATTTAAGAGCTTGCTGTTTTTCCTGTAAAGATGATTCTGGATCGTGAACAGCCATGTGACGAATCAAATTTCCTTTGTGCCTAATATAAACAATAAAAATAATAAATTAATATTAATCATTTACAAATTTTTAATTTAAAATAATATGATTTATTTTTCTTTCTTAATTAAGTGACCTTTCTAAAAAATTGAAAACAATGTATTTTAAAATTTTACATCAGTATCTAATTATGTTCAAATATCTAATTTACCTAAATGGTCTTTCACATTCTGGGCATTGATGAGTTTTTTCCTGCGGCGGTGGCGGGACGTAGTTTGGATTATGATAAAGATTGCAGTGTCTTTTTAATAATTGTTTTTGCCTAAACGATTGATAGCAGTGATCACATTGATACGGTTTTTGATCCGTATGAATAAGCATATGGCTTTCTAAATGACGTGCAGATATTGAAGCATAAGGGCAAAGATCACACTTGTAACATTTTTCCCCTTCATGTGTTTTACTGTGTAGTTTATAACTGTACCTAAAATATGATTAGAACTATAAATAATTTATCTTACTTTTTACTTTAGAACCTTAAAAACTGACGTTATTTATCAAAACAAACAGTATAACTATCAAGAAAGAGTATTTAATTTTATGATAAGATAATAGAAATTTATCTTACAATTAAAGTAGTAAACTATTAGATTAACTACGTTTGTTTATTAAAGAATTTATGAATTAAAAAGGTCAAGACTGCACTACTCAATACTAGAAATGTCTAAGCAAAAAAAAGTATAAAAAGAACAGTGAATTACTATTTATGTTTTAACATTTTTATACATTTTTTTTCAAAAATTAATGAATCCGTTATTAATCATGTTATTAGTTAATTATTCATTATGGAAAACTTGGTTTCTTATAATTTTTCGGAGGGTCACTCAGATTTTTTTTTTAAATAACAAAACAACTTTTAACAATTAAAAATATTTATTTCGTTGGTTTGATTCGCGAACTTCTTCAGGCTACAAAAGAATAGTAATTTTTCTTTTTATTACAGCAACCAATCGTAATATAAATTTAGAGTATAATTCGTGAAGTGAAATACTCCTTCGTACTTCTTCGACTTTTAATTTGCTCGAGTTAGATAGCGCGTCGTAGTTTGTTTACATTTTAATTTCGTGACATATTTAAAAATCAGTTTTAGTTTAAGCCATAACGTCGAAGAAGCAGGAGAATTTAATCTCCCGAAATAAAAGGTAAATTTATATTACGATTTTTTGCAGTAATAAGGTGAATAAAGAGAATTATTACATTTTTTTTGTAGCCTGAAAAGATTGGCGAACCAAGCCAACAACTGTTGCAATAACTATTTTTAATTTTTAATGGTTGTTGTTATTTAACAAAAAACAAAAGTGGTCCTTAAAGAATAGGTAAGAAACCAAACTTACCAATTTAAGAAGACAAGGGCGTGGAGGATTTGTTTCTTTAAAATAATTATTGATGTATTAATAAAACCGACTGACGAAAATAACAAATAATTTTCGAATATGAAGCTTAATTATTACTTGAGATAAATCATACTAGTATAAAAATTAGAAATAATGATATTAAAATTTTACCTGTCTGGGAATGTTTTGCCGCAACGTTTACACTTTAACGGTTTATCTGAAGTGTGCAATTTTTGTACATGAATCCTGAGATCAGTTTTTCTGCCGCAAGTTGTTGGACAAAGTTCGCATTGAAACACTGGTTTATCTCCAACTAATAAACAAATTTAAGTTTATTTATATTTTTATCTCATAATTGACTTTATCAGTAGGCTTATGCATAACAGTAAAGTAATACTAACCATTATGAACAAGTTTATGAGCCTTTAAACTATTAGATTGAGTAAATCTAGCATTACAAATATCACATTCATATGGCTTTTCGCCAGTATGTATACGCAAATGACGTTTTAATTTAAATGTATCAGGACTTGCATATGTACAATGTGGACACTGTAAATATGGAAAAAAAAAATTATATTATTAAAAGTGTTTAAATATTTAGTCCTTATTTGATTTAATAATATGTTTTTTTTTTTACTTGATATGGCCGTTCTCCGGTATGACACCGAATATGTCTTTTCAATTTTGATAACTCTACAGACGCATAATCACATTCATGACATTTGTGCGGTTTTTCATGAGTATGTCTATATCTCACATGCCTTACAAGCTCCCCTAAAAATAAAGTCATTAATTAAAGTAAGCTATTTTGTAATGAAATTTATTAAAATTTAGGCTTGTTTAAAGTTTTACCTGATGTTGTAAAAGCACTATCGCAAAATTTGCAATGATGTGGTTTGGTCCCAGTATGAGTGTTAACATGATTTTGGAGAGAAGCTAACGTTTTGAAACCCCTTTCACAGACACTACATTTATGAGGTCTTTCTTCTGAATGCGACTTCATGTGTCGAGATAGAAGATAGCGCTTGGGACTTGTATAATTACAATAGTTACACATATGAGCTTGTGTAACAGTCTGTGATTTTTTGGGAATGAATTTAATAATTTTTGTTTTATCATCTTCAACTTCCAATTCAACAGCAGCCTCATTATCCTCATTGTCTTCAAAGTCATAAACTGTGAGGTCTTGTTCACCTTCTTCACCTTCCCCATTTTCATTTTCGGCCTTTCTCTCTCCTTTTGATTCACCTTCAGGTTGTTGAACTATTAGTACATAACTTACTTCTCCTGGATTTGAATTGGCTGGTAATAAAGTTACCGTTTGAAACGTCTCTCCAGAATTAAGGACCATCTGATTGTTAATATTATCTGAATTCTGTACCTAGAAAAATATTACGATAAATTTACGAAAAATTTACGATAAATATTTATAAAATAATAATTAGTAAAGTAATTGATATCGATATTACCTGACTATCTCCATCAACATTTTCCAGTTCTTCAATTTCTTGATATTGGTTATCTTGGCTACCTTCCTCAATTTGACCATCTCCTTCACTTACTTCTTGTATTTGAACTTGTGTTAAAACAGGAGTATCATCTCCACTAGCTTGATAATAATACTGGCCTGTTTGGTCAACAAAGTAGGTGCCACCATCTTCTCCTGTTAATCCTTCAACTTGTTGCACTATATAATAGAAAGCAAATATTTAAAATTAAATTTAACAAAAAAATTTGGAATTTCTCTAAGGAAAAATATATCAATGCAAAATTTTTTAGTTAACTGCATAAAGTTAAATAAAGTAAAATATGGTTGATATTTACGCTGTACATGTTGAAGTTGTTCTCCATGACCACCTTCAATCTCTTTATTAAAAGATTCAAGGTATGTCTGAATCTCAGTAACAGACTCCTGATTGTTTTCTAACTTTATAGTTGTAACGTTCGACATGATCACAACATTAATTTGCCTGTTGCTTAATTTAGCTTCTCAATCTGCAATATAAAAAAAATTTGTTTTTTATACATGTACTTTAAAGTAATAATAAAAAATCTTTCTGTATTACAGATATTAATTATTACAAGAAATTGAAGACGTTGCCCAAATCAAACTTTGTTCCTAATTTCAATAATCTTTTAACATTTTTTATGACACTCACAAAACCAATAACATTATAGACAAGTTCATTTAATATAAAAACAAATTAAAACAAAGCCACATGAATAAACTGAAAGAATTGTAACCCATCTCCTGAAAGAAACAGTCGACTGATCGAACAGCAGAATTGCTTCGTAGACATTTTCCCCAAGAAACTTTATGCATCCTACCCTAAACCTGTACAAAATCCGGAGAGTCCCTGACTACAGCAACTCATCCCAAGAACAGCAAGTTGTGCGAGCAGCAACAACCACCGGATTCCTCCAAGTAACGGCTGGCGTACGAGGACGCCATGACTCAGGGTTCGCGCGCGCAGGCACAAAACGAGCTCTGATAAACGGGGGGGCCTCTCAGGCAGGCAAAGTTCCGAGAGTTCGTCATCGGAGAGCTGGCTTGAACCTGGTGGAGGCGGTACTCGAGCTCTTCGAGCTGCTGCTTTCGGTATCAGGACACAGGGGGCATTAAGCGACAAAAATTTCAGAAAATTATCACCGTCGGCGCTGTCATCAATATGGGAGAGCTAAGCTAGAGACTTCTCGAGTCGCCGCTGCTGCTGCTGCTGCACGACGAGTACCGAAGGTGCTGCTACTAGACGGCGCCAAGCGCTCGTCTCCGGTGTACACAAGCGGAGTAACACTCTCGGCTCGCTTCTTTTTTTTTCGGGAATAAAACACTGCGTCTAGTTGACTTACTCACCATGTACGTCGTGTGCGACGCGCGCCAACGCGTCCGTTCTCTCTGTAGGCTGTTTCGGGTTTGAGCTACGACGACTACAGCTCTTTTCTTGTCCCTTCGGGGCAGCGTGTCGGAACTCTCTCTGTCTCTCTCTCGCCCTCTCTTTCCGTCTGTTAACGGGCCTGGGTAATGCAGAGCGATTTGTCCGAATCGCTCGTCTTATACATATATCCTCCGTATATATGCGAGTATTTTTGGGAGGCCGACTCGACAAGTGTGTACTTGGCTCTCGTACACGGGGCCTCTTTCTTTTCGAGTTCGTTCTATCTCTTTTCAGTTGCTGGTATGGTAACTCTTTCGGATTATCGTTCGCAGCGAGGGCGGTGAGGGCGTTGTGTAAGAGCTCACTTCTCTCTATCTCTATCTCTTTCGCTCGCTCTCTTCGACTCTCGGTAGTCTCGGTAGACGTCACTCGGTTCGGCTTGCCTTAGGCTGTGCTCAACTCAACATGGCTGATCGAAAATGTGTGCATTGGCTATATATATGCCTACGCCAGCAAACCGTCGCTTACCGTTCCGAATACCGATCCGCTTTTTCTAGTGCGTTCGTTCCGGAAAGATGGACCTCCGTAAAGTGACAAATAAATGACCAATCAAAACGATTGTTGCTGTTTGCTACGTATGTTCAAGAATTTAGAGGTTCAATTTTTTTTCAACTAAATCTTTTGTGCTTCTTTTTTATTTACTTGAAAACACCTGCTGATGTGAACTTGTTTATATCAAATTATAAAAATGTGCCAAAGCAGTTACTAATTTACCATGTCTTAGAATAGTTATTTAAAATGAACTAGATTTAGCTTATCGTGTTATTGACCGTCACACCATAAATTTCAGTTTTTCAGAGTATTTTCTCATTTCAAAAATAACCGAAAATAACTGATTAATCAAATAAAAAAATTTTTTAATTTTTACAATTACGAAAATTTTTTTTTAACGTTTTCGGTTTAATACAACTAATACATAAGAAAAATAATCAGTTTATTCCGGTTTATTCAGTATAATAGTAAATATGTGACCTTGTGAAAGCGCGCGCTTTTCAGATTCTATTTTTTTACTCCAGTTGTCGTTTCCGGTTTTAATGGCTTTCACCCTTCATCCTTGCAAAAAAATTGATTTGCGCATTTCTGCTACATGTTTATTCACAATCTGATGAGATTTTTAAATTTCAACTCTTCAATGGCATTTATTAATGACGTAAAAATTGTTTATTTTTTATTGTTATTTCTATAATTTAAATTGATTAAATTTGATATTATCGATCATTACATATTGATCACATGATTAAAAATATGACCGCTAAAAAATCAAATTCCCACTGCTAAAATAAATTTCGTTTTACAAAATGGTTTTAAAAATAATTTACTAAATTTTGTTAATTGTTATATTATTAATTAAAAAAAAATTATTAAATAATGTATTATATAGATATTTTACAAGTTCAATATTGTGCTTGTAAATTTAATAATAACATTGAAGTTTAAACGACAACCGGTACATAAGATATCATGAAACCACATTGTAAACGTGGTCATCTCGTGAATCAGCTGATAACCTAACCCCGCAACCCTAAAAGGCGAAAAACAAGTTAGAAGAAAGAGTAAACGACCGGTTCACCACTTTCGATAGATTATCAAAGGTAAGAGCTTTTTTTATATAAATTATTAATTATTATTTAATAAGAATATTGCTTTTATTTGTCTCAATATATATAACTTTAATCTATAAAATTTTGGTAATATTTAGGAAGGAATGTAATTCAATATTTCCTCTTGAGGATAAGTAATCACGCGGATATTTTGCATCATTTTAGATAATGACTCTGGAAAGTGAAACAGCACCAACTCCAGAAGGGGAAACTATTTCGAAAAAGGCTTTAAAAAAGCAACAGAAAAAGGAAGAAAAGAAAGCAAAAAAGCAGCCAGTTGAAAGTGAAACTGTAGCTGATACCGATGATCTATCTATTGGAAAGTATGGTCAAATTAAAATGATACAGAGCAATGAGCTGCACGAAGGAAGAGAATTTGTACACATTCAAGATTTAAGTCCAGAATACTCTGAGAAAGTTGTATGGATCCGGGGACGGTTACATACTAGTAGAGCAAAAGGAAAACAATGCTTTATTGTTATTAGGCAACAATCTCATACTATTCAAGGTTTAGCAGCAGTAAATGACAAAATTAGCAAGCAGATGGTCAAATTTATTTCTGCAGTTACAAAAGAATCTATCATAGATGTTGAAGCAAAAGTTCAAAAGGTTTCCAATCCAATCGAATCATGTACCCAGAAAAATGTGGAAATTCACATAGAACAATTATTTGTAGTAAGTGCATCTGAATCACAATTACCATTACAAATTGAAGATGCTGCTAGGCCAGTTAATGACAATGACCCTTCAAACTTGAATATTAAGGTCAATCAAGATACTAGATTAGATAACAGAGTTTTGGATCTTAGAACACCAGCAAATCAAGCTATTTTCAGATTAGAAGCTGGTGTTTGTAAATTATTTAGAGATGTTTTAACAAATAAGGGGTTTGTTGAAATTCATACACCAAAAATTATATCTGCTGCTAGTGAAGGTGGTGCTAATGTATTTACAGTGTCTTACTTCAAAAATTCTGCATACTTAGCACAATCTCCTCAGCTTTATAAACAAATGGCTATTGCTGCTGATTTTGAAAAGGTTTTTACAGTAGGAGCAGTTTTTCGGGCAGAAGATTCTAATACTCACAGACATTTAACAGAATTTGTAGGTTTAGATTTGGAAATGTCTTTTAAGTACCATTACCATGAAGTAATGAATACTATTGGACAAATGTTTACTGATATTTTTAAAGGCCTTCAGGAATCTTACCAAACTGAAATAGCAATTATTAATCAACAATATAAAGTTGAACCCTTTAAGTTTTTGGACCCACCATTGAAACTTGAATATCCTCAAGCAGTAAAATTATTGAGAGATGCTGGTGTGGAAATGGGTGATGAAGATGATTTATCAACACCCAGTGAAAAACTTTTGGGTAAAATTATTAAAGCAAAATATGATACTGACTTTTACATGCTTGACAAGTATCCTTTAGCAGTCAGACCATTTTATACTATGCCTGATCCAAATAATCCTAAAGCTTCTAACTCTTATGATATGTTTATGCGTGGAGAAGAAATTATTTCTGGAGCCCAAAGGATTCACGATCCCGATTTTTTAACTGAAAGAGCAAAGCATCACGGTATAGATGTAGAAAAGATCAAAGCATACATTGATGCTTTCAGGTATGGCTGCCCACCTCATGCAGGTGGTGGAATTGGAATGGAGAGAGTCGTAATGCTGTACCTTGGATTAGATAATATTAGAAAGACTTCCATGTTTCCTCGTGATCCCAAACGTGTTACACCTTAAAGTTGGTTTAGTTATTTTACCAATAAATTTTATACAAAGGCAATTAGAGATTGTAAAGAAGTTTGCTTAAATATTTTCTGTAAGTTGGAAAATGTATTCATCAGAATTCTAATAATTTGTTTGCCCAGTCATTGCTAAAAGCTGAAAAACCTTTTGTACTATGAAAAGTAATGTTATTCTCTTTCTTACAAATTAATAAAGAAGAATCTTTATTTTACATGTTATACTTATTATTAATACTTTATAATTTGCATAATGATTAAATTAATATTTAATTCCGCCATTGTAATTGTAGAAAAAATTGTAAGAGATTTATATTAAATTAGTTAGAAACAATATTTTAAGTCTATGTACAACAATTAAATTTAATTATCAAACTTCAATTTAAATAATAGTTTTGATAATAAGTTTTATTTTTAAATGAATATAAAAAAGTTTTTCATTCTACACTTACAATTAAAATTAAGTAAATTATAATTGAAAAGAAAAATTAAAAAATTAAATACTAAAAATAAAATATAGTATTTTTCGCACTTTTATTTTCTTATGAATGTAAGTAGAAAGTTTACAAATAGTTTTAGCAACTATCTACATTTTGAAGTCAGAATACATAGCAAATGCACCAACAAATTATAAACTTGTTACACTAAAAACATTTTTTTCAATCTGGATACTTTGTACCTCTATTGTTACTACACTTTTAGGCCAATTATTTTTTTTATTGAAAGTTCAAATAACTTATTTTTTAATGCAAGTCCGGAATGTAAGAATTATAAATTATTTTTTACCAAAATTTAACATATTGATGTGTGGACGTTTTGGACGACACAAAACAATCTATGATAAAGGCTTATAAAAATAGATTAATATCATTATACTCTTACATCTTCCCCGTTTCGTAAAAAAATTCTTCATGTACACATACACAAATTAAGCGTTTTCAAGCACATGATAAAAGCACGTGCAACTGTCTCTTTGAACAAGTAGATACATTATTTGGCCAAGCTGATGTAATTACATTTCTCAATGAACTAAGTAATTGAATTAAGTAAGATGTTAACTTTCAAAATTCATATCTGATTTGTAAAAAATCAAAGACTGTGAGTAAAGTCACTCAAAACTATTACTTTTAATTTTAAACACTAATTAACGAATTGCACAATTTTTTTTAAACACAATTTACCTTCTCATTCTACTCACAGTATCTGAAAAAGTACAAAAACTAAGTAGATAATAAAAATAAAACGTAGGACCCAACAAGTAGAAAGAACAATTCAAATTACGAAAAAAAATTAACCTCCTTTCGTTAATTCTTTTTAATTCCTTCGTTCTTCATCAGAAAAGTTTCTAACACTTTCCAAGACTAGATTTCATCATGAATTGCTTCTGAAGTATGGCATATTTGACTTTTTAAAGTAAGGTTTCCATTTAAAGAATAACTAATATAAATTAAAAAAACTATAACGAGGCTCATACAAATTAGTAATAACTGCTTAATCCTTTTAACATCCTTTTGAACTTTTATTTGTTCTTCTTCTATATGAGAGATCTGTAATATTAAAAATGCATAAAAATTGAAAGATTCAGAGAATATATTATCGTACAGTTATTAAGAAATGATAAAAAAATTAAAAAAAGATTTTAAGTGAACAAATTAATTCATCAATTAATTAATTAATCATTGCAATGTTAACCAACCTTTGCAAATAAACTGTTAATTGAATGATCACCACCAATTCCAGTAGTAGAATAGTAAGGTGAACTTGCTTTTAGACCATCTAAACCTTCGGTTCCATCACGACAAATTAATTTGTGCATTTCTGGACTTGACGCGTTGTTCTTAAACAAGAAGAAAATGTTCATGAAATATTAATATTCAATATATTTTTCAATAAATTAAAAATTCTTCTATACCTTCCAAAAGTCGATTAATTCTTGGTTTGATAATTTTGAATCTTTAATTGGAAGACACATTATAAGAAATCTATCATTCGGTATGAGAGTGCGAGAATTATAACCAGGTTGTAACGTAATCGTGACTGTAATCTTTTGAGAGGCTAATAAAATTCCAGTGTTAGGACGAACTTTGAATTTTTCTGGAGAAGTTGTTTTAATCTAAAATTTAAATAAGAAAATTAATAACTTAAATTATTTTAGTAATTTGAGTAAGAACATTTAAATACAAACCTTGTAAGATAAATTTTTGTCTGCCACTGTATTTTTAAGTATAATAGTTCCAATAATTTCATTTCCTGACTTGTTAAATGTTAAGATGTCGGGATCCACACTTAACACTAAAATTAAGCAATACACAATTAACTATTAACTATTTAAAAAGCTTCAGTTTTGATTAAAAACTTACTGTGATCTTCACTCTTTATATGTTCACCAAAATTAGTAGCAGCTTGTTCTGTTATAGGAGAATTTCCAGCAAAGTGCACCTAGAAAAATATTTTTCTTATTAGTTAATTATATATTACTAATTTTAATTTAATATATATAATAGATGGAGAATTTCTGTAAATATACCTTACGATTCTCTAGTTTCCCATTGGCTAGGCTTTCATTTTGTACTTCAGGAACAAAAGTAAACACATAATCACTGTTACCTCCCCAACATTTTAGTGCTACATCAGGATGCACATAATCTTTCAAATTAGATTTCTTAAGAAACTTTATTTTAGGAATGGCTTTAGCAGGTAGCCATGATTTAATTATATTAAATGTAGCGTTAAGAAGCCATGGCATCTCCAATATAAGAATATAATTTAAAAAATATGGATAATAATTTTTAAACAGGTCTATTAAATAGCCTGTAAGTTCCATATCTACATTTCCAAGTCCTGCATCAATCATATCAAAAAACAATGATATTTGATCACCATTTCTCTCCCTAAACAATATATTCTGATATAAATATATTCTAAATTATTTAAAGACATATTTTAAGGTATATTTAAAAATTGTATCTGCTATATTTACCTTTCCAGTCTTTCAAACCAGTAAACGATGCATCTTTGTAGTTCTGGAAAATCTCTTGCATTCTTTGTGTGCAATTTTGATTTTATAATAAAAAGTTTTTTTCCATCTTTATCTTGACCATAGCCAAAGCAAACTCCTTCTTCTAAATAATCCCTTCTTACAGTACTTTCTGAAATATCTGTAAAAATATTTATTGTTTGATTATATTTAATAATGTGATATATTTTAATATTTTATAATTTTTAATTTTTTTTACTGAAATTTACCATTTGTACCAAAGTTTCTTCTCCAAGTACAAGTATCCCATAACATTTTCAAGGATTCTTGAAGATTATATTCAGTATGCTCTAAAAATCGTCTTAACCAATCATCTCCAGACTTTACTCTATTTATATCAAGTGGGTGAAATTCTCCTAAAAAAGAAGATAAATTACAAAATTATAGAAACAGTCTTTTAAGTCTTTAAATATTTTTTAATTTGGCTCTTTTTTGACATTATTATTATAATTCATAAATAATTTAATTAAATTAGTTTGCAAGTTCTGATTTCAATCAAGTTTAAATTAGATTTAAACTTTAGTTTTAATAAAAAACAGAATGTTTAAGAAATATAAGCAATAAAAGAATTAAGCAGTAAATTTTTTCATGCGGCATTAAAAAGCATCGTACTGACTTCATGCTATTAATATTAATATATTTCTACACATCTTGACCTCTGCTTTCTTGAGCACTGAAAAAAACAGCTTGTTATCCTTGAATTCAACTCTTTAGTGCATTTATTTTAAACTTTAGTTATTCTGAAATTGCTTTTGTGTATTTTTGTGTATAAGCTTAATGGTTTACATAAAATGAAAATTGAAATTATTATAGATTTTTTTTCAATAAACTTAATTAATAAAGTAATTTGTGTAAAAAAATTCAGAGAGATAGTATTTGAGCAAAATTTTTCTAGTCAATTATTAAAGTTATACAAATTCATTTTATTTATTCATTTTAACAAGTGCTTTTAAATTTTTTTTATTGCAATAGCTTCAAAAATAATATCTATAATGAAATTCAAGGCTGCATTAATTTAAAAATAATAATCATGTTTCAAGATGAAATATCTAATCAGTATTCTCTGGAAATGATCATAAGTATTAATTTGATGAATGAGAGAGCCAATGTAGAATAAAATAAAATTTGTCCAAATTCTTTTTTTTATTTTAACAAAGCTTCAGTTTATATATAAAAAAAAACTGTAGTAACGTGTTTTCTTACAGCTCACATTCTGCTTAATTTCATTTTAATGAGCAGATAAGGAACAACAGTGAAGTGATATTTAATCTGTTTTAAATTTCAAATAGGTGTTTGAAATTCTTAGAATACCGGAGTTCCGAAAAATTATCGAAACTTTTTAACAAAATCCATCTTTGAAAAGCCGTTGAATTTCTGCTCAAAAGAAACCAGCAAAATGTCACAAATTTAAAGCAACAAAGTATCCTCTCTATTGCAACAACCCAAACACTTGATATTTCATTAGCATACACACACACTTGACGCCAAAAAAAGAAAGGGAAAAGCACGTCGAACTGTTCATTTTGGTCATCATCATCCATTCAGTTACATAAAATGACAGCTCATCAATAACGAGCCGAATTCGATTTGGAAATGGATTCCAGCCCGAGCCACGAAAACGCCGAAGGAACGTACGAAGAAGAGAAAGAGAAAAAAGAATGGAGAGGCCGTACTGTTATCGGGTGGTCCTTCTTCCTCAAGTTTTTTGAAGAACTTCTCCCTGAGCTCGACGATCTTTTGCTTATCCTCCATGTCAGCTGAGCCTCTTTGATCCTCTCCTTCTTAGCGAAAAAAGCAGTTTTTCTCACTTAGAATCAGCTGGAGATACGTAAAATTTGCGCCAGTTTATCTGCGAGAGAGATCGGTGCGCATGCCGGCGTCGTTGGCGGAACGCAACTGTTTCTGTAGTAATTCGAGACGAATGGCAGACCTCGGACGGGCGGCTAGTCAGCCACTGGTCAGCTCTGATGCCTCTGCACTTTGCTTTTGCATTTACCTATATAACCTACTACTTCTGAATGCCTAATTGCCTGCGCGTTTGGGAGCAATCTTTGACGGTCGGGTTAGGTTAGCAGAGGTAAACGAACAAGCGCACTGCGCATCAGAAAGTGGGGTTTCAACGAGGCGGGAGAATTTGAATCTGATAATTCATAAAAAATGAGAGTATAATAATAGTCTAAAGACTGCGAGAATCTAAGCCGTTTTGAAAAATTTTTAAAGTATTTAAAATATTGCTTAATGTTTAATATGTACGATACTTCTTATATCGGTAGTATTATACTTAAATTTTAAGATTTATTGATCGATTTAACTGCCTTTCAAGCATAAACGTCGCTTATACAATTATAGAGAATTCTTACAAGAATTGAACGTACGTTTCAATAAGATTATGAAACGAACTACTACAAAGCATATTCAATAGAAATGGAGTACTGTATTGAGACTGAGTTGGTTGAATATTCCAGTAGAGAAGAAACCATAGATAGAACATAATCAATCTGACAAGAAAAATTTCAAAAGTGATTGTTCAAATTTTCTTCGAAATTTCCATTTAGAAAATATCGATATAATTATATATATCTTTTTATGATAAGTTAAAGTAGATGATGATCAAAGATATTAAAATTATTTATTTAATTTAAAAAAAATGTTCTACGTATAAATTATTACATAAATCATAGTTTGCAAATTATTCGCTAGGGTATATAATAATAAATACTAATATCGTAAAATGTATCATTAAGGTCCGCTTTGTTCTTGCTTGTATATCCGATGATCCGACGACGCTTTTGGGGCGATTATGCAACGTTCCGACTGGTAATTTTGTCCTACTTTCTTTGCATAACCAAATGTGCTTAGATATTTTAACTCCGTCTACGTCATAGGAAATGCTTATTTTTTTATTTTGTTCATTTCGTTTATTATAAAATAGCGAGCTCGTTGAAATATTTTACTTTTTAAATTTTGTATCTTTTTCTTGAAAGCATTGAATAATAGCAATACATAATCATGATAGCGATTGTTATGCAAAGTCCTAATTCTGAGTCATTTACTACACCAGCCAATTAGTTACGGCAGACGTTCGGTCTTGTTTTTTTTCCTGAAAAGATGTTATCTTGGTTGTTTCTGCTTTAAAAAAAATATAAAAATTATAAAAATATAAAGTATATAATATATAGTACGTAATACAAAAATAATCTTATGCAGCGAATATTATCTGCTGGTGTAATAAAATGAAACGATTGGTTTATAAATAAGGTGAACAGCGATGCTAATGAAAACTTCTTTATCTGTAAAGTCTTTATCAAGATAAAACAAAGCAATTTCTATCAGGTCTACGTAAAACTGTAGAGTTTATATATTGTTGCTGCAAATAAACCTTGTAATTTCATTCTTCAAGCATTATCATTCGGATAATAATATATTAATGAATATAAAGCAGAACGAACTTAACAAATAATTAAAAAACAAGAAAACACTATTTTTTTATTTAAAAAATATAGAATGATAAAAATTACACTAAAACCATTGATATTTCCTCTACAAAAAAAGTGCTTAAAAAAATAATAATAATAGGACTATAGGGAAAAAGAGGCGACTGATGTCATTTCCGATTTGAGTCAAGCGAAAGAGTCACACAGTATAACAATTTTTATTGATTATAACACTGGAAATATTAAGAATATAATTTTCGATGAAGTTACGGTAATTCATGTTACAAATTTGGATTACGTTTAGGTATATAGATCTACGAGTCGTTCGATAAAAATTGATAAAGTACTTTACGCTCTACGGTCTCTTTTTTTTTTATTTTCTGTGCGTACTTGTATTAGATGTGTATGTCTTTATCATCATATTTTTCCGTCTCTTCCTCACCGTTCATAATATGCATTTGAAACGTTCACTTGTGTAGATCGAAAATACGATTCTAATATATTATATATATAAATATATATTTATATATATTTATATATATCATACGATGTAAAACGCGTGTCTTCGTGTGTTTTCAATGGCTTAATCACTAATTTTTTTTTTTTTTTTAATCTCTACGATTCGCTGTACGAACACATCCGCCCTGTACACAGCGAAATGCTATACTCGTATTTTAAATCGCCTCTTTCTTTAATTTATCGCATTTTTTTTGTCGTCTTAATTCCATCTATTTTTTTCGTTCAACGGAAAGTCCTTTGATTAACTAATAACGCATCATAAAATAGAATTCACTCGTATTTTACAATTACATTCATTTCGACGATCTGATAACATTTACGAAATTGATTGTCTCTTAGCTCTGAAAACGAAACAGCGGCGTTCCCCCATCGAACGAATGCGTCTTTTTCCCATCCTTTTCTAAATACACTTTCGAAAAATGCAAATGAATCCAATAAGTTTAGAAGCGTTCATACCTTACTGGGCATGTCTCATTCTTTTTTTGGGCTTTTTTTCCTTATATATTTTAGCTTTCTTTCTAAAATGCGGCTAATTGCTAATACTTTGGTAAACGAAATTAAATTTCGTCGTTGTCTCGGTTACTTTGGCATTTCCCTATATTTGGTAATACAATTGTACATGTAGTCAAGAAAATGCTTGTCACGATCCTCTCGCATATATATTAACTTTTTCCTTTACCTCTCACTTACAGTCTCGCATACTCTCACACTTTTGACGGTCTCTCTCTCTCTCTCTCTCTCGCTTTCTTTTCTCACTTGCTACGCGATCTACTGGGATTGCACTTTTTTTGATTGCAGAACTCCTTTCTTTTACCGATAAAATACAGCTCGGTTTACTCTTTGCTTTAATCTTCTGCGGAGGTTTTGCGCGCGCCGCTTTGGTGGCGCGGCTTGTAAATGATATTGCATTGCGCTTTGCTTTATCTCGATGAAATGTACAGAGGATCTTTTGTGCTTCCTCGCGCTTTTCGCATTGTGTAGTTTTATCGTTGGGATTTAACATGAAATTTTTATGCTAATACTTTTCGCCGACGCAATTTATCGTTTAAGTTTACGTTCAATTTTTCTGAATACGTTGGATATAATTGTATACACAATCATACGATGAAAATCGATATGTGATGAAAAACGCGATTCGAAGAGTTGCTATGGAACGCGTAAAGTAAAAATTCTATGTTAAAACCCAAGTTTACATTGTTCATTCGTTACCAAAATTTAAACTACATGCGCTTCAAAATCTTAATGTTAATGATATCGGAGTGCGATAAGGAATCGGTAAAAATTTACTCTCGTTATTACAAGATTACATTCGACTCGGTGAATCGAAATCGCACGATTTGCGCTTTGGTAAATAGCAATATTTATATATGTATACGAATGAAAATGAAGATATGTAAATTTACGATCCCAGGTGATACTTCCTGCATCGAGAAGTAAAATTTGTGTGTGTGTGTGTGTTTATGTGTGTTCTCTTTTAAATACAGATTTCGTTACAACGACATTAATTTTTATTTTCAAGTGATTAACACAGTACGAGTTTGATGGCAGTTTAATTACAACATTTCCATTATTTTTTTATCAACATTTTGGACACATGAACTTCCATGAAATTTCAATGATGAATATACAAGATGAATGTGCTTGATATGTATGAAATAACAAAATGATTAGCAATATATACTATTAATATTCATAAACGAGGTATAATACTATGTTACTAACAGAACATTTTCGAAACAAGATATATATTTTTCATTATACGTTTAAGGAAATTTGCGTAATTTAATTTTACGTTAAACTATCAATTTATCCTAACCTGATATTCGAGTAATACCGTATGGAGGACAAATGATTTTGCATTGAATGTAATGCATTGCATGTAAATGAATAAAAATACGCATAATAGATTACAACAGTAAAGAGTATAAGCAAGAAAGACTCGGTTAGAGAAACTATATAAGTTAAATATTACGTTTTAAATAATTATTATTATATTCACTATCTTCAGGTAGAATATATCGTATGCAGATAGAAAACGCCGTACACTTACTTTAATTTGGCTCACATCAAAATCCACAATATATTTTCAAAAAAATCTCCAATTAAATGATAAATCATTTAACTTTGGACCTTAAAGATAATATAGTAGCATTATTTAACGTAGAACAATAACCGTGTAATTATAGTACATCGAGTTACTTCATTGCGAAGAGAAGTTATCAGATAAATATTGTTCGATATCGATTTCAATCTTGATCTTTTAAATTTCAATAAATCTGCACGGTCGAGTTCCCGCGAACTGCAAGTATAAGACTTTTTTGCTTTACACGCGATAAATTCTAGCAAATAAGAGAAGAATTATCTTCATTCGGCGAGCGACATCGTAGACAATATAGAGGAGAGCACCAAATAACGCTTGATATTTTACAAAAATCTTTAGTCGACTGGGCTTAGAACTACGCTTATACAAATGACGGTTAATCTAATTGAGCATTTGGCTTGGCGCGAGCTGCGTTGGCACGAGGCTTCTTCGATTCGACAAAGAGATTCGACAGAGAAATCTGGAAAACCGCAAGGACTAGCGGGAGACGTGGGACTAATGTGCGCAGTTTCTTGATGAAAGAAACGTGTCCGGAGAAAGTTTGGTGATTCCAAAAATAGTTTCTGATACTTTTTTTGTCTCGAGTTCGTACGAGGTATGTAGAATCTTTTAGTTTTGAAAAATAGAAAGGTAGGTTGTGCCGAGTATATGTTTTTGCGATGGTAATTAATTTACTTGCCAATGACGAGCAATACACCCGAAATCCTTATAATAGAAGACGGGAAAATTCATTTTTTTTTTTTTTTTTTGAAGATAAAGAAAGTCTTTTACCGATCTAACATTAAAATTATGAGTCAATTATATTAGTCTATGAATTAAATCGTATTTAAATGAATTTTCTCATCGCCATATTTTTGCATTGGATATGACTTACAAGATATTTTTCTTATTCGATAACTTTTATGGCGACTATATTTTACAGTCTAAAAATTACACGCACATAATTAACTCGGTAGATCAAGTAATCGTAAAATTATTGTACAAAATTTAGTGCTTTGCTATTAAAGGAACTACTACTATTTTCATTGGTAATTTCACAATTACTTGCAATATGGCTGTAAAAATCATAGTACGGTCTTCGTGTTACGAAATTACAAATGGCGCTTACGAGTACACAATGCGAGTACAAAGGATACCGCATCTTTTTCTTTACATTTTCATAAAGTCACATTCAGAATACGTGCTGCTTCACTGAGCATTTTTCGAGAAAAGATCTGAGGTAATAGGACTAGGTTTCACATTGTAAGAACAAGATAATGAGATTGGATAGAGGGATTTACGATTTAAATAATGATTTTAATCGTCCAATTATGCGTACCGCCGACACTCGGACCGTTTACTTTGCAAAAAATATTATCCACTAAGAAACTGTTCTCAATTTTTTGATATACGGCCAATTCGGAATCGTTGACGGCAATCGTCAACGATCATCAAAACTGCCGCCCCTGACTGATTGTAATGTAGATTTGGTCTATGCGCTTACGCAGAGTCGTACACCTCTGTTTAGATATCCAAAATACTTTCTGACGTCAGATTCCCTCTTGGTACCTAAGCATCGAGACATCTATCAAGTGCCTGTGTCAGACATCTCACCCGTCAGAAAGTTTTCCGGAAGTCTTTGCCGAGGAGGTATAGACAGCCGGTGTTTGCGTTTCTTTTTAGCACTATCGTTCAACTACAGCTAATACGAAAGGCATTCGACTCCCATCACTGCGTAAAATAACACTTCCGATCAACGATCCCTCGCGACGTTCTCGAAGGATAAGATTCGCACCGTCACACCCGCATGTAATTCGCCCGATCGATCCCTCATTTCCCGAGCGCGGACTGCTACACGGCGACCGGTACGCGGCGCTAATTACATCGAAGTCAGTGCGGACGAAAATCAAAAGCCAGCATCCAGTCCCGCGGGAGGGCGGGGGCGAACGCCCGGCGCGGCTCGCCTCGCGACTCAGTCGAAGGTGAGCCGCTTGAGGAAGAGGTAGATCTCCTCGAAGCTGGGCCTGTCCTCGGAGCGCCTGCTCCAGCACTTGCTCATCATGCGGTAGACCTCGCGCGAGCAGAGGCTCGGCTGGGGCAGGACGCGCGGCAGCTGGCTCGCGCCGCCGGGGCTGCTCTGGTACCAGCGGCTGCAGTTCTCCAGGACCTGCTCGCTGGTCAGCTCCGCGTACGGCAGCTCGCTGCAGCAGCTGAAGATCTCCCAGGCGGTCACCGCGTAAGACCAGACGTCCGACTGGCTCGTGCACTTGCCCTGAAAAGCACGCGCGAGTGTTTTCAGCTTTTATTGGTGTCGGTTAATGTGGTTTCGATTTTAAAAGTTTTACAGCTCTGAAATGTTTTCCTTTAACGGACATCTGAAAGTAATTGTCGAGACAAGAGAGACGTACCATTAAAACGGCTTCCCAGGCCATCCACCGCAGAGGTATTTTTGCGTAATATCCGTTCACGTAATATTCGTGGTCGTACTTGTTGCAGTAAAGAGCGTGATCTGATACTTTGATGATTAGATTTTTGTTGACGATGCAATTCCTGAGAAACAAAATTTTTTAAATGCAATATTATGCAAGTGCTTATATTTTAGTCATAAATAAAATCCTAGTTCCTTACCTTGCAGCCAAATCGCAATGAGGGATTTTCAGATTTTCCAGATACTTCATTCCCGACGCAACTTGAGTTATGAAATTGAGTAGGCAGCCGTAACTGGAAGAGTCATAAATGCATTAATAAAACTTTACGAACTTTCCGTAGATCTGCAACAACATACCTTAAAGTAAAGTCGTCGTGCGTATTCTCATTTCCACTTTTCATGAAGGTGGGCAGATCGCCAAGTTCTCCGTACTCGAATACTGCGCCCATCGGTTCCTCCTCAACTAACGCGATTATCCTCGCTACGTTAAGATCGCGAATCGCAGCCAGTAAGTGCATATCTTTCATGAAGTCCTTCCTGCGAAATAAGGATACGTTTCTTACTAGTAATTGCTGCAGTTTTAATTGCAAAAAATTATACTTCTAGTTTAGTAAGGGCGACGTCTATAAGTAAAATAATATAAAAAAAAACAGATTAAAAACCCAATTAAAAAAGCAAACCAGCTCACTTGAGGGAGTCGGTAACCCCGCGCCAGAGGGAGCGCACGATGACGATCTGACGGTTGCGGATGGTGCCGAGGTCCGGGCTCTGGACGCCCTTGGCCTCGCAGAGGTAGACGAGGCCGAAGCTGCCCTCGCCGAACTTGTCGAGAATCCTCAGCCGGTGCCTGGATATCTGCTGGATGTTGTAGATGCTCGACGTGTTCGAGAGCTGGGCGCTCTCCTGGATCTGCAGCGGCGTGAAGAGGCTCGACGAGCTGTGCTGCTCCCGCCGCTTGATCTGAGGGGGCGAGGGGTTTTTTTTTTAATTGGGAGTGTATGCGTCGGCTGCGGATTTAGAGAGGGAAGGAAGAAGGATTGGCGGTTGTTGTCGAGATTTGTTTAGCGTGTTTTCTTTTTTTTGTTACGCGGTCGGAAGTTTACCGAGGGAATTTCGTTCTCAGTTGACTCACCGTTAAAATATCCGTTGCCGCGTAATAACCTTCGTGGACCTTGTGGTTTGCTTTGGAGTTGTTATGTCCGTGTCGTTTAACGGGAAAAGGCGTTGGCGCTATTCTCTCGGTCGACTTGTCTTCTTGATAGGTATGATCGCTCGCGTAATCCGTGACACCTTATAAAAATTATTTTGTTTACGAAAAGTTCTTTTTCAGCGACTTTTTGCTTGAGTGTATTGAATTTGATCGATGCCTTTTAGTTTTGGAGTAAATATTTTCGGTATTTTATACTTTCCGAACGAATTTGAGATTCAAAAGCGATCAAAAATAATTTTGTTGGATTCGTTTATTTAAAATCGAATGCACCGTCGAATATCAAAATAATTTGTAGAATATTTGATTTTTCGTAAACATTTAAATATTCAAATTTTATTGATACGTTATATTGAATGCTCGAATATAATTTGAATTCATGAATAATTCTACGCTTACTGCAATTGCATGCAGCTGTAAACTCAAATACTTTTATTCGCCTTTTCGCTTCGCGAAAAAAGAGAGAATATTTTAAAGCTTACATTCATTCAGCTACAATTAAACAATTAAGAGCGATTAAGAAAAAATTCCTTGAAAAATCACGCAAAGCTCCTCGAAATTCGGGCGTCAAAAGCGAGCGAGAAACTCACCGCTGCACTGCGAGAACCTGTCGTTCTTGTGGGCGGCGGGCTCGTAGGCGAGGTTCTCCTCGGAGAAGAGCTTGTAAGTCCTCTCGTAGGCGCTGCACTGCTCGTACTCGCTGCCGTTGTCGCTGCCCCGGATGCTGCTGCGCAGGGTGCCCATGTTGTCGCTGTCGGCGGCGGCGAGGGCCGCGGCGAAGCCCTTGCTCTTGACGGACAGCCGGGACTGGGACAGCCCGTTCACGACGATCGGCGTCGCCATCTTGATGTCCTTCATGTTGATGGTGATGCCCGGCGCCGTGGGGCCGCACAGCAGGGCCGTGTGCTTCTGCAGGAGGGCGACCTTGTTGCGGCCGCGCTGCTTCATCAGGAAGACGGTGCAGGTCAGCAGCAGGGCTATCACCGTCAGCGCGCCGCTCACCTGGACGAGGATTTTTTTTCCGGTGAAATCGGGTTGAATTGGAGAGAGAAATTGCTGGGCGTAGGCTTTAATATTACTTGAGTGCTTTGAGGTGATGAATTGACAGGCTTTCAATTGAATTTTCAATTAGAGTGTCAACATTTTTTATTCGGATTAGAAGTTGATTTACCGCGGTGAGACTCCGCGAAATCGATATAATAAAAATATTCTACGAATGAATCGTGGGAGCGTGAATTAATTCAGATTGAACGCCGATGAAATTAATAAGGAACGGCAATTGAGTAAAATCTTATCTCAAGTGCAAAGTGGAATGATCCTCGAGAAAGTACATTGGCCTCTTAGCGTATATTAATCTGAATAATAGAGAAGTTTAAAAACTGAGTAATCTAATTACAGGGGGGGAGTATTCTTACACAAGTTATAACTCACCAAGCCAATGTACGTCTGGGAATTGCCGATTGGAAAGGCGTCGGGCGTTAAGTTCGGGTTGGGTTCGTAAATGGTCTCGTTCTGCTCGCTTTTCGTGAGAGTCTGCTCCGGCACGTCCGTCTCGTTGCGCTCGGGCACGAGACTCTGCTCCGGTGTCAGCTCGCTCGTGAGATTTCTCAAGCCTGGAACTGCAGTGTTTTAAAGCGCGTTCGAGATTAAACATTTTTCGGATTTTTCAAAATTTTACAGCCTCGCGACTTTTCGTTTAAAACTTGGCGTCAAGGCAAATTTAGCAGTTTTAACGAAGCCGCTTTTTAATCCTCGAGTCATTTGGCTGCTGATATTAAAGCGAAGGAGCGAGCGACCAATTGAAAAAGATTCGTACCTGATTCGAAAACGACTTCGCTTATTAGTAACCATTTCGACCTCGGCTTAATTTCCAGCTTAACGAAGCGGCCCGTTTTTAATTGGAGCGGTATCGTGACCATGCCGGCGTTCGATTTGAAGTCGTGGGGGATTTCAATTTTTTCCGTCGACGATTGATACTGCTTGCCATCGTAGGAGAACCATATCTGAATTTCAGAGAATACCTGCGAACAGAAAAAGCGGCCGACAAGTTTTACCCGCAATTTTCCGCGCGGACCAAGTAGTTCTATCTTTGAAAACGAGCTCCTTCCCAGTACCTCGACCTCGCGCCTGGGCATGTGGGCCACGTGAACGCTGCAGTTGTCGAACTCGCGCACCTCCTTGAACTCGAAGACGAGCTCGACGAGCTGCCGGTGGCTCCAGCCGACCCAGTTGTTGGGCCGCGGCGAGCCGAGGAGCTCGTTGCCGTCGCCGAGGTTGTTGTCGCTCAGCTGGCCGAGGCCGCGGGTCAGCGTGCCGTTCGCCTCGACGCCGTCGTACGACCGGTCCTCCACGTTCATGCCGCCGGGGCCGTGCGGCTCGCCCGCCGGTATCGAGTAGCTGGCTATCCTCTCTGGAAGAGGGAGTCGAGTGTTTGCTTTCGGCGCGGAGGAGCGGTTTCTCTTTTCTTTGGGATTTATTGTGGAAGGTGTCTGTTTGGGTTCGCTGCTTTGAGGGTTGGGAAAATTGTTTTCGCCTGTTTGTTAGATAAGCGCTTCATTTTTCTGAAGACTATGGAGTGATTTGTGATTACAATATCGTTATTTTTTGTCTTTACGAATGTTTTACAAGTTATTGGAGTTGAGATAATACGGGAAATTGAATCTTGAGTTAATAACCAGCCTGAGCACAGTACAACCCTTTGATTACCTTCTATGCTTGTCCTATTCAAGATTTGCCAATACGCAAATTATCTAGTTTAAATAAAATCAAAAAAAAAATGGAGACAAATTCGAAAGTTTTTTAATCCTTGTTGCGAACTGCACCATCCATTACGAATGCAGTAGCATGTAGTAAATACTAATTTAACGTTAATTACCGCTCAGTGACGGTACAGCGGCCTAGCGACTGCACAGAATGAATTTACCCGGCTTTAGCAAACTCCCTCATAATCTTATTCATGCGAACATTTTGAAAATGGAATTAAATTAACAAATATTTATTCCGCGAAACAGTCAAGATTAACTATACGTGACTTGCTGTTATTGGAGGTATTAATGCACTAGCTGTCTTACTTTAAGCGCCGCATAAAATAATCATAAATAAGACGCGTTAATTCCTTTATCCGCTCCTATTATACTTTTATCCGGCAGCGGCGCTCATTGAGGTAATAAAACGAAATGCTTATTATTTTTTCATTACAGCCCAACAGAGCAATTTCGCGGTAAGAACTAGATTTTTTTTTAAAATGATGCTCTACTTTAGTCTGCTATTGAACGCCTCTAATATCTTCGCTTGATTCTAATTATAAGCGAAGATCTCATATTATTTAATTAAATGCGAGTCTTACGTTTATGTCACCCTAAAATCTAAATTAGTTCATTAAAACACGCGCAATTAAGTGTCTTGAAATCCCCGTAACAATAGTTACGATCGATTCAGCCTCTCTTCGGTAAGTTTACGACTGTCCTGAAAATTGAACAGAAAACACCGGGCGCCGCTGCACTTTACTTCTCAAGAAAATTGAGAGCGGATAATTTATTTAGTTCGAGCAGTAAACGCCTCCGGAAAAATAATACCTCGAAAAACTTGGCACTTTCTCTCTCTATCTCTCTCTCTCTCTCTCTCTTTGCTTCTCGGAGGTAGGAGGACGAGGGCTGGAAATTGCGAACATTGTGTTAAGTTCGCAGCGAAGAAATGCCCTCTTTTATTACAGGAGGAAAAACGTAAGAACCTAAAAAAGTTTTCAATAAAACAAGTTTCCTCTTTGCGCTCCCTTTCCCCGAGTGGGCATAAGAGGGCGCGCGCGCGCGAGAGAGAGAGAGAGAGTCTCCTTTTCGATTGTGTCGGAAGTTTGCGTTTCGGTAGCAAGAAATGCTTTTAGACCTGATTGATCCTGGAAATTGAGAAGAAGAAAAATCACATGCAGCGCCGACGCGGTCGAGACCCTCTCTCGCTCCGACTATCGTTCGAGATTAAAGGGGCCGCGAGAGGCGACTCCGCCAAGCCCGAACTTGCCGAAGTGGAGAGAGAGGGAGAGAGATCCTGGCTGCAGGCAAATGGAGAGAGAGGGAGACGGAGTTCGGGGATATTGAAAAGCCATACGGAAGAGTTAATATCGATTATTTGCGGATCACGAGTCGGGCGAAAAAGCACCGTCGGGATTGAGATATCGGGGAAATGCGTGTAAAGCGCGCGACGAGCTACTTTGCCTCGCTTGGCTCTTGCCCTTTTCCGCCTCTGTTTGCTGCGCCGCGTAAATAGGCTGCGGCGGCGAAAAATTCATATTCTTCGAAGCGAGGGACGAACTCTAATTAGAGCCACGGCGTTTATAGGAGAAGCAGTCGCAGCGGAGGATCGGGAAGTGCTGGATTTTCAATTAAAATACGAACGCGCCGTTGAATGAGTTACTTGTAGAATTTCTGTAAGCATTCGCGGATGTAATTCGCTATCATTTATGGATAAGGGGAATACGGCTGCTCCATATTCTCGCGCCTTGCGGCTTCGCAACAATCTGATGCGCGGAGCAATTCCTAAATCTATTATACGTATTGCGGATTCCGTGTTGCTGTTGACGTGAGATTTCTAGGCTAAGCGAAAGATAATAATATCCGTTATTACGATAAAAGCTGTGTGTCACTTTATATTTCTAGGATTCTGTACATATTTTTCTTTCTAACGGATTTTCCCTCAATTATTTATCTAATTGTAAAACTCTTCAAGTCAGATTTTATTTCAGATTTAATTGCAGCCGAAAAGATAAAAACTAGTTTAAAAAAAACAAAAAAAATATGTGCAAGAATGAAATTAATTTAGTTCCCAGCTAGTGCATTAATTTATTTTCCGGCAAACCTGATAAATTATGAAGTGAAATATTAAATTAATATCCGTAGCTTGTTTTGCACAGCATACATTCAAGTATAGTATTTCGGAGTTACGTCAAACGGGGAAAGCAGCTACATACTAAGCAAATAACTTGAAGCAGGATGTCACGCTTTAGAGAGAGAGAGTATCCGCGACAAGATCATATATGTATAGTTATGACCTACAAACCGGTAAACTAACTATCAAAATATTTACTAGGTCGTTTAACATATTTGCACACTGGCTTTTAAGATCTTATAAAGTTTCTTTGACGACCAATACGGCAGAATAGTTTGCTAAACGCGCAAAATCCGATTTCTCCCTGCCGGGTTTAATACGTTTCGCGTCCGAACGTTCGCGCTCATTATTTGCACTTCCTCGCTTAAATTTGTCTAGCGAACGATCGCTCATTAATTAGCCGACCCCCGAGAGCAAGGAAGCACCAGCTTATCATTCGTTATTTACAAGCACGCGCGTCGGGAGAAAAAAGCGGAATAATTTATACTCCTCGCCTCTCCGCCTTCCATCATTCCCCGCTGCGTACGAAAAACTCCCTCGGACCGAGGCAAAAAGTTAAGAAGAGAGAGGAAAAAAGAAGCCGCCGCGTCGGAAGTTCGGACGCGCACATATCACTTAGACGCTCGCGCGCACGCGAAGGCGCAATAAATCCGTCCATTAAGGCGCGCGCGGGGGTCAAGGGTCCGAGGCGCGAAAGAAGGCCTGAATAATTAAGCGGGCCTTCGGAGGCGGGATGGATATGGTTTATCGACGTCACTTACGCTCCCAGACGCAGCCGTAAATCTCGACCCTCATGCAGACCGTCCGCGGATGCTGGCTGTAAGGGACAAAGCGCACCCTGCTGGCGACGAACGGCAGCTCCAGCTTTTGTTTCGCCACCAGATACGTGTTGCTGTTGCCCCGCAGTACCTGCGAAATTTCCAAAAGCTCGTTAAGCGATTTGCTTCTCCGCGCCCGCTTCCATTAGCGCGCCCGAGCGAGCCGCGCGCCGCGCGCGGGCCTTTGTTTTTCCTGCGAGCCCCTTTTTGGAAGCGGACTTTTAGCGGCTGAGCAGCCGACTGACTGCGAGAACGCGAGCTCCCCGTGCGGCTTGTGTGGCTTTGGCAGGTTTTTAATCTTGGAAAGCTTTTTTTGGCCAAATGCGCGGCTGTATGGAGCAGTTTTCGACGCGGCAAGTTTTTAATTCTGTGCTTTAGAGAAAAAAAGGCGTTTCGTTCGCCCGGATCTTGATTAAGGTTTTTTTTAAAGAATAAGTTCTGCGGGTAATGAAGTACATTTACTTTGATATGGAGAAAGAAATTGATACAATATTTTTACAGATATTAAGCATTTCGCTCGAATGAAGATTCAGGTCTGAATTTACAGGGCTTTTTTTGCGAGGAGAGAAAATGAAATTTTTTCACTCTACGTTTATACTAGGACAGTTATTGATTATAGCTTTAAATTTCGTATTTTTTAATACAAAATGGTATGTCAAAGAAAATTCTGAAAAGCTTTGAAAAATACTGTCTAAAGCATCTCTCCTTTGTGATACGTCAGTCATGTGTAAACTATAAGATTGCTTTATTGAGGGTACTGGAATTTTTTAGTTTTATACGATAAAATTTCAATTTTTGAGCCTGAGCGATATTGCCGGATAAAACGCTTTATTATTTTTTTAATAAGTGAAGGTATTTACTTTTGAATGAAAATTACATGCTTTTAATTAAAAGTTCAAGCCGGAAAATAAAGAAAGCTTTATATTAGAAACATTTATCCTTCATTAAGAGTTTATAGCTTTTTTTTACTTTTTTGAACATGACGTTTTCACTTGTATATTTAAAACTTCCATAACTTTCTTCCGACTTTTAGAAGATAATAACAAAGTGATGAAGCTCCGTGAATTCATTCATTTTCATGAAAGTTAATTTCATTTGAAAGTTTATTTATATTCGAGTATAAAATGAATAAAATGAATACACGTCTTGTGTTAATTAACAATAAACGATTTCAATAAAGTAAATTGAGTTTGCTTTAAAGAGGACAATTTAATAAACAAATTGACTAACACGAATTCAGAACACAAAATTCAAAATATATATTTTTATTAGAATCCACTTTAATATTATATAATAATAATGTTCCTCAAATTCTAACTTAGTTAAGGAACATTAAACTAAACAATGGACAAAACTACAAACTTCACAGAATAAATTTAAAGTATTTTCAACCCTTGTTTTCTTTCAAAATTGCCCCACAAGGATGATAAAATAATCCTGCCCAAGTCAGTTCATAACTCAGCAAGTAAATAATCAAGCGTCAACCGTCGCTCGAATCGCCTCGTGCGGAGCTAAAAAAATTTTTCAAATTCAGCAGCCCGTAAAAACCGGGCGGCCCCCGAAGCAAGATGCAAATGAGTAACTCGCCCGAGCCGGCTGATATATATACATTCAGCTAAAACCTTTAAGCTCGCTCCGCGGAAAAATGAAAGATGTTACCCTCGCGAAAAATCACGCCCGGGCTGCGGCGCAAAGTCTCACGTTCGCGCTATTAAAGTATGAATATTGTATATAGCCCGAGCGTCAAATAAGGAAAGTTCGCGCAGCCGCGAAACTTCCCCCCGAAGACCCTCGAGACGCGAAACGTCTGCGGGGCGGGGGGCTTTTTCGTGCCGTGCTGTACATCAAGTCGGCCGCGACGAGGTGAAAAAATAGAGATGAAGCGCGACTGCACGGGGAGTTGGGGGCGAGAGCCGCCAGGTAGACTGATAGCACGTGTCTGCTCGTAAAGTGTCAAAAGTTGGCGCGATTATCTCTCGAAATGTTTGCCGCAATACGCGACGGACGAGATTATTGCGCTATCAGTTAAATAGTGCGCGCACGGCTTTAATGGAGAAGTCAGATTCTGAATTTGTTTTTGAAGGATTTAGCTGAAATGATATTTTTGTATGATTTTTATTAAATTCAATACCGTTAAATGTAGGTGATAATTATGAGAAGGTTTAATAATGAGAAAGTGTAATAATTCTTGAAAAGCTTTTGTAAAGCTTAATGTTAATAATTGCAAAGTGACCTTTGGAATCTCAGCGCCGCCTTGAATAGTCATTATTTATAATTTAATCCACACATCTGTAAAAACATTGTACCGTCAAAGAGCCGAGCTCTGGCATATTCAACTGAAACGCGTCTCCACGCCTTTTCAAGCCGCAATCTTTCATCAGAAAAGCCTTTCATCCGCAGCTCCTCGCCTTTGCCCGCCCAGTTAAGACCCAGAAAGCCCAGGACGCGACTCGAAAGGCCGCATTCATTCCGGCCCCGCGCACAAAATAGGCGCGAGATTAAATAGAATAAAAAAAGACGAGGAAAACATCCCCCCCCCCGCTCGCGCTCGGTAACAAAAGGCGAGCAGCCGCTTCAGCACAAGTGGTGTCGCTCCGCATCGAGTCAGCCGGCGCGGAAATAAGAAGCTTCGGCACGCACTCCGTCGCCCCCGAGATTCTTGTACAGATGCCACTTGAGGTCCCGCCAGTACTCGAGGAAGAAGGCCTCCGCGTACTCCTGGCCCTCGCCGTTGCCGAAGCGGCCCTGAGTCTCCGTCCACGTAATTAGATGATCCTTCGTTAGGTCGACCTCGAGGTACTCGCGGATGTCGCTGCTTATCTGCGCCTTCGGGCACCAGGCGCCTCCGTTCTTCTCCTGACGTATTCTGCGGACAAAAGGGAAAGAGACGGGGAAGAGTCAGCGGAGGGTCGAGGCGAGCATAACCGAGAGGGCGAGCTGCGCGCGAGGTGAACTTTTGCGGAAGTCATTTCGCGCTCGGCGGCAAAAAATTTTTGATGAATTGCCCCGGGTTTTTTGTTTATTTAGAGCCACTTTGCTCGGGAAGTTTAGTTGGGCTTTCCGGTAAATGTTTGGGTGTTGAACGACGTTGGTTCAGTGAACTTTTGCCCTTTTTATTACTCAATATATTATTGCCTAATGTACAGTTTATAAAAAATTTACGTTTCTTCGGGTATCGTAACTGAGTTTACGAGGAAATTTCTCGAGATATTCGAAATACTTTTTCATCAAATAATATATAATATAAAGTTGCAAGATATATGATGTCACGACGAAAAAACTGGATGAAAATTGAAATAATCAGAAAGATGCGAACGGAGATTTATACAATAAAGATTCTGTTACAATTTATTTACGTGGAAAATGTAAACGGGCCGAAAGTTCAGAATATATTAAGGCATTTCTTCCTGAAATAAATTAACTTGTCAACTATGTTTTCAAACAAGTTGTAAATCAATATGCAATGTTGATTCATCATCAAAATTTGGTCGAAAGTGAATAACTAGATGTTTACTGTTCACGACGTAAACTACTGAATTTTCATAGAACACGAGTAGACAACAACTGTAATTGTATATGAATTGTGCATTCGTGACGATAATAAACCTTTCTGTTTTGCACTGAGTTATTGTATATTTGAAACATCGTATTCTAAATTATCTAATTAAAACGGTATTAAAGTTGTATTTAAAATTTTAATTTAATTTAGCATTTTATTAAATTTTTATTAAATTTTCTGTCAAATATTTTCTGATGTTAAAAATTTACATTTTCATTAATGAATGTAAAACTTTGCACAACTAAAATGCAAATATTAAATATTTCCCGCCTCGATATTCAAAGTTAAAAATTCCAATAATAAAATATGAATTTACTCAGCAGTGGGCTATCAATTTTTTCAAAAACAATTAACCTACTTTACACCTTTGCCATCTTCCGTCATCGGAAAACGCTCCGTCTACATCACACACGCGCACGAATATTCCAAAAAAGTAACTTTCTCAAATCAAGGTAATTGATCGAACACTTTATAAACTCGCGACCGACCAATAAAATAATCAATTTATTTACGCGATTTATTGCAAAAGCAATGAATCATTATCGAACGACAATGGAGCTCGCCGAGCGGCAAAGGGCCAAAGGCAAAGTGCAATTCAAGCGTCGGCTCGCCGTCGTCGAAAAACGAGAAACTCTTTCTCCCTTCATCGGAATCAATCGCGCTCGGCGCGTCGCAAACAAAGGCGGCTCTCCTCTCTCGGTTCCTTTTATACACGAGAGTCGCGGCTGGAGGCGGAACGTAAGCGTGTGACGAGGCCGAAAAGAAAAAGAGAGCGAAGAGAAATCCCCGAGCCGGCGTTCCGCTCCTTTACCCTTTGCCGCTTCGCGCAATCGCAATAATGATGGTCGTTATCAATCTACCTTGCATTCTGCGGCCCGACGGACTTCATCTCGTAGCTGGAGGAAGCCGTTATGGCGTCGTCCGGAATTTTTCCCTCCTCCATGCCGAGCGGAAGTATACAATGGCCTGGAACGACATTAACGTTATCCAATTACCGGCGGATCAGCCCCGAGGAAGACGTCGTGCGGAGGGGGGATAAAGGACGAGGAGAGAGAGAGAGAGAGATAGAGAGCAAAAAGCGTCGACTTCTCTCTGCGTTGGGAGGAAGGAGGGGGGGGGGGAAATAATAATATTACGACTTCGGCGTTTGCATATTGACCCTTTGTTGGATTATGCAAATGGCTCAGCCAGGCTCTTTAATATCCGATGAATAAGCGAGAGCAAAAATGTAATGGAGCGTTAGAGACGCCGAGTCCCTCCTTGGTGTTTATGTTTTATTTACACTGCAACGGGGGCGGCAGCGCGAGAAGCGGCGAAAAGGCTGCGCGCTCCGCTTGTTTTTCCGCGCTGATTGTTATTACGTTTTTACAGTCGCCCGCTGAATAAATAGCCGCTGTTTTAGACGAGTCTTACGTCGGCGCGGGGAGAGGAAGAAAGTCAATAGTTTAGTTTATTCTTTTAATGAACCTTTTTTGTTCTCGCCGGGATGACTTTGATCTGCCGGTGATCGCGGAGCTCGAGTTTTGTAATTATGCACGAAGTTCCATTTAAATGCGCGAATAAAACAGGATTATTAGAGATTATCGTTGGGTTTTCAGGGCGCCATTATTTTTTAAAAGTATAATGAAATTTGCATGCTAATATGATATACACGAGGTAGGTTAAAAAGTTAATCTCAAAATATTTGATTAAACAATGGCGTTTCTGTGTAGTTTCACTTTAGAACTTCATACGATATGAATATTTCCTTTGCATAACGTTTTTTAAACCTCTGTGAAAATCAGAATTTTTCATTTTTCCCCGTAACGAAAATTCAACCGAATAATATAAAAAAAAGTCAAACAATCTCGCCTAAAACAGTTAAAAAGCGTATCGCGAATCGACTCAACAGTATTTACTTTTGCCATTTTCATTTGGAAACGCCCTCATCGCCGCTCCATAATTATTAATTCAAAGCAACGCGCCGCATCAATCCGCGGCGAGTAACCCAGTTTGTAAAGGGTCATAAAAATCCCGACGCGTCGCACATAATTCCCCTCCACCCGGGCGGGCAGAAACTTTCCTTACGCTCGCGAGCGACCGCTGCTCGCTTGATGTTAATTGACCATTAAAAAGCTGCGTCATTTTTACGCATTTTTATTTGCCGAAAAAAGTAGCACAGCCGCCGCCGCCGGAGCGACGCTGGCACACAATGCTGGCCACGCCCCTCGATGTAAAGGTTAAAAAATTGCGCCCCCAGGGTACAGCACTTTGTAACGGCGAGAGAGAGAGAGAGGAAGGTACATTCGGCGCCGTTGCAGCTTTATTTTCCAGCACGCATCGCGAGAGAGAGCAGAAACGTAACCTTTTCTCTCCCGAGCGCGATATTCGCATGGAAAATAAGTGTAATTTTACGGCGTTAAATTCAGCGGCGCTGCGTTTAAACGCTTTAATTAGTTATTACTCGATTGCGGAAGGAGGCGCTGGATGCGTTTTTTTGTTTTTGTTTTAAATGAATACTAATGCTGAATATATAAACAGGGGTTATATAAAACAAATAATTATAAATGTTAATTTTTCGAATTCGCAGCTCTTAAACTTGATTGATATTGTTCGATGTTAATAATTGATATAAGAGGGCTTCAATCTTAATTCACGAGAAGCGTGATGTTTGTCGCACGGAAAGTGATCGGCAATGCATATTTTTCATAATAACACTTGGATTAAGTCGCAGCGATAACGAAGGAAATATCGATTGGTTCATGCTTCAATAGTTGTGCTGAATTATTTCATTTTTTCTCGAATGACGCGCGACATTGAATGCACGGCATTAATAATTGCTTATCGAGTGCTATCGTCACTTATTTGTGTGGATAAGCGAGCACTCTCGGTGCATTCGCATTGATAGTTACTCTTGACAACGTTAATAATTTTTCCGGATATTTTCAGACAGGAGCTTTTTACGAAAATAAAAGCGGGTATTACGGTATATACTCGCGAGTTCGAAAAATTCTTTTTATAACTCTACTAGTTTTCCTTTATAATATAAAAGGGGTCTTTGCCCATTTCCATTACTTCCATCCCCGAACTGGCCTTTGCATAATCCCAAAAAGGGTCCGTATACGAGTAAATCCGGCGCGCAGGAAAAACGTCCGAAAAAGGGTCAGCATTCAAATGAGGACGGGAATGGAAAAATTTCTCTTTTTTTTTATAAAACTCTCGACTACTTACCGAAGACAGTTTTGGGCTGGTCTTCGGCGCAGAGGGCCGACGCGATCAGGACGGCTCCTATCAGAAAAACTACCTGTTCCATGATGTGTCGCGGGTTATCCTAGAACGCTGCCACCCGGCCTGTTGTGCCGTATGTTTCATGATAGGCCCGATAGTTTTTGCTTCATTTTACCCTGGAAAGAAAAATGGTTTTTTTGGATTAGACGACGTGAAATTGTTTTATGCACATTTGATAAGGATTATTTCTTTTATTGCATATATGCATTGAAAAATACGGCACATTTCGAGTTAAAGTTGTGAATAGATTTTCATTAAAGTTGGCGGGATTAAATTTATATATCCTTTTAAGCTCTGGATATTAAGAGATTAAAGACTTCAAAATCTACTTTTAGCCGTAAAGTGAATAAGTTTTAAAATGTTAGAATCGTGAAAGTTTTAGTATTTTTCAGCAATTGTTGAAAAATAAAGTTAAAAAATAGTTTTGAATAATTTTTAAAAGATTTGTTTTCAATATTGCAAACATACATAGTAATATTTATTAGATATAGGGAATAGACAAATAATCATTCAAATGTAAATTCGTTTCGAGGCAACTTCAGCGAATTATTTCACATTAATTCCATGCAATTGGGTCAACGTCCATATAATAATTGTAGTTCTCTCTAGATTGCATTATACCCCGAAAACAGATAACAATTTAAGCCCGCGCGAAGTTTTTAATTAAAAAAGCTCTCGGCTGCTTTAAACAATTTTTGCATCAGCTTTATCTGGCCGGGCAGTTATGCAGCTCCGTGTATTTATCAAAATATTTGTGCTGAAAAGCCAAAAACAAATCGCGCCCTTGCAGGTACGAGTCGCGCGGTTTCGGAGCAGATGTTATCTGTACGCGGTCCAGAGGCGGCATTTAGAATTTTCAATGCGCCGCGCGAGCTCGGGAAATTTATGGATGAGAACGCTGATGAAGCGCCGCGAAATATTTTACGACCGTGACCACTTATTCTTGGGATGGAATTTGTAAATGTATTAAATTGCCTTGCATATTTATGTCGCTTGATAAAAGACTATTGATCGCTTCAACGAATCTTCAAGCTAAATTTACTTGTTAATTAAATTGATTGTGTACGTTTTGTGTATTACGATTGTCGGTGCACTCCAATCTAGAAAGATATAATTTTCGAAAAACCTAAATTCGAAATTTATAACTGCAATTTCCTTTCCATCAGTTTTCTTAAAAAAAAAAAAAAGATAATTAAAATCATCTCCCCCTTCAGCGATGTCAAGGAAGGGATCTCTATTCAACAAAAGTCGATTAAGCGTTATCAAAGAGACTCGATTATTCATAATTGATATAACGTTTATCCCCTGTTGATCTGGTGGAAGGATCAGTCCCGTAATTTCCGTCGGAAAACTTCTTATCTCAAGCCCCACTGGCAGGCTGATCCGATATGAAAAAGCAAGTTCGTTTCAGCGGATGTCAAAGAAATAGAATATTGACTTCTTAATCGATATTAGAAGGTTATTGGCGAATTTTCATCAACTGCTGAGTCTGCTAAAAGAATGTTTTACTTATATATAAGATTTGTATAAGTAAAAATTGACGTGTAATAATAAAATACTGTAAATATATAAAGCAGTATTTTAGATAATTATTAAACTATTGTGTCGTTCAAGAAAAATGCGCGAACTAAAGAATCCTCGGTAAAATTTTCATTTATAAATCGATGTGCTTTCGTAAGGTATTAAAAAATAAATTGACCGAATAAAATCCTTATTAAAGAAACCTTATCTCATCCCCGAAAACCGCGCGCCCCCTCAAAATCTTAATCCCGGGATTATTTTTATGAAAGCAATCGCATTCCATATTCATCACGCAATTAATATGAAAATATTTTAAGCTCGCTTACCCCGGCCGCGCGGAAGGGTTTTCCCGGGTGAAATATCTTATTACCTTGAAACGCCTAATTTAAGAATGAAACAGAACGGCCCCGAAGAAGCATATCTCACGGCGAGGAATATCTCATCAGCCTTCTCCTCCGCCTCCTCCTCCTCCCCATAAATCCTAGGCGGGCATTGAAAATTCAAATCCCCAAAAAACGACGCGGCAGCTGTTGAGTACGAGGGGGTTGAGCGCGTCAGCCCTTCTCGAAATCCCTTAACGCGAACTCCCAAAATCCGGGAAAAACAAGCCTCCTCCCGCCGCTTTCAGCTTTCCCAGCTGTTTTCGGCCATTATCCATGCAAATTCGTAGCTGCTGGTCCATCTGTAGATAACGTTGGCAGCAGCCACTCGACGAAGCCGCTCGGGCTCGGTTTTTTTGCCCGCGCGCCGGCTCCTACGTTAGCCTCGCCGCTCGGCCCAAATAATTCAATGAATATGGAAATACACTGTGGATGAATTATAAAATGCCCCCTCCCCCCGGATTTATTGTTAGTGGCCGAGAGTAGAATGGGGCTACTGTCGAGAGAGCGGTTTTGTCAGATGATTAGCTGAAAATTAGTTCTTGCGCTGTTCCGTTCGAGCTGCTTTGAAAGGGGTGTTATTAAAAGCTCAATAATTTCGTTTCGATTAAGTGTTTAGTTTGGTGAACAAATTATTAGCTTCAATTGGACAAGTAGTTTAATTAAATTAATTGCGGGTATCGAGTGCACCGATTAGATGAAAGTAAAGTTTATCCATTAATCGTTAGAGAAACACTAATAAATAAACAAAGTCGATTGAACCGAAAACGTAATAAAATAAGTGAATGCTGCCGATGCTTGGAAATCTTTTCGATGGATATTAAAAAAGACACGCCATTCAACCAAACATTTACAGCCCCCGAAATTCGAAAGTCTTTTGAAAAAAGTCGAATCCCCCGTCGACCTCATTAATAATCCCCCCTCCTAATTTGGCAAACATATCGGTGCGCGGGAGCGAGCATCGTTTTCATTCATTCATCGTCATCAAACCGCACAAAGCCGCGCTCAATCGCGGAATAATCCGCAGGCGCCTTTCAAAACCGCGCTCCGCTCTCTAAGCTGGCAAACAAACGTAATCAATTAAATCTTCGCCATACATTAAATCAACGCGTATACATATATGTATATATATCTGTATATACACCGGGGCTCGAATTAAAATGTGCCCGGTATCAATTAGTCGACAAATGGCGAAGACAGAGAGCGCTGTTTTGAGCTATTATCCATGCAAATTCGGAGCCGCGACCGTCACCCCCTCTGATAAAGAGCTGACTCCGCAGTCGACGGCTTAGCGGCCTTGCGGCTTCTCTCTCTCTCTGTCTCTCTCTCTCTCTCTCTCTCTCTCTCTCGCTCTCTCCCGTTTGGCTGCCCGTTGTGTTCGCTTGTTGTCTGAGCGCCGTTTCTTGTTGCGCGCTGCGACTGTAGTCGAGCTTAGTCTCTAAACACCAGCGGCCGCTCTTCCGTCCTCTCCACTCGAGTTTAATTGGCTTTTTGTTTTTTGGAGGGCCGAACTTTGGGAATGCTGATGTTCGTCAATCATCCGTTAGCGCTGAGCTTCGCATCCTATTCGGGCTTTTAGTCGCTCGAATGTCTGATGGTAATTCGATCGTATTCGAAGTAATTGAAGTTGAAAAATGCAGTTTCGCGGGGCAGAATTTTCGAATTGTTTATTTGAAAACGCGAGAGTGTTTATTGGAAAGATTTGAAGCCGGAAAACGATTGCCAGTTTTTGGAATTCCCGAGTAAGTACGCTCCAGATGTCAAGAAAATTGAATGAATATCTTTTCTTCGAAGAAAAATATAATTCGAATTAATTACGTTATACAGATATGAAAAGGACAATTATGAACAATTGATTAAGTATTCAAAAGCCACGTTTATATTACAAAGTCAGTAAAAAAGACGCTCAAGAAATATTTAAATTAATAAATAATTGAAATATTAAAATTTAATTTAATTTTACAAAAGTAAAAACAAGTAGAATGAATTCGTTTTAGTCAGGCACTCCTCAAAAAGATATCATTCAAGTTTCCAAATTTTAATTTATTTATTCACCTCTTTGTACATACACTTTCTTTGGAAACGGCACGTGGAAAACACTCAAATGAATTTTACTAATATAAGAGCTTAACCGGACCAAAGCCAAACTCGCGCATAGAAAGCAATGAACTTTTTTTCAGACTCCTATCAAAGCGGCCTCCTTTTTACGCCAGATTTATTACATCCACGAGCAATCCCTTTCACATAAATTTCCTCACCACAATTACGGCCGCGAACGTGCATCGGCAAAAGCGAGAATCTCCTCTCCCTCCTGAAAGCAGGCCACCCCGAAAAAAGCGTCCGAGCCCGACAAAGCAGCGCGTCGAAATATTTGCCGGCTGCAAAACGATCTCCCCCCCTTCCTCCTCCGCTCGTATCTAAACGCGCTGTCGGCGTGCGGCGACTCGGGGCCGAGGGGCGCGTCGTTAAATAACGCAGTGTCCCCGACGAGCTCCTCGCCGGCGGATCGATTATATGTACGCGCGCGAGAAAGGACGAGGCGTCTGACTCTCCGCAGACGTTCTCCTCGTCGATTGCCGATAACAAGCCGAATTTCCGTAACGGGCGGGGGGAGAAGAACGCGGCCGGGGGTTTACGTATGCGAGACTCGTATCTGCCGAGTGCCTGCCGGCTTTATTATGTAGGGTTCGGAGGAGAGTATATATAACGCCTCTCGGGAAGGAAGGACGCGGGCTGTAAAAAGCGACTCGCTCGCGGAGATTGCCTTTATGCTTAACGATCTGGCGCCGCGCGACGGATGCGCCGCGCCGGAGGAGCGAAATTATTTTCGCGTCCGATGCGTGCGGGATGCTGACGAGGTCTCGGGAGCGGCGAGAATTTTGAGCGGCGTAATGGGTAAGCCGGCTTTTATGGAACGCTAAGGATTGCGCGGAAGGGATCCTGTGCACTGTAAACGCGGTGTTTCATGGTGGCTGCTTGTAGTTCTTGTTTTTGATGCTCTTGTAGGAAGAATGTCTTTTTTTTATGTTAATAATTAGATTCTATCTGTGATATTAAAATAGAGGAAAACGTTAAGAAAGGTTGTAGATGCCGTTGAACAATTTTTACTTCTCTTTTTTTTTTTCAACTTATCGAGCACATTTGAATTTTATCGCTAAACTTTGATAAAATTAGACAAATGAACGCCTTTGTAACAGTTACAATGCAATTTCAGCCTATTACCGAAAACGAGTGTTCGAGAAATTCCTTTGAATTGAATTATTGTAAAATATCTCGCTCCACGGCACGAGGTAATTAAACCATCCAGTCCACCTCGAGCCTCTCTGCTTTAATTTGCGAAACAATGCAAAAATTTATATGAGCTACAAGAAACGGCACTTTCAGCGAATTCCGTCATATATCGAGCTCGGGCTCTTTCTCTCTCTCTCTCCGCGTACAGTTGTGAATTAAGAAAGAAAGAAGGGAGAGAGAGACAAAGAGCTCGGTCATTTAACTCGCGCATTCCGGCGATTGTGCGAGAGAGTAGCGCGAATTCCGCGGCGGAGAATTCATTAAAAGAAAGGCCGGGCTCGTGGAATTGCGCGCGCCGAGAATAATAATAAAGCGAGAGAGAGAGAGAGAGAGAGAGAGTCAGTCGAACGCCGGAGCGGAAAAATTGTGCTTGCAGCTCCCGCGTCCGACGAGGAGCGCGCGCGCGCGATGGTTATGAAAATTTCAGGCGCAAAAAATTATCGTAATTCATCGCTGGCGAGGGCGATCGAGAATCGTACGCAGCTACTCGAGGAAAGTACCGTCAGAAGTAGGCCAAGCTTCGCCGGGCGATAAATGCCTAATTACTCCCGGCGGCTGGATGTTACTCAAAACGAGCGCTCTCGAGCCTCGGAGTGATAATCGATTGATTAAATTAGCATTTATCAAGCGTCCCGGATTTAAGTGCGCTCTCGAACCGGGGCAAAATAGCAAAAGACAGACGCGGAGTGCGCGCGGCGCGAGGGAGGAGAAAGGCGAGCTGGAGAGCGATATGGAAAACTCGCCGGGATGAAAGGAGGCTCGAGGGCGCGCCGGGAGAAAAGGCCGGAGACAGGGAAAAATTAAGAGAAAAATACGCGCGCGGGAGAGAGGGCTGCGCGCGGCGGAAGGGAGCGTTTCAGCAGAAAAGGGGACCAAATATCGAGGTCAGAAATCGCGGAGAGAGCGAGCTCTCGCGCGAAGGCATTTCCGTTCTATTGTGCCAGTCAAGTGCCCGAGAGCCAGCCAGCAGGTTTAATGAGATTTTATATGAAAACCAGAGCTACTCTCCTGCCCTCTCTCTCTCTCCCTCTGTGTTCCATTCGGTTCTATCATTAAGGCTTCGCCTCAATGGCGCCCACCGCCGCTCAGCCAGAGGCTGCTCTCCTTCCTTTTGGCTCTCTCTCTCTCTCTCTGGTCCATTCTCTTCTGGTGCGGCTGCTGGGTACATACGAGGGAAGCTGGGAGCAGCTGTCTGTGTAACTGAAAATTACTGGGTATCGTTAATATTTCTGACGAAGCCCGCGGCCCGATATTTCTTTTGACGAGCGACGAGGAGAGCTGAGAGAATGGAAGACGCTTTGGAGGATTGAGTCTGGTGGGATTAGCCGGGAGCTTTTGAATGTGCGTGCGTGCGCCGATTTAACTCGTAATGAGTGGCTTTATCGGATTCAGTCGTTTTTAGCGGGATCGATGTTTTAAGGATTGCCGTTCGTAAGTCATCGTTCTCTCTCGTGTTTGCACTCCCATTGCTCTGAAATCCTGCAAATCTATTAAGCACACAAAGCCGCGCGTCCAAATTTACGTACAGCGTACCGCTAAAGCGACACGCGCGCAGCGTCGGTAAAATATCATTTATGTGCAAAAAAAAGAAGCAAAAAAAACGTTGCTTTTCAAAACGAATGTTCAAATCCGACAAATTTTTCAGCTGTGTTTGCCAATCGAGAAGATTTACAAATAGGATGCTTTTTAAAACGCGCGGCGCCGAGCTTTACGCTTCGGGAAAACTGTTTATCCCGTGACGTATACGTAAAGTACGTGCTGAAAATACGTCGCACGTGTACGCGCGACGCATTTCGCAAATTTATGTAGGAGATGCACTGCAGGTATCAGTATCAGTCACAAATGCAGATCTGCATTTTTTTTTTTATCAATTTATAAAAACACGCGTCTCGTATGAACTCTACCTTTTGACGAACGTCCTAACTGCTTTAAATATTTTTCGAAAGCACGCTGCGTCCATTCGTGAGTAAAATTGAGTCAGTTGAAGGTGTAAAAACGCTTAATTTTTATACATTAGTAATACGGCTTGCTCTTTAAAGTAATTGAATAAAGTGTTATTTATATAAATCCTGGAAAATCTCAAATTACATTATAAAGTGCACAATTTTTGGTTGCGCTTTTTCCTCAGAAAACTCAACTATTTATTGCCAGTTTAAAAATGGATAGGAGTAAATAAAAATATGCCATTCACAGCGATTCAACGTTCGACATCGCGCTCGAAGCGATAAAAGGCGAAACTCCTGTGCTCGCGTTTCAAATCCACGCGCTCCGCCTCTAGATTAATTCATAAACAACTTGTATGCAATTGCATTCCTCAACCAGGCAGCCGTGCACGCCGACTTTTTTCCGCCGGATTCCGACGCGAGCGAACAATCTTCCATTCGCCGTTCCCTTTTTCGAATCCCTCTCTCGCGAAAGCGAGCTCAAAAAGTGCACGCGCATCAAAAACACGGAGCGTCCCCGTTTTCCGAATAATTAGCAATTTAAAAAAAGTGCACTCATTACGCCGCGGCGTTACGCAAGCCCATCCCTTTTTCCGAGCGAGAATAAGCCGCGGGTCGCGAAACGACAAAAGGCCGCGGCAGCCGCAGGAGGGAAAAAGAGGGCGTGAGAAATGAAAAAGCGCAAGATGCATGCTCGCGTGTACGCCTATCCGACTCGAGAGAGAGAGAGAGAGAGAGAGAGAGAGAGAGAGAGAGAGAGGGAGCGACATGAAAATTCATAAAATTTACGCCCGCTCGAAATTGCATTTCTCCGGGCGCGATGTTTCCACTCTTGCTGCCGATAAATTCTTTATCGAGGCTCTCTCCTCCGTATATACGTATCCTCGGCCGGAGGGCTGTTGATTTGATCGGGAGTCTTCAGGAATCCATCGCTTTCTCTCCCCGGGCTGCGATTGCGTCGAAGGTGCGCAAACAACTTTTTGCATAAGGGAACAGTTCTCCCCCTCTCTCTCTCTTGGCCACCGTAATTTATGCCCCTAGCCTTCCCCCCGCCGAGTCTCTCTCTCTCTCTCTCTCTCTCTCTCTCGCGAAGGGGAAATTGAGTTTTTGCTTTTAATGCGCGACGCCCCGCGCAGTCCGAGTTCGACCCCCTTTTTTTATCTCGCGCCGAGGATTCGGGTAATTTTTGAATCGCTGGTTCTTACCCAGGCGGGGGGGGGGAGAGTTAGTTATCGAGTTAGTCGATCGCGTAACGAGATCAGCTGCTTCGTTTCATTCTTCTTTCGCGGGGCTTTGGGGATTTAATTTTGCGAAAATGATGGCGGCGGCTCTCGATGGTATCTGCATTAGCTTTTACAGGTTTATCGTCGCCGTGGATTTTCTTTTTCGGGCCAATTTCCTTTAATTGGCTGAGGATTTTTAATTTTTTCGATTACGCTAACGACTGCACTTGAGGGAGAAAATTAAATTACAACTGTTAATTAGAGGGCTGCAAAACGCTATAATTAATCACATTAAACCTAACGATTTAAAGAGACCTGGCTCTCGTTATCGGCCTCCAAATTCACAAATTAATTGCAATAACGCGCCGAATTCATCGATAAAAGGCCGTTCCGCGCAACTTTCCTCGTCGACCTCTCCAAAACCGAGCAGTATACCCACCGCCCCAGGAAATAAAGTACGCGCTCGCCGGCTATATCGCACGGATAATAACGTGCTTGTAAGCTTTCGAGTCGATCGCGCTCGCAGCGGAAAGGGGAAGTTTTCTATTATCTGCAGCAGCACACCTCCACTTTTGAGCCGTCGACTTTTCGTCCGACTGAAAAGTATTTCCATTCGGTTTGGCGTTCGCATATGCACCGGCAGTTCGCGTGTCTCCCTCCCTCCCCCCGCCTCTCTCTCTCTCTCTCTCTCAAGCTTCGGGGAGCACAGTTATGTGTATATATATGTATATATATATACACACGATCGCAGGCAGGGAGACGCGTCGAAATTTATGGCCCCGAGCCCGTGGATGTGCACACATATGCCGAGCGGAAAGAGAGAGAGAGCGGATTGATCTTGCGCGAGAGGAGACAGACAGAAAGACCGACGGGGACGAGGGAGAGGGGGGGGGGGGATTTCGCGAGGGATCGAAACAATAAAAAATCCCTCGTTCGACGATGCGCCGTCTGCTCCCCGCGTATATGTATGACTCGGGAAAATTCCAAGATAAAGGAGAGGCGATGCATTTAAATGCTAATTTCGGACGTACGTAATAGCCTGTTATTGTATAGATTTTTTTTTTCTTTTTCGGAGGGGTTTACGGCGCCGGGAATAATGGGATGAATCTTTCTTTGTATAATAAGGAGAATCCGCGAGATTGAAATTCGCAGGGGACAAGCTTGTGAAAGGAATGCGTTATTATGCTGTTCTTCGCAGTATTTATTTAAAATTTCTTTCTCTGCAATTTGTCCGTCGTTGAACATTGACTGCGAGGAATTTTTTAATATTGACCTTTACTGCGTTATAAATCGTTGTGTTCGCGCGGGAAGTATTGAAAATATTATATACATATATTTTAACGACTATTTCTTGAGATGGGATCGTAAACTATACTTTTTTTTCCATATAATGACGAAAACCGTAAAAATTTTATAGGTATAAGTATAAACGTCATCTTGTCAAAGCCTCAATATTTGATTACTGACACGAAGGTGATTTTCTTTTTTTTTTTTTAACGGACGATTAAGCCGCATTTATGTAATCACCCGAAAATAAAGAATTTTTACTTTACCGTCTACGCTTTATGCATTTCAGATAAAAGCGTCATCCATCTTGTAAATGCGCTTTTAAAAGCAAACAAACAAGAAAAGAAGTTATAATGAGATTTTCGTTGTTTCTATCTCAACGGGCAGTTCAATGGAGACTTAACTGGCAAAGGAAACGAATAAACTTTTCTGATAAATCGATTATTCAAAGTGTATAACCTGTATAGGCAACGCTGTCAATGCTTATAAATGATTCAATCTCAAAGGAAATATATCACAAACAAAGGCCGCGCACATTCTCCGCTTCAAAAACCCGCGCTTATAAGATAACAGAGGCACTGGCAGGCGTTTACTGAAAAAAAGAAAAAAAAACCCATTAATAATTCGTTAATCCCCCGAGTGTTAAAGAAGTCGAAATCAACGAGGAGCTCCCTTTCGATACACACTCAGGACTCGCCAAAATAAGAAGGATACGGGGTGGGAGATAAAAAAGCAGAGGTGGAAACATAAAGAACGAGCGACGGGAAGATAGATAGAGAGTAAAAGATTGGACGACAGAGGGCACAAAGTGGAAAGAGCGGAGATTCTCGGGGAGAAGAAAACAGGGGAGGAGAGAGAGGGAGAGAGAGAAAGCGAGAGAGCAAATAGCGTAGGTAACGCAAATAACAAAAGGTGGGCGGAGAGGGAGGGGAGTATTCCGTGAGGAGGGTCGACAAAGAAAAGATGGATGCGAGAGCGAGGAGAGGGAGCGTTAAGGAGGAACAATAGGCCTTGAGGAGGAAATAGAAAAGCCCCGCCGGAGAATAATTGAGTGACGGTAAATGTCAAGGGAAGTATGTAAACTGTGATTATACGTGGGAGTCTGAGAGAATGCGTGATATGCCCGAGAGCGAGTCGCGAAGGATTGTGGCAATTCGCACGTGCCAACGTCCTTGTACCGTAACGCAGGGGGAGGGGGGGAGGAGACACACAAACGCCCCCTTCATTGTGGCCTCCAAGATAAATACTTTTCTTTCGCCGGAGCCTTTTGTCGCCCGCCTGATTGTTTGGCCCGGGTTTACTCGATTTGGAAATTTTTGTTGCGCGCCGCAAGTGACAGGGGGGGGGGGGAAGTCGTAATCGGATTCCGCCTGAATTGAAGACCTTTTTTATTGCCCCGAGGTGACAAATTACGCCTATTTTTAGGGTTTTACTAGTTCGAGTGTCTATTGGAGTATTGGTGTTGTAGAAGTGGTTCCGAAGCCACGATGTACTTTTGTGACATAAATAATGCAATAAAAACGTGCAATTACTCTTTTCTTCCATCTAAGTTAATCGATCGATTAATTGCAATTTGTCCGACTCGTGCCGTTATCTGCTGCTCCAATCAAAACCTCTACTACCTTCAGAATTTCTGTATATAAGCGGCTTAGTACGGAAAATTTCATTTCGAATCTTTTATTTTTCGGAGAGATTAAACGCAAGATTAAACTGCGAGCGCGTCCAGCGATAAAAATTAATTAAACCGGCAAAATTTTTCTCTCCCCTTCCCTCTCCCGTTTCTAAACCTCGAGTCGCGAGAACTGCATCAGCCGCCGCTCGGGAAAACTAATTTCCAAACAGCAGCGACGACGACTCGACAAAGCTTCCAAAAATACGAGAGGACGGGAATAAGGCTCGGGGAACAAAGAGCGCATCAATTTCAAAGTGCGCGCGTGTACATAAGCTACTCGGCTGGCGAAACAACGAGAGAAATCCAGTCTGGAGATGGATTTCCTTCTCCTCCCTCTCTCTCTCTCTCTCTCTCTTTCTCTCGCTCGGCTTATCCTCCCTCCTCTGTAACTAGACTCGAAGCTGCTGCTTCTTCTTCTCGGCGGCTACGTGACTAATTACGCCGGCAAATTAATTTCGCCATCCCCCGGGCCGTAATCGCTTATAACGAAATACGCGGCTCTCCGCGCGCGCGCGCCGGAGAATCCCCCCTCCCTCCTTTCTTTAATCGTTGCCGAAAAGCCGAGGTGATGTATAGCGTCGCGGTTTTCCCGGGCTCTTATTGAAGGAGCGGATGATTTATGGGCCGTCGCCGCGATTTTCCATTGTGCGTACGGCGGCGAAATCAGAGGCGCGCCGTGTTTTGCAAGCCGGGAGTCCGTCGATGTTTTGGAGGAACAGCTGCTTGCGGTACGGCGGCTGCGGCGCGTCCCTCGTCGGAGCGGTTCTCGGCTAATAATGCGGATTTCGTTCGGGGCGGCGATGCTCGAAGTCATTTTTCTTGCGGGGACTAGTTGGGGGGGTTTAATACTTGCGCCGCCCCCGAGTGTGAAATATGATGTATTCCGTAGATGAGAAGAGTGATATGTAATATGTGGAGCTACAAATTGATTATACACAGTTGCGGGAGATATATACTGTCTAGCACTGTAATTATAATTCCGTGAAATTGTTGTTTGTTGAAAATTGATGAGTTTACTTTGCGGATTTTTATTAAACTTTTTGTACGTCCAATCATTAGCTGGAAGGTTATCCAAAATGATTCTTATAAGGAAAAAGAAGGGGTGTTGTGAAAATTACTCGGAAGAGAGTATTACAACAGAGATCCATTAAGATAAACAGTAATAATTAGGTGCATTATCCAAACTGTACTGAAAGCATTTTGATGAAAATATACATTGATAAAAATCTTGATTAACGTGTACTTGCCGAGTAGTAATAAGCTACTTAGCTTAATCTTCTAATTATCTTCTCTACCTAATACTAACATTAATATTAAATGAATGTAGTTGTTCAACAATGTGATCTAATATTCCTGTATATGGCAGATTAAACCCCATCAAACACATCGAAATTAAAATGAAATCAGAATAATACACATATTATTCGGAAAGTACTCTATTAAAATAACCCCAAAAAATATCTTATCATTTTCTGAGAAACCGCACTCTACCCCAATCAAACAGCAAATCAGAAAAAACGACGAGAACCCGATTGCATTAAAAAAAAAAAAAAAATCAATTCGCAGCGCGCGGAGCGCCGAGGGAAAGAGCAACAAGCCCCGAAGTGCGTGAAAACTAGCGAAAAAATAGTCCTTTCGGTAGCGCGCAGCCTGGGAACGTAGTTATAGGTTTTTACTTTATTTTTCTCGCCCGCCCCCCCTCTCCCTCTCGAATCTGATATTTATGACTCCGGCGCGCGGACGAGGCTCGCGCGACGCGTGGCGAAGGTTTTTATGAGGACTTTTAGGAGTGAGTTTTCGGGGAACGATATCGGGGCCGTATATATACGGCGCGATTTTTTTATCCTACCGACCGAGAGAAAGAGAGAGAGATGAAAGGAAAAGGACTTTCCACGGCTATACCCGCGTGATTTTTATGTCCTTTCATGCCTCCTCCGCCTGCGTGACGTTTTTTCCTCTCTCTCTCTCTCTCTCTCTCTCTCTCTTTTCTTTCTGCCGCGAGGTCTCGTTTTCTTTTTGCCTGTGGCTTTGACAAGTCGAATTGAATACTGAAATATTTACAGACCTCCTTGGGCTTTGCCGTTTCCGCTGTTTTTCACAGCGGCGCTTTTCTTTTGAGGTAAATGCGAAAATCGCATTTCAGTTTGAAATTCAACGTCAAAGCTGAGCTCGGCTCATTAATTTAGGGCTGTTAATTAGACAATTTTTTAGTCGTTTAATTTGTAGAAGAAAAGGCATTTGGAACGAGTTTTACATGCCCAACCGAAGCTCGTCGTTCAATTGCCTTGTTCAAAATGTAATCCTTTTATTTATTTTCACGTCTTCTTGGATTTATCCATTTTACGTTAGCTGTAGTTTACCGTCCAAATTAAATTTCATATCACTGCCAATAATTAAATTTGCTGCCGTTAAACATCAATATTTTCTTTGGTATTAGATCGATTAATAACAGCCGCGATAAAATCGAGTATTTTTTCCCCTCAGAAATCCAATCCGCACATGCGCTGGAAAAAAAGTCCCTCTCTCTCGCGCGAAAAAAACCACTAATTCAAAATCCATTTAAAGCGAAAGTAATGAAAAAAAAGAAATAGACGTCACCGGCGTTTTGTCAATCAGCCCTTCGAAAGGGCGCCAAAAATTAAACTATCAAATTTCGCTCTCCGCGCGTTTAGTAGGAGCGTGTGCCTCGCTCCCCCCGCTCGAAAATCAATAAAAAAAAAAGCTCTCGACGCGCTCGAAAAAAAAAAACCCCTTGTCCGCCGCGATTCCGGGCACGACCGCGCGCCCTGCGTTTATCGGGGCTCCCTCTCCCTTTGGAATCCCGGGCTCTGTATCCGTTTCGAGGGTATCCATTTCACACCACTTCTAGCTATTAGTTTCGTCGGCGCGCGGCTCTCCGCTCGCGGCAATTGACCGCGCGGCCGGCAAATCGAGGATCAGAATTCTCGGGCGCGAGGCTTATAATCCCGCGCCCCCGACTGCGAAATTCGGCATTCCAAGCCTGCCCCCCTCCCCCAACCGTTTACATTCCCCGCGCCTTACGCCGGGCCCTCGTTACGCGAGAGTCGAGGAGATTCTTCGCCCGGCTGCTGCTGTGCTTTCTTGCGTGCCGTATCGCCGTGCTCGCCGCGCTTTAATTGGAGTGCCGGGATTAGGGGGCACGCGAGCGTGCTCGATGAACCGGAAGCGGAGGCGGGGCGACGAGCGCGCTTTTTTGCGCACGTACGAATTTTAATATGGGTGACTGAGCCGAGCGCGCCTCGGGGAGTCGGGCGCGGGGGATAATGAACCGGAGAGAGAGTCCTTCCAGTGAGTATATTGGCGGATTTAACTGAGTGTTTTCAGGATCGAGTGCCTTTCGTTCGCACAGTTTTCAATAATCTTGCGTATACTCGATACTGCCTCGAATATAGATTTAATTGAGTTCGCAGAGCGATTGAATATTTTTCTTTTCTTTAATTTACGTAACAATTTCTGCGATTGGCGTTAGACGACTTTGTGATTTTGGAAGAAACGTCTTTTAATAAGTTAATAATTTCAAACAAGAAAGGGAAATAATTTGTTGCTTTCGAACATTTATAAATATGTTCAATAATAAAATTGTTCCCCTATTTCCTGATGCATAAGGACGCACTTATTTACCACGAGTAATTGCGAGGAGAGTGAAGAAAGGAGCCGCGGGAGATGAGAGAGGGAAGCGAAATTTAAAAATTATGTGTTTAGTAAATACGGTTCGAGATAAAGATAAGAGCCGGGGAATAAGTCGCGAGTGATAAAGAGTTAAAGCGTCCGAGAGCGAAATAACGCGGGTACGCAGCGAAGTAAGTAATGCAGGAAGAGATAAAGAAAAGAGAGGGACGCAGACGCGGAGGGGATAGATAGACCGGGGAAGATGCGAGGGAAGGAGGAAACGAGCTATGAAATAAAAGATAGAGTTTTCGTAAGGGCCGCCCGGGAGAAGAGAGAGAGAGAGAGAGAGAGAGAGAGAGAAATGAGGGAGAAAATGAGAGCGCGCGAGAAAAAGGTGGGAGGTAAAGAATATGAGGTGGTAATAACCGGAAGTGTGACTCGTCGCCCGGCGCGATGGGAAATCAAGTGAGATATGAAGTGTAAAAGTACGAAGGAAGAAGGAGGAAGTTAAGATAAGGCGGTCGGAAAGATTTGCTTACGCCGCCGTGCCGCCGCTGCTTTAGCTCTTTCGCTCTCGAGGCGCGCCGCCTGGGAATGAGCTTTCAAAATTTTTCATTCTTTGTTGTGATTGCACTTTACCGGCGAACTTGTTCTCCCTCAATTTGGCACTCCGGGAAAGGCATCAACTGTAATAAAAATTTTAATTCTGCGTCCTTGTTCTTTATTTTTTTTTCGTTTTCAAGTTTCCTTTTCTTTCATTGCGCGTAAATTCAAACGAGTAGTGCATGTTTCAGTTAGTTTACGTACTTCGACGCTGGGTTTTGAAGTTTCGAATGGCGTTAGAGTAAAAAGTTGGAGCAGTTAATTGGAGTAGTTTAAGCTGCGACAACTTTTTGTATAGTGGTTGATGTAAATCATTGTAAAATTTAATAGTGTACTAAAACTCGCACGTTCAAGTAGATTTAGTGCTGGGCTGTTTTCTGTAACTCACCTGCAACAAAAACGATTGCTGCGTTCAAGCAAACATCAATCAAATAGGTTTTGCGCGTTTAAGTATTCTTTGAGTTCGAAAAAATATGTATGTAGACCTAAAGAAAAATAAGAGATTTATATTTCGAATGACGGAAAAGTACATATTTAATCATTGAACTACATTTAAATCAATCCGTGCGTAAAAGTAGTATAAAGTAGTGTTGGATTTATAATTAAAGCAAAAACTTCAATAAAGTACCGGTTTATAATTCTCAAAGGGAATGAAGGAGCAGTTTCAAAGGGAATCTTGGCGAAATGCAGCCGAGAATTTTCCGCTTTCATTACACGATCAACATGAACTTGCTTTACTAAGTGTAAATATTCATATTGCACATATCAATTCTGCGTTTCCAAATCAGATAAATAAACGACCGCTTAAGCGATAAATCTTCGGCAATACATTAGTTTGCTCTGTGCAATTTACTATTTGCTCAAGACACAATTTATGATTATCAATTTTCTAACAAACGATATCCTTACTTAACGGCACGAGTTACGCTTTCCCTCATTCGAAAAATCGATTGCGCGACAAAAGGACACGCAGCCACCAACTCGAAGCTCGCCGCATAAAAAAGCGCGAAGCCAAGCAGCCTTAGCCGCTTTGCTCCCCGGCGAATGCCACTCCCTCCCGAGCAGATTATTCCTCGGGCGGCGCGGCGCGCATATTCTCCGGGTCCGCGCGGAGGTGCTGGTCGGCCGGCCGTGTACGTCGCGTATGCGCATACTTGCGCAGGCATAACCTCGGCCGAAATTCGATCGGCGGCGTCCGGGGGCGCGGGCCGCGCTCTCGCGATTAAATACACGCGCAGGCAGACCTCGAGGGGCGGCGGGGAGGGGAGGCGCGGGGCAGGGCGCGGTTTCGGGGGGAGGAGGACGACGAGGAGGGCTGGCGACCGATGATCCGACAAGCGCTGTCGGTTTCCACTGATCGCGCGGTGCGGCTCGCGCGCGTATATTGTGACGCGCGCGCCGGCTACTTTAGGGCGCGCGCGCGCGCGGCCCGTTTCCACTGTCTGATTATGGCTGACACGAGGCGACCCCGCAGCTGACAAACTCGACGGCCCGTCTCGACGCCCTAATCTACTGCTCTCGCCGTCTGTCTCCTCCGCTTCGTGATCCCGCGCGATATCTTGCCGGATTTGTATTACGGGATTTTGATACGTCTCCCGCGGTTATCGATTGAGTTCGCGGCTAATTAATAAGCGAGGGGAGAGGGGCTGATTTAACGCCGCGCGGACGGAAAATCATGCGGGAATTCTTGATGATTTTTGGGACGGGGTAGTAATGCTGACAGGCGGGATGGTTTGCGTTGACGGCGATTTTGCGCTTCGGGCTTTTACGGGAATTTATTATTTTTAACCTGCTGCATTCGTTACACTGGTTTACGTGATGTACATTTTCGAATGTGCGGCCAGAAAAACGCGGCGTACATCAATTAAAGTAAATATCTTTGTTTATTGCGGAAGAATATGAATGAAAAGTTGGAAATAGCTTATAAATATTATTACAATTAAAGGAAAAGTCTCTCGAAAAGCAGACTAGTCCCTCCACCGCGCAACTTGAGCTTTGTTTATCAACTTTAATTATTTTAATTATTCTTATTATTCTATTTTTTAGCGGTCAATTACGTGAAATACGCGTCAGCAGCACTGCCTTGGATTATGGACGTCACTCCGCTGACGAGGGCCGACGCGGAGGTCGGATTCTTGGGCTCGAGCGACCGAAGACGGCAACCCCTCAATAAGCTGAGTATTTTTCTCCTCTTTATTTTTCTTCGCGTCTTCTATCCTATTCAAAAAAAGAATTACGAAGCAGAACGTACACTAAAGTTGATATATTACTCAGGCTCAGTTTCTTATTTTAAAGAAATGAACTAAATGAAAACTGGCAATTGCCGTTTCACCGGCTCAATCAAATACCGCGGCGGCGAACGCAGGGCGATCTTTATGAAGTAAACAATCAGAATTTGTCGAGACAAAGCGACCGCCGCAGCGAGTTCCCTGAAATTAAACGCGCCGGGCCGCGGCTCGTGCAAACGTTTACGGTGTACTGCAAAGAAAAGTATTCCGCCCGCGCAAGTAAATACAGCCTAATTCTGTATGTACGAAAGTATATAACTCCGGCGATATAGGCGCGCGCGGCCCCCGCTAAGTTCGGCCTGCGTCTGTGTGTGCACTGGGCGAATTCCGCATACGGGCGGGCTTATTATTTGCGATTCGGCGCGAATCCGCGCCCGTCGGCTCAATAATTAGCCGGATTGCAGCGGCACGTGTTTGTGCGCAGCGCGAAATCTGAAATTTCGCCAAGTGAGAGGGAGAGAGAGCGCGGGGTTGATATCGCGAGAGAAAAGCGCATGCCGAGCCGCGGCGGCCCGGATAATGATGTTTGTGCTCTCCGCGCGCGTTTCTCTCTCTCTCTCCCCCGAGTGGCTGCGCGGCTGAACAATGGCTAATTAATCGCGCCGGACTTTTATAATATTCGAACTCAGAAAACGCCGTCCCGCCGCTCTGTTTGACGTTATAACGAGTTCGATCGCCGCACAATTATCGGGTTATCGCGCGATCGACGATAATGAGGGTAATTGCAAGGAAATCGCGGTGCGTCCTTCTCTCTCTCTCTCTCTCTCTCTCTGCTCTTGTAGAACAGGCCAGTGACGTTTCGCTCTGAGCTATTAGCGAGATTATTTTCAGGGAAATTATTTTAAATTATCATGCTGAATGCATCGACAGTTATTTGATTTTTATATACGTTTAAACTCGATTTTATTAATTATGGGTTAAGGAATATTAGTTCATTGTAAGAATGAATTTTAATAATTTTAAATAATAACTGGTTATTGTTAATTAAAATCCAAATGGGCTATACATGTGAATAAATTTACGTAAGAATTTAATACCACTGATTTGATTTCTTGATTTGCAGTTCGTTCGACAATGGTTAATTAACAATATATAGATTCTAGCTTCACTTTTGGAGCACATTATTGTTATCTGATTGACTTGAAATATAGTTTCAAATTATTTTAATGAATTTTAAATTTCTAAAGCGTAATAATATATATTTTAATAAATAATAATAGGTTATTCGGTTCATACAAACGAAAATTAATTTTATATAAATTAAACACAAATTATTGTACGAAGAACGCGTAGAATCACTTTTGTAAATAAATTGTGTAAAAGAACAATTTGTAACATGTATATTAAAATATTTATAGCATTTTTCATTCCACGTTTTACAGAATTTAAATATAATTTCCGCTTTAATAGAATTTAAATAAAAATAACCGCATTTCATAAACAATTTAATTACACGGTTCACTCTTTACGCAAGCCTGCTTACGAATCAAATAAATTTACCGAAAACTTCCTTTTGAATGAATTTTTCACATTAAACAAGACTTTTCTAACAAAGCTTTGGAAGTACTTTAGTTAATTAGAACAGTAGTAAATAAATAATAACGTGTTAATTTAATAATGGATCCACTCGAAGATTCTAAAACGCGGAAAAGCTTCGGAAGCTCCATTCACTTACGCACCGACAAAGCTGCAGCCTCCGCACCGAAAAGTAATTAGAATAGAGCAGAAATTTTTTCAAGCAAAAGTCAATTAAAGACTCTCAAACCGTTCCTCCCTCCCCCCCTCTCGTTTCATTATGAAAAGCTTTTAAAAAATAAATCTTTTCTGAAGCAGCGGCCGATCCTCCCACTCCTCGGGGCGGTAAAGCGCCAGAAGAAAGGAGCCCGAGACTTTAAAATCAATCGGCCCGACAAAAGCCTCCCACCGTTCGCAAATTCAAGCGCTCTTGCCCCCCCCCCCCCCCCCCCGTTCCTCGCTCTTAAAATTAAAAGCACCCAGCGACACAGGGAAAAAAGCCGAGAGAGAGAGAGCTGCGAAAGCAGAGAAATATGAAGTTCAATATTTAACGTGGAATAATGGCGCTAATTAATACGGCTTTGTGTTTGCGTTCGAGCATAAAAGCCGAACTGCCGCTGCGCCGAATGCGAGCGGGCGGCTTTCGCGTATAAAGAGTGAAATTGTTGAAAAGTTAGTTTGAATTGTTGCGTGGATTAAAATTTAAGTTTTCGCCGCAGCTCGGGTGGCTGCCTCCAGCGAAGTCTTTTGAATTTTCGCAGCTCTCGTCTCGTTAGTTTAGTTTGTGAAATGGAATTATTTTAGTGTTTTCAATTTCAGGTAAGTGCAGAGAGGATCTTATTTGCAGAGCTTTGTAAAGACGTCTACATAAATGACGTAATTAGTTACAAAAGACATACACTTCCAGCCGTTTAGAACACTTTGTCGGAGTAACTGAAAGATAATATTTAAACTAAAATTATTATTAGACGTTTCGTCTAAATTTCGAGAAACTCGAGAAAAACTCGCGTGTCATAATTAATTAAAATATCCGTCGTAACTGTCAAAATAGCCTGTTCAGCGTTAAATAACACTACTATCCATTTTAACCGTAATTGTCTTCGCAGCGGGAAGGTACCCTTCACTATAGCAAAACACAGGTCTGCAATTACGCTCCAAAATCAACTCCGTCCTTCGTCTGCAGCTCCCGCCGGAGCCTCGAATTACAAAAGCAAATCCATAATGAGATGCAAAAATCGAAACTCAGGACGGTATAAAAGGAAGAGAAAAGTCGCCGCGGCGTGTAAAAAAAGCTGCGGCAGCCGAATCGACGCGGGTTATGGGGGGGGGGGGGGGGGTGGGAGGCTTGAAAC
>JAWWEM010000001.1:6577726-6594124 GCA_035582935.1 Ormyrus thymus
TCTTGGATAAAATAATGAAACTAAAATAAAATTAATTGATAATGTACTGAAAATTATAGAATCATGACGAATTTCTTAAAATTACAATAATAAAATTAAAATAAAACAGAAACATGGAAATACAACTGATGACAGCTGCCGTTCTGCTGTCCTTTGCGCCTATGCGACTTGCGTATGTAGACCTAACCTCCAATCACAAAATCGCTACAAAATTTAAGTCGATCTTACAATGTAGCCGAAGTACTCCAATTACTGTTTCTACAATCGCATTTTTTTTAATTTTTACTTGTAGATATTATTTTATGTGAACACTTGAAGTAGTTAATAAATAATTACGTAAACATATAAATATTATTAATATTACACTTATTAGTATTTTATTAGTATAATAAATAGCTGTTACAAATTTATAGGTTAAAATCCATTGTAGTTGCAAAAGCAGCATAACAAAGTACCAACATCAACTACCACTTTATTTCTATCGTCAACTCGTAATATACTATATACCTATATAATTCACTTATAAAAAACTCAATAAATTTAACAATTCCATAGGATAATAATGAGTCTTTTTAACTTTTTGTCACAAAAATTAAAATATTAATGAAGCATTTACGCCTTTAATAATGCTTTTTGTGAAATTTTTTCTAAATCTTTATTATAATTCTATTTGATATAATAAAAGTAAAAATGAATAAGGAATTTTCAAGCCTCGATGGATCTGTCAAAAAACATCAAAGAGAAAGTTTAACTCCTTACAAAATTGGAGTTTTAGTATATATCAGAATTTATTGCTCAAAATTTATTACTAAAAGTAAAAGTAAGTAAATATTTTAATATTAAGATGCAAATTTTTATAGCATTTTTATAAAGATTTATAATAATGTCATATTTTTCTTTTTAGTTACCATTGAGAAGAAAGATTTTTGTATTTCATCTTTAAGGCTAATACAGGTAATACAATGATCTTTAACACATCATATTTTAAAAAATTTCATGTCTAAAAACATGTTTTCATTGATTGACAGAGTCCAGATTTAGATAAAAGAGGTTTATTCAAAGTAATTGATTCATCAGAATTTTCATTAGAACACTTGAGTGATGAACTTCATAAGGATTTAGATATAATATGTTCAGGAGGTGTCAAAGAACTGTTAGATCTCTTTGACAGTCTTTTAGATTTAATGAAACCTCTAATGGATAATCCACATGTAGCTTTATTAAATAAGCATTCAGTTCTTGGTCTTTATGTTAGGCGAACTATAATGTTGTTTGAAAAATTATCTTTTTTTAAAGTTGTTGCTCTTTATGAAGATTTAAAACATTTTGTCAAAAGAGATAGTGATTTACCTAATACTTCTATGGATAGCATGAGAAATGAATGTATTTTTTTAAGAAAGTAAGTTAGAAAATGTTATTGTATAATTTTTTGTATATTTAAATTTAATCTACTTTAAAGTGATAATGTATGGGGTGGAAGACAAGCTGAATTGTTGGTGGCACAACAGGCTCATGCTTTACTTACAGATGAACACAAAGCTCTACCACCAGCAAAACTTCAAGGTCTTGTTAAAGCTCTTTTGAGCAGTAGTCCATATTATGCAGAAGCAGTATGTTCAAAACTAGATATCATTTTTCTAAATTAACATAATTCTTATTGCTTTAACTAATATCATTTTCTATTTCAGCATTACTTAAGTTATCTCAATTGTTTAAGAGTTGATGAGTATTGTGGTGCTTTAGATAGTTTATATCACTGTTTTGACAGATTAGCTCCTTTAGATAATCGATCTTCATCAGATGATAAATTAAGGACATTTAGATATGCTGCTTTAAATCTTGCTGCTCTTCATGCTCAGTTTGGTTACAAGTAAGAGTTTATAAAATTTGATAAAAATTTTATTCAAAAACTGAATTTATTATACTTTACAAAAATGTTTTTTTAGAGAATTAGCTCATTTAGCTTTAAAAGAAGCAATTATGTTGGCTCAAGAAGCCGGAGATAATGTTTGTTTGCAACTTGCACATTCATGGTTGTATTATCTAGCAGATAAAAATAAGTAAGAATTTTTTTCTTTTTCTTATTAAGTTAAGATTGCAGAGAGATTTTAATTTTTGAATCTTATTGCAGAGGTCCTTTAATTGAAAGATCTATCACAAAAGCAAATTCATTAAAAATGATGCACACTACAAGTTTAGCACTGATTGCTTCTGCACATAATGCTGCAATGGAAGGCAAAACCTCTCAAATGGTTTTTGAGGCAAGTTACTTATTTAAAACATGTTATTTTTCAACAGAAAATTAAGTTTTGAAATCTTTTTCTACTTAGACTCTAATGAAATCTGACGTATTAAATTGCCAACATTCCATGATCGATTTAATGTCGATGATCTATGCGGAAAAAACAGCCCTTTGGGCATATTACGGAAAAACGGAAATGGCTTCTGTGTGTGCTCAGCTATTACTTCTGTTCAACTCAGGAGAAAAAAGACAACTAATGTTTAATGGGCCTTCGACATGTCAGGCCGTTGCTACCGTTGCCAATATTCTAAACGAGATGGGCGAGTACAGTCTAACCAATGTTGTATTGCACCACGCAAAAGAGCGGTTTCCGAATCAACCTAGCAGTAGGATCTGGGCATTAAGTGAGCAATTGCATGAATTTTCCAAGCTAATGAGAAATGAAAAATGGTCAGCAGCTGAAGAAATTGCTTTGCAAATCTCTAGCTTGGATCCTGTTGAAAGTAAATTTAGGTAAATTTACACGGCCTTTATATCATAGAACGTTTTGTTCAGAACTAAAAATAAATTTGAATTTTACAATAGATTAGTGGAAGTTCTTTTTGCAAAGCACGATTTTCCAGAAGCTGTGAAATTAGCTTATGAACTTGAAGCAATGAAAGATATTACTGCACAACAAAAAGTTCGAGCAAAGCTTCTTATTAGTCAAGTAAAATGTGGTTCTATTCATTCTAGCACTCCACAGTCAGCAACCAGCTCACTTTTACTTCTAAATGATGCTTTAGATATAAGCAAAAGCCATAATTTATCTTACTACGAAGCATTAACAAATATGTACATAGTAAATGTGCAGGTAAGTTTTGATTCCCTTTAAAAATTAATGTAAAAAATAGGTATACGTTATTTATAAAATAATTTTTTCAGTTATTATTGCAAATGCCTTTCCAAGCCCTAAGAAACGTCAGGGAGCCAATTATTCGTATATTAGCACACGGCGGATTGTACGATCAAGCTCGGGCTTATATTACGTACGCGAAGTGTTTGACGGCGAATGTCTCGAATCAGTCAAACGAGAATAAAAAACATATGATATTAGAAGCGATAAAACAACTTTACAAAGCGAAAAGATTGCTGGAAAAGCTTGAAGCCAACGATAGGCTTAAAAGCACGTTGTATTTGTTGAGCATTCTGTATAATGAAATAGATATGCACGAAGAGCGTAATAAGTGCGCCTTTGAATTTAAGCTACTGGATCAACAATTCCCCACAGAAAAGAATCATATATTTTTATTTTGAGATATTTGTTGTAAATGTAATAAATTTTTACGAAACAATTTTCTTGTATCTTCTTTTATTCTTTTTCATTCTATTGCATAAAAGGTTGCTAGTACAACAGACTTAAAAATTTAAAAGTCCTAATATATGCGTTATCCCATTGTCACTTTACAGTACATGCAGTAAAAGCTTCAAACGACACGAATTTCTGGTATGAAGCTCGCGCCACAGAAATTATCAGAACATAATTAATCATAACAAAAGTAATTTGCCGAATGAAAATAACTACTGCATCAGCGATTCATCAACGATTAGATATAGCAAAGATTCGAACTAGAGCCGAAGGAAGTTCAACTCGGGCGTTCATTGGCTGAAGATCATCTTTGAGATGATATTGGCGCCACCTTCACTCCTACCTAGGCTGCGATCCGCGAACCAGCCGCGAGCCCGGCAGATTGTTCTGGTCGTCGAGTGACGTGTGCGTCTCGAGATAAATATATACGTCGTGCGGTTATCTATTCAACGAAAGCTTACTTTAGATATTACACTATACGTTTTCTAGCGCAGCAGCACACGATTCACGTTTTTCATCCGAGACAGCAGAAAACGTGTGCCGAAAAACGACACACCGCGACCCCGTACTTTTCACTCATTAATGTGATGTTTTCTGTGGGCAAAAGCGAGGTAAGTAGCCGAATAAGAGGCTTGCCCTATAACTGCTAACACTCAAGACTACCCACGTACACATCGCGCCTGTGTGCAGTGCAACTACACAACAAGTACGCACGGAATGACGGAGAGTTCATGTCTCTCGCTCGCACGTTAGAACACGTTCGGAAAAGTGTCGCGAAAACGCTGTCTCCGTGGGAATTGCTCGGGTTCCGAAAGTTCGAGAGGCCTTCCACCACTGGTTAAAACGCAACAAAAACCTCTACCAGCTTCATGTGTACATAAGGGAGTGTCCGGTGCGCCTTCAGAGAAAATCGAATATTTATCGGCGGTGGCGTAATTTTCTGCGTCGGATTATTCCAGATGTGGGCGCTGAAAAATCTCGGCTTTTCCCCAGGAAGATCAAAGCGGACGTAGACGAAACGTCGAATTCGGGTCAGCACGTTGAATTTTCTAAAGATTTCGACCCTGACGCGTCAAAAATTCTGGAATTTCTAGAGCAGAACTGCTCAGTGCTCAACGTCCGATTTTTTCTCAAAGAACTTTTCTGGTGCACATATGGACTACTGTTCCTGACTGCAAATACTGCCTTGATGTTAATTTGACTTGTGGTGGTGCAGTAATGAGGTTTCAAGGGGTTGGGTTGGATTTGAGGCTCAGGCATGTGTTTGTTCGTCTACAATATTTTTAAATAAGCGAGCTATTTATAAAAGCTGAGAATACGATACTAGTTAATTTAAGTGAAAAATAGATTCATGATTAAGTGGGAGATCTGGAAGGAAAATCTTTTTCACAATCATTCTTCGGACTAATATTTTTAATAGTACTTTGATTAAATATCAATTATTCAATGCAAAGATTTAATAAGTGATTAAAAAACGTGGTTCTCTACCATTAACATTTTTTTTAGTCTTATTTCATTTCAAAATGTTCAAAAGTGTGATTAAACTTAAATGTTTTGTCCCAAAAATTAACTTTTAATAGTTTATATTAAATCTTTTAATCAATTATATTTTTTATTTTTTTAGAATGCCAATACAGGCACCACAGTGGACTGAATTTCTTTCTTGTCCGGTTTGTTGTCATGACTTTGATGTGGCTATTCGTGGACCTATATCCTTAGGATGTGGACACACGATATGCCGCACTTGCTTGGCCAATCTTCATCGCAAACAATGTCCTTTTGATCAGGTTTGTAAAAAAATGATTAATTAACAACTATTATTAATAAAAAAATTCATATCTATTAATTAAATGTAGATTTTTAAGAAACTTAACCTGAAAAATGAATTAATTTTTTAGAGTGCTATTAACACAGAGATTGAAAAGTTACCAGTCAATGAAGCTCTATTGCAGTTGGTTGGTAACTCAGTTCCAAGCAACAATGCAGCGACGACATTTCAAGCTATTTTATCCCCTGAAGATTTTACCCATTACCTTATTGCCAAGCGTTGTATTGAGGAACTTGCATTGTACCTCAAACCATGTCAAGCAACTCCGAATAATGCAACTGGTAAGACTTTTTTACCTTAAGAAGAATAATTAAAATATTTCATACAAAATTTTACAAGATTAATTAAAACAATAATTAATTTTTTAACAGGTATTGGTTTAGTATCTAGACCAATGCAAAGGAAGCTGGTGACTTTGGTTGGATGTCAATTAGTGGAACCAGAAGGAAGGGCAAGGGCAATAAGAGCTGCAAGAAGTTTAGGAGAGAGATCAGTTACAGAGTTAATTCTACAGCATCAAAATCCTCAGCAGCTGAGTGCCAACCTCTGGGCTGCTGTTCGAGCAAGAGGATGTCAATTTCTGGGACCTGGTATATAGATATTGATTATTCTTAAAAATATTTTATTAATAAAATACATTAATAAAAATTAATATATAACTACAATACATACATGAGGAATTATGTAAATGAATAATAAACTAAAAATGAATTAATGTTTTTGTCCTATTAGGTATGCAAGAAGAGGTGCTTAAGCTTGTTCTTCTAGCTCTTGAAGATGGATCAGCTTTATCTCGCAAAGTATTAGTTATGTTTGTAGTCCAACGCTTAGAACCACATTTTCCTCAAGCTTCAAAAACCAGCATTGGGCATGTAGTTCAGCTTCTCTACAGGGCTAGTTGTTTTAAGGTAATTAAGAAAATAGAACGAAATAAATCGAAAAACTATCAAAATGAAGCCAGACAAATATCTCTTAATTTATACATATAAATATATTACATTAGTTTTTAAAAGTACAATACTTTTTCTTATTTCAGGTATCAAAGCGCGAAGGCGATTCATCATTAATGCAGCTGAAAGAAGAGTTTCGTACATATGAAGCGTTGCGACGCGAACATGATGCTCAAATTGTACAGATCGCGACGGAAGCTGGTCTGCGCATCGCCCCCGATCAATGGTCGGCTCTCCTTTATGGTGATACTGCCCACAAATCTCATATGCAGAGCATCATTGATAAGTTGCAAACGCCACAATCATTTGCTCAGAGTGTGCAAGAGCTCGTCATCGCTCTTCAACGCACCCCTGATCCAGGACAACTCAGCAGCTTGAGACCTCAGCTGGAATTACTTGCCGCCATTGATCCTAGCCCAGGTATTTCTCAACCATACCTTAAGCTTTACTTTTTGTCCTACTTCTTTTATCACTTCTATCAAAAATTTATTGAAGTTTTCTTCTCAATGATAACCTTTTAAAAATTCACTTCAAAATAATACTCATATTTTTATTAAATTTTTTGCAGAATCAGAACCACCCTCATGGGCAGAGTGTCGCGCAGCTCTAGAAGCCATAAAAATTGTGGTGAGCGCGCTAGTCGAATTCATTCAGCAACACGGCAATCGAAAATCCCAGGATGGAGCTCACAATGCTGGTCAATCGAAATACAAGGTGAGCATGTGTCGCGACCTAGCGCTCCGAGGATCCTGCCCGCGTGCCACTAGCTGCACTTTCGCTCATAGCGACCTTGAACTCGACAAGTACCGCTCAAAGAACCGCAAACTCAGTACAAGAGCGAATTTGCCAACAATCAATGGCACAGCAGACGCAAAGAACGATAAGACCCTCATCGTCTCGACAGCACAAGCTGGAGTTACCAAGGGCTTTAAGCAGTGCAAGGATGTTGCTAATAATTTCAACAAAAATCATGATAATTCCCATAGAGAGAGTAAGTATCTTTATATTATAACATTCATTTTATTGTCTAGCATAATATAAAAATAAAATAAAAATTTAAATTTAACATATTTAAATATCATTCTATTAAATTAATAATGTTTATTTTTAGATTTTAACCAAATCAATGGTAAAACCAACACAACTTCACACACAGGAATGGTGAATAATGAGAACAATTTCATAGGTTCGCTAACAAACTATATGCTACCGGGAACACAAAACGTTTCTTGCATTATACCACAGAAGGATATACAGTGCGGTCATTACATAATGCCAGCGGGCAATGGACCGCTTGACTATGCTACGGCAAATTTGCATTTGTGGGACCCTTTGCAAGTCGGACCTGGAATGCCAACGGTTTTCCCTAACAATAATAATAATAACAAGAAGCAAAGAACCGCAGCGAAAACTCTTGCAATGCTTTTGCAACGTAAAATGGAAATTATAAATCAACTTGAAAATATCGTAGGAAAACAGGCGGCATCGCAAATGAAAGCAGTATGTTATTTTTCTTTTTGTTGAAAACTTCAAGTAAACTAGTATGTGATAATATAATATAAATATTTTTTTAGAATTACTATGACCTTCAAAGTGACTCTTTGTATCCAAATTTCTCAATCTGGGCAAATGCACCTGCAAATCAATCAAATCCACCTGGAAATATTAACTTCACTAATAATTTCATTTGCAATGATTCCACCATACTTTATGATGACGAATTTGTACCTTTTGATGCTTCATCTGCAAACAAATACGGACCGATATCGAGAGTATCTAAATCTATTTTAAGGTAGTTATATTGTATGATATATTTATAAGTTTAATAGTTTTTATATTTTTGCAGTCTAATGTATATATTATTTAATAGACCGACAAATGGCGTTCAACAAAATGGTTTATATAATGATGGAGTCACAACTTCAATTTCTACCCTTCGACCCGTGCCTGCATCTAGTCCTATAACTTCCCGTTTTTATAATCAACGTAAGTCACCACTTATTAGAAATATAAATCTGATAAAATATAAATTTTAATATAAAATAATACTTTTGATCATTTTATCTCAGCTTTCACTGCTATCGGCACCAATGGAGGAATGCAACAAATCACTAATTCAGGTCTAAACGATGCTTATATTACCCTCAATCGTAATTTGTCAGACACTACTTCGCCAATTCAAATCCCTCGTCAAGATTGCATGTCAAAAGAGTATGTAAAATTTGTTTAAACAAATACGAGATTATAATAAAATTAATGAATCTAAGAAATACGTTTTTGTTTTTCAGCCTCATAATTGAATCTCAAAAAGTAAAACAGCAATTAAAGAGTTTAGAGAAGAAAATTAATGATTTAAAAGTAAGTTTTAAACCCTCATGCAATGAGATTAAAAATCTATTTAAAGTTACAAAATTGTCATTTTTTTTTTATTTTTTGAAAGCTCGCTACCCAAGGAGCAACTTATACTGAAGGCGAAAGATTGGCTCAAGAACTACAAATGATTGAAGCTGGCATCCGAGAGAAAGAAAAGGACGTGTGCAATTGGAGCCCATACAGCAATATGGCTTGGATTCAACCCCCTGTTAATCTTATGACTAATCAAAATTCAAATAGGGATTTCAAGCTTGAAGAGGTGTGTATAAATACATTTCTATTAATTCTTCTTGGCAAAATGAATTTATTTAATTCGTAGTAATTGATAATTTATTTCAATAAAATAACATTTTTTTTACTAAAGGAGGACACGTACGAAACTGACATAGCCAACGACATGCGGGAGTTCGAGCTGCGATGGGAATCTGAATTGCAGGAGCATGAAAAACGTTGGTCGAATGAAGAGGAAGTTAAAAAACTCGCAAGCTCTTAAATATCAAAGTTAACTAGTACGACGTTATACTCTTTATTGCAATTGTTTTCCGCAAAATTAATTATATAGGGAGGTCAGGAGTAAATTCGCGTTTAGGTCGAGTGTTGCTCTACCTTGTTTGTACATAGTTTTGAAAATCCCGGATATTCTATATCATCAAGGTGATATTTATCTATATTTTTGTTTTCATCTCGAAAATTCCGCTATTCTCCATCAAAGTACGAACTTCGTTATAATAATGCAATCTAACCTCAATGAGGTTAAATGTTGGACATAAATTGAAAAATTCGTACTTTCGACGTAGAGTCAAAACGAACAAAAGGAAAAAAAGCGAAACAAAAAAAAACAGCTGTGGCAATTTGGAATGTTAATAATTATTGCATTCTCGAGTCCGGCAATCCTAATCGAAAAAGAGGTTCTCTGACTAGGGAGTATTTCTCCAAAGTCATTGAAAAATAGTTCATATACTCTGAAAAAAGGGAAAAATTGTTTTACAAAAACAAAATGTAAGTGGGTGGTGTGAAGAGAGATTTGTTAAAATTTAACAGAAATTAATCGTCAATGTTTTATAAACATGACAGAGTGTAGTATATTTATTTATATATCTGTGCAGGTAGGGCGAACTCATTGATATCGCTATGATATGTACTGGGGGACGACAAAAACACTCACGTTAATTAACCTGAATTTAAAAGGTTGCGCGAAAATATAGATACGTTTTAAGTAGAGAAAAAACATATAAATGTTGAAAAATTAGTGATAAAAAAGTGTGTCAGAGGAGACCTTGAAATTTCATAATGAGTCTACGTTTCGTGAACTAATGTTTTTTCGAGAGTACTTTTAAAAACGTAAATTTTAAAAGGTTTTTTTCTCACGCGTCTGTTTCTTTATATTTTTAGTTTTACTAAAGCATAAATTTTTATTGTTTTTTATATTAAAACAAAATATTTATTAAGATTAATCGATTTGAGTCTTCAAATTTCAAGGTCTCAATCGCCTCAATTCTATATAAATAAAAAAAATAGTAAAAAAATAAACTACCTTTATGGAAAGATTTGCATATATATAAATATATATATATATATTATATATTATATATTAAAGGAAAAGTACATTTGGGGTGAAACCGTTCTTTGTGCATTAGGCATAATAGTGTTCGCGCACTCGCGGATTCCTCTAAACAAATACTTCTTACGGTCTTGCTTACAAAAATTCATACGTTTATACATAACACACAAGCAAAAATAAAAAAAAAATATTTTTTTTATCCGGGATAAGAAATTCTTTATGTAACGTTTAAGTGTGTGCGCAGATCACGTCAGCGTACGCGTATATTTTAAGAGATTATACGTCGTTACAATATATTATAGATAATAGAAGATATAATATTATATTAATATATTGTAAGATTTATAGTCAGATTTAATATACATTTACGTAGATAAAATAGTCACTTATCGAATACGCAGATACACAATTTCCTTTTTTTCTCGAAGAATGAATTTTTTCGTAATTTATCACAAAAGTAATAACGATGATGCGAAAACGTTTTCGTCGTCATTAATGCGTAAAGAAAGAACATTGTTTGTTGTGCCTAGGAAGGAGCAAAGCATTTCTCTTAATCTATATATGTAAATGAAAAAATATATAAATATATCTAAAGTCGATAAACGATAAAGACTGGTAATCACAATTGCTAAAGAAAAATAAATTACAATTATTTGTAATTTGCAAGAGAGCCCAACAAAGTTTTTGCAGATTCACTAATATTTATTTTCTTTGTTTATTATATTTAAATCGAGTTCGATTCTGCGGACTTTGCTTTTGAGCGAAATATATATAGAGTCACATTGGCTTCCTACGCGTTTACGTATTATAATAGAGATCAAATTTGAAGTAAGATTTCATCGGGCTCTGCATTTTTCTTTGTCGTTCAGTTATACGCGAGGGACAAAAGATTTTTTTGTCAATTCTATCGCAAACTCGCTTTTTACCCTTTTGTTTTTCTGTTATTTCGAATATTATTATTATTAATTCTTATTACGTTTCCAAGTTTACGCAGTTTGTGAATTATTAATCTGTTCGTTTATTTTTTTCTTTTCGTTGGGGCGTATCGCCGCTTTGCGAATAAGGAAAAAAAGAAGAAAAAAACTATCAAATTGGAATTATGTTTTATTTGACTCTAGTTTTTCTTATATGATACATAATGTATAGCCGATTGTATAATGGATTCCAGTTTTATTGGAAGTGTTGATAGACTTTTTACGAGATCACCAGATATTTGGAGATTGGAAAACCGTCGATCGTAAAAGCGTAGGATTATTTTTATACCTTTTTACAGAAACTAAATATGTTCTGGCATGATATTTTATATTTCCAGGCAAATAAAGGTTGTTCATGTATATGTTGCGTAGAAAATTTTTTTGATGTTATCGCTGCCTTTAAGTTCAAATTAATATACATGAAATTCTCATTCTTTCCATATCTGCTTTTATAAGCTTCCAAAAGCACGTCACTATAACTTTTCAATCCTAAAAAGCAGAAATGTTTTGCTGGAACATAATTGATTTCTTGTGACAAAGAGACAACGGTGCAATGACATCCACTTGATTTTTGTCAAATGAAACTTTTTCTTCTCTCTACAGTTGACGAAGTTGAGAAAAGTATAAAATGCATTTTGATAGTCGAAAGAGCGTAATTCAATGAATTGAAAAAACTGTAGCGCGAAGAATAAAGTTTCTTTTTCCGTTAATTGTTTGATTGCGAGAAAAACCATATTTTGAAAGCTTGTTATCGTTCGATTTATATCTCTTGTATTTACGTTTTTCACTTGTACGAATACGTTTCTCTTTCTTTTTTTAATATACCTAAATGTTGCTTACTTTTACGCAGAATCTCTTAACATGGCAAGTACTTGGTCGCTTCACTCACATATCTATTTTTTTTATCCCTGGCGGATCGAATTTTTGTTATTTATATAAACTCTTGTTATACTATTTTGAACAATTTACATTGTTGAACTTCGTTGTGTGCAGAAATAACAAATATAAGTGAAGCAAACTGAAATCTCATAAAGCTTACTAAATTTATTTAGTAAAATAAAAAATTTTCCTAGAAAGAATATGTAAAAAGAGTTCATGACTTTTGGAATTTCTTACTTGCAATATACTCAGAGTTTTACTTAAAATTATATAAAATCATTTTTTTACGTTTTTAGTGCGAAATTAAATAGTATATTACAACATTCTACATTGGTGTCTTACCTAATTTCTATAACTAGATGTAATTTTGCAAATTTTTAAAGAAACAAAAAAGGAAAATATTGAAAAAACATTTCCACCAGGGAGAGTATAATTTATGTAGCTGTATATGCTGAGTAAGTAGACTGAAAAAATAGAGAAAAATAATTAATTAAATAATAAATATAAAAGTAAGGAGGGCTGTGTAAACAATGGGAAGTAAAAAGCGCAGCAATATTGTTTGTGCGAGCTTCAGATTAATTGCATGTTAAACATGTCACTTTATATATGTACGACGATAAATGATACGCGCGTATCCGTGTTAATGGTATAAAAAGTAACAAGAAAAGAACAAAAAAATAGAAAAACCTACACACCAAAATATCGACGCATGAGAAGAAAAATCCAAAAAAAAAAGAAGCAATAGCTCTTTCAAACTGTAATGTACCGGATATTGGTATGTGACGTTGTGAAAAGTGGGATGTACGTCGCTCGACGAAAGATGAGAGATTAATCACCGATCAATACGATGGAATGGTACACTTTTCGCTTTCTTTCTTGACCAGAATCGAATTATTACTATATGAAAAAGACAATGCGTAAATAGCGAATGATTCGTTCGAATGTTTTTGTTTGTGCGAATACTAAGCGGAATTTATGCTGCAGACAGAGCAATTTTCTCTTCGTCACAGAACGGTGCTTATGTTTTTACGTTCAAATTTTTAATCAATAACTTAAGAAATTTAATGTGATTTTTTGATATAGTGATAAAGAACGTACTGTGTACAGAATTTTATAATTTTATTACTGAACGATCTGAAGTACTTTGCTGATGATGGATAGAAACATTGACTCTGTGAGTGAACACAATATCAAATTGCACTATTGCACTCTTTTTATGATGTAAGGAGGAAATCCATTAAAAACAGAACGAACTGCGAAGACGTTTTTCTCACTAGTTGCTACTAATCTAATACGTAAATATTAATTTGTCTTTAATATTTTTGTATTATTAATACAACTATCTTGAAAATAAAAATAAACCCTGATTTCAAGTGAAAAACGTTCTTTTTATTTCTGTACATTATATCACAAAATTTTAAAGGGCTAATGTGATCAAATTTTTTTTAAATATGAATTTTTTTTTATTTTTGAGGCTTTGTTAAACTAATAAAAATAATTCGTTCTTTAAGTTTATATTTGTTATCTTGTTAATTTAAATTAAAATTTTTTAATTTTTGTATCAGATTTTGTATCCTTTTTAATTTTTTTTATTGCAAAATCTATGTGTAAGCAAAATCTTAAGAATTTGAACGAATCATTCGTTTAAAAAATTTCTGAATTATTCAGTGCGTAAAAAGTACGAATAATGTTTGCTCGAACTACTGCCTGAATAAAGAAATGTAATGAGAATATTCATGCATTTTAGCGTTCGAATGCCTTTTAAAACCAACAATTTTTCTATAGTAAAAAGTAAGTTTTAGCGACGATTTTTGCAAGAGCAATAATAATAATCGCGCTTTAAATTCAAGAAATGAATTCTGTAATTTTCAATATAAAGATTATCGCAGCGAATTTATGTAATTATTCAAACAAAATCAAGCAAGAAAAAAAAACTTTTTATTTATATTTAAGGACATCTTATTTTTAAAGAAAACCTTAACTAAAATGAGCGCAAAGATAAAAAAAGTCATTTTTGTACAAGGCAAAATGTAACAATCTTGATCGTACTTCGTTCATGAGCCTTTCGTCGGTGCGATGAATCTTCGTTTTTCTCGCATTTTGGAGTAAAATTCATCTTTTCTGTATTTTCTTTGCAAAAATGTAATATGATCGAAAGTGTAATATATTTATATACTCAATACGACTTGCCTTTCAAGTTCATTTACATTTCATCCATCAAGAATTATCTTTGTTTTCTGATTATTTTGTATTATGTACACTGTTGATCCCCTGATAATAAATTATCTAACTAACAAGTTTACTTGAAGTTGTAGCATCCTTGATACATGAGACAAACAAATCTTTATGGAAAGAAATCTTTTCTAATTTTTCGATTTATCAAAAATTGACTAAAAATCTACAAATAATTAAGTATTTGTAATGTTGAGCAGAAACTTTTTGAACTTTACAATTTAACCATTTTTATAAATTTAACTAAATTTGTATCATTAAATTTTTTTATTCTTTTGTATAAGATAAGAATTAAAAGATTTTATTTATTTACAGCACATTAGAAGTTGAAAAATCAAATTAAAAATGTAGGCGTTGTATGAATCATTGTTGCAATGAATCATAGCATAAAAATGAAGATTTGAGCTTGATGAGCTAAAGGGTACTGGAAGTAGCGCATTTGAGTTCAATCCCATTGTTTGCAGCTCTAAAAAATTAATAATTTAATTTATTTATTTATTGCTAAATTAATCATATTATTCAGCAGTTCAGTAACGTAATACAACGTAAGCGTCGAAAGTATATAATATACTGAAATATATAAAAATTGTAGCTTTCTACAGTACCAGCGACAGATGTCGCTGCGCTCGCGCAATTTCCAAATTTCCAGGAACACGTACCAGTGAACCTCGCGCTTTCCGCGCTCTTCGTACTTGGCACTTTTGCACTAGGCTGTGTGCTCGCGAAAAGTTCGTGCGCGCGTAAATCACGCCAAGACAAGAACTCAGTCAGCTCGTCCACGAGTCACCGACTTCAAAGCCAGCAGCCAACTCGGTATCGACACACCTCCGGATTGCTCGCGCATCAACTCAAGGACCTTACGGGCGGGAAGCCCACCAAGGTGAGTATCGTCGTCGTCATGGTCGTCAAGAGCTTGACAATACGTGTCTCTCCTTCTAGAGAGAGAGAGAGAGAGGAGCACATAGTGCCGGCCTCTTCGACGCACGAGGCCTGGTTTCTCGCGGTGAAAGTGGGACAGAACTATAAGGTGAATGCTTTCTTTTCCAGTGGCTTTGCGCCGCTGGAGATGTCGATGGAGTGTATGAATGAATCTTGCGAATCGATGAAGGGTGGCTGGAACGTACCAGAGGCCTTTAACCTATGCAATCTTTCGCGCTCCCATTTTTTAGGAATCACAGTTATTAATACTGGCCACTGTTCCTGGCGCTCGAGGACTCGGATTATTTGCCAACTATTTCTCTTCGAGTAAATTGCGTATGTTTTTCGAAAGTTTTGTTCTTGCGCTTTTTCGAAAAGCTGATGTTTTACTGTTTTGTAACCTACAGAAAACTCAACGTTTCCCAGAAACCGCCAACACCCTCCACTCCCCGTAATTTCGTTTCGTTAAATAACGTCCTGCTAAAAATCAATAACAGCAACAGAAAATCTCTCGAGTCAAAGGTGTATCCCTCGCGTTGAAGAAAATTGCCCGCAGTCGAGGAGTCAGCATGGGAAAAAAAGCGCATGTGCGCGCGCGCTCGTGCAAGAAAGGAGGACAGCTGCAGTGCGGAAACCGGAGTCAGAAAAGTGCGCGCGCGAGAAGCGTTCAATTTTCCCCGCCCCCTCTGCCTGCACTTCTTCGGCGATTAATTTTCCGACAGATGCGTTGTGCCTGCTTGATTGTGTGCCGTTGTTCGTGCTCGCCTGACCATGTAGACCCTTCGATCTCTCTCTCTCTCTCTGACACGTGCGTTTTTAACTGGAGGGCATGCAAATAATGTAGTGCCCAGTGGGCGAGGTTCATTTTTTCTTTTTTTTCACTTTTAACATTTGGGTAAAATTTTTCTTTTGTGAAAAGCGTTTTTAAATTCTTAGTTTAAACTTTTTTCGGTAATAAATAACGTAGCCTTTATTTCAAAAAAACTTTTTTAAGATCTAACTGAAAAATGTCAGTTATTTGAGAACTCTGAACATTCCAAACTAAAAATGTTTCACAAAGTTGTTTCAAGGCCTCAAAATATTTTATTTATTT
>JAWWEM010000001.1:6614730-6628695 GCA_035582935.1 Ormyrus thymus
TTTCACAGAGCCGCGACCGAACGAACGATCCAAAATTTCGGTGACGTCGCGGGGAAGAATCGAGATAAATTCATAGCTGCTCTCTCGGCCGTGCGTCAGATGGAAAAGCCCGCGCGGAGGGCTCGAGCCGCGACGTGACGCAGGAGGCGCGACACGGACGCGTGAGAGAGAGAGAGAGAGAGAGAGAGAGAGCGAGCTTTCCGGCCGCGCTCGCCGGCGCTTGCTTGGCTTCCTATATTCGCTCGCGCCCACCAGCTTTTTTTTTTTTTCCTCTAAAAATACCGCGCCTCGGGGCTCGTCGATCGGCCGCGATTTAAAGCGCGGCCAGATCTCCGCGAGCGCGCTTGGCTCGATTACATTTCTTTCGCATTGGCGAAATGACTCGCGGCTCGCCGCGCGGGAATGCCGGTTGCGCAACCGATTCGCATATTTCAATTTCTGGCGGCAGGTCAAGTCTCTCCCGTCGCGACGCGCGTACATAACGAGAGGCGGGAGGGCGGGAGCGAGAGCGCCCGCAGCTTTAGAACACACGCGGCCGATATGGATTTTCAAAAAGCTCGACCTCGAACTCTGAGCGGCTGGCGAGTGCAGCGCATGCACTCGGCACGTGCGGCTGACATTGGGCGCAGCCCCAAAGCTCTCTCTCTCTCTCTCTCTCCGCTCCGCCTGGCGGGCGGCCGAGCCGAGAAGCGCGGAGCTCCTTTAGTCGCCGCTCGACGTCCTGCCTCGCCGGGAACCCTTTCGCGCGTACATGTACACCTCCGCGCGGCCGACATGGACACCCTGGACAACATCGACAGCGATCTGTGGCTCGAGATTTACGTCAAGTTAAGTACCAACTGCGGCCAACCCCCCTGCCTCGCACCTTCCCGCGCTTTTTCGCGGCGCGGAGACGCTGCAATGCGGAGACCGGGGATGCTCCGATCGATTCTTCCGCTCTGGCTTCCTCGAGTGGCTCGCTGTGAAAGAAAGAAAAATAAAGGGCAGCTCGGTCTCGAGCGGCTGTCAAACGCAAGGCCCTCGAAATTCGAAGGCGTTACGTCACGCGCGCTCGGCGAATATAGCTCGCGCGACCGGTTCGCTCTGACACGGGCCAGATTTTTAAATCCCCGTTCGCCAGGGCAACCCGGCGAGCTGGTCGTCCGCTCCGCGATGAATCGTCGCGCGAGCGAGCTCGGGAGCTTTTCGACAGGAGCGATAAATCGGGACTGTCCACTGTGCGGAAGGAGACAATGTACTTTCGAAACGGCTCGAGGAATGCGACAGCGACGCTCGCGGAAGCTGATTGCGTCATTTTTATCAGATCGCGATCTCTTCGCAGATATAACAGTCCGACGAGTTACATTATGATTCGCAAAAAACGAAGCGGAAAATTTCAAAGCAATCGAAAGGGCTACGCCGGGCCGTTATGGTTTCCCATCTTGATTGGCTGGATTCGCGCGGCTTCTCGAAGGATCGGGGAGCGTTAACGAGGCCGCGATAATAGAAACCCGGGGATGTAAACATCTCTCGCTCTCGGCCCCCCCCCCCCCCCCCGCCGAAACTCGAGTGTTTACCGAGGCACGCGACAACGCGAGGCGCGAGGATGACGTCTTTTGATTTTTATTCGAGTCGGCAATCAATTCGAACTGTGCAAACAGCACTTCGTCCGCAAACGTTCGCTTCGACTCCTCGTTCGGCGGATGAGATCTGCGCGAGATCCACCGATGTATCGTGATTTAATATCTAATCGTAGATCATGAAGTATCTCTATCGAGAAGTGGCAAAAATGGGTATAGCTCGTTTTTCGATCGTCGGCTCTAGTGGACAATGCCAAAAGTCTGACGATCCTTTGAATAAATTGAATTTTAACTCTGCAACGAGCCAGAGAGCTCCTTCGCAAGGACGTTCGTAACGTTTTCCTTCATTGTTTTAGCGGCGCTCGTAAAAAAGGATTTATCTGTCAAGGATTTACTTTGAGGCGACTCTTTATTGCTTTTTTAAACGGCTGTATCGTTAAAAGGATCTCGGAGCTTCGGCGATTTCTTTTGCCGGTTACGAAATCGCTGAAATCGACTAGAGCGTCGCGATGGCCACTTTGAAGAGCACCGTAAATTTTCTTTTATCGTGGCAATAGTTAAAATCAGAATGACAAAGTAGGCCGAGCTCTGTTTTACTTGAAAAAAATACATTGTAACGAATTTTAAAAGGTGCCGCAGTCATTCATCGTCAACTCCATAATACGCAGCGGGTTATTCCGCGATCGGAAAACAAAAAAATTGAACCAAGAAGAAGCATTCAAATTCGAAAGATTGTTTTGTTCCTCGCCTAATAGGCGCGATTGTTAGCCACGCAAATACAAGCTGCAGCCGAGCAAAGCATGAGCGAACTCCATCAGCCGCGCCAGCTGATCGCCCTCGGGCTCCAGCTCGACAATGTCAAATTCGTGCGCTAGCAGGTCCCGGAGCTTGAAAAAGCGCTCGAGAGCGAGGAAATTCTGATGGGAGCATGGCTTCTCTTTCTGATTACAGTATATGGACATTGGCGAGGACATCGGCGTGCCGGATGACTTCACCAAGAGCGAAATGGTCTCCGGGATGTGGTGGCGGCACCTGCTCGCCGGCGGCGTCGCCGGAGCGGTGTCGCGCACCTGCACCGCCCCCCTCGACCGCATCAAGGTCTACCTGCAGGTGAGTCGCGGCTTCCGTCGAGCTCCGCCTCGACCCTTTGGAGGTTAGGGGAGCTCTCGCTAACTTCTTCGGACGTCTGTCGTTTCGCAGGTGCACGGCTCGCGGCAGTGCAACATCATCAGCTGCGGCAAGTACATGTTCCGGGAGGGCGGCGTCAAGAGCTACTGGCGGGGCAACGGCATCAACGTACTTAAGATCGGACCGGAGACGGCCCTCAAATTCATGGCCTACGAGCAGGTCAAGCGGACGATCAAGGGCGAGGACAGCCGGGAGCTCAGCATCTACGAGAGGTTCGTCGCCGGCTCGATCGCCGGCGGCGTCAGCCAGTCCGCGATATATCCTCTCGAGGTACGTTTTCTCGTCTCTGCTCGCTCCTTTTGCGAATTCGCACTCTAATTTCTGGGCTCTGCTCGGCCGACTGTGCAGGTGCTGAAAACTCGACTGGCGCTCAGGAAGACGGGGGAATTCAACGGCATCCTCGACGCGGCATCTAAAATCTATAATCAAGCGGGCTTGAGAAGCTTTTACAGAGGCTACGTTCCTAACCTCATTGGCATTCTGCCGTACGCGGGGATCGATTTGGCTGTCTACGAGGTTTGTTGGCCCCCTTTTTTTAATCGATCGAAGACAGAAATCCGAGAGAAAAGAAAAACGTCAATTGGGGACTTGCTTGCTTTGCAGACGCTGAAGAACAACTACATACGCACGCACGAGAAGAACGAGCATCCGGCGATCTGGCTGCTGATCTTGTGCGGGACGGTGTCGAGCACTGCGGGCCAGGTATGCTCGTACCCGTTGGCTCTAGTCAGGACGCGATTGCAGGCCCAGGTCGTGCCGGTTTACGGCCAAACGAACATGGTCGAAATATTCCGGGACATCTTGAGGAGGGAAGGCGTCCGGGGACTCTACCGGGGTCTCACGCCCAATTTCCTCAAGGTAAGCATCGTCGTTTTAAATGGACTGTGATTTTCATTCGAAGAACCTGCTTAATATGGCCTGCTCTCTTTTCAGGTTGCACCAGCAGTATCTACCAGTTACGTCGTCTACGAATACGTCCGATCGGCGCTAGGAGTAAACATGACGTGATGAAGATATTATTTAGGGTTTATAATTTTAATTAAATTATTCTGTAATTTTACGATAGGAACCTACAGTAATAATGCAAAAGTTAAACAAAAATAATTAAGCGCTGAGAAAATTGCGCGACAGGCATCAGTATCTTTACGATCGGCAAAATTCAATCTGCGAACACAAAAAGGAAAATACCGCAGCGTTTCTTCTTCCCAATTAATTCTAATTAACTCAATTTATTTATTGTTATACAACGTATAAACTTTATCAAGCCTTTGCGACTTCTTATAACCGATTTAGGTACTATATATTTTTGCAAAGAGCGTATAGGAAATCATTCTGACTATGACGAAAGAACGATTGTTAAAAAGCGAGAAAGTGCTAGTAAAGTTAACTGTACGAATGGAAGTGAAGTGGAAAATTGAAACGCGTACCTTTTGGAATAGCTGGGAAAGGTTTATTTTATGCTATCGGTCAGTTTTAAATTTGCTTTTTTTTGTGCAATCGCCTTTTTATATTTTTAAGTTAGAATTAAGTACGACAACGAAACTTTTGCACTTGCGCAATTCTGAAAAAAGTGCAAAGCTCGAAAAGCTTTTTAACAGCACTTTACAAGTTTCTAGCTATTCCGAGAGAGAGAGAGAGAATAAGAAAAAGAGAGAGCGAGAGAGAGAGAGAGAGAGATCAAAATGAATGAGTTCGAAATGAGATGTGAAAATAATTCAAAGTAAATCCCGTACAACATGCTTAAGAGGATCGACTGATTTTTGCTTGACAGTTGATAACGTAATAAGTAGTACGATCGAGTTATACTTACACTGTGATAAGTATGATTATAAGATTTTAAAAAAAATAATTCAAAAGTAATTGGTGTACAATTCAACAAGCGATGTCTCCTGTCTTGTAAAGGCACCCTTCCTTGAATTGTATGCAGATTTAATTAATTAAGCGAGTTCTTTAATCTCGTCATAGTCCAAAACGAAAGGATTAAAGATTTATTGACCGTTTTAAAGGTCATTAAAAATATTTAAAATATGCCCGATCGCGTTTAATGCGTTCGTTCAAGTAACGCCATTCATTCCTTAGTTAAAGAAGAGAGGAAATCTTGTAAACTAACAAGTTCTTGTACATTGTAGTTAGAAAGATATTTATGTTAAACACACGCGTCTCGAATCTCGCTTGTGTAGTCTTTGATCAAAGAAATTCTGAGCGATAATTTGAAAAATTCTGCGCGAGCTTTTGCGATGATAGTTTCACCTGGCACTCTCGATTGCACCGTAAAAAAGGCCGCAGAATAAGTTTTTCAAGCTCTTTCTTGATTAATGTAATGATGATGTGAAAAATATAGACGACTCGTTACATTATGAACCAGTTGTGTACACGAAAGAACGAAAGAAATTTCTTTCGCAAAAGTATTCGAAATTCAAAAAAGTAAATTTAAAAATATAAAGTTTCAGTATACATAAAGTTGCGAAGATCACGTTTTAGCTTTGCAGGACTGAAGAATTATTATACATGACTTTAAATGAATTACAGCGAAAACGAGTCGATGACTTTTTCTAGTTCTTTTTTATGGCTCTGTGTCTGAATGTATATTAATAGTTTTTTTCTATGAATAAATGTAATTTATTGACTCTTCACAAATATTTGTTTTTATCGTTATTTCTTGATTCCGTAATTGAATATAGTACTTAAAAATCGACACTTATGAATTTCCTTAAAAAAATTAATTCAAGAATATTTTTTAAGCAACATATATTTAAAACAATGCACAATCATACTCATAGGATCATTTATACAAGTTTAATATATTACTTATTGTAACGAAAGCAACTATATCGTTATTCATTTTGGAGGATCAAAAATAAATTCATTCCTTTGAAACTTGTCCTTTTTAGTTCATTCAGTCTCGTAGATCATGCGCATTAAAAATACATAACAAATATTTTAAAAAAATATTTAAAAAATGAAAAAAAAAAGATTATTTTTATCACAAAACCAACTATTTTAGATTACTTGTGTTTTGTTATTCTTTACAATTGTGGAAGCTTATAAAGGTATAGATAAGTAATTTAGTCATTTTTATAATTCGTATTTCGTTTGTGTATTTACAAGCGAAGCAACACAGGATCTCACAGTTCGACCTTAATAATAACAGATCTAAATAAATTCGTCATGACAACAATTGATAAATGTAAAATTTGATCGTACTTGTGCTTAAAAAGCTTATATTTTTTATTACTATTTTAATAGTAAACAGCCTCCAGAATTGGGCAACTCATTGCTAAAGTAACAAATAAAATCTTTATGTAGACCTGCCTCGTTTGTTAAGTACTTTTCTTTTCGAAAAAATAACAATTAGGCCGTAAAACCGATGATATATCGTACGGGTGAAAACACCGCACTTACTTTTGTTAGCGGCTATGCATTTAACACTTTTCAATATATTAATTGCCTACCTATCTTCTTTCTTCTTATTCATTTTATCTATATTATACAAAAATTATCGTTTACATAAATGTATAAAATCAGCAGCCTGATGAGTGTAGTAGAATAAGTTACAAAGTGGAATGTAATATTTCGCAGTGTATGAGCAAACTATAAGCCTCCTGCAGCATCCTTATCCAGAATCCAGTAAAGAGTTCCTTGTAAAGGCTGTACTCTAGCTGCTGGTAAGTTTTCTTTATCTTTTAAAATGCGCTAAAAAGAACAAATATTGAGTTAAAAACAATCATTTCTTTAAATATTTTAGCTTTTATAAAATAAAAACTTTTTAATTATAAATTGTATTTTTAATTGTTTAAAGTAACAATTTTTTAAAGACTCACTTTGACCATTTCTTTTTTGCTTGCACCTGTTGCAGCAAAAATACAGGCCCTGGCATTGTTGATTACTGGGAAGGTCAGTGTGATTCTTGATGGTGGTGGCTTGGGAGAGTCATTTATAGGGCACACCCATAAACTGGTTTCTTCTAATAATCGATGATGAGGAAACAATGAACAAGTATGACCATCTGGCCCTACTCCAAGCAATAGAACGTCAAACCTTGGAACACTATCAGGTGGAAAATACACAGACATTTTCTTAATATAATCCTTTGCTGCTTCTTCCGCTAAAAGATGCATTCATCATTATTAATCAAATTTTTCAGCAAGTAATTTATTTTATGACTTGCTCTATTAATTAAACAATTATATATTGGAAATGAAATTTTTTTTTACCTGAGAGATCAGGATCAATCTTGATAAACTGATCTTCTGTAATAGGAACTTTTCCAATTAAGCTGGCTCGATACAGTCCATATGTTGACTCCCCATTTTCAAAAGCAACAATCCTTTCATCGCAGAAGAAGAATCTCCATTTGCTCCACTCAGTAGTGATCATCGGAACAGCTTCCGAAATGAATTTCACCATAGATCCACCTTATCCAATAAGAAATAAATTAATAACCAGAGTAAACTCTATTGAAATAAATCATCATGGAAGGACAAGTTTAGCGATTTAGAAGACACTTCCCAATAACAATATAACGAATTTATCGAGTTTATTGCATCATCTCGAAAAATCAACATTACAACTATATGCATTACAAAAGCTTAACCTTAAATGCAATTTCTTGAATTATGTTAATTACTTTCTCTCATACTGAAAATCCCGTCAAGATTCATCTCTAAAAAGCTCTGGCTTAATAAACTTCGGGTTCAGATTGGGAAATCGCAGGGAATGAATAAAAACGAGAAGCTTACCGGATAAGCCAATTTTGAAAATATCCTCGCTCTCAATGGCCTCGTTCGCGCATTTCTCGAGGATTGCGGTAAGCCGCTGCACCACGCCTGCAGCGTCTGGCTCAATTAGTATCTCCGACATCGCTTGGCGGATCGACCACAAAAGAAGGATGCAACAAAGTAATCGCAGAGCCTTACAACAACGAAAGCGGTTTTTCAATGTCAAGCCAGCCGTTCCACCACTAGCAGCACCAACCATGGAAATGATCAGTGCTTTTTTCCTGTCAACTTTCAACACTTGCTCGCCTCATTCTTCCTCGCACCTGCAGAGGGCTCACTGTTTTTGCGCGAATCTCCAGTTGTTTTTGAAATACTCTTACACACAATTGATTAAGCTACATTCCTATCTTATATTAAAAAGGATACTTCAATTAAATAATCGAGTTGGAATTTTTTAATCAGCTGTTAAAAACAGATTCGATTTCTTTAAGAAGAAAGCTCGAAAAATCATTTGCTTTGACAATTTGTATATATCTATATATAGAAAAGAAAAAAAGACAAGCGCCATCTGGAATTTGTTTGCATGGCAGATACATTGAGGTTAGTTTAAACTTCAAACATCGTAGGTATTTAAAAAGGTTTATGATAAGAAAGTAAATGATAAAAGTTTTTAAAAATGGTTGTAAATGACAATGATTCTGACAACGGCAAAGTTGCTGGGGGGCTCAGCTCCTTTAGAGAAATCGACGAGATCAATCATCTAATACAACAACTGCAAGAACCAGATTTACCTCTCAGGATAATAGAGAGGAATCAGGACAGGTTCTGTTTCATCTTGAAACAATATCAGGATCAACCTCAACTATTGGATCCTTATTTGGAAGGTTTTTTGACTCCACTAATAACTTTGATAAGAACAAAAACTGAATTTGACTATTTAAAACATTATGTTTTCAAATACATCTACATAATAATGAGCGTAAAGACCTACAAAAAAATTGCCATTTATCTGCCACACGAGGTGACAGACTTCAAACCTGTATTAGAGATGCTTGAAAAGCAGGATATTCAGGATAAAGATAATTGGCAGACCCGTTATGTGCTGCTGATATGGCTTTCAATTATATCAAAAATTCCCTTTGCATTATCCAGACTAGAAACTGATGAACCAACAGAAACGGCAAAGCAGACAATGACTCTGAGAGTTATAGAGATTTGTAAAAAGTATTGTTCATCAAAAGATTCCTGCTTAACAGCAGCAATATTTTTGGTAGCAAATTTTTTGACTAGATTTGATGTTAAAGAGAAATATTTGGATGAAATGATTATGTGGTGCTTAAAGAATTGTAAAGGGGATCAATTAAATCACAGGCCACTAGCAGTAATTGCATCAATTATTAAACATAGTTGCAGAGATGACATTGGACCTTATACTCAAATGATATTAGATACAATTTCAGAAAATAAGTTACATGAAAGTTCTGCAGATTTGGTTAGAAAATTCTCTACAAAAATTATTCAACGCTTGGGAATGACTTTATTAAAAGCAAATGTTACTCCCTGGAAGTACAAAAAAGCATTTAAAACTATAAATCTACCTACCAACTTAACTGAGAGCAGCAGTCTTGAACCTTTGTTTGTAGATAATGAATTTTCTGTAGTTGAAAATGAAGATCACGAAATTCCTCCTATTATGGAAGATATTCTTGAACATCTAATTAGAGGTTTGCAGGATAAATCTATAGTTATTAGATGGTCAGCAGCAAAAGGAATTGGAAGAATAACAGCTAGGTTACCAATTGATTTAGCTGATGATGTTCTTGGCTTTGTCATTAATTTATTTTCGTCTCGTGAATCTGAAACTGCTTGGCATGGAGGATGCTTAGCTCTTGCTGAATTGGGAAGGAGAGGTTTACTGCTACCATACAGATTAAAAGACATTATTCCTTTAGTTGTTCAAGGTTTAGTTTTTGATGAGCCAAGAGCTTATGGACCTGTTGGTTCTATAATCAGAGATGCTGCATGTTTTGTTTGTTGGTCCTTTGCAAGAGCTTTTGAACCACATGTATTTGGACCATATGTATATGAAATTGCAACAGCTCTTTTGATAGTTACTTGTTTTGACAGAGAAATCAATTGTCGTAGAGCAGGCTCTGCAGCATTTCAGGAAAATGTTGGAAGGCAAGGAAACTTTCCTAATGGCATTGACATTGTTTCTGTAGCTGATTACTTTGAAGTAGGAGTTCGTAACAATGCATACTTGAAAATAAGCGTACATGTAGCAAAGTTTGATGGTTACTTAAAACCATTGGTGGATCACCTTGTAAAGAGAAAAATAACACACTGGGATGTAGCAATTAGAGAACTTGCAGCCAAGGCTTTACATAATTTAACAGAACTTGATCCTTCTCACACAATTAATGAAGTGCTTCCAGTATTATTAGGCTACATTGACTCTATTGATTTATTTGTCCGACATGGTGCTATTCTTGCTATTGCAGAAATTCTCATTGCACTGCATAAAACATTGAATACAGATATAAAAAATATAATTAAAGCAAATGATTTAGATAAAATTCAAAATATAGTATCCACATGCCGTACTCGTGGACAATTAAGAGGACTAGGTGGTGAAATTATAAAACAAGCTTGTGTAACACTCATAAAAAAGTTTGCCATTGTCCATTTTCATGTAAGCTCTGAAGCAGTCATAAATGATTGGCAAAATTTGTTGGAAGAATGTTTAAGTAATGAAGTATCTTCTGTTAGAATTGTATCAGCTGAAGCACACACTGAATTTTTCACTGAGTACTATTTCTCATGGTATCCTCATGACAGGCATGCTATTATTAGTAGGTATGTGAATAATCTTGAATCCACTTGTCAGACAAGCAGAGTTGGTTTTGCTCAAGCTATTGGTCATTTTCCAGAATGTGTTTTAAAGGAGAAGGGAGAAGAAATATTTAAAAAATTAATACAGTGTTGTTATATTACAAAAGACACATTATTATGGGCTGAAAGTAGAAAAGAAGCCATGAATTCTTTAAGAAGAATATGTGAAACTTTAGGCTTACTAAAGTCTGAACTGTGGAAACCATTCATAAATGATGTGTATGAATGTCTTTTTAGCGGACTTGAAGAATATACAAATGATAGTCGAGGTGATATTGGTTCTTGGGTAAGAGAGGCTGCTATATCAGGAATATTGACATTTACAAATTTAGTTCATGATGCTGGCTTTGATTCCATACTAACTCAAGATTTGATGACAAAAATCATTGGTGGCACATCTCAGCAAGCAGTTGAACGTATAGACAGGACCAGGGCTAAAGCAGGATCAGCATTTAATTCTTTGATTCACAGTGAGCTACCTAATATTCCATATCAAGAAGAATTAAAAAAACTATTTTCAGATAACAATGATAATGGAAAATATATAGACTGGAAATCAGAAAGTGAAACATTTCCACTTTTTATTCAAATGTTATCATATGCACCTTATGTAAAACACCTTTTAAAAGGAATCATATTCAGTGTTGGAGGTTTATCAGAATCTTTGGTAAAACATTCTAGTATGTCATTATTCACATACCTTCAACAGCAAGATAAAGAAGCTTTAAGTACTCTTTGTCAAAAAATTTGTGACCTATTTGAAGTTTCTCATGGAGATGATCGTATGATATCGGCGAGTTTGGCTTTCCTCGACCGTTTGTTCAGCTCAGGTTGCATTCAAAGTATTCTAGATGATTCTGAAAACGATATACCCCGACGAATTTTAACTCTCCTTAAAAAAGAAAGCAAAACAATTACTGCTACTCAGCCTCAACTAAATAGTGTGAAAATTTTCTGCCACTTATTGCAAGTTCGTGGATCTGTAAGCAAGGGTGCCTTTTCACAATTAAGCATTTGTTTGTGTCATAAATTTAAGTTTGTTAGAAAAGCTACAGCTTCTCGCCTATATGAATCTTTGACTCTGCATGGAGATGAAATGGATATAAGTGAAGAAGATTTGGCTATACTTTTATTTAAATTAAATACAGTTGACTGGGAAAAACCTGTAGAGGAACTAAGACCAATCAGAAATGAATTGTGTGAAATTATGAAATGTCCTATACCAATAATACGATCAAAAGTTAAATAATGTTGTAATTCTTTTTTAGTTTTATTATTATCAAGAGATTATTAATAATTAAAGTCATTAATTTTATAATATATAAGTTGCTCAAATGCTATTGATCATCAGTAATATGCTTTTGTAAGTTTTTATTTATTAGTAAAGCATACATTTTTAAAAATTTATTAAATCTTATTATTTTATTAATTCTTTATAACTTGTTTCAGGAAATGTACTTTGAAAGCAAAATATAGTATTGAAGATTAACATAATATTACTAACACCAGTGAACTGAAATGGACCTTTCAAAATTTAATATTGAAAACGTTCCCTGTCGGAAAAACCTGGTAAAATGGTGCAAATACACACATATAACCCGATACCGGTATCGGGTTATATGTGTGCATTTGCACCAATTTTACCAGGTCCTTATAAGGTTTTATCGGACTTTTTCAATAGGGTTTACCATCAAAACTTTTATCAGTCAAATATAAAATTATAATAGTATTTTGAAAGAATAAGGTTTACTAATATTTCTTATAAAAACGAAAAAAGACTGCAAAGCTCAAACTATTAAAGTAAAAAATTTTAATAAAAAAAACCTAGTTGTATAGTATTGTAAAATATTTTTTATAACGCTTTTAAATATATATTGTTTAATCATAAAATAATGGCTTTATTTCTTACTCTTAATAACAGAAAATATTTTTTTTTTTTTGTAAAACAAAAATTTTCTTTTTCTTTTGCCAAAAAAAAGACTAAATCAGTAATACAGGAAAATAATTTCTAACTATACATAAAGCAATTTGAAAATTCTTAAAAACTACCGTTAATGATCAAAATTTGCTAAAGATATATGTATACTATTAAAATTTACATAAAATTTAGAACAATGAATTAAAGGGAAAATTATTTTATCAATGAACTAAATTATAAAAAATTATTTTAAATTAATTTATTATTTTAAATTTAAGAAGTTATTGTTACAAATAGGCTTATGTGCAAATGCTTATTAGCTTACAATCACGTTATTGCATATCGAAAAAAACGTAGCAATTTTTATTATACAACATTTTTCTTTTTTTGTGTAATCTCTAATATAAATTATAAATTTGATTTGATGTTAAGTGGTCTTAGGAACTGGAGCATATGTATAGAAATAATAAAAAGTTTGATTTATTATATACATTATAGTCTAAAGTTGTACAGCAAAAATGTGTCTTTTACAAATTTTTAACTGATCCTTTTACTATTTTTACATCATCAATTGGTCTATCATTTTTGTCAGTTTCTACAAGTCCTATTCTTTTAACAATCGTCATGCCAGATTGAATTCTCCCTAAAATATAAAAGAATGGCAATATTTCAAAAATGAGTTATAAAATTTAATATAAAAGTTATTACCAAAAATGGCATGTTTTCCATCCAACCATTGTGTTGGAGCTAATGTGATGAAAAACTGTGATCCATTTGTGTCAGGTCCAGAATTAGCCATTGATAAAATTCCAGCTCCTAGAAAAATTTTAAATTAAAATCTGATTTTAATTTGGTATAGTGCATAGTGCATATTAATTAATTTAGCACCTGTGTGTTTCAGATCATCATGAATTTCATCATCAAAACATTCTCCATATATAGAAGTTCCTCCTTTCCCAGTTCCTGTTGGATCTCCTCCTTGGATCATGAAATCTCTAATTACTCTGTGAAACTTTGTGCCATTATAATAACCCCTTCTTGCAAGTTCTGCAAAATTTCTGCAAGTTATTGGTGCATGTTTCCAGTATAATTCTATAACTATCTCTCCCATTCTATAGTATAAAAAAATTAATTAGAAATATAAATTGATATTTAATTAAACCTTTAATTTATAACTTACGTTGTTTCCAGAGACACAAGTGGTGGTTGCCAATGTTTATCAGGAATTCCTGAAGAATTAGTAGCCACAACTGACATTGCTTTGGTATTTAGCTTATTGAACAAAAAAATTATTAATAATTTAATAATTAAACGCATTTAGTATGTAACATGATACTAATTTATTGTAATTATAAAATTCGACATCAACAATAACGTTTAACTTAAAAATATGTAAACATTGAATTCTAACCTCAAATATAGACGATATTTTTTGTACTTTAAAAAAGGCTACGTCTAATAGAACGGAATAGCGTACGCAGAAAAAAAATGCAAAATTTCCCTCATTTGTTTCAAATAATAAATTCAATTTATATAATACAGATATAATTAGTTAATTATACAAATAGTAGTTTGAAATATTTAAACTACAAGCAATTAAAAATTGAGTACATTTATAGGGGAGAGTCGGGCAGAACGGGCACTGCGGCTAAATTTGGCACTCAAATATTATAAATATTAATGCTTGTAA
>JAWWEM010000001.1:6628795-6666246 GCA_035582935.1 Ormyrus thymus
CTCAAAAAAGAGTTCAAAATAAATACTACTCATGAACTCTTTATGAGTAGTTTCTGATTATCTTTGCCGTCTGGGGTATTTAACACAAAAGCTGTCGTTGATAAATACATTATTTCAAAAACGTTACCAGAACGTTAAAAACGTTTCAAATACATTACTTTAACAGGTTAAAGTATCAAATTATCTAAATTAGCTAATAAAATGAAAAAGTATAAAGTATGTGATAGCAGAAGTATTTAATTTGAAAGGACAAAGTGAATACTTAAAAAATTTGAATTTTTTATATTAAAGGTGAATGAAGGTAATAAATAAAAATGCAGTATTTCAATTAAAACAATAACAAATACATATATTTCTCGAAATGTGATACAGTTAGGTTCCTTTGTGTTGGTGGTCATTCTTGATTTACTTTGTTTTTTTTTATTTATTCGCTTATTTATTTGTTTATTCCGTCATAAGTTGCGCCTTTTTTTATATATATATAATATATTTTTAAACACTTTTATTTATTTTGTTCGGTTTACAGCGTTTGTTTTGTTTTTCAACGTCAACCATCATTTTATTAGCAAAAGAAATAATTGGATCGGACGATATTTATTGTAAAACGTAGTGACGGCATCCTGTCTGCACGAGAGTTTAATTTTTTCTGTATTTTGCTTTTCTCTCCTCGCTTTCTTCGCAACAAAAACAGTTTTCCTTAATTCGCTTATTTTGCAGACGTACATCTTTTATCTACAGTTTAATTACTTTTTGCAATTTTTAAGATCTGCGCTTAAATTTATAAATCCATTCTTTTAAAACTCTTTTTTTTTAATAAAACGTTATCTCAGTAATATACCACTGCTTGCTTTGTTTTACATCGTGTTTTTATTTCGTGTGAAGCTCTGCCTCTACAATTATTATTACTCGTCTATGATTTGCTTGATTTTGTGATTATTTGTCACTCGCGCTATAATGGTAATAATAATAATTAAAAATAATAATAATTAATATTTAATAATAATAATTAATAATAATGATAATAATGATTTCCGCTTACTGCTTTGTTTTTTTATAGATCCAGGTTTTCGTTTGTCAACGTCTATACATTACATTGCATTTCAAAAACAATGAACGAAATAAGATAGAATCAATCGATCGATCTCGAGGAACGCTTGTCAATTTTCGTCATTTTCTCGTCCGAAAAATTCGCTAATTAATTATATTATTACTTGCGGTCTCCTCTAAAGAGTACCGACGATTTCGCACGAGTTGTTAGTTCTCACATTACATAATATACGCTTTTACATACTCGAACACTTGCATTAAAAATAGTAGGCATATATGCACATCTCGCTTTCAACAATTTTTATATATAGATTTTTCTACGTTCTCGAAAATATTTCGACGACAAAAGTGTCTTTGCTCTTCTCTTCACGTATTAAGTTTTTTCTTTATTTTTGATCCTTAAGTCAACTAACAAGACAACTGCCTTCTATACAAAAAGTGGTAAAAAAAAAAGGAAAACTAGGCAAAAAAAGTTTACACGCTAAGGTAAAAAAATGCAACCGCGAAAGCTCGGATTCCTCGTGCGAAATCGTCGTTCGTTTGAAAAGTAGCGTCAAAGAAACTAATGTACAAATGATCGAAGTGAAGAGTCTCCGTGAAAGAACTCGACTCTATTTCTTTACGATCGAAGGAGCTCGCGATCGCCGAACGAATCTCTCAGCTTAGCTTCGACAAACAAAAAATAAACATCTAAAAACTTAAAAAAAGGTGAAGTAAAGAAGAAAGAGACGAAAGGAGGAAGTATCATAAAGTAAAAAGAAGAAGAGCAGTGCCAGCACCGAAGGTCGTCTTTTCGATCGCGGTGCTCGTTAAGAATATATCTATATATATAGTGTTTTTATTCTCAATACCGCCATCCTTTGTACCGCGCGTATATTCAAATAATAGCTAATTTAAAACTCAAAAAGTAATAAAGTATAAATTTCCGGACAAAAGCATCCCTGGAAGAAAGATCCTAATACAAATATGCACGTGTCCCTTCCCTTCCAACCTTTGCAAAAACCTTTTTAATTAGCTAATATTAAAATAACAACTAACAGGCGGTATATATGTATACTCGCGCACGCGATCTTTGCTTCCCGCGCACGCTTCTCTCACTCTCGCTCTCATTTTTCATGTACAAACAATTATTTCAAAGCTCTCTCACTTTGCTAGAACTTAGTCTTTACAAAAAAGAAGAATCCTCTCTCCCTTCTGTCAGTAGAAAAGAAACTTAGCGTAGGTTTTTTCACCGAAGTAGGACGTTTTCCGTGCGAGCGAGCGCGCAAAGTTAGCTCCAATTTGTGTCGTCGTCGGTACGGTAATTACAAATGAGATGTACAAAAATGAGGGATGCTGGAGAGATATACATTATTATCAATACGTATTGGCGCAGTGTAAAAAATAAAGGTTCACTCGAGACGAGTAGGACTCTGATTGGTTTACTCGTTGAAGAACAAAAGTTTTCCTAAACCCTTTTTAAATTACGCAATTAAAGCAACTAGAATCACTTGAATGTGTGTACGTGTATTAGTAACCTTCACCATCGTGTGTGTGTGTGAGTATGCTAGAGAATGGATAGGAGATCCTACTTGTACGTGGAAGAAGAAAACGCTCTCGTGCGCGCAGAAAACGTCGATCCTGATCTCGTCGCGAGCTTTCTCATTCAAGTGAGCATATTCTTGTTGTTTTAAACTTAAGCAGGGAAACCGATGCTCTTCGTCTATTTTCAGGAGCTACTCTCTTTAGATCATTGAATTTTGGCAGTGAAAGCTCGCAATAGTTAAGCAACGGAAGGCCAAGGCTTTGATTTTTTACAAAACAAACATACTTTATTAAAAAAACAGGATAATTAGGTCGTTGTATTAGTTTTTTAAGCTACAGTGGAAGACGAAGAGAATCGTTTGAGATATTTGTCGTTTTCTTCAAAGCTTTCTTTTTTTTTGTTTTTTTTTTTTTGCTAATCTTCAGGCAATTTGACTTTTCCACCTTCGCCTCTCGAGACTCGATACTGACGATTTTTTTATTTACTCTTAGTAAAAAATTTTGAGTGTTTGAGTAAAAAGTGAAATAAAAGAAATCGATTTCGCTTATTTACGTAGAGTTTATTACGTATTGCATTGTTTTCTTACAAAAAATTCTGGTGTAGGCCCTAAAGTGCGAAAATACACTGCAAAAGAGCAAATCTAAAAAATATTTACTTTGAAAAATCAATTGATAATGTCCAATTTCATTGTACAAATCGAAGAATTAGCATAAAGCATTTAAAAATTAAATTCATAAAAATAACCGCCAGTAAATATTTTTTAAATTCAACAATTTCTTTCTCAGCATACAATAAGCCATGTAAGTTGGTATATTAATATAGATAATATCCATATAGGATCCTACATGGGTAATTAAGAATCTAAATGGGAACCTAAATTTAAACAAAGATTCCCACTGTTAGAACTCACGTACGAACCTACATTAACTGCTCTCTAAAACAATTTTTATTTAACCATACATCTTTAACACATAATTCGTCACTTCTAATTCAAAATTCATCAGGAATAAAGTTTCTTTTTTTCATTCATTAAGATTAATAAAAACACCTAATATACTTTGTATCTCAACAAAAAAAAATATAATAAAGGTAATAGAAGACACCGGTATATGAAGAAAAAGAAAAGAAAGAAATTTACAAATCGCTCGCTTTGAGCCTTGCACGAGAGCTTTCGCCCAAAATATACATTTGTCAACAATGATAATTCAATTTATTATTTCTTATTGGCTTCTCCGCCCGAAAGCCTCATAAACAATCGTCGATAAAATCGTTTTCTGCATTCGCAAAGCGCACAGTATCATCATCGATAAGACGTTTATGACGTATACATTTAAACAATATCTCTCTCTCTCTCTTCCTCTTGGATGTTCCTTTTTTTTAAATTATCTCATGCTCTTTCCCTCTACACAATGCTGTTTGATGTTGCTGTTGTTCGTACTATCATTGGATCATGATATATCGATATCATTTTTTCTTGTATTTATATTTTTATATATATATAATATATATACTTTTCTCATGTAATCTAACTATACATATAACTATGTACAATTGAGGAACGGGGAATCAAGGACGGGGAGGAGGATACTGTCGGCGATCGCGGAAAATATGGAAAAGGGAAGGTGAAAAGAAAGAAGAGTGCATGTGTGTGTAGACGCAACGAAAGAACAAAAATTAATCGATGAAATGAGAAAAGAAAGGTGGAGAACTTTAGTTTTACTCTCATTAAATTTCACGGAGTGAAAATTCAGTCTTTTATCTTTAGAACGAAGTACATCACCGTGGACTTTCTTTGTACATCGAATTATTATTACACTGTACTTTACAAACGACATTACGCACTAAAACAAAAACAAATAGCTATCGTTATTTGATGAAGAAATCTTCAAAAGTCAATGAAAAATGAGGGATCAAAAGGTAAAAAAACTTTAGCTTCTCCTCGGCAGTACGGAAAATTTAACGCGTCAAAGACTGTCTGCCTTTTCACTCCGAGAAAATTTATACGGATAAAACGCAGCATCAGTAAAATCAGAACAATGCACCTATGTTAAACCACATCTTCTTTAACAAAAGAAAATAGTCAAAAAAATCGACTTCGTCCTTCAGGATTCTCGACATGCACCTTTCAACAGTAGCAATTACTTAGCATTCCCGCGACGTTCGTGTCCCGCAAGTGAAGCCGAACGCGTTCGCGAACAGTTTTTAGTGAAAAATTCGGCCTTTGACTTGCGCTACATCTGATATCCACGCGATACTAGACACAACTTACTTCTAGGCGAAGTAAATCCATCAATTAATCAAGCCGAGCCTCCACTCCAAACTGTTCTCGGAGCGACGAAGGACGATGGGGTTCAAAAGGAAAAGCTGGGAAATGGGAAAGATCACGACGAGCCGTCGATCGCGATCAGTGCCTACGATGCTGGTGCAGTTTTCGTTCGATGACTCGGTCTTGGTGTTCTTCTTCCGGTCTCAGGTCGTGATTCCTTTCGTGCCGAGAGAGATGGCGTGTACTTCTGTCTTGGTGTGTGTTTAGCCGTGTGGCAGTGTGCGTGTACGTGTGTGAATGTGGGTGTGTAAGTGTGTGCGGCGGGCCGATTTGTTTTACGCTCTCCACGACGGTTTGCTGGTTGCCTTTTTCAAATCCTTCGTTCGCGTTTGTTACAATAAGAAATTCATCACTCGGAGGGGTTGCATGCTTGCTCGATTTCCCTTAGTTGGCTCTCTTGGGCGCTGGTTGCCGCGCGAGGGCCGCCTGGACGCCGAGCGGTTACACGTCCGTGTACTTGCTCAGCTTGTCGCGCAGCAGCATGTTCTCGTTCTTTAACCGGTCCAGTTCTTGTCGCAGGCCCATGTTCTGAAACGATAAGAAGGTGTTAGATTCGCTTGTTCACTGATTTAACGAAGAGGAGAGATTGCGCTCGCTGCAGATGTTACAGGCGGTAGAGTATCGCACGAATCAAGGAAGCCTTTCAGATTTAAAAGCTATCATTAGTCTTATAGTAAGGAACTTGGGTACATTGAAGGGAAATGTTTCATTTTAATTAACAAGTTTTATATGGCCAGTGCACCGTTTGAGGTTTTAGGTTTGAGTTCAGGTATCGTGAAGGATTCGCTCGGTTGATAATTAATAAAATTTACCTCTTTTTCAAGGAAGCCAGCTCGGAGAGCTATCTGATTTTCCTTCATGCGGCGAGCGTCCCTGGAACGCTTTGCTGCCATGTTGTTCTTTCTGCGGCGTGCCCAGTATTTGTCATCCTTTAGGTCGTCAGGAACGAACTGCAACACCAAAAATGGAAATTAGAAATTAGACTTACTGTAAGAAATGCATGAGTTTTATTGATAAACCGATTTTGTTCGAAAGGTATGGTTATGATTAGATTTGGAAGTGTATAAATCAGTGATACCTTAACAGAACCAATTGTGATTGTGCAGTTAATCAGGACTTCAAGTTAAGTTTCAAATCAAAATGGCAATTTGTAACTTTAAATTGAAGGATTCAGGTTAAAGAGATGTAATACATACGATTGCAAATCTGCATCAATGATGTTTTAACACTTGCTAAATCTTAACAGGGTTACTAATAAGCACAAAAACTTCTATTAATCAGTTCAAAAAGGCAATAAACTTTAAACAAATTCTAAGTTAAAAATCAGAAACTTGGATATAAACGAATTAGTGCAAAGTCGAATGTACAAAAATGTAATCAAATGCATTATTGTTCTCACCTGCTTCCGTGACTTCTTGATCATCGGCTGGGGCTTGAGCTCCTCGTCGGAGAAGGCGCGAGTCCGGGGATCGAAATCCCGCCCCGACGATGCCATCGAGAGCGCTACAAGAGACAAGCCATATTGTATTCGTGACGAGTCCCCCGAGTCTGGCGGCGCGGCACCATGCGCAGGAATTCGTAACGATCTCAATGTTAGTGCGTGCGGTTCTCAAGGCGCAGTATACCCCCAGTTTTTTTCGATAAGCCAAAAAGCGACTCGTGTGCCTCAATGAAAGAGAGCATCGGAGGGAAAAAGAAAACGCAATGCTTGTGGCGGTTGATGTTCTCTTTGATTGGATGTGCTAGGCTGCACGCGACTTCATTACCCAATTTTGACTTACGCGACCAAGACTCAATAATAATTGAAGGTTCTGTGAAAAAATTACTCAGAACGATACCAATGAACTGTGCGTGGAAATGCATAAAGTAAAATAAAATTATGGCCTGAGTAGTTTTTTCCTGCAAAACCGTGATTTAAAAATTAAGAAGTACTCCTTTACCAATTAAAAGCGAATTCAATTCAAGAATAGTAATACCTTTTTAAATATGCTTGAATATAAATTGTTCTATAATCTGGACAAGACAACTTTACTCTCAACAAAGGTATAAAAAAACAACTAAAACACTAAAAAACAAAAACCAACAAAAAATTGAGAACCGCAACTTTGAACCGGCAAAAGATGTTGAGCTCTTCGTCAGAATTCACCAAAGATACTCACTGGAGTCCGCGGGCGAGGGTGGGTTGAGAGTGTCGGGCGAGCAGCACTCGCTGGGCGAGGGCGAGCGCTCGCGTTTCGTCACGGGCTCGAGGTGGAGGGCGGCGGGCCCCTGGGGGCCACCGCCGCCGCCGCCGCCGCCGCCCGTCGCCTCGTTGTTGCCGATCTTGTGGAGCTGGCCGGGCTGCATGGCGCCCTGGCCGCCGCCGCCGCCGGCCACGCCATCTACCGGGATCCCGTTCTCCGAGAGGAACTCGTCCAGGTCGACGTACTGTGGAGAAGAAGATCGAGGTTGAGTCGCCTGCGGCGGGGTGCGCGTCGCTGCTTCGTGCTGGTGGAGGACGGAAGCTCAGGTATGGACTAGGTTGGGTTTAGGTTTTCGAGGTAATGAGACACCTGTTGTGTCGAGTGAGTTTTGATGGATATGTGACCCCTTAAGTGTCTTGGGTAGGCTGATATTTACATAGGTAGTGCTAGGTTGTGCAAAGTATCTTAAAATAATGTGCTGCTTGTTTTGTAACGTTAAATTGTTAGGGTAGCCTCGAATTGGTATTCTATCGTTTATTTTAAAAACGAAGTAGTCTTTTTTTTAATTTCTGTTTCGTTTCATTTTAGCTGTAGAATGCGTTTCTTTCGTATTTGTCGTTTACATATTTGTTGTTCGTTTATTGCTCTTTTTATTCTTTGAGGAATTCATTTGAACCAATGTTTTGAAGAGTTTAATTTACTGATTCTAATCCACAACTGAGTTATTATTGCACATCAGGAAAATGTAATCATTTTCTTCCAAACCTACTCAAAATTCCACCTAGTATTCACAGAAGAAAATCTATTAATACTCATTAATACCGTGCGAACTACAAGGAAATGACTGGGGACCGCCCTGCGCATAGAAAGAAAATCCTCTCGTGCGCGCGCGTGTTATTGGGTTAAGGTTTCCCTGCGCCTGAGAGTGCAATTACTCGGAGCGCCGATCAGAAGACTCCGGTCGACGGCGGTGAAGAAGAAGAAGAAGAAGAATGGCCGGCTCGGCTTTTAATTGTCGGCAATTTGCGCGCTCACGTGAAAACGGGATTTTCGAAAATCGCCGGCGAAGGCCGCGGCCGTTTCCGTTCGTCATTGTGTGCGCCTCTCGGTCATGTTGTTTTTTCCTCTCTCTTCTCTGCGCGCTCTGAGGTTTTCATTGGAAAAGCGCGACAATTTTCCCGAGCCGCGTCGTAAAGCGATTTTTTTTCACCCCTCCCGCGAGCGACTTTATGCTGTTTAAATTGCGGGTTTGATACTGGAGTACGGGGTAAGTAGGTTTAAAGCTTGACTTCGGCGCTTGAATCTGGAGTAATGCGTTTGTTTTGCGGGGATTTTTTTGTTCTGCAGGATTGCTAAAGTACGTGTCGAATTTCTCTAGGAGATGGCGAGCGAAGTGACTATTAACGAAGTGTTTATTAATGCATAAACAATGTAATAAATATACTTTAACTATCGGTTTCCAAGAATCCCGTGTTCTCTTATTTTTGTAGTTGCATATTAATTTTCAGGTTCATTAATTAATAGATTTATTGCACTCGGAAAGCATGTAAAAATAAAATTTAAAATTATTTTCTATGCTAATTTCTTTATTTGCATACCTCCGAGGATTAGAAATCTTTCGATAATTTTTCGATTAAATTTTAAAATTCTGTAACATTATAAAATACAAGCTTAAAAAACCGTCTGCTCGTCGCCTTTTCCAATTTACATTTACCCAACATCTAACACAAGCATTCCTCGTGCACTTCAATCAATTATCACTGCTTTCCGTCCTTCGATTCGCGTTCGAAGTGCAGAATCGCGCGCATCAAATTGAAAATCTCTCTCTCTCTCTCTCTTTCTATTTTGAAATACGTAAGCACGAGAGCCGCGGAAAAAGTCAAGGTCGCGAGGAAGTCTCGGCTCGGGGAAAAAAGCGCGCCGATCTCCCGATAGTCGACGCGCAATAACGATCGCAGCTCGATGCGAATTGCGTTTTTTTTTTCTTCTGCCTCTCTCCTTCTTTACCGCGCTCTGCCTTTGTTTTCCAGGTAAAAAGTTGCCGTATTGTCTTTTCCACGATTTTAATGAAAAGCTTCTTGTGCCTCGCGTGCTTTGTGCCGCCGGGAGTGCTCGCGAGGCTGCAGGACTGTAATTTAGAAAAATCAAATGCGATTGCGACTGGTTTATTTAGTTTATTATGTCTAATTTCATCAATAGGAGCAATGACAAATTACAAATATATTAGCTGTTAAGACTTAAAAAAAGATAACTAACATTAATAATCATTAGATTTGAGAATTTTACTAAATATTATTGAAAATTTTCAATTTCGATGCGAATATTACACCATTTCTGAATTTATTACAAAGTAGTTTATCCTCCAAATGCATCAAGTAGAATAAGTCATGTCTGGTACGGCATGCACACGTGTAACTACGCATTCTTTCGGTGCCGTAATAAAATGAACTACAACTTTTCTCACGAGTAATCATTTATCGCACTTTTTAAGAAACCTCTCGCGTCTCATAAATTTAGAAACTTGATTACTACCAGCTATCCCTAAAGTTTATTTAACTCGAATTTAAAAATGATAATTCGAATGCAGTCGATCACCGTCGCGTTAAAATATTATCCGTCTCCGCCTCTGTAATTTACAGCTTTTTCTTCAAAAAAATATCATTGACAAGTACACGGCAATACACAGTCACGTCGCTTGCGTACTCGCGAAATTAGATTATCCAATTATTTATCCTTCTCGATTCGCGTTTCAATCGCTCGAGAAGAGGAGGAAGCACGAAAAACACTTGCAACAAAGCAGCGATTCGATTCCCAAGAATTTTCGGACTCGCTCTCTATAAACATTACACTCGACTTCTCTCCCTCCCTCCCTCTCTCTCTCTCTCTCTCTCTCTCCGGCGGAGGAGAAAGTTAGCTCGGCTCGGCGGGTAGAGAGAAAGGTGGCAGCCAGATTATCGCCAGATTTACGCGTCACGCTCGCCTCTCTTTTTCGTATCTCTCTCTCTCTCTCTCTCTCCCCTCCGGGGGCCCGCGAGAGAGTCGGGCGCAAAGGAGCGCCGCGTTCGCCAGACAAGGAGAGATAGAGGAAAAGGTCAGAGAGACTGGCGAGAGAGGAAAAATCGGCGAGCGAGCGAGCGAGCGAGCGGCGGCCGTACGAAAACCTTCCGCAAACTTCCTCGTTCGCCGAGGCATGACGACGACGACGAGACTCGCGGGAGAAAGTGACCGAGCGCCCGGCCGTCCGTGTGCGCGTCTGTGTGCCCGTACGCTGCAGTCGCGGATCGCTTTCCGCTTTCGTTCGCCGACTGTCGATGTGCCGAGACGCGGCGGGCGACCCCGTCTTTCGGGGAAGGAATTTCGCTGAATGCGCGCGAGATTTTTCAGATTGGTCGGACGAGTAGGGCCTCTTTGGGGGGGAGGTGGTTGACGCGATTAGCTGTCAATTTTTTCGAGACGTTTAAAAGATGCGTATTTTTTTTTTTCAGTTGAATGTTGAAACTCTTTTTTATTGTTATTTTTTGTTTTTTTTTCTTTTAGGTAAAAAATTTATTTTTGTTACAAATTAAAGGGATACTTTTAAAAAATTTTAGTTTGATCTTTGAAAACTGATTAAATTGTCAAGTATTTTAAGAGCTTATTTAGCAGCTTTTATCGGAAATTAGAAAATGGTATTTTGTTTAAGAAAAAGGTTTTTGAAAGAAACCTGTTAAAGTCTATGAGCCAATTTATAGTTTTCAGATAGACAACTTAGCCTACAGGTCATTGCACTTTCTCCTCGAGATAGTATTCTATCCAGCAAGGAATGAATTTCGTTTTCATTTATTTCGCTTCAAGAGCTTCGTTTTTCGATTTAATTGAATTACGATTGGGATGATTGGTGACTAAGCAATTGCTAGATTCAGAAAAATGTAAAATATGTACTCCAAAAAATAGTGCATGCTAAATTTAAGCCGAAAGGCATTGTAAATATTTATGCATTCTTAATAAGAAAATGAAAAAAGTTGTTATTCTTAACACTAAAACAAATCGACGTCATGCATGGATGCATCCCCCTTTAGTGTTTTTCATTGTTTTAGTAAAAATAAGTCTCAATTCAACGCAAAAGTAAATGTGTTATTGAAATACCAAAATGAAGATATTGAACAACTTAGGCAATTCTGTTATTTGAGTACCATTAATAATTTTCATTAATGTATCAACAAAAGTTTAGTAAAAAATAAATGTTTATTTAATAAATGAAAAGTAAAATTTATATATGCAAGTGCAAATAAATTAAGCACAAAATATTTAAATGTTCGCTTTACTAATAAATAATTGGTTAATTAAGTAAACGTGCAGACATTTAATTTACTTCTGTTTCTTCAAAAAAACAAATTAAAATGCATAATAAATGTAGTCTTAATAACTTTCTTAAAGAACTTTCTCTACTGCCAGTGCATTAATGTATTGATTAATTCTTCCAAACAAATGCTAAACAAATCTACAAATTCGTATGCAAGTCATTTTTACTAAACTTTTTTTTTCGCAAGAATATGCAAGTAAAATGACAAAGACAAGTCCAGTCAGTGCGAAACCAAAGATGCAGATGTTCTCGAGAGCTCAAACAAAACCGTCCAAGAAAAAAAAGTCGTCCAACAACAAAAAAAAAAAAACCAAAAAGAAGAACGGAAAACAACGTTCTCTTGGCAAAAAAAGAAAAAATAATATGTTCCTCTGCAAGCGTCTCTTCCGAGGCTTACCGTCTCGCGTCTGTGTACATACATGATTCAATACCTTCAGGTCGGCATCGTAGGGCAATGTCTTGTCCCAGAGGTTGGGCCCGAGGAAGGCGGCTTGGGCCTCAACGTTGCCCCACAGCTCGCCGTCCGCGTCTTTTTTCTCATCCGGGCCATCCTTTCCTTGTTTCCCTGCAACAATAAAGCGAAGCGTCCGTTAGAGAGGTGCGATAATTTTTCGTTATTTTTCGCGAAAATTTTCGCCGCTCATTTGCACGTCGAGTCCGCCTGTTATAGTACAACTTTTCTTGTGAAAATGTACAAAATTATTCAAAGTTTCTAAAATGATGAAAATGAGCGAGTAATGGTTCTTGTGCTCGCCACTTTTTACAAACTTAGTCAAGCCAAGTTTTTCTCATACAAGCAAAAATTTTAATGACAGGAGTTTTAGTCTTTACGTATTTAATAGCCAGTCTCAAGGCTTTCGGTTTTTCAAAATCAAAATTTTTCTCGCTGTATAAAGAAAATTCGAAACGTTTTTCTATGAAGCGAATTAGGCGCGCGGCGAAGTTTTTATTTTTTCTCTTCCCGGATGGGTTCGTGCGTTTTTCTCGCGGATGTTTAATACCCACTTCGCGCTCGAGTATTACTACTTTTTTTTATTACACATAATCAGATGTCGCGTCTCGCTTGACGACGCGTTAAAAAATTTTATTACTCCAATTGAGATTTTCGGCGCGCCGCGAAAAATTCACGGCCGCGGAGAGGAGCGCTTCGGTTTAAAAGACCGTAAACTCCTTCAATTTTCTAAAATTAGAAGCAACACCTATTACATCCAAATTGGCTTTAATTTCCAGAGAAGAAAAGAAAAAATCCACCTCCGCGAGCCGAACAGTTCCTCTCTTTGTTGCGTCCCTCTCGCGCGCAAGGCGAAACTTTCTCAAGCTGACCCTCCCGAAAAATTCCAGCGACCCGATCCATCTCCTGGGGGCCCCCGCTGACGGATGACGCCGTAGAAGTCGGGGAACAAAAAAGGGAGAGCGCGAGCCGGAAGGTTCTATATGTGGGCCGTCTCTGGACGGCGCTATTTTTGGGCAAAGAGAGCCACGGCAAGGTCAGCAGTAAACTCTTCCCTCGGCGATCTCTCCCTCTTTCTGGAGCGCGCGCGGCTCCTTTTTGTTCTCGACGAGAGGAAGAGAGAGAGATAATTTAGAGGAGGGCCGCTCTGACCTCGAAACTCGCGCGCGACGCATTTTTGCGAGACATCGCGTCTCCTTTTTTGCCCGGGCGGCCGCGGTCCTTTTTTCCCCGAGCTCGGGGAGCCGATTTCCTAGTTGCGAGAGAGCGTGGCCTTGCCGCGGGTTTTTGGCGGCGGAATGCCTTTTCGAGGATGGAGATATTTCACGGCGGTTGGGGGAGAGGCGCACCCGAGAGGCTTTTGAACGAGAGGTCGAAGATAACTCGGTGTTTTGAAGATTTTTTTGCGCCGGGGAGAGCTTTGACTTCGCTTCACTCGGCTGTCCGACGTGATGATACGTATAGAATTTGAAGACTCACGGGCTGGGACTGTAATTTTGGAGAGCGTTTAAGTCGAATTTCGAGTCTACCAGTTTCACTTAAATCCTGTATTTACGTAGGTAGAAAAATGATAATTTTGATCAATCGATCAATCGAGTATTCATTTACCTAACTACCGTGCAAAGCATCTCCTTCTCTGAACGGTCAAAACACTTCAGCTGAAGCAGCGAGCCCAATTTACTCGGAACCCAATCATCGCCTGTAAAATCCCGGCGTTTCCCGCGCAATTTTCACCGCCGTCCGCTGACTCAGTCGAAAATCCGCCATCTCCCGAGACGTCGTCGTCGAGGCCGGCAGCGGCGGCGGCATCCCCCGTCGAAGGGATCCTCCGCGCCTCCTCGGGGCACGTGGCGTCGCGCGCGCACCTGGCCGCTTCCCAGAAGCGGCCGCTTCCGCGAAGGTTTCGGTCCCCGCGGCGGAGGCGAGGAAGCACGGCTACTTATCTCTCTCTCTCTCTCTCTCTTTTGCCTCTATTCGACTGGGAGAGGAGGAGGAGAGGCGATCGGGTCGACTGTCAAGGCTATGCGCCGGCACGCGCGTGGCGTGACGGAGCCGGCCGCTGGATTGATAGAGCGGAGCTCGTGATCGGCCTGCGTTTCGCGGATTCTGCGAGGTATAACGACGAGCGCCGCTAAGATAATGGGCTTCTTCGAGTACGAAGAGGGGGGGGAGGAGCGGCGCAGGGATGCGGAACGAGGGAGTTTTTAGACTTTTTTTGGTAGGCAAATTCGGAGATCTTTGGGACGTAATGATTGATTGAATCCGTTGGATTTTGAATTAATAATGCAACAGAAGGATGTAAAGAAATACTATAAATTATTTGCAAAACGAACGAGCGCTTGATATTCAAGTTTTGCGCGATATTTTCATCGAATCAAAAGATGATTTGCATTCATAAAATTTACGTTGCAGCGAGTGGATATGCAATTTAAAATTTTTTGCCAGGCAACGCACGCATTTCGCTTTTCCAGCAAGAAAAGTGTAACAGAAAACTAAGGCAGCGCCTGATGGAAGAATACGAATTTGGGATAGCACATTTAAATGGGATATTTTTCATTCCGACTGCACGGATTGTGCGACCAACAGTGGACCTAAAAAAAAATACAAATTTTACAATCTCTCCGAACGAGGCTTGCAGGTAAGTTCATTTGATTGTTCAATCGTTATTCCGTGCCGCAAGTACACTGAATCATTTACTACTTCCTCTCGTAAATTACTCGCTTCTGCGTATCCCTGGCATTTTTTTTTTTAGTTTTCCAAAGCAATAAATACGGCATAATTGATTATTCTATAAAACTTGACAATATGAAAAAGAAAAAAGAATCAGCACGAGCGACGTTGCGGCTGCATTTCGATGTTATTAGCAGTAATGATCGTCGTTAGGCTTTGCCCGGTGATGCGTATCGTTAGTACGTATTATAAACGAGGCTGATGTGCATTGTTTTTCCGTCGTCATTTTAGTTATCGTTAGAGCTGCTCCGCGCAGAGAACATTTTTTCCTTCAAATCACAGAGATCTGCTCGATAATTCTTTTTTTTGCACCACCAAGCGCTCTTTTCATTCTCTCGCAGTGTACGTAAAACTAACGAGAGAATTCTTATCCGTTCCCTTATAATAAAAGGCAATATTTTTCGAGATTCGAGAGCCACAAAGAATCTGGCAATGGCGCGTGCATCAACACGCTCGCGCAGGAAAGAATACTTTAAACTTATTAACGGTAACGTGTGTGAGATTCTTGGACTGTAATTACGTGCAGGAAGCTCTATGAATTTCTTCTTGTCGTAACAATCGACAATAACTTATTTCTGGTACATTGATTCTCAAAGATTATTAAAGTAAAACGCGCATAAGGAAGAAGACAATGCGTGGCCGTAAATCTTCGGCTCTAGTTATAAACGCATAAAGAAAAAAAAGCATAATTCGCGGATCGCGATACGTCGTGGAAATCCTGGCGCGCGCAGCGACAAGTGTAGATTCGCAAAAAAACGCTCGATTGTCGTCGGGCGAGAAAAAGAATCTGCGATATATCGAGCACGAGGAACCTCCGCGCACCGACGCAAGGCAAATATAATCCAGATGTTTGTTTTTGCCGGGCGTTTTGTGTCATTAAAGAGAGAGAGAGAGCAAAAAACCGCGCCGGGAGCCCCGAATAAGAAAAAAAAAAACAACGTCCTCAAGACCTGCTCTTGATCGTGAATCATTTTCCTCCAAAGTCAAGGATGCCGCGATACGTAAACCCCGAGAGTCTGGAAATAGCTCTATACGTATATACCTGCCTCGCTCCGGCAATTAGAATTCCAATTTTTCTGGCTCGTCCGACGACGGCTCCGGCGCACCGAGCGTGACAAATCCTTGAGCGAGAAAAAGAGCCGGAGCGCGGATCGAATCGACAAAGCAGGAGGAGGTGGTTTCGTTTTTCGTCGAAAGAGCGGCTAACGGTAAACGGGAGGCGGAGGTGGAGGAGGGGGGGAGAGAGAGAGAGAAAAAAAGGACGAGATCCTTGGTTTCTTCTTTCTGGCCGGGTTCGGCGGGGGGAAGGGATGCTAATTTATGGACGGGCCGACGGGGTTTTTCGATGATTATCGGGGTATTATGCAGGGTCGCGCTACTAGGAGAGCCGGGAGGCTGCGATTATTTACGAGGAAGCGCGGGCTCGGGCGAATTTCGTGCGGCGAGTGTGGAATGTGCGTGCCACTTTGAAGGTCTGATTTTAGGTATCTTTCGTTGTTGGAGCGGGCGTCCGCGTTTATTTACTGTTAAGCTGCAGAGCTTTCGAATAGTCAGTCGAAGGCTGGGCAGGCTTTAATTAAATTTTCACTATTAAGAATTGTAACGAGCAGTAAAAGTGATTTAGATGGATTTTTCGTAAAATCATTACAGCCGGTAGTTTCTTCGAGTCGCCTCCACTTCCTGATCTCGGGAGCGAAGCCTATTCTAGATAAAAATACGGCGCGCATGTTGAAGATTTAGCATTCAAGAGCTTTTGGCAAAAAGGCGAGCTCGAATATATTCCACGATTCTCATTACTTATTTTTGCCACTTAACGAGTCTAATGCGCCGCCGACTCGCTAAAATAAAAAATTCCCAATCCACTTTTAGTTTTCTAGCGAAACCGAGCGAAGGTCGAAGGAGGCCTTTCATCAGAAGCAAGCGAGCCTAGATCGACGCGGCCGTCAAAGTCCCCCGCCCGAGAATCTCTCATCCCGCCAGCGAATGATACAACATTCCCGGCCCGGTAATTATGCCGGCGCGATAAACCTTCCCGCGCGAGCAGAGCCCTGCATCCTTCGATCCCGGCTTCTTGGGTAGCCGGCCGACCAGCGTCCGATCCCAGCTCTCGCGAGCGACAAACGTCGGGTGAGAAAACGAGCGGAAAACGGCCTGAGAAAAACCGCGCCTAAGGACACACTCGGCGATTCCGCCTATAAATACATACCTAATGAAAAGTGACTCACGCGGGACGGAAAATTAATCTTTCTTTTCTCACCGCGCAGCAGCAGCAGCAGCAGCGGCGGCGGCGGCGGCGGCGGTGTAGCCTTGGCGGAGCGCGCAATTGACGCGACACGCGATGCGCGACCTGGGCGTGGGACGACTGGCTTTGTGCGGCTGTTCTATGCATGACGCGCGAGCCAGCGCTCTTTTCTAGTTTCGAACCTATTGTTTTTCGTGCGCGACAATGATGGCCTCCTTTTTTTTTTTTTTACTTCGATCCCGAGCGGGGAGGAGAGGATTTTTGTTCTTCTGTTTTTTTTTTTTTTTTTTTCCGTTCAGAGGGAAATTGGGGATGGGCTAATTGCCGCGTAAGTAGGGTCTGCGCGGACGGCTCGATTCCGAAGCGGTCGAGACGAGCGAAGGATCGATCCGGGAAGGAATATATTCTAACAGCATTTCTCGTTGTTAAATGATATTCAGTTTTCCTGGTAGAAAAGAAACGCGCGGCATTAGCTATATAGGCGCTGAGACAATTCAAGGTGAAGGCGACCGTTTCTCGCTGAATACCTACATGTGTCTAAAAACGCGCTCTAACTGCAATTGAAACTGGCTAGAAATTTTTTTTTTTACACCGAGCCGCCACTTTTCCAGTCGGAGCAATTACAGGCGGGAATTAGAAATAAAGGAGGTATTCGCAATGAAGTTCCTTTACGACTAAATGTAACACTTTCGTTTGGCATTAATAGATTTTTATCAGCGGATTTCATCTCGAGCCGACGACTCAAGGACTTCTAACGGACCCCGAGAGAGAGAGAGAGAGATAGAACTGGAGATCGAGTTCTCGTTACGATCGATACTAATTTACAGACGAGTTATTGCGAGGCAGAAAAAGCGTGTAGTTCTCAAAGCTAATTTAGTTTTGACTTATTACACACACAAATTACGAGAGAGAGAGAGAGAGAGACGACTCCTTTGTGCCGATTCAATTTTACCGAGAGAGGAGACGAGGAGTTTCCGCAGAAACCGGAATTCGGTTCTTTCCTCTCTGTTTAACTTTGTGGATGCAGCGGAATATGAAATTGATCGTAAATGTTTTTTTTTTTTTTTCTTATTAAATAGAAGGTAATCACGTACCGACAGTCGCGATCAGTAATTCATCGAATGATTTATATGAATAAGTTGGACGTCCTTAGTCAGCTAATTAAGGCTACAATCCGTCTCAAATTACTTTCGCTACTGGCGCGGCTGCTGGTTTATTGTAATTTGTTTTTCATGCCTCGCGTTTACAATGAGAATTAATAGTAATACAACCATCGATACGGGTGTAATTGAAAAAGAATATTTCACGATTTATAAATGTTGCACGTAGCGCGGAATAATTGTCGCCTCAATAAAGATATATTAGCGGTGATTGTTAAGTTTTTCTCTCGCTACCCCATTATTCGAAGTGGAATTATGTAAGATATATCTCACTTGGTCGACTAATTTCATTATCATCCTCGTCAGTTGAAAGGATCGTAATCCCGCCTGAGTCGCCAGGTGATAGGAGTGAGAACTGTTTACTCATGATTTCTCACTTCGTAAAATTATTATACTTATTGCGTTTTCTCTCGCATAAATATTTATAAAAGTACATTTTCATCGCCAATTTATACTTCCAGAATTGAAAAGTCCGCGTAATGAAAATTTACATGGAAAATTGCGTATCTGCGCTCAAGGATAAGAAGGAAGTGTAAATTGAAATAAATATTTAACAAATTAATTACTATTTCTCTATAACGGCGCATTTAAATTTAAGTTCTGCCGCGTCGCCATCAATTTTCATTCAAACGATTCTCTTTCATCCGCGCGCAAGAAAACGAACAAAAGGCAAAAACTCCCATCGTCGCGGTTACCTAAAGACAAAAATGATGACAATTGTACAATAAACCATTAAAACGTTTATAGATTCATCAACTATTTAATTACGTAAAATCTAAGAAAAACCGGCAACAGTTATATCAATAACCCGACACAAAACGCAATAAAAGTCCCGCGCTTCGCCGAGCCGCGCGCTCCCGAAAAGTCCGTCCATCCGAAGCTAGGCAACCCTCCCGGCGCTCGGCATGGAAAAGCGGAGGATCGGCCGCGCGCAGCAGCAGCAGCAGTGGCGGCGGCGGCGGCGGCGGCGGCGCTGCTCGGCCTTGAACTAAATTACAATGGCCGGGTTTGGCGGCGTCGTCGTCGCCGTCGACGGTTGTTTAGATGCTTAGCCTGGCGCGACTGGCCGGAGCGAGCGGGAGGACGCGCCGGTGTACCGGCGCGTCGGACGATTTTTTTCTCTTTTGCCGACGACGATGTCGCTTCGTCGTTGTTTCGGCCGGGCTTCGTAGCTCTGGATGCGGACGGTTGGAAACGCTGGAGTTTAATTGTGCGCTTTATTTTGTAACGGCGAAGGTTGGCAATGAGATCCGAAGAGAACGGACGATAAGGTCATTTTTTCGAATAATGGAGTTATCGTCGAGGTTAAAAATGGCCTGTTTATGCGTAAGAATGACGATTATTAAAGCATTGAAAAAAAGAGACTGCACGTGGAATGGAGTTTGTGGATCTAACGGAAATTCCCTTTCACATGAAGATTAGAGATTTCCGTCAGATCTAAGATTACGGCTGCTATTGCGTTATGGAACGTGTACCAGTAAATATGCAGCTGAAAAAAAAAAAAAGTTGTGCGATAACTCAAGCGCACGCGGGAATTTTCTTTAAAGGCAATTATCTATAAACAGCAAATAACTAAAATAGCTTTCGGCTTCGTCTTCGACTATTTTCTTACTCGAAAAGCAATCGTTCCGCAAATGCACACTTGAAGCTTATAAATTAAAGCTAATAACTCGCCGCAATTTTTTCCACCCAATCCTACACATCGATTCGCAACTTTCACCGCGAGCCCTGACGTGTCTCCGCGCCATCCAGCAGCCGCGCGATTAAAAAAAAAAGAAAGAAAAACGAGGCGCGTATCCCTGACCATAATACCCTCGGCCATCCGTGGCGAGCATCGCGTGGCCGCGCGTCTCTTTCGCTCGCGATCGAGCATCCGCTCCATTTTTCGCCAGCTTCTCTTTCGCGCGCTTCCTCCGCTCCGCGCGCCGGCGTAACGGGCGCGACTGTCGGTCGGGGACTTTTTCGAAAATTTCGGGAGGATCCGGCGGCGGCGCTAAGTAGATAATGGCCCGCTCGGGTCGGACGTCGGGGCGTTGCGTTATTACACCTGCGCGTACCGGCGGCTCGGTAGGAGGGCAGAATTAATCGGCCGTTCCCGCGAAGCGAGCCTATTTGTATATATATACAGCGGAATTCCCGCAGCGAGCTTGAACGATTGACGAAACACAAGAGGATCGACTGCGGCGCACCTCGGGGCCGAAATAAAGGCCGTGAAGTCTTGCGGACGGGAGAGAGAAGTGGGCGCTGCGAAGGGGATTGCGTAAGAGGACGATTCCGCGTACCGGACGGTTCGCGCGGACACGTGAATCGCGATGACTAACCGATTGTCTTCCTGCCGCGAGCGGCTCGACGCTTTTTTATTGCGCCGAGTGGATGTGCACTGCGCCGGGCGCACGCCGCACCGCGACGGTTTTTTTATTTTTACGAGGCTCTGCCGAAGCGGGAGTTTTGGTACGGACGCTGGGAATACGTTTGGATTTATTTGATGCTCGTTTTTGGGTAGCCTGCTGAATTGACAGGTCGGTGGAGAATTTTCTATCGAGCAGTGATCGTCGATCAGTTGATAATTTAGCAATTTACGAAGAAATTTTCCGCCGGCAAAAGGGCGCAGCGCCTAAAAGATTTTGAAAACGAATTTCTATGCCCAATAAAATCAGATTCCCAGCCAATTTTCCGCGGTGCATCGGCGACGGACAGCGGCAGAAAATCTCTCAGCTACTCGAAATTCCGTCACTTTCCAGCAGAGCGCTTCGTCTTTCCTCTCCCATAAATCAGCGCGTCGCCTCGGCGCAAAACCTGCACGCTCTCGACTCTCGCAGCTGATCATCGCAGCTGCAGACGAGAGTTTCTCCTCGGCGATCGACCTTTCCGATCGCTCTCGGCTCTCCCGATCTGCATAATATAACAGTAACCGAGCGAGGATGCGAAAGTCAATCGAAAAAGGGAGAGAGGAAAGGAGAATAAAGCCAGATGATCGGGGCCGAGACAAAGTGCGCATATCTGCAGGCGGACTGGTTTAAAATAGCTCGGGCGCCGAAGGCCGGAGGAAACGATCGCCAAACAGATGGATTCGCAAGCCTCGGAGACGTCTATTTTTGCGGGGATTTTTGTGAATGTCGAGTACAACGCGGAGCTGATAAGACTGATCGCTCCCACTTAGGGATTTAAAACTGGCTTCTGCGCGCATTCGATTGATCGAAGAGTAACGCGAACCTACGACTTCTATTTCCACGATTAGAAAACGGTATGAAAAACTACCCGCGGGTAGTTATAAATGAACCAACATCATATATAATTGCGCGTTCGTATTACACGTGCCTGATTTTAACTACTGATTTCCGATCTTTTTCTTATCCCCTTTTTTCGCGTAGTTTTTATTTTTAATTCTCATGTTTTCGATTAGAGATACCTCTCGCTTCTTTGGTGCATCGGACTCGATGAATCAGAGATTTTTTCGCTCGAAACAAAAAAAAAAAAAGGAAAATTGAACTCTTGATTTATATTACAAAACAAGATATCGTACCCGGCAATATATAGATTGCATTATAAAATTTCTATTAAGGTTGAACGTTCTTCACTTTCGCGCGACGCGTTTAATAAACTATAAACAAGACATTTCGACACGCCCACACATGCATCATTCGACACGTCGCGCGTAGAACCTTGCTTATCTAACAAGACAACTTCTTCGCTAAAATCCAAGTACAAATAACTTTTTTCCTTCACCCGCCGCGGCTGCTCTCCCTCAGTATTACTTAATTATAACTTCAGCCAGCCATCCAAAGAGCTCTCTCTCCCTTCGCAGCTTCGGCTGCCGGCTCGCCGGTTCCCATTCAGCGGCCGCGGAATGCGTCGCGCAAACCCTCCTTCTCTCCTCCCCTCCGCGAGAGATCCGTTCGATTTTTAAGCCGCTTGCGAGAGAGAGAGAGAGAGAGATCGGGTTCGCTCCCGGCGTGTCTTTTCTCACCGGCGACGGGAGCGAGAGAGGGAGAGATTCGCTTTCGTCTCGCGTTCGCACGGGCGCAATTCAACACCGCGAGGACAAGTCGCGGTTCGAGACTGCAGGCGGCGCAGCAGCCGGGACACGGGATATCGGCGCGCGGACGCAGCGGCCCGCGAGTATCGCCCGATATCCTTTCCAGCGCGCGGCGTCGCTCAATGCCGAGAGCCGCGATTATCGACGGTGCGAGCGGTCCGAGGGCCGGGAGCCGCTTGTTTATCGGCCTGGCTTTTGTAAGAATGGCGCTGCGACTTTTATTCGGGGTTTCGGGTTGCCGCGGGATTGTGGAGGAGGATGTTTCTTGAAAAACGGGTCGGGAAGCGATTTCTTGGGTATTTTGCTTGGCCGCCTTGGGAGGCTGATTTTTCTAATTGGTGGAAAACTTTCATGATTTTGAAAAGGGTCAGTTATCCTGCTTTAAGAGAAGGTTTTTAAAGTGAGAATTTTTTTCTACATGCAAGAGGCAAAAAAGCTCGCTAGAAACATTTCGTGAAATTAAACAATAACAGATTAAACGCAAACCAGTTACGACCGGATAGGGATTGTACAATTTTAATTAAAATAACCGCGACCAAAGCTATTTAGCTAATGTTATTAATAATGAAAATAGTCCGTTGCACAACGAGTGTCTATTTTCGAAACAAGAAGCTTCGCGATTCGCCGTCTCTCTCGAGAGCGAAAACTGCGAGAAAAAGGTCGGAAATTTTATTATTAAAATGTGTTACAGGCGCGATTATGCTAAGCAGGCCGATTAGTGGCCGCATAAATCATCTTATTAGCAACCACCGAGCGGCGCGCGTTATTAAATATCCGACGAAGACTTATGGGCTAATTTTTGCCTTCGCCTGCGCGGTCGTGCATTATTTTCTCGCGCTTTGAAAACAACGGGGGGAAAAAGCGCGCGGGGAGCGCGCTAAAAAATTGCGCGACAGCTGAATTTGAATAACACCGCGGCTCGATAAAAATAGAAAAGCGCATAGAGAAGAATTATCGCCGACGGGACGATCCTCGCTTTATCGAAAGGCGCGTTTATCAAGATAATTGCTCCGCTCGCGCATTGGCTGTATACATCGCGCTGAAACATTATGAGGCGTTGGAAAACGGATCTGCTTCGCTTCCAGCTGTCGTAAATTCAAGATTCCCGATTGAAACAGTAGCCGCGGAGATACGGCGCGCTAATGCGAACGATTTATTTTCCAGCTTCGAAAAATCTATTGTGAGCGCAGCTACGGCGTTCTCTGAATTCAGGTCTCGAATTGAAAAGCAGCGCATGGAAACATTAGCTCTTCCAATTCCAGCCGATGCTTATACAAGCAAGCCCGCGATCAGTCCCATTAAATTAATTGGCGCCTTCATTACCTATTCTCATTTCTCCTCGGACGCGGCGGAAAAAAATTCTCCGCGGCAATATCGCGATTTGCACACAACACACCGAGAGAAGCGCAGTCAACCCACGGAGCGCGCGTTTCAAAAGCGGCTCTCGGCCGAACCTGCAATTAGCACACAAACCGACAGTACCCTAATGAAATTTACAAGAATGTGAGCAGGTTATGATTATTGCCGCCGCCGCCGCGAGGAGAGTGACATGGCCGATGGTCGATGCCGAAGCGGTTTACCGCGCCGTAAGTCTGTCCGCGCGCGCCTCGGGTGTGCGAGTGAATTATTTCGCCGGAGAGGAGACCGCCGGGGATAAGCGGGAGGGAGGCGACTGCTTGGGAAACAAGAGGCGAGGAGAATTATGCGTCGCGAAGGATTTTTCTGGGTTTGCTTTTCAGGTATTTAGGACTCGTTTGTCGCGCGACGTTGCGCAACGAAGCGAGGAGGAAGAAAGTCAAATCGTTTATTGGGGAGAGCTGTTTTGGATAAGAGCAGATCCACAATCGTCCGATTCTTATCGAAGAAATTGTGATTTTATCGGAGGCTTGATTCTCTAGCTTTAATTAAATTTTTATCAACTGGGTCAGAAATTACTTGATTCGATACAAATTTACACGCGATTCCAGTCAGATTTTGATCGTCGGCAATCCGTCTGAGATTAAATAGAAAACTCTCGTAAATCACGAAAATTCAAGCAGCTGCGTCACCTCCTCATCCCCAACTGCTGCTATACTTGCCAAGCACCTTGTCTCGCGGCACGAAGCCGCCTCTTTATGAATTGCGACTAAAGCCGCGGCGATAAATCAGCCTGAATGGGCAATTAACGACTCTCGGCCGCCTGCATTGTATGCATAAGTAAACAAATCCCCCCGTACCGACGAAAACCTCGGGCAAAAAGAAAAGGAGCTGCGACGACGAAAACTCCGCGCCGATGCCTGTCCCTCTTATTAACGTCGGCGGCTCGTCGGCAATTCAGCAAACGTCGCAATTACGATTATTAGCATAATCCGTTCCTCGGGTCGGCTCGTAACGCGGCACGCGGCGGAGAATTCGACGCAGCCGATCGGCGAAAAATCCTCCGGTGGCCGCGGAGCGCGCAAGGCGTTACGCTAAGTCGCCTCGCGGGAGCGCGCGCGCCTGCCGGTCGAGATGCTAATTTCCCCCGTCGCCCCGGCGGAGGCGAATAAACGAAGAACCCAGCGAGATTAGATACATCTTATGGGAGATGCGCGCGACGTAACGCGCCGTGTAAACGATGTGCGCGACGGTGAGGACGATGAGGACGAGCGAGAGAGAGGCCTTGGCCGCTCCTCCGACGCTTCTCTCTTTTGTGAAACTCCCGGGGTTTTCAGTTAGAGATGCGCCGATTCCGTTCTGTCCGCGGATGATGACATTTCTTCGGATTCTACGCAGCGCTTTGATTTTCGAATTATGACGTATGCGAGCGGCTTTGGTTCAATTTTGAACGACAGAGCTTCTCTTCGACTCGGTGTGGTTACGATTCGTATAATTATTCCGCGCTCTAACTGCAGTGAGAAAAAAAATAAAATATTGCAATTGAAACCATTGATTAAGATATGAACTGTTTTTCTCGCATTCTAATTAATGAATGAGATAATGAATTAATTGCTTAATTAAGCACCCGTTGAGCGTGAAAAGACAATTAAAAAAAAAAGGTTTTCAAATTATTTATGCGTTTAGGCGCGCAAGAATTACGTTTAAGATGGCAGCTTACGGAAAGCGTACTTTTTCTGCGTAGCTGCAATCACACCGCACCGACGTCGGCGTTGGCGACCAATTTGTTTCTCAAAAGTTGGATAATTACGAATCGTACGGGAATGATGGGTAATTAATATCTTTTGAAAATTTAACAATTACGTGATTTTTCGCACGACGCGTATGTAAATTGACATTATAAATTCATTTCTATTAGCCCGATGACACGTACATAGGATGTCAATTAAGGGATTTTAGATATTCTTTTTTTTTTCTCAGCTGCACAATGCCTCATTACTTATTCGTTTATTAACAGGATTTTAGTTTTATGATAATCGCAGCCTGCCGAGCAATTTTTTCGCAATTAAACAGTCTTAAATTTCATCAATTTGTAATTCATACGAAGGCATTAGAAGCATTTTCAAGCCTCAAGTACGAAGCCTCGCGCTCATGGCTAAAAATAAAGCTGCGAGCGATCTATGGTGTTAAGTAAAGCCCATCGCGGCTCGATACGCTTAAAAAGAGCTGAAAGGATTTCTGGAGAGACATCATTTTTTTCGTAATTACCGCCTGTAAAGATACACGCTCTTTTATCGACGCTCTTTCACGGTCTCTACTCGAGCAGTTTTTTCAAGTTTTACGGCAATCGTTATTATATACGAGTTAATGGTAAATATTCATAAATTATTTGCGCTTTGACAAAAAAGAAAAGGAAAAATATTATCTCGTAACCGTAAAACGCGCGCACAGAGACGAAATACATATATTCCCGGTAAATGAATAAAGCGTATGTCTGCAGCAAAATAATAAATAATAAAATATTATTTATTCATAAAGTGACTGTCCGTGTACTCGATAAATGCACGTCAGATTGATGTAAAAGTGATAAATCTGTGTACAGTTACGGAGAAAGAGGTGCTTAATAATTAACGTACTACACAATTACGAACATTGGGTAGAGTAAATAAGCGTCGCTGCATAATTCGCCGATTAATTTATGATTTATAAAAAGTAACTGTTTCGACATTAATCACAGAATCTCAAAGACAATAGTTTAATTGTGACTTAAGCGCCAATTTGAATATAAACAGCTCGTTTAAAACAGCTGCTACTAATTTTCGCGAGAAAATGCTCGCCTCCGAAAAAAGTCCCGATAAATCCAATCAACGACTTTCCTCGAGCCGATCCCTCATTTTCACTTTCCAACCTTCCAAAGCGTCCACCTCCCGAAAATCTTCCTCGCAAAGACTCGTCGCGCCGCAGGGCCGTAAGTCGAGAGTGTCCGTCAAAGGCCTCGGAAGAGCTCTAAAAGCAGGAACGTCGTGCTCTATCAGCGCCAGGCGATCGCCGAACGATAGTGAAAAGAAGCGGCCGCAGCCGCGCCTCTCCCTCTCGGCTCCGGGATTTTGCTTTCGTCGGCGGCTTTTACCGGCGGCGGGGAAGTGCCGCGAGGCGCCGCTGCTTCCTTTTTCCTCGTTACCCGATGACCCAGTCGGCGGAGTTGACGCGTTTTCGCGGCTCGGGAGGCTGCTCTGCTTTCGAGCGGGGTTTCCGGCTATTGTTTCATGGTGGCTCGATTGCTCGACTGTTGGTTTAGAGAATTTTTGGCTTGTCAGAAAATTGATCGTTTGTTATTAAAATTGAGCTTTTCACTGCAAGCGTAATATAAGAAGCGTGGCGATAGCATTTCTGGATTATCGTTAAATTTTCAAAATTTACAAGGTTTCTAGCGATATTATCGTTTCGCTTCCACCAAGGCTGATGCATATTCAAGCTGCGAAAAAGTAATCATCGTTATTAGCGGAATGGCCATTGGTCAAAGCGGAATTCAATATTCCCCGATGATTCGTCGGTCGCCCGAAGGATTTTCGATTTCCTCGACTCTGAAATGCAGACTTCATTATCGGAAGTTCGATTTTGCCGCAGGAACTGTCGGATTCTCTTTTCACCCTTCGAATAGAAAAAGGAAGCCGACCGCGCGCACGAAATGCCGCCTCGTGCGCATAAGCCAGCGGCTCGTTGCTCTCGAAAAAACTTAATTATAAATTCGAAAAGAAGTCCTGCACTTTCCTGCGAGCGGTTTTTCACAACTGCATCGTCGGGCGATTATTTCAAGGCACTCGCGCGCGCGCGCCGCGGTATTCGAGATAAAACCGTGAATTTCCAGCTGACGCTTTTCAGCGCGACGGTTTCGCAAGAAAATCCAAGGGGCACTTTACGACTTTAATGCGCCGCGCACGCATCGTGAGAAAGGCGGCTTAATTAAGAGATTCGCATGCGCGAGATTGATTTTTCTGGGGGGAGGGGGGGCTCGCGTGGAAGCTGCGTCGTAAAGTTTTCGATCCGCGGGGAGTTGCGTTGGTACGGCGTCGTAAAGGTGCCTTATTACGGGCTCTCCGATTTGTACAAAATCTTGATTAATGCGCGGGCATGTCGGGTGGATAGTTTTTAGTTAGGACAAAAAGTGCTTTACGGAGTCCCGATGTTGACTTACGTAGGCGCTTATCATACGAGCTACTTATTAAGTCTTTTTTCTTAATTTGAGCCGGCTTAAGAAGGTGTTAAATTGTTCGGATCTGTAATTATTAGAAAATTGCTAGAGCGGCGGCGGCGAGGTTCACGTTAAATTTGCACCTTCTTATTTTCTTTCGAATTTCCATAATAATACGGAACGTTTTAACGCGCCGAAAGAGCTGCCACTATTTATACAGTCTTAAAGAGGCTATATTAGCTTTGCGAATATTTACACGCGCCGCGAATCTCCAATTGTCGTAACCCCATTCCTCCAATAACGAGGCTCGCCGCAGCACTTCGAACGAGATGACTTTCTTTCATTTCGCCGAATCGTGAAACCTTCCGAGCAAGAATTCCTCGCTCGGAGCTTCGTCTCTTCCCTCGTTCCGACGCGAAAATTGAATCAACGAATCCGACGAATTCTCTGGGACTCCGCGGCGCGTTCGATTCGCACGCCGGCGACTGATAATACATCGGCGGCGCGGGCCGCGACAATACGCGGCGAGCGCTTTTTCATTTGCGCGTCACGGCCGGAATGGTATTAGCGGGCGGATTAGCATTGCAAATACGAGGAAAGGGACGCGGTGCGCCGCGGACTTGGCTTTTGTGAAGCTCCGGCGATCGGCTTTTCGCGCGTGGATTATCGATCTTTGCCCCGCGTCCCTCCTCGAGCGCGACGGGAATGAACTTTTCTCGCTCACTTCGGGCGCACTCTCTTTTTTGCGCTCGAGCTCGAGCAGTGGTCCCTGACGCGCAAGAGTGTGCGTTTACGCTGCGCAAATTGTGCGTGGCTGCGTTAAATTTTAGATATGCGAGACGAAGCTATTTTTGTCACTGCAGGCACGCTCTGCTTTGAATGTCAAATATTGTTTTTCAAATTATACGGATCTTATTCGATAAAACAACTGAAGAATTGAGAAGTGATTTGCATACGACAAAAATACGTACGATAGTTTTGAAAGATATGGTAGGATATATATATATATATATATTTGTTAAATCAACTTATTACTAATTTATTTACCTGGATATTTATAGCAAGTTCTAATGTATACATCAAATGGGGAAATCCAAAATTTTACCTGCTTTCATACTAAGATAATTAAAGGTAGTAAAACTTATTCTCGCTAATTTACTCGCAACGTCACTTTTAAAAAAGAATTCAAATTAATTTTTTTATTTTCCTTCTCTATTATAATAATCAATTATCGCAAAAATTACCATAAACTCCTTATATTTTTTGACAGCTGCACACTTGCCTTCCCCGTCTTACTTAAGTAAGCGAATAAACAGCAGTCACCAGAATCTCTATTTCAGATTTTTCGAAGCGTTCCACTTCTTATTCGTCAGGCGCTCACTTCATATTTCAAACTTACGAGCGCCGGCCAGATTGAAATAAGAAAAGCTCTCTCGCTCGCGGGAGACAGAGAAAGTTGACGTTCATATCGTGCGCGCGCATTCGAACGAATAAATTTCGGCAATTCTGACCGATGGACCGGAATGAGACTTTTTGGAAATCTCCGATTCTGCGGCTTTCAAAATCGAAAGTGAACGATTAGTGGCTGACTTTTTATCGATTGGATTTTTGTGATTTACGACTTGGAAATTTTATCGAGGAAAAGAAACTTAAAAACTTGGGAAACCACGCAAACTTAATTAACGTTTTCTCAAAAATCTAATTACAAAAAGAAAACGCGAAGAAAGCTTTTCAATTTTTTCAAACGCCAATTTAATTACGTTAATTATCGTTAATAAACGAAAACAAAAAGAAGAAAAAAACTCTTTGACTATTCTCGAAAAAAAAAGAGGACACTGTCGTCACGGCAGAAAAAAAAACAAAGCCACGAGAGCTAAACCACGAAACCAATTTCTCGACAGACTCGCATTATTGACTCGGACAGCTCAAGCTCGACTCCTCGGCTCCCCAGATAAAGGCTTAAAAGGCGAAGACGAAAGAAAATCCATTCGAGCGCTTTATAGTCCATAACGTAAAGCTGTCCGCGGGGCCGTAACTCATCCCCGCTCGCGCATGCGCCTCCGCTATCGTCTCTCTCATTGTTATATTACCCTCGGCATTAGAGATAAAGCCGCGACGTTTTTACGCGCCTCTCCTGAGTTATCGATAGGCGAAAATCGTTTTTTTTTTTCTTCTTCTTTTTTTCCCCCTCTTCCTCTCCGGTCTTTTTCCGAAGCCGATAAGCCCGTCGGGAAAATCCGCGCGCGGGAGGTGCAGTAATTGCTTTTTCGATTTTTTTCGAGCCTCAAGTTATTGCCGAGCACGAATATAGTTTCCGCGCGTCGGCTGCAGTCGCGCGGCTCCGCAATTAAATGTATCTAAATTAAAAATCCGTCGCGAAGGCGGAATTCAGCCGCGCGGCGGTGAACGACGGGCCCGCAAAGGCGCCGGGACGAAAACGCACGCGCTCGCGCCTTCATCGCCCTCTGCTTTAACTTTCTCCGAAATAAAATGGCGAAAAGTTTGCGGGCTTATCAAACATATATATCGAGCTCGGCCGGGGGAGGGGAGAGGAGCGAGAAGTAAAAATGAGCGGACGCGCGGTGCAGTGAACTCTCCCGCGCGCGAAAGCTCAATTTTTACCGGCCGCCGGCCTCCCCTCCCCCCGCCACGCGGGAAGGAGAAAGAGAAATTTGATTTACCGATTTGTATTTATTGATGTCGCGGAGAATAGGTACGTGTTGCTGAATTATTCCGTGCGAGAGACGTGTGCGCGCGCGGAGCGAGATGCGCGATCTCGACGATGGAAATGCGAAATGGGAATAATTAAATAACGCGCTTAGAAATGGGTAAAACTAAATGTTAATGCGCGTTTAATTAATGAAAAGAAGCAGGAAGCGAGGAGTTTAGATTGCGTACTAAGTTCAGAATGTTAGAATAGATTCCGAGGAACTTTTTTTTAAAAAACGTCCGCATTATAACGTCCGTTTTAATTCATCAGCAATTACTGGCTCGCACTGTTTTTTTTTTTTTTCTCAAAACCAGCGCGCAAAACCCATAACGAAAATTACGCCCGCGCAGCAGCTCCGGTCGAGCCTGCATAAATTGCGAAACGTGCAAACGTAAAGAGAGGAAGGGATTCGGCGTTTCCTGGTCGCGGGAGTCGAGGCGATAATCATAATCTCGCGGACGCGAATCTTTTGATTCTTGCCGGGGAGTGAAAAACACTTTTCCTCGTTGCGCTCGCAGGAAGTCTCCGCACGTAAGAGCCGCTGAAATGAGTTCAAAGGACTCATTTTTTTTTTTTTTTTTTTCGGTTTCTTCAATTCTAGAGCACTGAAAATATGTTAATGGAGCCGCGAGTTTTCCTCGAAAAATTGCCGTGAAAGCGGCGGTAATTATAACTCAAGAATTAAAGTAATAGTTAACGCGGAGTTGGATAATTCTTCACCTCGGGTAAGAAAGTCTCAATTCCGAAGTTACGTGATCCGTCAACTGCATCTTTTACCTTCTTAAAACCCGCTGAAGTGCCGAATGAAAACCAAAGTTTCCTCGTTGAATTATACACGCACTTTTCGCGATTACGACATCCGACTGTCCGCCGGCATTATTCTGCGCCGATTGTGTTAAAATGAAATAATTATTTGATCATAGAGAAAGTCGGGGAGGTAATGACGACTTCCTTTATTCCAGCGGTCACTGTAACTGTGGACACTCGGCGCACGGACTTTTGACTCTCGTAATGTGCGTAAATAGGACTTTTCACGTAATGACACGAAAGACCGCTTGATTTAGGAAGTGGCGCGAAATTACTGCCATTACGTAAAATTCGCCAAAATAAATACGTATATTACAAAATTAACTGTCCGTACGACTGTAGAGTTGTTTCTTTTTTATCGTCTTATTTAAAGGAAAGCTAACTAATACTCGATCTGAATTTTGGAAAGTTTCGATAAATTTTGAATACAATCAATATTAAAAAGACTTTTGGTGCTGTCACATACCCTGGTAGAATTTCCAGCATTGAAAATGGCTAGGAAAATAGTTAATAGATAAGTCCCGTGGCTGTTTAATAAATCACGTTGAAACGCTTTTTTTCACACGATTTCTCTATTAACTGGGCTGATAATTTTATGTCTTATTAACATTGGCTAGTAAATAGCTAAGAAAGTTATTGCTATAATATGAAATATATCCTAACATAACACGATTAGTTTTACCTTGTAAATGCGTAAGAAAAAATTCCCAAGTTTAAATTGCCAAAAAATTTGATTTTAATAGCTAAGAATAGAATTATCAGATTTCAAAACTTTAATTATAAATCTTTCTTTATGTTTCATTATAGAACATTAAACGTAAATAAACTAATATGAAATTAAAATAAATGTAAATGTAGTGTATAAATTGTTTTTCTTATGTAGACGGACGATCGGTAAAATTCTCTACTAGCGTGACATTGAGTGTCACGAGGTTGCATAGCCTAACTTTTTTAAGACATTTAGATTAGCTACTTAACACCTTAAAAATGGGTTAAAGCTTTTATTCCATTAAATGTTTAGTTCATGCGGAAAAAAACGTTTCATGCAAGAAAATTATATTCTAAACAGGTTAGCTGGTTCCCACTTAGTCTTTTCTTTTGTTACCTATTTCCTAGGTGAGAAATGTTTTACATTTCTACCAGGGTACAGATACCAAAATAAAAAACATATTTAGTCTTTCTAAAACACTGTTTTTATCGACTAACGTATTAGTAAATTTTTCCATCAAAATTCAATTCTGTCTCGTTAGATCCCAAAAAAGCTGACAAGCCAAATTTCCAAATTCGACGTTTGAAAAATCAAATTCCTCCGACTAATCAAACGCCGCCGCGGCGCTCCACGCGCCGGCAAAGAAAAGCCTGGCGATCGTTAAGGTTCATCGACCCCTCGCAAAAAGCGACGGGAGGGGGGGCGGAACGGGCCGCGGACCAAAACAAAGGCCCTCTCCTCTCCTCCGCGCGGCGAAAAAGACGCGGGAGAGGGGCGTGTCGCGGTTAATCGCGCCGAGAGTTTTTCCACGGCGCTCGCCTTCTTCTTCCTGCTTCCTTGACGCTGCGGTTTTTCCGTTCCGCCGCGACGCCGGCCTCTGCCGGCTCCGCGGGTTTATTAAGAGATTCGAGCGACGGGAGAGGAGATGTTGCCGTGGCTTATCGAGGTTTTTTTCTTGCATTTTTAATGAAGGTCCTCGAGGTGGAACGCGTTTTTAACGGGGCGCTCGGGGGATTTTACGCTCGTCAGGCGAATTGACGAGTGGCTAATTAGATGTCGTCTGCTAAAATATTTTTACGGAATTCCGTACGTCGAAGTCCGCTTGGATGAAGTTTCCAAAGTGAAATTGCGAGTATTTTGATGGTAAAAAAAAACCCACGAGGAGTAGAAGCAAGTTTATTTTCAGACTGTACACTACTCAAACTAATTAAAAGAGCGCGGATTAAGTCGCGTTTGTCTATTTTAAGCCGACCTGCCCACGAATTTTGACGCAGCTAAACGAAAAACCCGATGCGATATCCTGCCTCCCCGAGAAAGCAATCAATTAATCCACCTCGAATAAAGGCAAAATCCAGAATTTCCTCGGCTTTTCCGCGAGATCCCAGCTCTCGCATCTCTTTCTCTCTCTCTCTCTTGCGCGGCGGCTTCAATCAAGCCGCTCCGACACAACAATTTCATTTACAACAAAGGAGCGGCCGGGGCATTTTCTCCTCGAGCATTTTCGATCGTTGTATAGAGCCTCGCTCGCGGTTCAAGTACCTCTTGCACACACACACACACGCGCGCGCGCACCCACAGACACACACTCGCTCGCTCGCAGCAAAAGTCGCGTCGCGTTTCGCCCGGTAGACTCTCGGTGCAGTGAAAGTTGCCCAGGCCACTTTCCCCCGTGGCGATCGCCTCAGCTGGTTTCCGGGCTCTCGAGCGAGCGAGCGAGCGAGCACGAGCGGTTATCAATTTTCCGCCGCGCTCTTTTTATCGCCCCGGTGTTAATGGCCTCTCTCTCTCTCTCTCTTTCTCTCTCTTTCGACGCCGCGCGGCCGCCTAAGGAGATCTTTTCGCGCCGATCCGAATCGATCTCCATTGTCGAGGCGGCGGCGATTGCCGGCTTGATTAACGAGAGGACGCACGCCCGCCGATCGTTGCGAGAGGCCTTTTTGGCGGGCTGGATTTTCAGGAGGACTGATTTATGGCGCCGGTGAGCTTTCTGCGGCTGGGTTGTATATGTGTATATATATGTATAAATCGGTCGGTGGAGAAACTGTTTTTCTGTATTAAGAAGCGATCGTTATGGGTTTGCTTTCTCAAAAATGCGAGAGATAAAGATTTAAGCTTAATAGAATACATCCGCTTTTTAATGCACCTTAGACAATGTAATAAGATACAAGAAAGCGCGAGAGCTAATAATGAAAGTACAATTTTAAAAAAGCAATCTAAACTTCAATTAAATACGCTAACCCACACAGCGATCGCCATTAAAAAACACTCGCGCATTCAAATCGCGTCTCGGCGTCCATCTTTTATCTCGATCTCCAGGCCGCTAATTTAAACGTACCTCTGAGCGCCGCGCAGATGCCCACAGATATACATGTATATATAACGGGAGGAGGGAGGGGGAGGGGGGAGCATTTCGCGAGCCCGGCGAACGCGGAAAGGAAAAGTCGACGGGGGCATCGCGCGTGACGTCCGCATCCGTGTCGCTGGAATCGAAAGCGAAATCGACGCTTAGGTACGTCGGAAATTATCGTCCGCCGCTTCCTGGACGCGTCGCGACGCCCTAAAAATTGCGTCGTCTAGTTTTGACTGGGTAAGATTTCGATTGGGGGAAATGAGCTTCGGTTTTAATTTGCAAAATGTTGCGGGAGCAATGTAATTTTACAACATTTTACAAGACCGAGCGAGAACACGTATGGAGTTTCATACAAATGTACATTAATTATTTTTAGTTTACCAAATACATGAAATTTAATGTAAATATGGTACTGAAAGGTGCATTAAAATTCATGCTCTTTTTAACAGTGTATATATTTTTTGAACGTATATAAGTTACCATATTTCTAAACGTCTCGAGAGAGCAAGAAATTTAAACAAGTTGGGAGTGCTCATTATTTCATTATTTACAAATGATTAATGACTTACGCACCGTAGCAATTAGATCAACTGTTTACGGAAGCAGCGCACAAGTTTACACTTTCCATAATACACTTCCAACGAAAATAAGAGCTGGTAAACATTCGACTTCCTCGGTTAAATAATCTACAAATAACGCCTCGGCTCGAACGGAAAAACCGACCCGGTCCCAATCAATTTCGCGGCGCCTCGGAGCGCCGATTCCAACGAGGAAGTTGGCCAGGAGAGAGAGAGAGAGAGAAAAAAAAAGGAACGCCGACGCGGTCACGAATTTTCGCCGCCGCTTTCCCACAGTTTTATATCGTAACCGCAGAACGGACCAGACTTGCGCGCGCTGCGCCGTAATAAGGCGAATTACGCGTGCGCGCCAACGACGGAGCTTCGGAAACGCGAAGTCGAGCGGCGAAAGCGGAACGAACGATCGAGGAAGCGCTCGAGGCGGACTCCTCCTGCTTCGGCTGGGGATTTATATCGCAGTCGCGGCGCGGCGGTGATAAATGTATATATATATATATATATATATATATATATATATATATGCTGGCGAGGAGAGATTCTTTTCGGCAAATTCGAAACGGAGATTTCGGCATTTTTACGGTGGTATGGAGCTGCGGGGAGGTTTGTTTACTGACGGCTACGGGCAAACCTTTTGGAAATATCTTCTTAGGTGAATGAGATTTGTTTGATTGGTTGTCATAGTGCGATATTATTTACATAAATAAGTTTTAAACATAAAAGCGTAATGAGCTATTAGTTACTTTTAAATTAATATAATATATTCAAGGTTTTGATGTAGTTGTGACTAATATAAAACTTACTGAAGCCACCTGCGGAAAGAAAGAATAGAAATGATCAAAGGGAGGAGAAATTGCTTACCTGAAACAACAAAAGAAAGAAAATCGTTCATTAGTCAAATTCGTTAGTTACACTTTTTTTTACGAAATAAAAAAAAAAATATATTTAACAAAACAATAAATTAAAAAGCTTGAACTAGAATATTTTCCTAAAGTATTCAGATGCAACAAGTGCCCGCTCCTCTCCGTCCTGAAAAAAAAAAGAAAAAAGAAAACTAAGCAGCACATCATTCGCAGACACGTCGGGCAGACGCGGCAGGCAGAGCGCACGCGGAGAGGAAAGGCGGTCAGATCGGCGGCGCGGCGCTCATTGTTGTGGGTCAGTTTTCTGCGTGCGACTTTCGCCGCGCCGGTTATTATCCAACAATTACGTCGCCGCGCTCGACGGCCATCGTGTAACGCCGATTATAATTACCGAGTCTCCGGGACCGACCGGGGAGAGATGCCGCTCTAAACGGGGATACTGGGCGAAAACGGGCACGATCGACGGGAGGATCCGAGCTCCCCGCTGGCTGCTCTTGTTTTTCTTCTTTTTCGTCCCCGCGCGTTTTCGTTGCTAGTTCGGAGATGTTTGCTTCGCTTTGAATTGGAAATTGGGACTCGTGCGTTTTCTAAGGGGACGATGTGATGTATTACACGCGAGGGAGCAGTGAATTGCTGCTCTCGTTTTTTTTTTTCAGATTACGCAAGAAAAAGAGTTCGTTTCCGTAACAGAAAAGAATCTCCCACAACATAATAGGAGTAATAACACGTTTCAATGAAGAAAGTCGTGTATACTTCCTCGTTTCAATCACACCGTGTATCCATCCAATTTACCCCGTCAAAACTGTTGCGTGTGTGAAAATGTGGTCGTGGAAAGAAAAACGAGACAGATGTGTCGAAAAAGTTTGTCGTCAAAAGCTTCGTTTGACTTTGGAAACGTCGAGAACAAGTTTTCCCCAATTTTATGTAATTATCGATGATAATTTTCTTACTGAACGACTTTATCTATAATCCTTGCCATTAAATTTGTAAGATAAACTATCAAACTAATTTTTAGCGCGCTTTCCTTCTTGCCAACCGGCAAAACCTGCGCAAACCGTTCCGTTTCTCCAGCGAATTCGCGAAAAAAGCCTACCCGCAATGCTTCATTATTAAAACTGCGAAAATAAAACAAATCCCCATCCGCGCCAGAAAAACAGCGCGCGAATTGCGCAACCCGCGAAAAAAGAGGAGGAACGCCGCGCCGACTTTCCTCCGGCGGCATAATAACTGCCGGCCTCGCTCGGCTTTCGATCGGGCCCGGATCGCGTGCGGCTCCGCGCGCGTAACGCACGTCGGCGAAAAAACGACAACAAAGCGGCTCGATCGGCCACGTGGAAATTTCGAGCGCGCCGCGCCGAGGGAAAAGGCGCCGCGCGTGCGCCCGGACTGCGGAAGTCGGCTCTTGCCCTCTTCCTCGCGGATGCTTCTGGATTTTTCCGTCTCGCTTTGGGCTCTCCCTAATTGCCGCCGCGCTTGCTTTTTCTCTCTTTCTCTGCAGCCGCGGGTCTTGTTTCGACGGCTCGCGGTTTTATGCCTTTGATTAGGCCGGGCTTTTATCGGGGAAACAGTAATTTTAGATAGTTCCGTACGATTTGCCTTTAATTAATTGCGATTTACGCACTGAAGTATAATTAACCTCGGTGGCTTTTATGATTTTCTACAATTCACTTAAAGCATCTAAATTTCAGGTTATAATACTTATCGTGTAACTTAACAACTATCTGTCCCCCGATAGGAATGGTTTATTTACAAAAAAAATCAGCTCCAATATATATATATATATATATATATATAATAAAGGATGCAATCAATCGCGCGTAAACACGGCCGCAAATCGCTTATACCAA
>JAWWEM010000001.1:6666346-6676395 GCA_035582935.1 Ormyrus thymus
TATGCTTCCTTTTTGTTTTTATTTTCGTCGAGTACAAAATAGGAGTAGAGAAAAATATTGCAAATCGATTAGTCACGGTTATTAATTACACTTGTAAACACCGAGTATTACAAGGTATGATGTCGTAAAAATTTATAAGCTAGATTTTAATTAAGACGTTCCAATTGTTCTATATTTGCAATCCAAAATTTATATTCCATTCATAGAGGAAAATTTATACGGCGCTTATTAAAGCGATCGAAATAATTTACGTCCAGATTTCTGAAATAAAACGGCACTGAACTCGTGGGCCATAAGTTAGAACTTTGTTTTGATTGGCCGCGGGACCGAAATAAAAGTAAAAAAGCGCAGTAAAGTAAACTGCAGCTATACGAATTCCGAGTAGCCGAAAAAAATAGCGAGAGCAAAGAAAAGCAAAGAGGAGAGAGAGAGGCGAGAAAGACGTAAAAAGAGAGATCAAACAAACGGGGAAAAAGATGAATAAAAGATCGAGCCGCACGCGCGCGAGAGAGAGAGAGAGAGAGAGAGAGGGAGCGAGAGCACACAATTACAAAAAGGGAAAAGCGATAAAAAGAAGTAGTTTAGAAGGAGAGCGAGAAAAAGGAGCGGACGATGATAAAACAAGGGAGAACGAGGGAAGGGAGGAGGGCCGGCGGGTAACGGCAGCAGGCATCAACGCCGCGGCAGCGATTCGGCCGCGTTGCGCGACTTTTCGAAGGGTTCCGCAGGCTCGTTAACGAAATCGCACGAGGCACTTTGCCGTCCTGCAGCGGCCGATTTCGACCGACGGCTTGTTTACTCGAAATTAGTATTCGATACGGATTGCTACGGCAGTGTAAATTGCGACGGCAGTAAAAGGTTTACGCGTGTCTTGGGAAGATTAAGCAGGCGGAATTTAACGGAATCTCGTGATTGCACTCTAAAGCGTTTTATCACTGAGCATTTCATAAACTCGAGTGGAGAAAACTTATATTTGTACGGTCCTTTTTAAAAACACTTGCTCGACAACGCCGTAAAAGTGTAAACCTCTGAGCTATACACTCATTAATTTTTCAAGCACCCTAAAACGGACGCTAAAATCCTTGATTCGTTCCGTATTTAAAAACCATTACCGTCGGGAATGCACTTTACTCTCAACCCTCCGGCGAACGTAAACAGTATAAACTCACAGATATATACCCTTCTCAGACTTTTCCGGCGAGCTCGAGAATACAATGAACAACAAACACTCGAAGAAATAAAGCCATCAAGCACGGCACTCCCAGGAACGCTCGTCCCCGAGGTCGGAAGCGAAAAAGGAGAAAGGAACCCACCTCTTCGCGCCATCCTCGGAGCCGGGGGAAGCCCAGTTCTCTCGGGTTCGATAGTATCGGCACCTAACCTAAACGCCGCCGCCACGCGCGACGCACACGGACGGCGAAAAAATTCTATTCTCCAGCGGGCGGTGCGCGCGCGGGTCTCGCGAGTCGGCCCGAGTAGAAGGAGAGGCTCGAGCTCGACCTCGCGGGAGAGCGCGACGTCTGCCCCTCCCTACTCCCGCGCGCGCAGTGGAAACGGCGAGAAACCGAGAGAGCCGGCAACGGCGCGCCAACGCTCCGAGCGAGTACGCCGTCCGCGTGCTGCCCGCGCCGAAATCGTTCGATTGATATATGTTGCTCGCCATTCTTTTCGGGCGAGGTGCACTTCGAATACCGCGCTTGAATTTTTGAATTCTCGGACGGAGCTTCGTCGCGGCTTCGACGGCGCGAGGCCCTCTGCGAGGAGTTCGGACGCGAGGTCACGTGATCTTTCAGTTAATTTTGCGATGCTGAATGATCGACGTGAATTTTTGATGCTCAACCAAGCTCTGAGAGCTTGGAGGCTGTGCAAGCTCTTGAAGCTGGGCGTTAGAGATTGATAAAATTTATTTTCATGGAATTTCGTATAGGCACACGTGCATCGTGAGTTGCACGTAAAATATGTTTTATTTAATCTGCAATAAACTATCGAACGGTGAGCTTTTAATTCAAGCTTTGGTTAAAGAGTAGGACTAAATTAAAAGTAGTACAATATCAGTTCTAATAGTTGAAATTCACTGTACTTAAACAAAGTGATTCTCTATCTTTTGATTGTTATCATAGATACAAGTGTAGCGTTATCTGAAAATTAAGCTCAGTGTAGACACTTTGAAATAAAGCACTAAACGCAGAGCTTTTAATTCAACTTTGCACCGAAAACTTTGACAGACCAGTACAAATCAAATATCGAACAAAAAAACTTTGAATCCCCATTTTTCTCACTTTATCTGCCCGACTGTCAACCCAAACAGACAGACAATTTCATTTACAAATAAACCGCGATGCGAAAAGTCTCAATTAAAACTAATCCCGGGGAGCTTTTAATTCAACTTTCCACGGAAGAAGCTGACAGAAAGCTCCTCTCGGCTCATTAGCGAGCGAACATTGCCAACCCCTCGAGCTGGCACTTATCTCTTCCTCTCGAACGAAAACTCGCCCGTACAGTCGCACGGAAAATAGCCCGAGCAAGCAGACCCGCGTGACACTGCACCTAAGGCTCCAGTGCCCAGCCAGTGCTCCGAAGCTCTGCGGAATTGCGCAGAAAAGCTGCTGGTACTTACCGATCAGCGGAAAAATACTGGGTTGATCGAGTAGCGACTTGAGGCTGCTTTCGACGAGGGTGGGAGACGAACGGTCCTTGTCGCTCATTTCACAGAGGCCTCTTCCTTCGGCGAAAACTCAAAACGCAAAACGTAAAGCTGGGCGGCGGGCGGCGAGAGAGAGAGAGAGAGAGAGAGAGAGAGGAAGGGTTATCCCAAACGAAAGAAACACTTGTGTCGCACTCTCCGGTTGCACGGCGCCTTAAGAACACACACACGTGTGTCGGAAGCAGCGACCGGCCCTCACTCGCGCACCATAAGAAAGGGGGGTTGCTCGCTCGTTTTCTCTCTCTCGGGCCGCGCACTGCTACTACTTATCACACTGTCTCCGGGGCTCTCAGAGAGGAGCAGCAGCCACGCCGCTGAGCACAGCACACGCACGGATGCCGAGCGCGCCGTGGCACATTAAAATAACAAGAGCCAGAGAGAGAGAGAGAGAAAGAGAGAGAGAGAGAGAGGAGGCGGCTCTGCTGCTGCTGCGGCGGCTGTCTCTTCCCCGAGCGGAGCCGAGCGGACACGGGACACGAGCCGCCGAAACGCGGAGAACGATTGAGGAGGAGGAGGAGGGCGCACACATGTGCGGCCCGAGCTCCCGTCAGATACTCGGCAGCCTGACCCGTCACGAGACCGTAACCGCCGCGGAGCCGGCCGCGCCGAGACCGCTGAAGTATTGGGAAGTTAAAAAAAGATGGGTTCTCCGGGAACGGGGAGCGAACTTCGAAGAATTTGATATTTTCGTATTCTAGGGAGACGTTTGAAGAGAGCGATAAGGCGCTTTTTCGGGAGGCAGAGTACTTGAAATTCTTACGTTAACTTTACCTATATCAGTACTGCTTATAGATAATATTTTATTTAAAAAAGCAACAAATCATACAAATGATAACAATCAAACAATTGTTTTCTCGCTCCAAATTTAATTAATAAGTGAATTATTGAAAAATTTGTTATTCTAACTAAATATAGTATCAATATTATAAAATTTATTGAACTTCTTCACTACTACGAATACCTTATAATTTCCTCTTATAACTATGTAATTTGAATTGTCTATTATAACTATGTAATTTGAATGCCTAGTTCCGAAAAAGAATGAAGACAAACAAGTTATCAGCAAGTTAACATCAAGTTATCTCCCGTAAAAAAGCAGGTAATTAAGCAAGTCACGCGAGTGCACGAATTTTTCAAGCTCTTGACGCTCCGCGCACTTGAAATTTTGACCAGCTTTAATTTCCGCCGTGACCGTAAGCGACCGTGAACGAGCGGTCAGATTACCGCAAGTAGATCGGGCTGCAAAGTGCGGCGATGTGCTCGACTCACGTGAAAATCAATCTGCGCAAAGCAGCCGGGAGTTTCGGTGCTTGCGACATCTTGCGGAACTTTCGGGCGGATCTTGGGCACTCTGGTGGTAGATCGGCGAAGCTTTCATTTTTATATTTCTTTCTCGAGTGGTAACAACATAACAGGTGTTTAGGTTTTCAAATAGGATTCTGATTTACCGATCAGCGTGTGCACTTGCCGCTGATCAATTTTATATTTCAATTTTTTTAGCTGTAATTTTAAGTATTTTATAACATTTTGTTTTATACCTTTTTCTGACTTGATATTTGAGTTTTATAACTATTGGATAGTCGAAAAATTTAAAAGATAAGCAGGATGGGTGAAAAATGAAAACACCAATAAAATTTTGAGACACTTTCTGAAATTTACTTACATACTTCTGAATATACATCAATATCGCAATTACGAATTCACAATTACAATTTCATTCAAGCTCATGCATACTAACGAGATATGTAATATACACTATGAACATTTGCTTTCACTTGTGTACATGACCATGCATAAATATCATTATATTGATTCAAAGGACAAAGTTAAATGCAATGCATTTAATGCAACAGCCAAAAATCATAGAAAACTAGTGTCTCGAACCTTAATAATAATTAACTCCTAAGAATACTTACTATTCATTTCTTTCTATCATTATAAAACACACAATATTATACAAACATTTTTGTTTTTCTTAACCACCTAATCAAAATACGGAAAATTCACTATCTATGGATTACACATTCAACATAAATATCTTATAAATTAATGCTTACAGGTATTGTATAAATATTACATACTGCATGAAAATATTCTCGTCGCAAAATAAAAAAAAATTGTTTATTGAAAACTGAAAAACGCAACGCGTAGGTGGCAATTCGTTGAGTTACTACTAAATTAATAGCTACTTTTATACTAAAGAAGCAGAAAATTATCAAATCGATCTAAATATTAAAGAAGCATACATTTACCAAATACTGTTTAAAAAAGGGCAGAGGAAGAATCTCGTTTCCATAATTTCGGCTTACTATGCAGTACACTTTAGGTTTATCATACAATATCTATAAATGCATGAATGGAAAAAGATCAAAATGATTGAGCCTTTTTATAACAATTGTACGATTCTAATCTGGCTTTGTGGATTTTGCAGAGCAGTTCTTTTATATTGTACGAAATTTATCTGTCCACTGATTCATAAAAAGTTAATTATTAAGCCCTAAAATCTATTTTAGGTGTACCGTGAAAAAAATTTTATTTACAAAATGGAACTTGGTTCTTTGACACAAGAAAAATAATCTTTAATACAACGATGCGATGCAAATTTATATGAAACAATACATTTTTAAATAACAAAAGAAGCATTATTGGATTCAAAAATTGTATTGTTATAAAAAAAAATTGTTTTTGTAAAATATAATAATTGGAATTGGATTTATTTTTTGCATGTCAAAGTACCATTAATTGATTGTTAGTGTAATCACACTAAGTTAATTAATTATAGAGCGATGCAGTAATCATTTTTATTAAAACTCTTTTAAAAATTTTTTTTTTACCTTTTACTGACCTAATTTCAACAGATACTAAAGTTACAAAAAAATTATATTGATTGAATCTTCAAAAAATACATCAGGTTAAAGCTCTTGAATTATGTTTCGAAAATGTTTCGTATATAAAAATTAGTCGGTAAATTAAAAAAAAAAAGCTTATCTACCGACGACATAATTTTCTATCCTTAATATTTTACAGTCATTATGCGTAAATTGTATTATACAAACGTTTTATTTCCGAGCAATCTACCTGTAAAATCCTAAACAATCGTAAATGCGAATTAAAAATTTCCTTCGTTGATGAATCTCGAATTAATCTTCAGAATTTTACAGGCAATTATTTCACGAATACTCTACATTGTACGAGAAATTTATAGGCTTTTAACTTTGTACAATTCCGATCCCATACATTCTATACAATTTTTATCAGAGGATGCACTCAAATCCAAAAAATGGCCTCTACGCAAATTAATTTACATCATGCACCCTGTTTATGGCGTTGCTTGACCGAGCAAGAGCCCCGTGCTCTTCCCAAATTATTCGAATCAAAAGTCGGAGTAACAACTTGACAATCTGTTCGCTTTCCACTCTAAATAAGAAGATGGAACGACGATTTAAGCATCTCTTTCCCAAACTTTGCCCGACTAAGTCGCGCAACTGCCGCGGAAACGATCTCCTCAAACCCAGAAGCTGAAGGACTCGGTGGCCTGCTCGTCGGTGAAGAAACTAGCACTATGGCGTTTGAAGCTCGCTTGGCGATGCTCGGCAGGGGTAGAGGACCAACGCCTGTGGCGAACTTTGTCGATCGGTACCTCGGGCAGTCCCACCTCGGTATGGCATCCGCTCTTGATCGGCGACGCGTGCGGCAGGCCGACCTCTTGGAAGGATGACAGGGACGAGAATCCGCTCTCGTCTTCGACGCTACTTACACTCGTGGCTGGCTTCGAATCTACTGTCGTCGAACCGCCGGAATTTCTTAGCGCCTGAAACGAGAGACAGTTAATTTTTTGTTCATCTTTGCTTCTAAGCCTTTAAGAAAATTATTCAATTATTTCGCGGATCTTATACTTAAGAGGCATCAATTAAATAAAACTTCATACCCAGTCTGTCAGACTTTTCAAGCTCAATTCCCTCCGATTGGATCGTTTCAATTTACTTGGCGTAGAGGAAATGGGCCTAGGCACGCACTCGACAACGCTCGAGGAATTTCCGTTGACTTTAATTTCTGCTCCATTGTACTTTCCAATGGTGGCATTGAGCAGGATGCTGTCGGTCGACTGCACCGAGCCAGGATTCATCGGCGTCGGTGCCTTCAACGTGGCTTGGCTCAGAATCGACAGATCGGCATCGGGAGCGATCCGATTCATCTCGTCGTCGGTGCTGCTGCCTTCCGTGCCGCGATCGCTGCTCGAACTGGCCGGCGGTGTCGTCGATTCCTGAAGCAGCGTCGAATGTCTGAAGAGGGATGAGGTCTCCCCGTGGTTGTCCAATGAAATCGTGTCGGCCATTTGCGAGATGCTGAGCCGCGCTAGATCTGGTTCTTGCATGTTTAGCAGTGAATGAACCGTTCGCCGTAATCTGTTAATGAAATAATCATCATTTAAGATTACTAAAAATTAATTATCGGTTGTACCTACAAGGAGAGTACGCGACCTTTGGATCACGGATTTTCTTGTAATTTCGGGACGTGTTTTTTAATATTAAAATATGAAAGAAGCCACGCCCGTTCCGTCCCTATAAGCTCTTTTAGCGAAAATCTAACGAAAATCGACTTTTGTTTAATCGCTTATAACTTTGCAGCAGCTAACTATAATGCATTTTAACTATAATACATTTTACAGCTAACTATAATACATTTTAACTACCAGCAATCAAAAGATGAGATCAAATTCTATCGATTAAAAAAAATTTCATCAAAAAATCTTTATTTCTTCAAAAGTTACAGTTAAACAAAGAATGACCATTAAAATAACATAAAAAAATCTACTCGTGTAATTTTAGCTTAATTTTATTGTAAATTTTTATTTAACTATAACTTTTGAAGAAGTAAAGATTTTTGGATGTCTTTCTTTTTGATCGATAGGATTTGATCTCACCTTCAAATGCCGGGAGTTAAAATACTGTGCCGTTAACAGTTGAGAAGTTATAGGTGATTAAACTAAAATCGATGAAAAATCGATTTTCGTTAAAAGAGCTTATAACTTTGAAAAAATCGAGCATGGGACGGAACGGACATGGCTTCTTTCATATTTTAACATTAAAAAACATATCCCGAAATTACAAGAAAATCCGGGGTCCAAAGGTCGCGAATTCTCCTTGTTAATTACAAGTCATGAATAGATGCTGATAATAAGTCAAATGGAAAAAAATGAATAAATAATAACTTTCAACTCTACTTTTGACAGACAGTGTTACGGATTGGAAAGAAAAGAAAGCAGATAGCATAATTTTTAAGAAATAAATTACATCCATTCAACAAAAGTCTCAAGAATTAAGATAAAATAGAAAAAAATTGAAGGGGACAATAAAATTCGTATATTAGTCAAGTAAAGTCAGGAAGTTGGGAAAAAGAAAAGCGCGGCGGCCGAACAAATGAGCGCTTTTGAACAGTGAGGAGAAAACTTCTCTGTGGACGCTCGGCTAGTTTAGTGCAATCTTCGAAGGAGTAAACATCGGCGGATTATCCGATACGCGCAGCGGGAATTCGCGAATACCTGGGCAATATTTAATAATTCGTATGTAATACTAAGAGATATTTATAATTAAACGGGAATATTATTTTTAGCGTTTAAGGCAGAGTCTGTCTGCACTGACTTACCGATGAGTCCAGCAGACAGACCCGGGACGTGGTGCAATAAATAAAACGGGCTATAGGTTGAGGATAAATTTGATAATAAAATCGCTAGGTAGCAGAAATTTGAATATTATAGTTAGTTAATTAATTTCGGAGCAGGTTTCTAAGTACGCAGTTAACAGATAGTTAACAGTTAAGATGAAATTACCTGAAGGTTTCTTGGGCCAACTTGTCCGGCGGCACGTCATTCACGCTCATTTCAGTTGGTTTCATTGGCCTTTTGTACGGCACGCTATCCAGCGTCTTATTAACATCCTGAGCACTGGTAGACACGTTCGGAATGCCCTGCTTTGATCTGGAATTGCAGGGCTCGATCCTTCTCAGCATGGGCCAGTTGAAGACGCTTCCGTTGCTGCTGCCGTTGCAGTTGGACGCAATCTGGACGGAGGACTTGGTTCGGTTGAAGTGGCACGGCGAAGACGACGAGGACGAGGAGGACGTTGTCGAGGAGGAGCAGGAGTAGCTGTTGTTCATGCGATTCGTTGTGTCGCTGTGATCGGTGTGCACTGTGTGGACGCTGCGAGATCGCGGGACCCGCGATTTATCCTTGGGCCCCGTGCTGTGTTTGACTTTTGAGCCGGTATTGCGTTCGTGAATGCTGTCCAGGCTCTTCTGGCACCGCTCCAGGAAACCCTCGACTTGCTTCATCACTGACCGATACATTGTGCGGTTGGCTTCGCTCTGCGAACATTTTTCAAAAATTTAATTATTTTCATTCTATGGTGACTGCAATGATACGTCGTAGAACAATATTATTATACTGTTTTGAAGTATTTATCGTAAAGTTGTTTGAATTATCGTTATTCGATAAAGAAGTTTACAATAAGACAAGATTTTTAATTTAAATAATAAATTCAAAAATGTTCGAATTTTAAATATCGTATTCGATGATCCATTGGGCTTGATGTGAGGTTATATTCGCCGTTGGAAGTTTAAAAACAATTGACATCAACAGGCAATCTAACGGCAAAAATACCCGAACCTTCCTTAAAAATGTCCACACGCCCCGCAAGTGCCATACATGGCGCGCCTGGCCCGGCCTGCATATATCACCCGAGACGCTTTACTTCATTTTTACTCGGGAGCGGTAAAGAGCTTGCCTAAAGAGCGGAGGCTCTGGGTTCAAATCGGGTTCGGGGAAAATGTTTTTTTTTTATTTTTATTGCTTTAATTATGAAATATGTTTGCTTTTTATTTAGTTAATCTGAGCCTTTTAAAGACATTTTTAATATTAGAAAAAGGTTTGGGAACCGCCGCACTATTCAATGCGGCACCTTTGCCATATCGGTGCCGCACTAAATATTTTTACACGGGCAGTTTGAATATTGACAGTCCGATGACACATTCGTATTCAGCAACAAAAACGGGTCCTAAATGTTGAGGTATGGGATAACGGTGGTACAGGGCGGTTAATGCCATCAATATAGTTTATTTATGAATAAAATATTTTAATTTTTTAATTTAATTTTATTTTTTTTTTATTTTTTTGATCTATTACTATAAGTATAGGAACGATAAATTAATCTGGAGGAAACTATAATTACGTATACGTGCCAATTAATTGACAGCAATTTTTATCAGCTGTTATCCCGACTAGAAATGATTGTAAGGCTACCTGGTACAGTCACAAGGGCCTTGCCAGGTAACCTTACTAGGCCCTTAC
>JAWWEM010000001.1:6683935-6708399 GCA_035582935.1 Ormyrus thymus
AAATTAATATAGTTCTATTAAATTTTGGTGCAAATTATAGTAATTTTTCAGGATAGTGCGAGTTTGTCCTTCGATTAAGATAGACTATACTAATTTTTAATCAGGTATTTCTCTCGGTGTACATTTCATCGCCGCGTTGCATCACTTCGCGCTCGAAAAGGCATATAAATCGCCCTCCCCCCCGCCCCCGATAAAGCTTGCTCTTGAACTTGCGCGCTGCTCGTAACGCTCTCTTTATCTTTACGGGAGCACGTCGGTTCGGCCGGCGTATTTCCGCGGGTCTAAAGTAACTAACGTCTCTTTTTATTGATCTTCGGCTGGTCGTTCGCAAACAAGGTTACAGTTTACCTTTCCTGAAAAAGAAATACGCTCTTATTTGGTCGACGGAGAATAATTATGCCTGCCGTTCGAGCTATAGTTTTCCTTTGGCGAGCGCGCAGAAAAAATTTTTCCAAAATTGATTATCGGCGTGTCTTTGACGTTTCGCTAAAAACCGAATGCAGTAAACTTTTGTGAAAAGCATACACTTATGTAAGCGCATGCACAAATAACACGCGTCAAAGTGACGACAATGTGCCCGGGCATTAAATTTTCAGTAAAACAAGCGAATTTCCACTGCATAAACCCATTAAATATTCTCCGACATTGTCTTGCAAAAAAAGGCGCACACTATTTACAAATCAGTGTACGAGATACCCCTCTCGACCCGCAGTCCCCTAAAATTTCAATTCGCTCCATCTCTGCCAGCGATATTTCGCCACCCCCCCTCCACTCCATAAATCTCAGTCCGTCCATCATTCCAGTTAGCCCCGCGGCTCGGTCAACACGTCCCCGGACCCGCGAGCGTCGTCCGTCATTAATCTCGATCGCGGCACAAGTCGGCGCCGGGAATCGGCGATTCTCGTCACGCCTCGTTTGCGCGGAGAGCCTGCCCGGCGCGGGTCACGCGCGCCGCGTCGATTACATCGTCGTCGGATTTACAAGCTCGCGTGCTGCGCGCCGGGAATACATTAGGCCCGCCTCTGGCCAAAGGAGACGCGCTTTCTCTCCCGACCATCATTGATTCCCCCCCGCGGATTTGCACTGGCTCTTTTTTGCAAAGTCTGCGAGCTCGCGGATTCTTTGCGGGTCGCGAGGAAATTTTGGAGAATTTTCGGGTTGTTGCAGCCTCTCGGGGTGAACGAGCGAATGAGGGTTCGGAAGCGAAAGATCAGCCGGGCGCTTGTGCCGGAGCGAAAAAGTATGTTAAAAGGTGTAATTCGAAACTGGAATTATATGTGTAAGTTGGCACATCGCGACCTGAGTAAATGTATACTTGCCAGGTAGTTTTTTTTTTTTCTACCGCGCGATTCTCTTTATTACAAGCAATATTTTCTCGGCGAGATGTTAATTATTCCTAAGCCGAGCCATTCATTGTGAAATTTCAGCTATTTACATTCTTCGAAAGGAGTTTTTCATTCAGCTTTTTTCCAGGTAAAATCGTTACTATCGTTCAAAGGTCGAAAGAAAATTTATATACCCACTGTATTATTTCTACAACAATTCGCCGCGTCTCGCCGAGGATAAAACAGCGCAAATACACGATTCATCGAGTGCCTTTTAACCAGCTTTAATCGAAAAAAGAAACTGCAGCCTCTCTCGCGAGAGAGCCGTCGCAGTTTTTTCTCTTTTCTTTTTTGCCGCAGCGAAAACGATCCACGAACCTCGACACTTTTTCTCAGCCTCCTCCAAAACCAACGAAGCCGGACGAGACTCGTCGACTTTCTGCCGCTGAAAAAAGTGCAAATTCACGAAAAGCCACTCTTAACGGTATATCCCCTCGCGCAGCATTAGCATAGGCTCGGTTTCAAATCGCTCCGGCTCTTCGAAAGTATCGAGAAACGCTCGCTCTCCGCTCGCGCGGCGTTTTTTCTTCCTTCTCTTTTTTTTCTTCCTTGCCTCTTCTCTCCTCTTTCCTCGAGAAAGAGAGAGCGAGAGGGGCATACAGTTATGTTTTGCGCGCCGCCGCCGCCGCCGCCGATCATTAGCATTTTTGCAGTCGTGGAAAGCTTCTTTAAATTTCTGCGCCGCGCGCCGCCGCGGGGACGATCTTTTCTCTCGGGCTCGGTTTCTAGGCTGCGCGAGAGAGGCTCTTGGCCCAAGTTCAAAGAAATTCTCCAGTGCAGCTCGCGAGCCGCGCGAACGCGGAATTAGAAGGCCGGCGATCGCGGAGCGCCGTCGGCGAGCTCGATGAGTTTCGGGTTTAAAGAGCCGAGTTAATTGGGCAGAGGTAGGATTTACGTCGGCGCATTGGCGGTTTAATTGGCTCGACTACCGATGATAACTTCAGACTAGAATCGTAATTCGAGTTTTAAAGTCATTTATAGTTTTACGGCTTCTTTCGCGACTGGTGAAAATAATCCAAGTCGCGACGAAATTAACGAGCCAATAAAATTCCCACTTTCCAGGCCGCTTTTCTTTTATACAAATAATTTATTGCGCAACGGCAAAAAGGTACGGCACCCAACGTACTTCCACATAACGAGCTGAACAAAGGAAGCTCCAGTTTTTATTTACAATTCAGCCGTGAAAGACGCACATCCCGCTCGATCCTCAACGTCCGGCGAGGCAAAAAAATATCGGCTCCCTCGGCGAAGCGCGAGCATCTCACGTAACGAGACACCGACAGAGGAGCGAGCTTTCTCGAACGCGTCGGTCGGCGCGCATCGCGGAAGCGAGCATCGGCCGCAGCGCGTGCCGATTCCAAAACAATGGCCCGCTCGTCGGCGCAAGGCGAGCGAGCGAGTATTTAATAATTCAGCGGCGGCGGCGATATGTGAAGTAACGTCAGCGCAGGTGGCCTCTTCCTTCTTCCTCCGAGCGCGAGCGGCAGCCGGACAATCGATTCCCACTTGCCGCCTCGCGTCCGTCGAGCGAGAGCCGCGGAGCGATTCAATTTTCAGAGGTTCTTGGCTCGCGGGGAGTTAAGCGGTCTTTTTCGCGGAAAAACCGCGCGAAGTCGTCGGCTGAGTGACGCTCGAAAAGTATTCCGTTTTTTTTTTTTTAGAAGCGTTTGTTTTTTTTTTTTTTCAACGCTCAGCGCGAGTTATATGTGTGTTTTTTGAGTCTTAAATTTAATGCTTTCTTTGAAAAATGGCATTTTTCAATACGCAGTTTCGCAAGGTTAAAACCGTAATCGCGGCCGTTATTATGCGCGGGCACGCGTTTCTTTTAAAAAAAAAATCGCAGATTAATTAATGTGTTCGCACGTTTTCGCGACACGTGAACTCGATATAAATTATCGAAAATCACCTCGCCGATGATCAATAGAGATACCGAGGGGATAAAATAAAAATAAAAACGCTTTTTCGATCCTTCTGTCAAAATACGAATTGGGCGTTCATTACTTTTTGACGGAAAAGCCATCGTTTGTTTCGTTTGAATAACAATGGTAAAGTTTGCTGATATGATGATTTTCCTAAATGAATCAGCAAAACTATACCTATTTTTAAGTTATATAATGGCTGATTCAATTCACCGGCTAAACGTTATTGATTCGCCCACTAAATGAATAAGTGCGACTCTCGCTCTCGCCGTCGATTATCGATTCGCTTCTAAACTTCACCGAGCTACCAGCTTTTGTTACAATTTTTCTTAAAAAACCGCACTATCAAACGAATCGACCTCACATCCAAAGCAAACAGTTTCAAGCAAATCATTCGCAATAATCGCCGCCGCTTAAATTAAGAGCCAACCGCGAGAAAAAAACACCTCTCCGTTTACCTCCGCACATTCTTGACGACGAAAAAAATTGCCCGCAAAAAACGCGACACTTCTTTCCCAACTACATAGCGCACTATAGAACCGAGCGGCCACGCCGTCAGCAGCAGCAGCCGATCGATGCGATCGATCTCTCGAGTCAACGAGCCGCGCCACCGGGATTATTGATAATCCAATCGATCAATCCCGTCGCTCCCCCTCGAGCACCTGCACTTATCGACACGCGCAAAGGCCGCCGGCCGCCGCCTCTAAAAATCCTTCTCGGCCCCTCAAAACGACGACGACTTCCCGGTTTGTTGACCCTCTCGCGTCGGCCTCTCAATCGACGGGCGGCGCGCGGCGCGAGAGAGGAAATGATAATCCGCCATTGTCGCGACCCGACGACGGCGGGAGAGGAGATACAGCCGAAGGCAATAATACAAGCCTGGAAGTCGGTTAGAGTCGGCTCTCGTCGGCTCGGGCCAGAACGAAAGTCGGAATAAACAAGCGGGGATCGACGAGATCCCTCGCCCGCGGAATTTCCGAGAGCTTTGTAGAATTTCGCGAAAGTGACGGGACGCGAGTGTTTTACGTAACCGTCCCGACGCGATACAGTGTTATAATTGCGTCTGCCCGCCTCGGATTAAGTGTTTTCTTGTTAACTGATTTCCTTGCAAAATATACGGCCTAGATTTCGCCGACGAAAAGCGATTAACTTACTGCTCGTCGTAAAAAATAGAAAAAAAAAAAAGGTTTACACATCTCTTAACGCAAATATATTTTCGTAATGCACACTCGGCCGTATTTCATTCGAAGCATCGACGTGATAAATATTACTTAATAACTCGCGCCGCGGAGATAGCACTGGAATATAAAAATCGCGTGCACACGACACCTGAAAATTAATGATTCGCTGTAAAATTTGCCGACTAAGGCTCTCCCATTTAAATAACCGACTGCGAAAGAAATCATTTTCAGCCTTTCACCTGTATAATCGACTAATCGAAAATGTCATTTTATAAACTCGTGCGAAAGAAAACGCTCGGTCGCTTTGCGAAAGGCACACTTTTATATACGTGTATTATACGGGATGGATAGTGACACGTCGAATTGGACGAATAATAACCCGCGACAATGTTGCAACGATCAGCGACACCTGTACAACTGTCCAGCTGTACATTCTAATGAAACGGAAAGCTGCGCGCGCCCGGTTTCGTTTTTCCTCTCCCGAGTATCCAAATGATTCCGGCTCGAGCTTGCTCCAACGGGATTTCGATCGATCGATTTTACCTTTTTTTTTTTATTATCGGTGAAAACTTGGGCGTCGTTAGATGCTCGCTCGCTAACACCCATATTTTATACAGGCCGAAACTGTTACGCTGTTATAATCGGCACGGAGTCGTATCGAAATTGAATACAAAGACCGGGACGATCGAGCAGTGGCTGCACGTATCCGCGAGGTCTGCGCGACGAATGGCAATGTCATATCTTACATAAATGGACGGGGCTAAAAATAAGATCATTTCGGCACTTGGAATAAAGTGGATTCGCTCTCTCGAAGAGTAATTTTGCAGGAAAATAAAATGGAGCGCGTACTTTGCAGGTTGAAGTTGTGTTTTTTCTTTTTTTTTCGAGAAATAACTGTTAACTGTTTATGTAAAAGGTTTTCAAGCCAGCGTTGTGTTTTGAATGCGTTATAATTGTCTAAATGAAAATGTTATTTTTAGATGAGGTTCGAACAGTTACTGAGCATCATTATGACAAAGCAACTTTATTTATGCTTCCATTGTTTGATTTAGGAATTCGTTAGCTCTTCTTTCCATCTAAATTATAGCGCCGAAAGGCTAATTCTTATTATCCTCAAAAATGAGTTCGCTCAAATGTTCCTGATTAACAGAACTAATCGGTGCCAAGGAAGTGATTTAAAAAGAAACATCCACAAATAAATTACAACGAGTATCCAAGTTCTTTGTTATCTAATATCCAGATTCTAATTTTGAAGAAACTTTCACCATTCGTTAGTTCAGAATCATTTCGAGACTCGCGCTGTATAACAACGTGCCATGTCAATAGGAAGCTCGACAAACTTGCAGAATCATTCACGCGAGAAAAGTACAAGTGAAACCATACCGCCACCGTGCCATTACAATCTCCTCGCGCTGCACTCGCAGAAAAACCAGTACAAAAACACGCAACGCAGCACTAACGAAAATCTCTCTCGCCCGCAGGTAGCCGACCATCAAAATGGTATCGGACAGCAGCAACCGGGTGGGCTCGGGCGACGGCGGCGGCGGCGGCGGCGGCGGCGGCGGCCACAGTCCCGCGGTCAACATCTCCGGCAGCAACAACGCCTACACGGTCTCGGTAAGCAACGTCGGCTACCGCAACAAGGGCTTCAAGGACGACGGCAGCGACGGCCTGCCGCCCGATCCGCAGAAGCCGCCGGCGCTGCCCAGCGACGACGACGGCCAGTCCCGGAAGTTCAAGCTCTCGCGTAGCGAGAAGTGGCGGATCCTCAAGAACATCGGCACCGTCTCGATCGCCTTCATGGTCCAGTTCACCGCGTTCCAGGGCACGGCGAACCTACAGTCGAGCATCAACGCGAGCGACGGCCTCGGCACGGTCTCGCTCTCGGCGATCTACGCCGCCCTCGTCCTCAGCTGCATCTTCGTGCCGACCTTCCTGATCAAGAGGCTCACGGTCAAGTGGACCCTCTGCCTGTCCATGCTGTGCTACGCGCCGTACATCGGCTCGCAGTTCTACCCCAAGTTCTACACCCTCGTGCCGGCGGGGGTGCTGCTGGGCCTGGGGGCGGCGCCGATGTGGGCGGCCAAGGCGACGTACCTGACTCAGGTCGGCGGGGTCTACGCGAAGCTGACCGACGAGCCCGCCGACGCGATTGTGGTCAGGTTCTTTGGCTTCTTCTTCCTGGCGTGGCAGACCGCCGAGCTTTGGGGCAACCTCGTCTCCTCGCTGGGTAAGCTTTCTCTTCTTATCGGGCGAATGCTTTTCGACGCGACGCGAGCTCGCTTGTTATTTCGATCGGGGCAATTCAGTGAACGTCACGGGGTACTTTTCATTAAAAGTCTGCGCGAAAAAGTAGGACTGCTGTGTCGGCGGCACAATTAAATAAAAGGATAAAGTCTCTGAAGAAGCTGCAGCGTACTCTCCGGTGTTTATGCGCTTATAAACCTACATTTTTTACCCACATACTTTTATGTAACTTGTCGCAACCGAGATCTCGCGAGCGAAGTAATTGGAAAATCCCGTTCTTTTTGAACAAAAACACGGCACTATTACGTTCTATACCGTTTGCCCGCGAAACTTATCGTCGACAGGCGAAGTTCGCGCGCCAAATATTTTCGTTGAAATTATTAAAATCTCAATCTCTGTGAATAATACTTGGAGAGGTAAACATGAACTTTGTTTACAGATAATTCAATTAATACAATGTAATGTAATTGAATTTATATCCAAAAGTAAATTGTTTGCTTTATCAAATCAGAATACTTTTGATTACTTAACGTCAATATTGACCGGATACCATTCAATTACTTATTGCTGCACGTCGGCAGTCGCGATAAAGTCTGCGCATGCACTAATTTTCTCGTACTTATTTATGTTGAATCGGCGCTAAAATTATGAGTCTCAATGCCCATCGATTTATCTAATCTCGGATGTGACTCCTCGGCAATCGTAAAAGTTTTTATAATTGCGCGCTAAGTAACGTGGAAAGCCAATGTTTTATTGATTTGTTGATCGGGTAACATAACGCTCGTACACTTAGCATCTTCCTTCTTATCGTAATTATTCATCTTCGCCGCGGCGATCATTGAATAAATATTATGTGGAATCTTTATTCGGATTATTATCGAATTACATAAATTCTCGGGAGAACCGGAGGCTAATACGTACGCCTCTCTCAATGCCTCAAAACCGATGTGCGTCTCTCTCTCTCTCTCTCTCTCTCTCTTTCGCTCTCAGCGCAACAATAGTGTGAGTAACAGAACCATTATATTTAATGGCCTCTGCAATTTGTTCTACTTTACAAAAGAGAAAAATTACGGGCTAATTTCGGAATAATCTAGTAATCACGCCGATTGATCTAGAAAAACATCTATTCAACAAAAAAATCCATTCACCCGGCGTGAGGACGGATTCTTCAAATTTTTCAGAGTAACAGTCTTGTTTTTTGGTTAAATATAAATTGCTTTGAGCCAAGTTTTAATGGATTGATTAGGACGAACGTTCGAGGCGAAAATTAACGCGCGTACTTTCAAAAACATTTATCGAGCTGAAAACGATTGTGGTTTAAAGATAAAAGTAATTCGTTTGTTAAAGTACATTGTTAAGATTCTTACTCCATTATAAATGCAAATTGGTTGTTGCGAAAAAGTAATAAAAAATTGTAATTAAAAACAGATCTATCTTTATTATTTTTAACAAGAAAATACTAACGTATTTTATATATTTTTGCATAAGAATAAAGCGAAAATTGAATGATAAACCCGACTTGATTTGAATGATACTTATATAATTTGGAATAATACTAGAAGAGTAATTGTCGGATTATAATCACCTTTATCAAGCTAAAACAAAAGATTCCATTGATTTCCGAATCACAACAGGAGTGCGTAGCAGGTTCATTTCCATAGAAGCTTATTCTCATAGTCGAATTATTCCGATAGCCGCAGATTATCGAACAATTGAATTCATAATTCGAGTTTAGCGCGGAAAATAAAAAAAATTAACGAACCTAACAACAATCGCAGGCGCTCCAACGGCACCGACGTTCAACGTCTCTCGAAAAAAAATCCCCCGCCCAGAAAAGCGCTCGACCGCCGCGCGGAAAAATGAGCGCCTCGTCCCTCCCGAGTAGCGCGACTCAACGTGCGATCGGACGTCCCCCCGCGCGCCAAATCGAGCACTTCCCAGGCGCCAGCCTGCAGGCGGGCCTCTTCCCCGAGACCAGAAAAGCGAGAAGCAGCCGCCCGTAATGAGTGCCTGTCCCGCGTGCCGATATTGGAAAGGCGCCGGGGCGACGATACGGCAGTTGCGAGCCGCGGAGCCTCGGGGCCCCGCGGAACGAGATTGAACCGGTACAAACTCGAACCGGCCTCGCGGCTCCCCCCACCCCGCCGCTCGGCGATTCGATAATCCGGAAAGCAGCGAGCACGTGGACTCGCCGCGGGAGGAGGGGCAGCGTACACTCTCCTTTCCGATTTGGAACGACGCGCGCCGCGGGATGCTGCGGCCGAGACGCGTCTCGTAGACGGAGATGCCTGCGATGTTTGCTCGACGCGTCGACTGCGCGTGAATTTCTAAATGCGAGCTTGGAGCTCGGCGCTAAGCGGTGAATCAATAGGCTCGCGGGAGACCGAGCATGTGTACGCCGCGGCTGGAAGTGATGTTGTGCATCGCGTGGATGTCTGTAATTGAGGAGTGACAATGAGGAGGCGGCGTTTGCCAAAGGCGCTTGTCGACGGGTCTTTTATGATAATTGACTGAGTAAATAGTAATAATTTTCTTTGTTTTTAATTTAGAAAATTTCTTAATTAGAATTGTACGTTTACTGTTTAATCATTCGTTCTTGTCTTTTTTGTTATAAATTGTTTTTTCTGTATTCCGTGTAGACATAACTGTAAATTATTTTCTTTGTGAATAATGGCTTTACGTATTTCAAGCGACTCGATCGATTCTTTTAAAACAGACAGGATGCAGCTATTAAAAAGGATACTGCAATCTATTTAACTTAAAAATCAAATTTTTATTTGATATTCTTTAACAAACTCAGGTTTTTGTAAACTTTATTATTCTTTAAATATTAACCTGGTAAAAAGATTGTTAATTTAGCTGCATATTTTACAAAATTTCTCACTCGCTGAAAAGTTCTAGAAAGTGTATACGCAGCGCCTTACGAAAATATGCGTCATGTAGCAAGTTTCGTTTTTCCTTTCAATAAACACGAGTCACTTTCGAATATATTAAAACATTTTACACCCGAGAAATCAGCAAAATTCTACAACGCAAACCTAATTCCAAATACTCGAAGCCGTTCTCTCCCCGGCATTCATCGCTCGCGCGCTGCACGCGTTCCCTTCGAGAAGCCTGCCTCGTTTCGGGGCTCTAATAAACGCGCGCCTCCCGAAACGGGCGCGGAGACGCCGCGTTTACACGCGGAACTCATCCATTTCCCGAGATCATTTGGAAATGCGCGAGCGCGCGTCTCGCGCCGGGATTTCTCCTTTACGCTCGGCGGAAATTTTTCCGGGAAAATTCACCGCCGCCGTTTCGGGCGTTCGCGATGACGTCGACGCCCGGCGTCCGCGGCTTTCGCGCATGCAAAATGCATGAGACGCGCCGGAATATCCCGTCGAATTTTTTATATTTTCTCTCTCTCTTCCCGCAGTGAAATGCAGTCTCGCGAAAGATTTTCGCAAACTCTATTCGTTTGGTTTGTAATTGGGAAAAAATTCTCAGGCGAGCTTGGTCTTCTAATGAAAGTTGTGCACGATTTTTACCGGGAAATCCGAATAAAACGCGAGCTCGACGTCTATTTTTATTGTTACAACGGGGTGTACGATTGATGTAAATCAAAAGAAAATAAAAGTATGCTCGGAATTTTTCGATATATTGCGAAAAAAATTGTCGTTTTGATTGTGCGTTCGCGTGAATTTAACAAATAAAAAAATTGAAAAACAGAAATTTTTGAATATAAAATCAATTTTTTTTATTTGTTTGATGATTTTCAATCTTTTTGGTCCAAAGTTTTTTTCTCTTCGCCAATACATTTCGAAAAAGTCTTATAGCTTGAAAGAAAAAAATCTCTTTCTTCAAAGTTTACAATTCTCGTAAACTTTGAGTCACCTCTAGCTTTACAACCTTTTTTGGACTGAATCGAACTATCTTAATTTATTACTGTACTACTGGTAAAAATTACGGCGAACCTGGAAATTTATCACGTAATAAATCGTTTCTCGGTATCTTTCTGAGACACAAAGAAAACAAAAGCATAAAAGCTCCCTGCCCTTTGTGTTCAATCCATTCGCAGTTTCAATTTCGAATGACGTTCTAAAATGTTATTGCCTGCATTTTTCGCAGAAGCCGCTTACTTGAAAAAAAATTTACAATCCCGCGAGCGCGCTCCGTCCGTCAAAACGAGACGTTCGCCTCCGAATCCAAAGGATCTAAGATAAGAGCGGAAAATCTGTCAACGGCGTTGATTTGCATATCGCAGCTCGAGCGCCGCAGAGAGAAAGGGACGCGGCAGAGGCCAAGAGCTGCCGCGAGGATAAGATAAATACGTGGGCGGAGGCGAATTCGGGGCGAGGACGAGGGGGGGGGGGGAGCCGGGATCGCGAGGAGGAAAATCGCGCCCGACGGTGTTTTCGAAGAAAACACGCTCGCGCGGCGACGCGCTTTTGTTCTTTAATCGCCGTTGATTCACCGCGGCGCCTTGGAGAACGCTCGTCTTATCTCGAATTTTTCGGGGATTCTTTCTAGCGACGCCTTCGCGATCGATCGGGATGTGGAGAGGTCGCGGTGGTAAGTGACGTGGCGATCAGAATTTTAAAATTCAACCTTCGTAAACGAGCTCGGCGATAATTCAATTAATCTAATTTGAGATTTTAATTAGTTTGGGGCCGAATAAGTGAGTTAATTAAAGTTTGCGCATTAAATCAATGAAGCTGCCATTGGGAAGGTGATTAAATCGTTTTCTTCAGCTCTTTATTGCGCGAAATTATTTTATTTCTCCGAGCTTCGCTCGAATCATCAATTACGGACGTGAAAGTAGAACAAATGAAATGCAAATATATTTATCTTAACACAAAAGCCAATAACTTGTACAGCAAAACACAACTTGTCAAATCAGCGCAAAGTATAAAAAAGCCCGTCGATTATAAACACTTAAAGACGGCAAAAAAGCACAAACATAATACAACGAGGCGAGCAAAAAGCCTCGCATACTGATTGCGCCCGTCGAGCATTTATCACAGTCTCGGAGCGTGAAACGCTCGGCCGTGCATTTTATTATCGGCGCTTTTTCCTCCCCCTTCGTCTTCTCGCGCTTCGCCGGCAGCTGATGCGAAGACTGACCTAAATTAAGGATACGACCCTCGTCTCGTCGCGTCATTGTTTGGGAATGATTCGCATTCAGCCGCGCCGCTGCTCCCGAGGAAAGTTCTCCCGGGGACTCCGAAAAAGTTCGGAGCGCGCGTCTATGCAGATAAGATTTTCGCGAATAAAAGTTTGAAGCCTCGAGCGATAAGGACGGGGGGGAGAGAGAAGCGCCGGATTGGAAAGTCTGCTGTCGACGGGGGCTGCGAAGAGGAGGACGAAATATTTCGGGCAACTTTTCTTTTTATCCGAGCGTTGTTATTGTTGTCAGGAGTGAAATTGCGTTTGATGGAGACACTTTGTGGGATGCGATGTATTTAACAAGTTTGAATTAATAGGATTGGGGATTTTAAATGAATTAAATAAAGAAAAATTATTTTGGTATAAAAACGGAAATTTCTTTTATGAAACATTTAAAAGGTCAAAAGCTGCTATTTGATTTTTTTTTCCTATTTGAATTAATTGTTTCGAGTTGCTTGATCTATTCAATCCAAAATGCTGCAGTGCCCATTGTATTATTTGTGGTCTATTTCGAAATAGTTTTGAATGGTATTGGGCTCTAAAATTGTATTTAAACTTATTTAATGTTGTATTAGACGTCATGGAAAATATAATTTAAAAGTATTTTGCGTTATTTTATTTTAAATTTAAATACAAAATTATCAATATTTTAAACCATAAATTATAGAATTGAAGGCTGCATGTATACTACTTATTTTATAATATCTTTTATAAAGCAGTTTTGTACGTCATATATTTTTTGCAACAAAAGCTTCTAGATAGCAGATGCTGATTTGCAAATATTGGAACTCCATACGCCAATCATTGGAACTCCATCAAAAAGAGGGTCTTGACATCTACTTCTTTATTGAAAACAAGAAATTTTCATCTAACGCAATTTATTTCCTTCTTAAAAAATGTTACTCTTACAAACACAACTAATATTTGCCAATTATACGACCCTCTAATTACAAAATTGTGCTATGCTTATCTCGGGAAAGGCTTCTTATTGCTGAAAGTTGCTTTCAAATATTGTAATTATTCCATTTCATACCTTCGCCAGATACTGTAAATACAAACTTTAAATGTACTTTTCGACTTCGGTCTTTCAGCTGCCTTAATGAAGTAATACAACTGTTAAAACTAGCGTAATAACCGAGGCTGCGGTATACGGAATTCAAGAATGTAAATAGATATTAAAGTGGAGGATTCTGAAAAGAAACTTTTGTTATTATCCCAAATGCTTTGATAAGAGCCGAATTGTAAAGGAAATACCTAAATGCGGATAATTCATCTCTAACTGAAAGCAGCCCGGGGAGTAATGAGAAATAAATTTCTTCCATTAAAATGATAATACCAGAAGCTAAGGTTTTCTATTTATTTTGGAAAAAATTCAAACTAATAAATTTCTCTTAAATAATTTTTCTTCATTCTGAATTATCAGAGTATTTTAATCCCCTCAATTCCTCGATAAATACGATCGGATAAATATTTATATATTTACAATTCCGCCTAAAGATCGCAGTAGCAATAACCCATTTAAATAAATTATAGCGATAAAATCCAGCGCGTCATTTCGGTGAAAGTCTCTCCGCGCGCACACACCACCCATCCTCCGAGCTCCACTCGCCGAATTTCGAGGCGAGCGTTCCTAAAGCGCGCAAATTCAAACGGCAATTAACTCGCGCGCGAGGCAATTAAGCCACTCGCCAATCCGGAGATTCCCAGAGTCGAAGGACGAGCGGCTCGTCCTCCTGTAAATCAAGCGAATATTCCAAGGCGCCTCGCTCTCGCGAGCCATTGCGTCACTGCGTTCGAGTTTTTCTACGCGCCGAAAACCGATTAAAATTTGGCTCTGCCTTTCGCCATCGTCGTATCGGTGACGAAATTTTCACTCGCTCGCGAGCTCGGACAGGTCGGTATTTTATGCTCCGGAGGATAATTTATCGGGGTAGCATTTCTTTCCATTAAGCGAGAAAGGTGAAGGTTGAGCGCAGCTTCGGTCGAGTCTTCTTCCCGGCATAAATTTAATTTCGCGGCCTTTTGTGAGAAATGGCCCGCTTTGAAGGAAGATTTCAGGGTCAATTTTTATCTATAGGGGGGAGGATACCTGCGTGTGAGCTGAATTTTTAAAGTCTAAAGTAAATTTTATACCGCTTTTAAAGTATCTACGAATAATCATTTTAAATTATATTTTTTTATTTACCAAACCCTGAGCAATAATGCAATTAAATTACAAAAAATATTAAGCGCGTATTAATTTTACAAAATTAAAGGCAACATTCTTTCCTCCTTTAATGAATCGCAATGCTGAGTAACGCATTAGCGCGAGCATTCCGCAAAGCAAGATACAATGTTTTGCCTTTTTAACACGTAACATTGACATTAAATCGCCGAAAAATATTTCAATCATTCGAGCTGCATCCGCGAGAAGTCACTGGACAAATAATCAAACCTGAGATATTCACGCGGGCAGGTGAAATAATTGCTCGCGACAAAAGCCGAGCGACAGCCACTGGAGAACGGAATAATTCAGCAGCTAATACGTCAAGCTGAACTGACAGCCGCCAACGTCAAGCTGCGCGTTTATTCAGCTGCGCGAGTCACTTGCTCGCCCGGAGAGTATAGCTTTATCAGGCTCGTCGTATATATATATATATTTCATTGAGCTACTTTATCGCAAACGACTTCGAACAAATAGGCAAGAGCGCCGCGACGCCCACTTGGAAAAATGAATCATCCGCTCCATCCCCAAAAACAAATGGCCTAACCCCCCCCCCCCCGAATCTCATTGTCGAATTTCAGTGCTGAGCGAGGGCGAGTCCGACAGTAGCGCGGCGAACGCCTCGACGACCTCGTCGAAGGTGAGCAAGTGCGGGGCGAACTTCTGCATCATCGGCAACGGGGCCCACGAGAGCCTGCACAGGCCGCCGGACTCCGAGATCTACGAGATCTCGGCCATCTACCTGACCTGCGTCCTCGTCGCGGTCCTCGTCGTCGCCCTCTTCGTCGATCCCCTCTCCAGGTAAGTTGCACGTGTACACTATCTCTTCTTCTCGCCAGCTTGATTTCTTTTTGTCACGAAGTTATCGCGAGGAGAGTTGGGAGATTGGCTTTTTGTATACTGGTTAGATTTGAGTACGGATAACTTGGCGTAAATTCGCGTCTTGATCACTTAAAACTGTGATTTTTTGCGTACATAAGATGATGTACATAAGATTTGAATGGTCCTTCGTCTGTTTATTGCTAATAATGAGGATCAGTAATACGCTAATTACGTAACGCAAAACTAGCAACTTATTCAATTAGCTTCAACTGACTCTGGGGAAGATCGCAACAGATACTCCCCCCGAGTAACTTTCTTACGCCTCGCTGAAAAGCTAAGTTACGCAATTTCCCCCTTCAACGAGCCGTAATAAGAATCAATCGCGCTGAAGATGTAATGGCAGACCTTCCGGATAATTCTCGAGCGGCGAAAAGAGCCGAGTTCGCGTAGCGTAAGTATACTTTTGTCCCCCCCCCTCCCGGATTTCGCTTCGGCCGGAGCGGAGTCCTCATTAAAGGATATTATCCTCCTTTAAAACGGCTAATCGCGCGATCCGTAATCCAGCCTTTTCGCATATAATTCGTAGCGCCGAAGTGACGTAATTCCCTCCTCTTTTACGATAGACAGTTCGAAGCGCCTAATGACCGGTAGTCTCGTAAAATCGGCGAACGTTCCAGAGGCTCGAGGACGAGGCTCGAATTCGATCGAGCGGGGATTTTCTTTTCCTCGCTCCGAAGACGCGTCTGATTGGTTTTTATTGCGAGAGGCGAGGCAGCGCCGGGCTTAATTAAAGCGACTAATTACTAATTGCGCGAGGGCGCGGGGATCGTGTTCTGCAAGCTCGAGTTTATTGCGATTTTAGGGGCTGTTGTAAAAACAACGTCGTTTGGATGCTCGAGGAGTATGTAATTGATCTTTTTCCAGGCTTTGCCGTGTTTTGTCTTTGTTTTTTTTAGGGGAGGAAGAGCTGTTTGGAATTGGGTAAACTGTTTCTGACGGCAATAAAGGTTGACCAATAGATTCTCCTGAAATATTATTTTTTAACTTAGGAGGGCAATTACGAGTCGATGGTAATTCTAGTTTTAAATGCGCTGTAGTTACTCGAATGCGAATGACTGCGAGAAACGAGTATAGGCATTTAAAAAAAAAAGGATCTTTAAAGTCCAAGTTCTGACTACATTAATTGCCTCTAATTTTACGACTTATTGTCTGCTATTAAGAGTGGAGTAGAACAACTTCTTGAAAAAAAAAAAAAAATATGTATATTACAAAATTTTGTAATAACTTCTTTACGTTTGAGTGATTGTGTGTAGGTACAGAATAATGGTAATATTATTCATGACAAATGATTGCGCATAATCAAACCATATCTGTTCATTCTTTGTTGCATTCGAAAGATAATTATTTTCAAAATATTATCTAAGGTATTGCACAATTTTATTGCCTAATATTTAAGGACGGTGTTTTACTAAAGCCGCTAAATCAATCTATAAATGTTTTCGTATTCTTCATGCTCGCGCTCAAAACCTTTGCACAGAAATAACATTGAAAGACAAAATTCCTAAACCCGCTGCTTCTCCGCGTCAAGCAAATACTTCCAGCTGACCGACGCTAGCCACAAAAGCCTCAATGCCCGCGCAATCAATTTTCCGACTGCAGGCCTGTTAAAAATCGCTCGCAATTGAATATCCCCCGCGACGGCCGCAACGGTTCACCGCCCGCGATTAAAGAGCCCAATAGCGACAACCTCCTCGAAGCGAAAACTAATCTCGAAAACGCAGCGCTCGAGTTTTCCGCGCCGCCGTACGAAAAAGAGGAAGGACAGAATGAAAAAAAGAGCGTATTTTTCGCAGATCCTCCTTGCGCGACTTATCGGCCGCGAAGATCATCCGGTCCGTCTCTCTCTCTCTCTCTCTCGTAATAACGTACAAACGCCTTCCGGCCCCGACTGCGCACGCGCGCGAATCTTCGGCATTGTCGCGGCTTTTACCGGTCTTTAGAATTTATCGCCGCGGCTTATCGCAGCGCGGATATGCACTGGCCGTCTTTTCTGGAGAGGATTTGTACGCTTCGCTTTCGGACTTTCGCTCGTTTCGGTAATTTACGAGTTTATTGATAAGGCTTGATTATTTTACAATGACGGGTCGAGTTACGTCGGTGAAATATGTTGCTGATTTTTTTTTTAACCAGGGTAATGAAAAGATTGAAAAGACACAGTAGTTTTTCAATATAATCGACAAGTGGCGCGTTTCGAATGGGAAACGCAATTATTGGGAAACGCAATTATGAAAATAAATTCATTTAAATTACTTAACACGGAATGTGAAAGTATCTATATCGTCTACTCGGTACATTTTATACATTTTTTGACTTGTGCGTGCAATTTACATATCCGCTTTTTCAAAAGCTACCTGAAATAACATTCCGATCTTTTGCATCATTTTCCACTGCCACAATCCTACAACGAATCCCGGCTTATTCCTACCTTTTGCCCAAGATAGCGTAAACCCATTCCAATAACCCACACGACCGATGCCCGCTTAAAGTCCATCGGAAAGTCCGTCAATATTCCCGCGCGAGAGGAGGAGCGGATCGATCGGCGATACCCGCGGCGCACGTGACTTATGCAATGTGCGTTCGCGGCAGGCGGCGATGACTCAATGCCGCGGGATGATAATGTTACAGGTAGCGATGTCTCCGCGGAGAGACGCGACGCCGCGGAGGATCTTATCTCCCTTCCCTCCCCCGTGAAATTCGAATTTCTGCGCCGCTTTATTCTTCCGCTTGTGATGTAAGAGGGGGAGGAGGGGGGGGGGGGCGAGGGGCTATCGCCGCTGATTTCTGACTTTGATTTGCGCTGATGCGCCGAGTCGTTTGCGAGCTGGATTCGAGGGGACTAAGGATATCGCGGGGCTCGTATATTTTAGCCTGCACTTCGAGAAAAATAGGAGGGCTTTAGTTGGAAGCGTTGCTCGCGGGAGTTAAATAAGCTCGAGATAGTTTTTATTGCGGAGGCGGTGATGAGATGGTGGCTTGGCGGTCGGAATGAAAATTGTCATTTCCTGCGTGGAAATTAATTGGAAAAATGCTGATTTTTATGCGACGAACCGCGAGTCAATTATTAACGTTGCTATAACTTTACTCAGTCTTACGGTATCTAAAAACCGCTGCCAAATCATTGGCACTTAGCTTCTTCCTAACTAATTTATCGTTCCAATATTATCTCTGAGATTCATTAAAAACAATCAATTTCAACAACATAATTTCAAACTTTTCCATATTTAATTAATTATTTAGTTTTGTATTATTTTATTTTTATATGTCCATTTAGAATTTAATGAAAAGCAAACAATTTAAATAATAATTTTGTTATCGGAATATTTAAAGTCCTAAAAAACAGAATTTTTGAAACCCCATTCAGAAAGCTCGATTTCGCGCAAGCTTGAATAAAAATGCAGGCGCTAAATCAAGCTTTGTATAACTGTATAACTGTACTATGTTATATATATATATATAATCGCAATACCAAATACAATTTAAAATCTTTATAAAACAAAAAATAGTTGATGAATCTCAAAAATTCTTTTTAATTTTGAAAGTTTAGTTATAGATGAAAAAAATAAGTGGTCGATCATTGAAAAAGACCGATTATGTACTAAGATACAGCTATTCAAAAAACTAAAAAAAATAAAATAAAACCTTAATATCTTTTGAATTAATATGTTTCATAAGCAGAAAAACTATACAGCTCTGAAGATATAAAGGATCTTTTCGCAACATTTCAAGTAATTTAGTAATGTCTTTTTACTCCCGTAATCGGTGGACAGAAAACTCGTCTTTTTCAATTTTCATCTTTTTATTCAAAAACTAATTGACAAAATGACTTGAAATTTTTACAGATTAGAGCTATATACATTCTTAATTACCAAAAATTTTTTAAAGCAGTTGATAATTTAAATTAAGAATTATAAGTTTTTTTAAAAAAATACGTTTTTGTTAAAAACCAAAGAATCATAAGAGTTAGAGTAACTTTTTTTCGCTGAAATCATATAATTAAAAAAAAGTAAAACTAAATTTTTCGAAAATCGAGATTTTATGACAAAAAGAAAACAAATAAGTTAAACAGAAAAAGATTTTTTTTTGCCGCCATCACAAAAGAAAAACAAAAAAATAAGCCGTGAACGATGTAGATCTGTTCAGTAGAAGCTTAGATCTAGGCGTATACACACACACACACACACACACACATGCACACACACGTCCATACAGAAATTTTTCAAAAACCATTTATTCTTGTTCCTGACACCTTAAAATACAATTATAACAGGTTTTTCGAACAACTCCAAAAATTACTATCACAATGCTTTCTCTAGGAGGAAGCAATACGGTATACGAATCGGAATAATAATTTGACGTGTTAACATAAGGATATTGCGAATGATATTTGATTAAATAAACTTGTTTGCGAATATATATATATATATATATATCCTTTTTCAAATAAATCAATAAATAAATTAATAAATAAATCAAAACATTTAAATTACATTCGAAAGTCCTTGTTCACAATCATCTAAATTCAATAAACCCTCCTCGCCCTCGCCACCTTCCCAAATTGTTAGTCAACCCGACAAATTAACATCATCCATTGATCGAAGGTACAAAATCGGCGAAGAACGAAGAAAAATAAAAAAAGAAAAATAAAAAAAGAAAAAAGAAAAAAGAAAAATAAAAAAAAAACAAGAAGCATTGCAAAAACTCCTCCGCAGCCGTCAATTTGCGGAGATAAACCCTTGACACGACGTAACGCATGGCTCGACGCCTCCGTTCGCAAAAAGCCTCCTCCCCGCCTATACGGGCGGCTCTATTACGAAAGCCCAAAGTCTAATGATAAGCACTTGCCGCTCTCGCACGCCTTGACTTGGACCCGCGTTGCCCATAAGCATTACCGCTCGTGATTACAAAATAGCGTACATCCGACTGCATCGGTGCCAGCCGCGGCCCCATTGCGCAATCGCCAGTCCACCACTACACCTGCGCACGGAGGCGAGGCGGGGGAATTGTGCACCTCGCGCCGCCTGCCGCTCGAACGAGCATCCTTGTATCGCATACACCGGATTTTTGGCGCTGGACGGTGGCGCCGAGGATCGCTCGACTGGGCCGAGGATTGCTGGTTTATGGGTTGTGGCCGTTTATTAGATAGAGGGGACACTCGATGTTTTTTTCTGCGAATCGAGGTTGCGGAATTTTTTTTTTCTTCCTTCTCTTTTAAGAAAAATTTTGTTCGCCGTTCTTAATAAGTTTCCTGTGTCATAATATCCGGAGAGTATTGATGATATGCCATCGATTTTGCAAGGCGGCAAAATCCTTTGCAAGAGCTGTAATTACTTAACTCTCAGAATAGTGGCAAAGCAAGCGCGCACCTTTCGAACCGCGAGACACCGACCTTTGCGCTTTCCGTATCGCACCTGACCTTCCTCCGGCGATTTCGAAATTTCAATGCCTACATCAGTCGAATATCCGCGAGGAAAAAAAAAACAGCACGTCGCCCGTCGCTTCCGTGCGCCGACAGCCACCGCTACTCTCCGGCGGGCTTCATTGTTCGTCGCGCGGCCACAATCTGCCAAATAAAGGCGCGCGCCTTGGTACGTGAGCCTGCATTCGCGAACGAGGAAAAAGCGGCAGCCGCGAGCGAGCCTTTGTCCCCGCGAGGAGATACGCGGTATTTACGAGGTGCAAGCCTTTGTCGCCGCCGCAACGTTTCGCGACTTGCTTCCGTTGGATTATTGCGGGTGAGCATTCGAGCTTCGCGGGCGGGGAATCGGGAGTCGAGCACGGAAAGCTCAAAGGGCAGACCGATAGGAATGCATTTTTTGTTCTCTTCCCAAAAGCGCGTTATTACTCCTTCTGACTTTGTCTCTATCGCCCGGAAGCTTGTTACTCTTTCCCGAAGAACAGTACACTCGGACGGCAGCTCGCTTTACAAACGAACAAAATGAGCTCGACACCTTTCATCTCCGCCTCGGCGACTTTCCTATCTCGTCTTCTATAAATAACGCGACAGCCCGACAATTTCCAGCCCGACGTATCCGCGCGTTTCTCGCAGAAAAAAAAAAGGAGAAAAGGAGAGACCCGGCCTCTAATAAGCTATCATTTTCGTGCCCCTCCCCCTTGGCGTGCGTGGCTCCCGCCTGATACAGAAACTTTTCCCGATATTCGAGGTCGCGGGGGAGGCAGAAGAAACTTCCACGCTAAAGGCTTTTCAGATTTTAGGAGCCGGGATATGCCCGCCGGGGGGTAACTCGATTACACTTATTGTCTACGGGAGCCGCTGTGTTATGCAATGCTGAAGTTTCGCCGCTCCCCGGCTTTCATTCGGAGATGTAAGAGGAGCTCGCAATTGGTTGCGCGGCGTACCGGAGTTTTTTTTTTTTTTCGAGGGTCGCCGGGTAAAGTTCGCCGCGACGGGACTGTCGAACGGACTCTTATTGGAGCGCTGGTCTTTCCTAATTTTCGACGAGCCTTCGTCGGCGAGGTATTTCCTTTCAGGGCTTGGAAAAGTTTGTTTTTTAATTAAGGTTTCAAAGTATAAGGTGCACGGAAATGCATTTCGCATCGGGTGTTGCGTTCTTCTTTTTTCCCCCGTAAATAACGAGGGTTTAAAAATAACTGATCACGGATAGGAAACTTGCGCATCGCCGTGTATCATTGATGAAGAATAAAGTAGAAAACACGAAAATTAAAAATAAACAGAAGAGAAAAAAGGACTGAATAACCGTCGCACCTTGACCCACTTGCCGCTCGACGCCGACTTGAGTTCTGCGTTCGCGAATGCATTCGCATACGCACGATGGAAGATGAAAAATTAGGCCGAGAAGAAAATTTCGAATGGGATCGCGCGAGCGAGAATTCTCTGATCATTACCCGGCAGATTTTGTAGAGCGGCAGGCAATTGCAATGTAATCTTGCCGCGGACTGGGATTTTTTATGTACACGCGTGGAGCTTGTTGAATGATTGCGCATTGAAATGTAGTATGCTAATTACCTGCATCGAGAGACTTAATCCGCAGTTTCTCTACATCCTTTTATTCTCGAAAAGTCTTCACTGCAACGCCTGATGATATAATTTCAACGGGTGCAGCGAAATAAATTGAAAATAAAGGTTTGAAGAAAAAAAACTCAGCGCTCGAGGAGCAAAATTTTTTTCCCTCTCCGACAGGCGTCATTTTGAAGAAAACCTTATGTCTCGCATCTTGGCAAAAAGGATTGCAATAATTCAAAAAAAATTGTTTTGTTCCACATTGGAACACAATGCGCGAAAAGAGGTTAAGGTTGACGGCACACACGCGCGCCAGTAAAAGAAATAATAATCGAAAAAGTATCAATATCATCTAAAAATATATCTCCGCCGCCTCGTTTCGATTGTTAACTCTCAATTTGCGTCGTTCATCACCGTTATCGCGCGATCGGGCATCTTTTTTTTTCTCCTCGAGACAGGGATTTAATTAGGTTTTTGCATTGATTTGCAAAAGGAAATGCAATGCACTCTGGACAATTTGTATAATCCAAGCAGCTTTTTTTTTATCAATTGTAAATCAGCGATTTTTCTCCGCGTATTATTGCAGTTAAATGCGATGTTGTTTATGCATCTAATTACCGTATTTTAATATCGTAAACAAAACTACACTGATTTACGCAGGAGCCGCGCATTTTCAATAATAAATTACGCAAAGCAGACGCTTAACTGCGCTTTTTTCCACGGCGCGATCCGTGATTTATTTAAAAAAACTACTTCCTTCATTAATTTGCACTAAAAAAAAAAAGAAGCGAGAAGAAGAAGAAAAAATGGCCGAGAGCTACCGATCGCTTCCAATAACGCTTTTCCTGTATACAATAAATTACCGGCGATCGCGATCGAATAACAAAAGTCCCTCGGCTTTTTACCTCATCCTCTCCGAGTTTACGGGCGATGGCGGCAAATGCGGAAAAGCGAATTATCGAGAGCTCGTCCGTCGCCGTTACGTAAAAGCGGTACTGCATGCATTTGCGTCATTCGTCGGCCCTTCGGAGATAAAAGAATGAAAAAAAAAAAAAAAAAAATATACAAATCAGCGTAGTAATGAATCTGACGGGAAGGAAGCAGACCCAGAAGTTTATTGAAACGCCGGGGGTTTTTTTTTCTTCTTCCTCTTCTGCAGTCACGGTGAGTCAGATTCTTTTTGCAGGTGATTAATTCGAACGTTAATTATTTGCGAGGCTCGCCGTCTGTGTATAAGTTGTTAAGCTGATCGTTAGAGGAGTAGTTTGTTACTAATTGCAGCGACTGTTGAGAGGTTACGTTTGACAATGGAAATAATTAATTATGTTAATCTAAAATGCGTCGATTCATATTTTTCTTTTTTTTTTAGGAATAATGGTTTTTTTGCGGCATTTATAGGAATCGGGTCATTCAGGTGCATTTACTTGTTTTTCTATTTTTACCGTCTAATCAGAAGCAATGATTTTTCTGATTTTTCGCAGCTCGGATGTAATTTTCTCATACGAGCAATTAGTCTTAGTGATAATATTTAGTACAAAGATCTGCCTGTTACCATTAACATTTATAATCTTTGTATCCACATTATATCACGGTCATAAACATCGTTTATCGTGCGCTAAACCCGCTGCTTTTTAAGCCATCTCCCGCGCGCGGAGAAGTCATTCCGAATTAACCTTTGTGAAAATCTGTTCTCACGAAGCAGCGCGCGATATTCAGTCCGATCATTAATATCTCGCGACCTTCGACCACCACTACCAGCTCGACGAATTTTCACAAATGCGGTTCAATTGAAAACTACAGTATGGAATACGCTCTTGCGCAACCTGCAGTTTCCCGAGAAATCAGCCGCGAATCGCCAGACCGCCGAGCGAAACCTGAATAAGCGCGGCGCGCAAACCGCGAAGAAGTCGCCGTTTCCCGCGTAAAAAGCCGGGCACAAATGCCGGAAGATCGGCCGCCGAGGGAGATCCTTGATACGGCAGGCGTAACAACACGTCCGACATCGCGCGCGAGCTCTCTTCCCATCGCCTCGCGAGAGGATCTAAACGCGCGCGCGCGCCTCGGTCTCATTGCGCAAGTGCGTGCGTAAAGTCAAGGCTGCGTGCGCCGCGCTCATAACGGTCCGAGCGCGCGCCGATTATTTTTTTCCTCCGAGCATCCTGACCAGGCCGCGGCTATTATTAAGAGCCGTGTTTTTCTGCGCAACGAGGATGAAAGTCAGGCGCTGCCGCGGATAGGGACTTGCTTGTTATGTAAGCGGCTGAGCCACTTTTTCGGGGGATTGCGGATTTTTTATATTCACTTTGAGTTAGGCAGATTTATATGCGTGTTTGTTGTTTAAAACGATTCGTGCGATTATTGAATGCAGGAAACTTCAATTTATCGACGTATCAGAAATATTTGTTTAAGTTGAAAATTTGCAAAGATGATGCGAAAGTCACGTATGTCCACACGGAGAGAAATACCTGATTAAAAATTAGTATAGTCTATCGTAATCGAAGGACAAACTCGCACTATCCTGAA
>JAWWEM010000001.1:6715398-6734614 GCA_035582935.1 Ormyrus thymus
CTGCGTTACTATAAAATATAGTAATTTTTATTATATGATATATTAAATTTTCTTATGACATTTTTCTCAGTGTACAAGCCCATTCTTGTAATTAAATCTTTTCATGTTTAGCCGTCCGAGGTGTGCGCAGAAATTTTCCAAAAACCTACCGAATCAAAATTCTTCTTGCTCCCGACAGCCTCGGCGACCGGTAAATAATCGCGTCATTAGAACTTTCCATCAGCTCTCCTCCGATGCAGAAATCGAAAATTTAAATGCCACTTTCCCAGACAATCGAAGCCACCTGACGTCACCGATAAACCTCGCGCGCTCATTACAACGGAATAATTAATCGATCGCTCCTTCAAACCGCTTTCGTTAGCTCGCCCATAAAATCCGCAACAATCCGTTCGGTGCGTTCACCCTCGCTCCTCCGTCGCAACAAAGAAATATCTCTCTCTTTCTCTCTCCCCGCGCCCTTCTATTATCAGGCGGCGGCTCGCCTCTCTCTTTCCCTGGCATTCTTCGCCACCCGCGAGGTGAGACAGAGAGAGAGAGAGAGAGAGAGAGAGAGAGAACGTCAATATCACGGTGACATTCCGCGGTCGCAGAAACATAACTGTATCCGCAACACGCCTAAGTGACGCCAGCCGGTTCTGTCGTCTCGACGCACGTGGCGCGAGCAGCTGCATACATTAGGCGCTATATGCAGGATTATCTCGGGCGAGAGATCGATCGACGGCGCGGAGGGTGCGATTGTTCTTTCGGCGGACGTCGATTTAGCGCTGGCTCGGATTTTTTATTTCGCTTGCTTGGCGTCGAATAATGATCGATCAGCAGCTACGAGCACTCGAAAGCATAAATTCAGATCTTGGCGCGAATGGTCGGAGCAGCAGTACATCGTGCAGCAAGGGGAGAAAGTGAGCCATTTCTAGCGAGGGTGAGGTGTCCTGCACGAGTCGGAGTCGAGTGCTGAAAACCTCACCCGAGTCCGAAATAGCTTTTGTTCCCCGTGTTACACACCGTGTTTTTTTTTCAACGAAGGAAACGCCCCCTTTTGGAATTAGAAATAATTTTAAAAAAAAGAAAAAAATTAAAAAAATTTTAAAAAGTGACTTTTCTGTCCGCTAGGCCCCGCTGTGACAAAAAGTTTTCTCAAACGCTCGAAATGCTCGATTTTCTACCTTACCTTCTAGCGTGAAATGAGGGCTACTTCACGCCTGAGTTGGGAAAATGGCAATTTTTTTGAGTCTTGCTTTGGAGATTATTACTTCATTCTAGCTTGCCTTACGCAATTGTAGTTGGTTTTGCGCTTTGGTTTCTCAAAGTTTTTTAAGCGAAATTTTATTTAATAGAGCGGTTAACGCTGCAATGTATGCGTAAAATCTAAGCGTTTACCTCTTTTGAATAAAAATTTAAATGCAAAGCTGCACGACAGCAATTTACGCTTTTTATGCTTAAATTTTACGTTCTATTAATAATAAAGAAAAAAATTCATACAAAATTTAATACTCAATTTATCTTTAATGAGCAAATAATATAACATTTAGCGCTTGCAATAAACGAATAAATGCCTCTCATTCGAATCCACAAAATCCAACCGAAAATTCACAAAAGAACCCACGAACTAATGCAATCCTTCGCAAAACTTTTCAGGCTTGTACGGCACCCTATTCCGTCGCAACAAGGAAGCCGCCTTCTCGAACTACCGCCTCTGGGAGTCGGCCGGCTTCGTGGTGGCCTACGCCTACAGCACGCACCTCTGCGCCCGCATGAAGCTCTACGTAATGCTGAACGTCCTGATAATCGGCACCATCGGCTACATAATAGTCGAGCTGCTGCACCGACGCAAGCAGAAGCGGCTCAAGGCCCTCGCCGAGGACCCGAAGGCCGCCCAGGCCGAGGCCAACCAGCCGGAAGAGACCGACGACGAGAAGGACGACATCGACGATGACATAATAATCACCCATCTGTGAGGAGAGCCACCGAGTTCCAAGCTGTAACCTAGAAGAAAAAAAGTCGGGGAATCTCCCCCCGGAGCTTTTTTGCCGGGAGAAGGTGCTTTGCATAACCGGCACTCACTCTCTCTCTCTCTCTCTCGTTCTCTCTTGCTCTTATCCGAGAGATTTTTTAACTCTTTTTCGCAGAGTTCTTTTGGCTAGAACTTAACTGCAACAGTATTTTACCCCGCATGATGCGCTGAGACAATCGCCGACATTTTTATCCATTTGACTTGGTGCAGGGAAGAGAAACGAGGAGGGAGCATTGATCGATCTGCCGAGGAGAGTATGAAAAAAAAAAACAAAATATTGCCGAAAAGGCGCCTTCCTCACCGACCGACAATGAGTTCCGCGGAGACCCTCGCGAGCCCCGTATATATTTTCATATGCGCAGGCCGAGGGAATCCTCGCATCCGCGAACGGAGAACTAAAAGTGCTCCACAAGGCAATTTGACGAGTGCCTTCAGTTTATCGATTTCATCGAGGATCGCCGATCGCGACCGATCGGTCGGTAATCTTTTCCAGCGAAAGTGACTTTACCGATGAAAAGGATAGTCGACCTATCCCTCGCGAGCGCACAACTCTTTTTGTACATATTATATATGCGAAGAATGAGAGGAATGAAAAAGAGTAACGTATATAGCATGGGCACCGAGAGAAAGAAAGACAGTGCACGTTGCGCCGTGCGCTGGAGAGCGGAGTGAGGAACGATTTGTGTAAAGTATATAAGCCTTGTGAAAAGTGCTGGTGATGGTGTTGATGATTAAATTGTGCTTAAAGATGACGGGAACGACGCGAAGGAAACTTTTGTTGTCCGTATAGCCTAGGAAAGGCTGTGAGGTCGGGAGCAGCCGCGGATTAATCGATCGGTTTCACTTTCGAGGTCGGCGCGCGCCGGCGGCCACCGGCCAGTTTGCTTAGCTGCTTGCAAGGGGCGGAAAGAGTTCGTTCGGCCCCTCGAAAAACGTAGATTCGTGTTTGAATGAGTAGGAGTACGAGGCGTTCCATTCCGAGAATGACGAGCGTTTGATGAGCCCCGCGTTGTTTAGTGATTTAAAGCAGCGTTATGTCACTGTACGTTTTGCTAATACCGTTCTTTTTCCATTGATCTTTATCGACTACACACATATCTTAGATTGTAATGATATTTGTAAGTGCATGTAGCCCTAAGAATTATTTCATGTAGCTGAGTTATTGTTTACGTTCAGAGCATAGTTTGCCAAAAATGTTCTGTTTTACCGACACTTAAAACGCCGTCTAAACAAGCAATAAATATTTTTAACTTTTCATAAAAATGTAGTTTGTTAAATACTAAACGAGAACTGCATAATGTTAGAATAGCGAACAAATAACAAAATGAAAAGAATAAACAATAAATAATGTACGTTTACTTAAAAAAATTCAGTTATTGGTCATTTTTATTATACGTTCACTTCAATTCCCGCAGCAGTATTCAAATCGATTTCAAAGTTTCAGCGATGAAAAGTCAATGAAAAAAAATTGCAGCGTGACCGTCGGTAAAACAGAACGTCGACAACCGCATTTCCTATTAAAAATTGTACATAATGCAAACAGCAGTCAAGTGCACGTGTCTCGCGTGAAAAGCGAACGGTCGCGACAAGCCAGACCCGGCAGCCTCTCGCTCGACACAATACAAAGCGAATCGAGCGCTCGACTAATGTATGTATAACGTACTTAGAAAGCTCCGCAGGCTCGATTAAACTTTCTCTCTAATTCCGTAGCGCCGCATTGCCAAATCCGCGCGAGCGAGGAGTCAATTTGCTTTGTAAATTGTCGGCGTTGAGAATGCGAGAGCGTCGATGAATGTATACGTGTATACGTGCAGGGGAACGCAGACGGAGGCACTGAGAAATGCTTCTTGCATTGCGCGCGGAGTAAATCGACTTCGCCGGGAGCATTCTGGTAAACGCTGTTGCGCTGCGCGGAAAATGAGGTTGAATGTTTGCGCGCTAGACTCTCGACGCTTGCACGTCTTACGGAGGCTCCTTCGTTCTTTCGCCTCTTACGTAGGTACTTTGACAGACACCGGAGTACCTATTGGAATTCTAGTAACAGCTGCGCGCAGGCAGAAGCATTTCAGAGTCGATATGCCGTCCGGTAATCTAAATCTTGTAACTTTACTTGTCCAATAAAGTGTCCTTTCTCAAATCCACGTGATCTCGCGAGAATATTATTAACGAAAGAGGCGCCCGTACTTTCTAGGCGTTTTCGCGATAAGAAGTCGACGAGTCGACGAGCTCGTGAGATTCCTCGTTACTTCGTCGCAATGAACTCGCGACTCGTTGACGGGTCGATCGTTTCTTTTCCGTTCCCTCCATCGTACGCCAATATTCCATTGTTATAGCCGCAGCTGTCATAGCACACACGCTTGATTTTATATATACATATATATAGAATTCCACGATAGTCGTCGACGGGCGACGAGGAACCTCTGTACAGTAAATCTCTTAAGGGAATTGAAGAAAACTGAAAAAAAGAAGCCGCGCACCAAGCTGCATTGTTTTTAGCGTTTACGATGAATTTTCACTTGTTCACTAGACGAAGTAACGAAAATCTGCATTATACGTACATATATAAGTAGGCGTATCTTATTTTTTTAGCCGATCGATAATATATTGTATTTGTATTATTAAACGTTAGTATTAATTGTGTAGAGAAGGCAGCCTCTCATTTTAATGAATTTATAGAATGATTCACGAGGAACGACGTCCGATTATTCGCTAGTGTACAATTTTGTGCCCTCCCCCTTCTATTGTATCCCCGGGATTAAATGAAACGATTGTACATGTGTTTTTTGCGAGCAGCGAAATGTATCATCGATTGTTAGACCGACACGGTTATGACTATTTTTACTATTGCCCCTTTATCACCATTATTCGTTATAATCATTATACCTTTAATTTAGTTTAAATCTATTGTTGCCTGTATTTGCGTTGTCCCGAATCTGTAACTTAAGATTTCATTGTTAATTATTTTAGCGCGAAGTATTGTTATTATTATTTTAATTATTATAACTATTATATTATATTTCCGACGCCGTAATGTTATTTTAGAATCAATTAAAAAGAGTATCATTTTATTAAAACTAAAAAAAAAATTGACTGCATTTATTATTTTCAACTCTTACCTGCTCTTCTTTGAGAGATGTTTTTCAGGATTTTGAGGGCAGAGAATACAGAAAAGTAAAGTAATTATGATTATGACAAACACACACATCTGTGTCAACTAAAATATAATTGAAAGTAAAATAGATATAATTCAATTAAAAAATATTTTTAAAAACTGTATTTTTCTGGTTACTTGAAGGAAATGGTTTTAATGATAGATAAGAACAACAAAAAACACAAAGTTCTGTTCGAACAGGCTTGGAATTTTATTGTTTATTTAGCGATCGCTCACCGATCGCTTTATAAATAGAATGTACATAATTATATATACTGTCATTAAATATTTAATACACTTCTAGTCTTTTTCCCTTTTGTTTTGTTTTTCCTATAAAAATAACGATCGTCGGTGTCGTTACTGTACAGTAATAAATGTGCTTACGCAAGATACATTTTTCGCTTTATTTTATATACAAAATTTTCAAAAAACCGAGACAAGGGTTCGCGATTCCCTGCTGGAATCAGCGACAATTTTGTTTCGAAAAACCATCAACCTGCTGCATATCCCACTACACGCTTGTCAGCAAAAAGAGAGAAAAAAATCGGGATAAAACAATTGATCGGACACCTCCGTGCCGGAATAGCCCAACGTTTCTTTCCCCTATATTAACAATACCGCGTACCAATTTCTTTTTCTGCATTAGTAATCACAAAATTTAACAAATTTGATCTGGAAGGCCACAAAGTACGAGTAAGCAAAAAAAAAATCGTTAATCTATCTTCCTAAAAACAGGTCCGAACCGTTCAGTAAAGCTACCTATATATTAATCTCTACTGTTGTCAACCTCTTAGAGTCTCTCGATTTAATTTCTTTACTGATTTTCTTGTATTTTTAGGAAGGCCCTTTCGATCTCGCAATACTGCTATTCCACTTCAAGAAGGCTTTCACAGGCATCCGATGTATTTTCGTGTTATTTAATCCTATCTTATTGTAATTTTTTTTCCTTACAGCTTCACCAAAGTAAACGTATCGCTTATGCATTTTTTGTACAATTTATTCGAACTCGGCGACGACATGCAATGAAACTTTGTTTTTACTTCAAACCTTGTCGAAACCGCTATTGTTTTTTTTGTACGTCCATTGCGATTAGGAAAAACGTTTACGTCTATGGAGTTAAGAATTTCTTTTCTTTTCTCTCTATATAGGATTAAGACGATCATCTCGGCTCAAATATAAGTAACAGACTCAGTTAACATCAAATAAGAACTTTTTTTCACGAGCCAAACAACAGTCAAACAGCATTTTTCTGAAAGCATTTATTATTTTTCCTCTTACAGCTTAAAGTCCTAAGGTTTCACAATGTGACAACGTAAACGAGAATCGTGAAAAAAAAATCCTATTTTATATGCACAGAATTTTTACTTTAAGAATCACATTTATACTCGTAATACACATAACCGCGAACATGACTTAAAAGTTATCAGACTTTTAATTTAATCCAGAAGACTAACGGTACGTATACAACGGTGGTAAAAATTAAAATCTAATAACGCAAAGACTGAAAGGTGATTCTTGTCTTGACGAAGAGAAAAGGAACAACCATTACGCTTTGCTTTCGCATTTCCTTTCGTACGAAATAAAACATTATTTAAGTATTCACTTGCATTACAAGCATTCGCGTGCATTCATGCGCTCTTTAGCCTTCTTATTAGAAAAACGGCTCGTTTACAAGTTAAAGCTTTTGCTTTCATGTCCCTGATGATGTATTACGTATTTGGTAATTTGACAGATCAAACTATCGAACAGCTGGAAAAACGGCATCTTCACGAGGTAATAATTATTCATCGACCACGAAGAAACTGAATTCAACAATCACAGGTGATGAGATCATACATCAGGGAAACGTATCAACTACGAGTCGACGTATTAGGTCAAAAAGATAAAAGTACGAGTAAAAGGAATTCAAGCTGAGGTAATAATGTCTATACATTTTAAACAGGTAATAGCATTTCGACTACGTTGATACTTTAATCTCTTCTATAATCTCTATTTTCTTATATCTTGTAAGAAAACAACGGATATTGTTACTTTTCATTCCTGTCAGCCTTTTATGTATTTTATTAACTACGTATCTTTCTTATTTTTTTATTTTATTTCTTATTTCATTTCGAAGGAAAAAACATGACTTCTCATAATTGATGTATCACATGAAATGTCGACTTGGCGACTTTACGTATTTGGGGTTTTTATCGTTATACATTTTATGATGTTGCTATTTTTGATTGGCACATATGATAAGTTCTACGTTTGCCTACGTAATAGTAACATAAAATTTCGTTCTTGCAAACGTACTGTGATAGATGTTTATAGGAATGCTTTGCCTTTCTCTACAAGTAGTTGCTACGTAGCATCATTGAAACTTCATATCCCTCGTACAAAAATGAGAACAAAAATACGATACTTTGTACTTTAAAATTATTATTTATTGCTAAATAAATTGATATTCTCTACTTCTTATTGTATTATAAAGGTTAACGGATACTTTGATTAAGGTATGTGCCAAATTAAACCTAAACATAAAATCATTTATTTATTAGAGCAACGTGAGCAATTAAAAACTTCAATTTAGAGAAGAAATATTATTGCATTTTAACGGTAATACTTCATTCTAGCGGCTATGGATAATTTAATTAGTTTGCTAATGTTTATGTTTTGATCTGACTATTATTATTTTTCCATTTGTTTTCTGTTCTTTATTCTTTAATAATTCATAGATACATACAAGTTGAATATTATGCACGACCGTTCGGGTCGATGCATTAATTGAACACTCGGACTGCCTTTCGCTTCGCAAATCCGTATATTGTTGACTAGTTTTGCTCTAATATTAATTTACTTTACTATTATTTTTAATTATTTATTTATACGCTTTTTGGATTTTGATTCCGCGCCGAACGAACAATCTTCAACCACTTTAACTTCTTTTGTGCTCCGCTTGCAGACGCTATTATGAGCTCGCTAATATTACGCTTAGAGATGTACGTAGACGATAATATTCAGCCTAATCTTCCTTCTAGCTTTCTATTTTATATTTGGCAACCGACTTAGAGACAATTCTATTACTTTTCTGGCAGGTGGCTTGATAATTATTTATTTATCCTTTCTCTCCGCTTCTGCAGTGATGCATTGATATATGTGTTTCGACCTACGTCAGGCTGGAAGTATATTATACTGTTTTGATACTGAAGACACGTGTTTCTGAAAGATTATAATTATACAAGCTTTTAAAAATAAAAGAATTCATTAATTTTAGTCTGTATTGCTTTAGTTATTTGCTTTAAACGAACCTTTTCGAACGTAGAACTTTTGGTATTAATGGTATTGTAATTTTCGCGTACTGAACTGTTCTGTCCTTCACTCGAGCAGGCACGAAAGGAATCCCATACTTTCATTTCCCTCAAGTTGTAACAAGCAATTTCTCGTTTCTTCTTCAAGCTATTTCCTATTAGAAAATATGAAATAGTTACATACTGACATTATCAGAGAATGAAGCTGTTTGTAAGATAACTCAAGATAACTCAAGTAAAACAGTTGTGTTAAAAATAACTAATTTTTTTAATTTGATTTGCTAGTTTATTAATTTGCAGCTAAAAATTCAGTAAGTGAGTTAATTATGTGTAATTTAACTTTAATTTTAAAAGAAAAATATGCCATGAATAATAAATATTAATGTAGACTATAAATAATCAGAATTTAGATAATTTACAAAGAGTTGAAATAAAAAGTGAAACTTACTTGAACGTTTCACCCAGGTTCTAATTCACGTAGGCGCAGTATCTGTAAAAATAAATAAAACAAACGATCAGTATATCATAATCATTTTAACGTGCCTCCTGCAACTTTGAAAATCCTATTTATACTCGAAATTATTTACTGACTGGAACCTGGCAAAAAAGGCTTTCCCGCGAGTCTCAAGAATCAAAGAATATTGTAAAAAGCTTTCACGAGGCATTCAAAATAAAAGCACGATCCATACGGAGATTTTCAAAGTAATATAGCACCTTCGAATATTCAATGCTTTATTCGTGAAAGTTTTTTAAAAATATTTTCTGATATCTGTTGTAAATGGAATGCCATTAGTTTCTAATTGTGTCGTGTAACTAGAAATTAGAAAAATATTCTTTGAACTTTTTGTACCGTTTTGAACACCTGCGAACTTAAATAAGGATACTAAGTATTGTACATTAATGGAATTTTGAAATCCTGTCTATACTAAAAGTCACTTGTTAAGTGCCCTTTGTCAATTACCATTACCACACCTAAATTATTCGAACTTTTGTACATAAATATTTAAAAAGTATACCTAGCATTTTGTAATCCCAAAAGCTACACAGTTAAAAAAGTTTTGAATTCTTAATATTAATGGAAATGTAACTTAAATTCTCTTTAACTATTATTCTTAATTTACTTTTAAATATGTACATTAATAAGACATTTGTCCTGCTTCTTAATTGAAATTAATGAACAAGTGTATTGATTTTACTAACGTTATTTAATTTTAATTGAAATTTAATAGACATTTAACAGAAATTCACGTGAGAATGGGTAGGGTATTTTTACAGGAGTGTCGGAGGAAGGAGTGAGGGAGCCTTGGGCGCTCGTGGGAGTTGGCCCGACTGTGCGCTTGGTGACGTAGGGAAGGTTTTTTCTTGCTCTCTAGCAAACTAGTCAAGACTCGGGGATATGGGTAACCTGTTAGAGTGAGGGTATCCGAGGTGTCTGGGGCAAGAGTTGTCGATGGTCAACCCCACTGGAGTTTTGTCACTTTCACGGCAAAAACTAAAGATTTCTTTGAAAAGGAACTCACCTTATTTTCTAGCTGTAGTTTAAGATCTTCAAAGACGCCAATAAATATTTACAATGTACGCGCGCTTTAACGACTCTATGAACAATATCTCCCGTACGAGTAAATAAACTTTATAAAAACCAATTCTTAATATTAACGAGTAAGCTTAGTCTGCGAAATTTTAAGACCTAACTAAGTATTAAGTGGAATTTTAAAATTAAAGGGGTTAATCTTAAATTATTAATCTTCATCAGTCAATATAAATCTTCAGAGATGATCTGCTTTGGAGTAAACGGAAGGAAACCTATCTTCTACGATGTTTTATTTACAGATGTGTATGAACCTCTACACCTTTTACTTTGTCTTTGTCGGCGATCATCGATTTCTCTTCTTCCTTCGTTTGGCGGACGGACTGCTGTCGTAATCAATTTCGGCATAGACGTAGTTTACCGCGGGCACCGTTCTCCTCGAGCTCCTCGTCTGCTTTCCGTTACTAACGTGGTTCTTTTTCGATTTTTTCGAGCCACTGCCAATCGTTTTGTTCTCAGTTTCTTCGATCGTCGGGGTCAAGGTTCTCTTTTTGTCGTTGCTCTTTCGGATTATCGGCTCGGAGGGGTGTAGATTGATGGCTCTACTATTTGCGGTCCTCTCGTTCCGCCATCCACAATTTCTGTTAGTATTGACTTCTGATGAGGAGGATATTTCAACGGTGGCACCGATAACAAGGGGCGGATTTGTGTCTTGCACTGCCACGTCGGCGATGGACATCATCAACATTCCAGGATACGACGCTGGTGCTTGCTGTTGTTCATCGTTCCACACCGGTGTTTGAACCGGCCTCTCTATGCTATTGAAATCCTCCCTCATATACCTTTTCTTCAGCGGAAGCTTGATAGCAACTGGCTCAAACCTGCAAGCAACCGCTTTCTCCTCTTCGACCGCAACTTGCTTCTCTTCTTCCTGTTCGCTTTTAACCTGGTTTTCGTCTGCTTCGACAAGCGGTTGCTCTTCGTAGGGCTTAGCCATCGTGGTTATTGGTTCCGTCATTTTATTAACTTTCTTATCTTGGACGGCTGGATTGGTTTGTACTAACGGCGTTGTGTGAGGTGTTGGGATGTAATATGTGTATTGATTGGGACAGTAGCTGCAGTTGGGACATCCATGACCTCCTTGCGAGGGGAGATGAAGCTTTGGATATGTACAATAGCCGTTAAGTGGCTGTACAGGATAGCCTGCATAATGCACATCGTACGCTTGAGCAAGATGCCTAGGTTCGTTGCGAATATCTGCATAGTCCTGGTCTACCTTCATTGCTTTACCATGACCGGTCGTGCTGTCGAACTCGTACTTCACAACCATTTCCTGCTGACTGTACTTCACACCTTCTTCCTCAGCGTTATAATAATTAGCTTTACTATCGCATGCTGCCTTATTGATGATGTAAAGATTACTATTCGGTGATTTTTGGAATAGCATTATTGTTTCTCCGTTGAGAATCACTTTAGCGTTTTCATGGTTTTCCAAGTTGTTTTGATCCAAAAAGTAAGACAGCATCTCTGGCGTTGGATCTGAATGTGGCTCGTATTTATTGACAGAGCCTGGAACAATAGACGAAGTGGTGGAAATGTTCGCTTGAAAAGCTTCCTTATTTACGTTACTTTCTGGATAAACTTCAACAACGTTTTTCGTAACAGAATTATTGATGTCTTCATTTGCTTTCGATTGTAAACTAGAGTAAGGTTTAACTTTCAGCTCAACTTTATCATTGATTGAAACTTGACGTTGCGCGGAAATACTTGCTAATAGGGTAAGACCATCAAGTTCGGACTCTTGCATGGTGTAGAAGTTGCTCGATGTAGAGGGGAGTTCTGGAATGCTAGATTCGAATTGTCCGTGATCAATACTCCTACTTGTATGACTGATGTGGCTCATTTGCGTCACATTTGGATCATTAATTTGTTCGCTATGTACACTTTCGCTGCGTCCGCTTTCTTCTTCTTTCGTTAGCTCCGTTTCTACGTCGTGGTGCCTTTCACTAATATTTGTTAGACTATCCCTCTCCTTTATTATAGTTTGTTGTACTTTCTGTTCATTTGGATAATAATCAGTCTTTGTAGCATTGGAATTGACAGATACATTCTCTATTATTACCTTATGCTCATTGTTAACAATGATCGAAGGCGTAGCAACAGTAGATGCAGACGAGCGGATTACCGAACAACTAATTGATGCTGCAGCCACTGTTTCTATTTCACTCGGTTTATCTTCTTTCATTTCGACGTTTGATACTTTGCAGTCCGTCAGTTGTTCGTCTTTAGACAAACTATCTTCACTCAAGGCACTGATTTTTGCTTCCTCATTCTGCAGATTTAGAACTTTTAGCGAGGTAACGCTGGTAGATTTTGAAACTGAACAATCGGTAACGCTCATTGAATCAACTTTTGACTCAGCCTTTGTGCAATTCTGAGTTTCCTCTACAATCTCCTGTTTATCATTGCAGACGAGGCCTGGCATCGATTTTGAATCATCTGAATTAGAGATGGAATTTTCGACAATTATTGAATTTGATTCGAGCTCTTTCTTTTTCTTTAGTTGCTCTTCCTTCCATGCGGCTCTCTTCAAGAGAAGAATACGTCGGGATTCAGCCAGCCAACTTAATCTGTTAGGTTCTTCACGGTGTTTAATAATCTTCGTTACCTCCTCTTCGCCCGTTAAATCAATAACAATAGTATCGCGATTTTTCGGCTTTCTAATTAAAGGGGATTGTAATTTATTATTTACACTATCGCTACAATTAACTAAGGAACACGATGCTTTTTCATTATCGATCTTCATTTTTTCGAGGGGAATGCTTAATTTTTCAAGATTAACTTTACCATTTGAATTTGAACTCTTAGAAAATTTAGTATTTACAGATTCTACTTTATTTGTTTCGGAGGTAAGTGTACTTTTCAGCTGAAACAATTTTTTTGATTACAAAGTTATATGAGTAAAGTGGATATTCCATTTTTAATTTTACTTCTTCATAACTAACATATTAATATAATGGAACAAATAAATTAAGTTTGAGGAAGTCAAGTGCAAAGAATTTCAAGTAAATTTATAAAGCAATTAAATTTAATTACTTTATACCTTTTAGAACTTCAAATTTTTGTAATTATAATTAAATCTACATATAAAAAATGCATAACAAATGCCTCCTGATATGTATTGTGCCATTTTCATAATCTCGAAAATCTCGATAATCAGGTCATCGTGATAATTTTGAAAAATTGTCAAATTTTTTGAGCATTCGTTTTGTCATTTTATCTAATCAGAACTGATATTTTTTTTTTAATTAAAGTAATTAAAAACCTCAAATATGAGAGCGAGTGTGCAGTTTTAGTTAAATTAACATTTTTAAAGTATTAAATTAAATTCAAATACCAACAAACTTTGGGGTGCTGAAACGTCAGCGAAAACAACTAAATTAAACTTTAACCGAACCATTTTAACAAGTTTTTACTTTTAAAAGAATTGCATTAATTTATCTCTTTCAAACTCTGTTTTGTGATTACTTACCCTCTGATCTCTCTCAGTGCTTTTGCTATCGAGGTCTGTCCCCTTGACTTTCTCCGCTGGCCTGCAGAATTTAAAAAATCGACTGCATGCCCTCTTTAAATCAAAATCTTGACGCAAATATACCTCCGACGACGGAGGATTTGCTCCAGCAGGTAGAACTTTAAGCAAAGCCTTCGGTATTTTCGTAGGTACTGAACCCAATGACAAAATGGCTAAAGCGTTAATCTTTTCCCGGTTTGCTGAATCACTTTGAATTTGCTTCCACAGAGAGTAAGCGAGAAAGTATCGGACGTACATGATTTCCGTCTTTGGATGGAGCGGAAGTGTTTTCATAAGCTTGCTAAAATGCGAAAAAATAATATGACATTGTGGTGTTTTTGCATCTACTTAATTTTTAAGTCAAAACTATGAGTTTATTGTACTTAAACTTATACAAATATTCGTTATCATGCATTTATATACTTTCAAAAATAGAATGTAAGAATTTTCTTTTTTGAATACTTAAATGGAACTAAATTATTTTCTTTTAATAAAAATTACTTCAGATACTTACGAAAATACTAAATCGACTATCTGGTAATACGGATTCTCCAGCTTTTGAAGTCTTAAAAGCGTATCTAAAGCGTACTGCGGTTTTTTATCTGTAAATTTTACTGCAAAAAAGTAAAGAAAAAAAATAAAATTACTTGCAATTTTCAAGTCATGACAGACAGCTTCATAATATAAAAAGAGAAAATTCTTACGGAGATATAAGCACAGGCGGAGGCTAATCTTTTCTGGCGTTTCTCCATGCCATTGTTCTGTTTGTTGCTTTGATGCAACCAACTCCAGATCTATGTACACAGCCAGCAAGTCTGAAATTTCCTCGAGAACTTCGACGTTTTCGTTCTGTCATCCAAATAGAAACAAATTATAGATGATACGTAAGTAGTGAATGACTTTACGTTAAGTTAGTTTGACATAAATTTATGAATAATAAGTTTTTAAAAGTTATTCTCATAAATTTGTGTTTTATCGAAGTGTATCTTAAAATTACCTCTATTTTAATAGACTGATAAATTTCTATACAATACAGCAAAGCGTCTTCAATTATTTTTTTCAACCTTATTACTTCCAGCGGCTTTCCGTAACAGTCGTTGACAGACAGGTTTACATTTCTGAAAATAAAAAACAAAACGCTACAATTCTAGTTTACATTTCATATTAAATTTAAAACTGATTATTTTTAACGTTTATTGCATTCTTAAAAAAATGCTGTTAGAATTACCTTTTAAGGGTGCACAAATATTTGATTAAAGCTGTTTTTTCCAAGATCAGAATCCTGCTCATTGTTTCAAATTCTCTTTCCCAGGGAAAAGTAGCCATTTTTGCTGATATTTTTTTTTCTGTTTCGATTTTCTTGGATATTACATGTATTGCGTCCGCTATAAATAAAAATTACGCGTATAATACAAATAATTACGAAAAATATAAATAATAAAGAAATATGGTTGTTAGATTTTTCCATTTGGTATATTAATAATTTACTTATAAATTAAATATTTTGTGCCGTCAAAATGCAGGCTTGGTTTTGATTGATTGAAATAAAAGTATTATTGAATTATTCAACATTGCTCTGTCATTTTCAATTACATCGTACTAATATCTTATTTATTATCAATATATAAGTTTTAAAATAGATATTAGTTTAAATATGTTATACGATTCATTTCCATCAAGGAAAAGTGATATTAGCAACTGTGATTACTAATCTTCTTTGTCATTAAACAGTACTTACCTCTCCCACTTTTAATTTTAAATGTAGCTAAATCTTAAATATGTTCAATAATAACATTAATATAAAATGGCATGCAATTTTGACTAAAAAATTTTCAACAGATCTTTGGAGTTTACAAAATTTTGTTTAACCCTGAAAAAATTGGAATTTTTCCATATTTTTTTGAAATTTGTGGTTGTTCATATATAAATCAATGCAGTATTTAAGTCTTAAGAAGCGCTTCTGTATATGAATAAATTAATAAACGCCAGCAGTCAAATATTTTTTCTATTTTACTGATCATACGTTTAACTGAAAATATGAAAACATTGTGACAATCAGTTATAAAAAAAATTGGTATACCAAGTGTAAGGGCAATTTCTCAAATTGTTATTAACTCATAAACAATCTTAATTTTACAAACAACGTTACAAGAATAATTCTTAAACAAAATAAGCTTCGTTCCATAAAAAAACAGAAGGTAATAAATATGTAAGAATTACTCTTGTTATATTAAATTTAAAAAATGGCTTTTTACAAAAACTAACGTTTTAAAAGATATATTTTTTAAATAATTTTTAAAAAAATTGTCAAAACATTCACGTATTTTAAGCTACAAATTTTTTAACTATTGAATGTGGATATAAATATTACTTTCTATTTTATACTGTAAAAGTTTATATTAAAGAGAGGAGGGAAATGTGAATTTCCACACGATTTTGAAAAACCCTGTCCTTGAATCGAATTCGAAAAGGACCATTTGAAATTCAAGATGGTGTCGTAACGGGCTTTTCCGTAAGTAATTTCGTAGTAACGCCGTCTCCACTCAAAACAGAGTCCATTCTGAATCGTATTGCTAATAATGTTCAGGAACAACACTACTTTTTTACGCTTCATTTAATTTTCATTAATAACTAATACTTTGTTCCACGTGTTTAATAAATCTTTGCTCATACATTCTGAATTTTTTAAATGTAAACAAACAGATTAGTCATAATCATAAAATCAATGACTATTTCTACAGTATTATTAAAAAAAAAACACATGTTTCGCTATTTCCGTAGCAAAATATGATTCGCTAGCATAGGAAAATAAAAAATTTTAAAAATTAATAATTAAGTAAAAACAGTTTTTACGAACCGGTGTCCGAAGAAGAAATGAGCACGAAAAACAGTACGCGTACTCTCTCAAAAATAATAAAAAATAGAGTATACACTCACTCATGCTCCGAGAATGTTTCGACGCCAGCTAAATACAGACCGACGCCTAAACGACAAACTTGCTAATGTCTCGTGCTACAACGCAGCAGCTCTAACCAAGACTGTCTGACGCGCCGAGTTTTCCCCCCGGCCCTCCGGGAAACCAGACGCAAGAGGGCCTTGCGGCGCAGCAGGAAAAGCGGCACGCACGCAGACTTTCCGGCAGCTGGTCTTTTAAGCAGGTGCCGAAGCGGCCATTTACTGCCCAGTTTGGAGGGAAAAGTCGTTTCGGCGCACTTTGGCGTCATGTGCCTCTTTCTCGGAAGAGAGAAAGTTTAAAAAATTATTGATCCCTTCCTCTTTCTCTCTCTCTCGCTTTCTCTCTCTCTCTCTCTCTCTCTCTCTCTTTCTCTCTCTCTCTCTCTCTCTCTGGCCTTCCGCCTTTGTCGACATCATACTGGCCGAGGGGTTGGGTTGCTCGTGCGTCAGGGATCGTACACGCATAGCTGGGGCGGAAATTTTCCGCGCAGTGCTGAAGCGATTTTATTGATCGAGAATTTTATTCGATGTGCGCCGATCGAATGCTGCATGATTACGAAATTATGTGAATTCGTCGGGAAATGTAGGTGTCGAACGATAATATGGACGAGGTTTGTTCTTGTTAGGGAGTTTATAAGATTTTGTGGAATAATTTAACCCTAACCTGAGTTTATTTGATTTTTTTATTATTCAATATAAATGTTTGTATTACTGTCCATAATATAATTAAATACTGATTGTCATAGAAACTATATAAATATAAGTGAAAAATAAATTTCCTATCTATAAAAAATATAATAAAATGCTTTAAGTGATACAAAGTAGAGATCAGAAATTAATAACCGAACAGCAGTAGTTAATTTAACGTCGTTATCTTTTGTGACGGTGGAATATTGACGAGATATTCTCGTCGACATATCAATTATACGGCAATGCAATTGCTTTATTAAAAATTTTTACAATTATCAATTAGTCGAATATAAATATAATAAAATTTTGACAAAGTTATTTATCGAAAAAGTGTTTATGTGGAATAATACTTTTAAACATGATAATTAAATTTTGTTGTTACAATAAAGCTTTATGAATTACATATTAATATTGCATACATGAATTTTACTTGCATTTCAGAAGATGAGTAATCTGATATTTTAACGAGTTTAAACTAGAATTTCAAATAATTAGTGTATAATTTTGACGTTGATTGAAATAAAACGATTGAACGCGCTAAAGATTGAACAATTGCATGAATACTAATAGTCAAATATTCAAGTGTTCTATAAATGTCAGATTGATGTTCAATTGATAAAAGTTATCGAAACCTTTAAACATTTTCAAAATTAGAATAATAAATACTAGAATGTAGATACTTAGCCTAAAAAAATTTATTTTGTAACTTAAAATGCAAAATTTTTGTTTCTAAAATAGATAGATAATAGACTGTATAGTTGGGGACGTCGAATGATCAAAATCAATAAAGAAATATATGGTGATCATGCATTTACAATATTTTTTAAACAAGCTGAGAAGAAATTTATAGTAGCAGACAACTATTGATATATCGTTGGTCTTTAAATTTTGAAAAGAGAATCTAACAAGAACTTTGATAGCTTTTTCTGAGCGGCTGTAAAATCCACGGAGAGCTTTACATTTATTAACTAACTGACTATACACGAATTAGAAAACTGAATATGTAACATAATGAATATTTAAGTATTTAAATGTAAGATTTCGCGAATGAAAAATTATCGCATAAATAATAATAAGGTTATAGTTTTGCAGAAATTTGGTTTATTTCGAATTCGAGAAGGACATTTAAAATTCAAGATGGCGTCGTAACGGACTTTTCCGTAAGTGATTCCGTAGTAACGCCGCCTCCACTCAAAACAGAGTCCATTTTGAATCGTATTGCTAATAATGTTCAGGAATAACACTACATTTTTATGCTTCATTTAACTTCGTTAATAACTAATGCTTTGTTCCACGTGTTCAATAAATTTTTGTTTATACATTCTGAATTTTTTAAATGTAAACAAACAGATAAGTCATAAAAATCTTCTAATGGCATAAAATGCAATAAAATCAATGACTATATTGACAGTATTATTAAAAAAAAAACACTCGCTTCACTATTTCCGTAGCGAAATATGATTCGCTGACAAAGGAAAATAGAATATTTCTAAAACTAATGATTGTGCAAAAACAGTTTTACAAGTCGGCGTCGGTAGAAGAAATGTGCACGAAAAGCCGTATGCGTACTCTCTCAAAAATAATAAAAAATAGAGTATGCACTCACCCATTTTCCGACAATGTTTCGACGCCAGCTAAATATAGACCGACGCCTAAACGACAAACTTGCTAATGCCTCGTGCAGCAACGCAGCAGCTCTAACCAAGACTGCCTGACGCGCCGAGTTTTCCCCCCTGCCCTCCGGAAAACCAGACGCAAGAGGGCCTTACAGCGCAGCAGGAAAAGCGGCACGCACGCAGACCTTCCGGCAGTTGGTCTTCTAAGCACATGCTGAACCAGCTATTTACCGCCCAGATTGGAGGGAAAAGTCGTTTCGGCGCACATTGGCGCTATGTACCTCTTTCTCGGAAAAGAGAAAGTTTAAAAAATTATTGATCCCTTCGTCTCTCTATCTCTCTCTCTCTCTCTCTCTCTCTCTCTCTCTCTCTCTCTCTCTCTCTCTCTCTCTCTCTCTCTCTCT
>JAWWEM010000001.1:6734714-6755818 GCA_035582935.1 Ormyrus thymus
TTCAGGATAGTGCGAGTTTGTCCTTCGATTGCGATAGGCTATACTAATTTTTAATCAGGTATTTCTCTCCGTGTAGGTGCTACAATCTGTTAAAAGATAAATTACTCGTGGTTCATCTCACAACTGTTTTTTTATAGTAAAGCTGCTTGCTTTCGCCAAGCCCAACAGGAGCATCTACCTCGAATTACAAGCGCAATAAACCTATATCGAAACTCCTCTGTTCCCCCCCCCCAGGTTCGTCCGGTGAACCCGAAGCTGGTGGTGTACCTGGCCTGGTTCGCCCTCTCCAAGTCCTGCTTCAACAACCTGCTCTACTGCGCGGCGGACCGTCACTTCCGCAGCGCCTACGTGAAGCTGTTCCACTACTGCTGCTGCAAGACGACGGTGAGCTTCTCGCGCCGTCAGCGGGGCGACGGCGGCCGCTCGTCCGGCGACGTGCGCCTGCGCGTCCACATAATCCACTCGTACGCGAGCCCGGCCTCGAGCAGGCCCGCCGTAGCCAGGCCCAACGGCCGCGACGTCTACGAGTTGTAGGGACTGTGCCGAGGCGACAAGACCGCGAGCCGCGCCCACAGGACCCGCACGAAGACGTACGGCGACGCCCTCGTCGGCCACGGCGAGAGCGACGCCCTGTTGTAGACCTGAGAAGCCTGGACGTCGGGAAGTGAGAGCTCTGCGCCGGACTCGTCTCCGGGCGTCGATTCCCTCTTTTGCTCTGGAATCTTCTTATGTGTGCAAGCTGTACTGCTTTTAGGTGTCGACTTCCGGTCTGGACGCTGCAGGAATGTCGAGCTACTCCCGTCTTCGAGTCTCGATCTGAGCTTCTCACGTCTACTACTGAATACTGCGTGCTTCGGAAAAACGGCCGACGCGATTTGTCGTTTTTTGCAGGTTAGAATCGAACGCAAGACCTTTTATCAAGCTACATCGGTCGGGGACTATATGTACCGAAAAAAAAAACTTACACACAATGAAGAGCGCTTGTATACGTGAGAATTTACACGGCCATTTTTTTATAAGATCGATTCCACGTGACCCTTTTTTTACGATGGGAGGTTCGTTTAAGGAGAGATTTTCTTGGCGCTCTCGAAATTTTTCGTATCGGTGGACGTTGATTGTGCCATCGTCACCGACGTTTCGTTGATATTACACTGACAAAGTGGTGGCACGCTAATTATTATATGTCTGTACACAGTGAATATGACTTGTAAATAGCAAACTAATGCGCGACGCTAAAGATTATTCATACCAAAATATTGTTTGCCTCGACGAATATCGATGCTACTCGATCAACTATGAAAAGATGCAGCTTTAAAAAAGCTAAACACGCTTTCAATAACTGATGGAGAATAACATCCATGTCCGATCGAGCTCTTGAACTGTTTTTAATCGCATTTTTTACACTTGAAAAGGTGTACAAGTATATATATAAATCGTGTTGTGCGCTCGGTGTAATGTCATTCCATTAGCTTATAATTAAGGGAAAAAATTGTTTTTATATCGTAATTATGCTGACTTTGACCAGTGCGTAATGTAAAACCAAGCATTTTTTGACTGTATATTTTACGGTGTCAATGTTGCGTCGACGTAACATTGACACGTTCCCTTTCCGTAACGTTGATTTTTCTATAATTCATTACCGTGCCATAATCAATCGCATATCGTTACTCACCGATCCTCGCGATCATTTTAAGTACTTAATTTTACGCCCGCTGACTCGGATCTCTCGAATCATTAAGATTTTGAATCTTCTCGGCTACTCGACCAAGCAGTAAATCACACGAAGGCTCATATTTCCGCCCGATGGAAAACTTATTCGGGGACTTCAGCGCCTTGCATCAGGAAACATTACGTCCCCTTATTTTCATAAAGGCCATATAACGCACAAAATTTACGTACTCCGGCGCTCGGCCGTTACTTTCGAAACTTCCCCCAGGACTGGCAGCTTCTGGATTTGTCCCAAGAATTCATCCGCGAATGAGAGGCGCTTTATTGACACAAGAAATCACGGTTATTGCGCCAATAATTCCTCGGGGGGGCGCGCGCAAGAAGCACGAAGCGCCGCTACTTTGCGCGCTTTAAATTACTTAGGGCCCGGCCGTTTTTCACTAACGAGAGCCCGAGCGATCCTCGCCCGCCCGGCACTGCGCGCGGTCCATCATTGTTGCCCGTGAAAAACGAGCTCGCTCTCGAAGGAGAGAGGCTTCAAGGCCGCGCGGCAGGCTTTATCTCGCGCGCTTCTTCCGCCTCCGACCGAAAACTAAACTTTTATATACCTCGAGCCATTACGTTTGACGAGGGTCCGAGAGAACGGCCGCGTATACATGCGGATGAGTGAATTCGTCCTCCGGGGCGAAGTTTGCCTTTTATCGAGCGCTTTCACCCCGGTGACAAATTGCGCGATGCGTTTTTATATTCTAATTACTTTCCCGAGGTCGTTGTGCGCGGGCGAGGCGGGGCAGGTGACAAATTCGAGTCTTGTTCTTCTTCGACCTTCTATCGACTCTTGCCGAGTTTGTTTTTATCCGATATTTTTATTCTTTGGGCTTTACTGCGCGAAGGTGCTGAATAGCATTGTTCCTACACTTCTTTCTTGGCTCATTCGCGAACGAAGTTCCGCGTTTGAAACGTCAGCTCACCACTATTTATTATCCACTTTCTGTACGAGTTGTTGAATCCAGCCGGCAATCAAAAGTAAAAAAGAAGACTTGTGTTCCTTTTAAACTTTAATTCCATTTCAAAACTGAAAAGGAGTGCGAATAATAATTTATCAAAGTATAATCGCAAAAAAGAACGATCCCCTTCCCCCTTGATTTCCAAACAAACAGCTCTCTCCAACGCACGTATAAATTACCTCTTCGCCCTCTGTTTTCCACTTAAAAATTCCTTCCTCATTCCCCTCGGACGCTAACTTAGTTATAGCGGCCGGAGAAAACAGCTCCCCGTCGAGAGCGAGAGGCGCCGTCTCAATATTTCACGACTTCCGTCTATTTGCGAGGTTTCCTATCGTAAAGCCGGCAGTTAAGAATCGGGGACTGAAAAGCCCCGCGCGCGGAAAAGAATGAGTCTTCGTGCTTCGATGAAGAAGAAAGAGGGCCCGCCGCTAATGTGATTGGACTGTAATTGCTTTCAGCCAGCCGCAATGAGTCGTTAAGAGGCGCGTTTCTCTACAGGGGGTGGGATATTTAATTGCGAGTTGAGCGGGGCGATCGTTTTTTCTCGGTGACTCTACTGCGATTAATTCATTCTGGAGGTTTTAAATTTGGAAAATGCGCGGGTATTATGAGGAATCGAGATAAATCAAGTTTTAATTCGACTGCCGTATAAAGCAAGAAGTGAACAATGAAACAAAAAGCTTAAGAGATTTCGTGGTGGTTTTTAAAAAATTTGTATTCCTTACGAGTTTTCTTACAACTTTACAAACTTAATAAGCACGTTTTTTTAATATATATCTAACAAAGTGAAAGCAATATTAATCTCAGAAATGTCAGATGAGAGTAGATGGTCTTTAAATTATCGGAATGACCTCGGTAATTGAGGAAAAGATTAGATTATCCGCTGACCTATAAAGGGTGGAACTCAGCACGGAAATATATTACTGGTTATTACCCCTAGTACCGGTGAAAACGATTTATTTTCCATTTCAACGTTTACCAGTAATCTTTTACCAAAATCCAATTTACAATTTCGGAGAAAGCAATCAAAAGACCCTCGAAATTTCAAATTCCCGCGCTGCAGAGCTTTCCTTGAATATTCAATCTCGAACGTTCGTTTACGCGGAGTTTCCGATCAGGCACTACTGAATGAAACGTATTTACCGAAATGCCAGGCGTCAAATTCCGGCCGTCCGAATTCTTTCGGAGCGGAGCCTTTCCGCAATCAAAAACGATTCATCGCGACGGCTCGAGAGCCCCCTCCGGCAAAAATTTCATTTTCCCTCGGATAAGCGATTACAGTCCAGTTCACTCGATGAGTCGCGCGCACGCCGACGTTAATTTCTGCTTATTAATTGCTTTTCGCGCGCGCAAATCATGCGGAATTCCTGACCCGGGCGTGTTGGCCGTGTATACTGAAATTAAATTTTGATCGAGGGTTCTTTTTTACTTCACAGCTTTTGTCGATTCAAATTTGAAATTTAATTTCAGTCGCGCGAATATGAGTTCTGAGATTATTTTTCAATGATTTTCATCGCGGAAGAGTAATTTTTATATACAATTGAAGATTTTTATATATCATTTTTTGCTATTTCAATTTACACTAAAAGGAAAGAAGCTATTATAGCCTTTAATAACATTTATTAATATACATCACCCCCATTGTAAGATTTACCATAGTTTTAACACTTTTTCACGACACCTCAATGAAAAATGTTAAATCTATCATAAATTTTATAATAAAAATAAAACAAATTATGTTCATTAGAAAGTACATTAACTTTAAGTAAAGTTTCTTTTCCCCCCCTTTTCAATGGAGCGAACGCAGCATAACGTTGAATTGCTCAAAGTTGCATTTACAAAATGCAGAGAAAATTTCTTATCTCCATCACTTCACGGTTCGAGTCGAACCGCCAAAAGCATCTCGACGAAATCGCAATCTCACAGCTGGTCGGAAAGCTCGCCGGGAGCCATGTCGTCTTAATCGGGAAAGAAGCTTTTCGCATTGGCTATCAAAGCTGCGCCGACCTGTAAGCGGTCGCCCTCGCGACGAGATTCCTTGACTTTTCGCCCTATCTGCTCGGCTCGAGCGATTTTGCGGGGAAGACGAGCGAAAGGAAGAAAACGAGCGGGGATTAAAACTCCGAGGGGAAGAGATAGTCATTTTTCGAAATGCGCCCGATTAAAAGCGGGATGGAACGATGATAGTTGGGAGGAAAGGGAGTAGATATAAATACGTATCCGTCCGTAGATTGAAATGGAGGGCCGATGATTGCTGGCGAGCGCTGATACAAAGTGAGAACGCTGGAGAGTGCATTGCGAGACGTGGCGCTGTGAGGAGTGAAAAACAGTCTGGTAGCGTTTTTCTTTTTATTTTTAATGAAAATGTTTCGATTCTCTTTATTTTGTCATTTCGGGTTTATTGCATTTTCGGCTTAATAAAATGAAGGTTAAATTAAAAGGGGAGGAATTTGAAAAATTACATGGAATTATAAGTGCAAAATTAAATTTAAAGAAGATATATTCAGATTTGAGCGTCACTTGAAAGTTGAAAAGCTCAAGCTCATTAACCGCGCGCATGACTCGCGAGTAAGAATCCCTCTTTTTAATCCAAATTACGTTAATTAATGCCTCGTTGAAATATTCAATTCGCGCGCTTGTAGCTTGATTTTATTTTTATCTAAATTAAATTCACCTAATGACGTACAAATTTCATTAATTCCCCGAAATCTTTCACCGCGGCATTTCAAAAGTATTCCTCAAACGACTGCCTATCCGAAACGCTCGGTTTATCAATTAAGCTTCTATTTGCACAATTTTCCCTCTCGCTGCCGGCTCGCTAATTAGAGCCCGGCGCTTAATTAATTAAATTCGCGAGTGTCGAAAGTATACCTCCGCTCGTCTGGAGCCGCCGAAAAAAACGGGCCGCAAAACTTTGATCCCGCGAGGGGTTCGCCCGAGGCGCCAGGCCGGAAGCAAAAAAGCAAACGGGGAGCCGCGGCGGAAAGAGAAATCACTCCCGAAAGACGCCCGAGATTTTTCGCAATTACTCTCCGCGCGGATGTAATCGTCGCGAATGTTGCGCGCGGCGGTCAGTTTTTGACGCTGATTAAATGGCAGACGCGCGCTTTTTTGCCCCGACGACGACGACGACGACGACGACGCTCGTTTACGCGAGCGCCTTTTTCTCTCTCGTCGCGTCTCTCCCGCGGGGATATAATTGGAGAAGGAATTCTCCCGTTGTTTCTCTGTTTTAAAGGGACGTCGCGCGGCGGTCGCGGTGTGTTTCTTTTGGCTTAGCGATTTATATATATACGCGCATCGCGGAGAGCTAAGTGCTTTTTTAATTTCTCGTTTTAAGGCCGATGCATCGGCTTTTTTGTTTTCTACGTCAGTTGTATCTCGGCTTTAAGGGCTTTTTTCGGCGTAAGATTGTCGGCGCGCCTGGAAAGGCTGCAGGAATTCTTTTAGCGAGGAGGCAATTTAAAGCTAAAAATATTTTAGAGCCGCGGCGAAAGAAATTAAATATAGTTCGGGGAAAAAAAGAAATTTCAATCCGAGTAATTTAAATTTAATTTAAACGACTCGATAAAACGAAAAGGTACACGAAGTCTCCAATCGGCCGGAAAACGAGCAAAATTATATATTACGAATCGCAATTACGCCGAAATCAAACGAGGCGTTAAATTTCAATCAGCCACCTAAAGTCGGCGCGCTGATTCTCGCATCGAAAATGCAGCCGGAACTGCGCCGTAATAAACCAGCCCGGCAATTACGCGCAAGCCGGAAGAAAAACGAGCAAAGAATCCCAGAGACTCGCGCCGCCGCTCCGTCCGTAAGCGTGACGCGCGGTTAACCGATAATGACAGTGATTCGTCCCCCCCCCCCTGATCACCGGTGCTTTTTCGCTCGGATTCGCCCCCGAAGCGAGCAGACAAGGAATCTCGTGGGAGAACGCGACGGTTGATGCCGCGGCCTTTCCCAAGCAGCGAACGCACACACACACCTTGATGACGCACCAACGAGACGCGCGGACAGACGTTTGTTCGTTAGGGAGACGCTGAACGGGGTGAGGGAGCGGGTGTACATCGGATGCATATTTTTTATATGGTTGCGTAGTTGTAACGGTGGACTGGGAGAATTTTTTGTCGGTCGTTGTATTTTACATTCCTGGGCTCTTGGATGGAGATTTTAATTCTTCGATTGTCGTTTGCATGCTGGCCATGATTTTCCTTAATGTTTGGTAAAGAAACGGATAAAAACTATGTGCAATCATTCGCGTTGAAAAATTTTCTCGGTCCACGATCGAAACAACAAACTATGAATGTCATCAATTAACTGCATCATTTGCTGGCATAAAAGTGCTTAAAACGATGAAAGTGGACTACGTGCATTAAATGCGTGATAAATTAGGTGAAAATTTAATTATTTTAAGAAAAAAAATATATAAAAATATACATATACGCATTGTAACTTTATTTGTAATTACGTAAAGTAGTCCTCTTTTATCTGGTTAATACTTTGACTGAATCAAAACATTTTCAAAAAAAAATCAAAGTTACTATTTATAACTCTAACAGTTCCATAAAAAGAAAACTTAATTTTGAAGATCTTTTGTTTCTTGAATTTTTAAAGAACGAAAATACTGACTTAAAAATATCACAACAGTAATCATAACGTGTCTCATTTATAATTAGCAAATAAAGAGTCGTTTTTCCGCGAAGATTTGGCGTCTGTTCCCTCGATGACATATCTCATGTCTGCTGCGTGCTCGCATTTAAAATACCCGCTGAACGAAAAAAAAAAAAAACGAGAAGTGAACCGCGTGAAGAAAGAATAAAGGAAGCTGAAAAATGCTAAAAACGTCTGACATTTACTAGTCTTTAATAAATATACACGAGATTAAAAAAAAAGAAACGCGCGAAAAAGCGCACTGGAAAACAAAGTTAAAACTGTATTTGACGAATATACGTGAATTCCTCGACGAAGGAAAAAAAAACATACACGTATAATAATATAAAACGCGATACTGAAAAATAGGTAACATATATTACAGCTCGATTGTAAATAACTCTTCCGAAGCATATATTATTATATTATATATACATATATCGTTGTTGTGTAAAAAAAGAAAACTACAAAAAACGGTATGCAAAAGTGTCGCCGCGGCGTAATTCTGTATTATATATACATTATGAAAAAAAAACATTACTGAAATTGAAAAAAAAAAATGAAGAAAACGTTATTGTACTAAACGCCTTCTGTCAAACTGTGATCACTCCGAGTAACGGTTATTAATGTCTTAGATCGTGATTTTTAGCGAAAAGCGGAAAGTGCAAGAAGCCACGAGGACTCGTACCAACGAGAGAGAGAGAGAGAGAGAGAGAGAGAGAGAGAGAGAAGGAGAAAGGGAGAGAACACTTAAATTTAAAAAAAGAAACAGAGAGAAAGAGGGGGACGAGGTATATTGCACGTGCTTTTCTACGTCGTCTCCGTTTTTTAGCCGAGAAACCTCTGCCTACATTTAGCTTGCTAAACGGAGTTAACTCTTGGAGGATTATTGTGCATCTTATACGGACTACTAATTATATTACGTGTGAGCGTGCAATTACTTGCGTGAATGACGTCGGGGATTAAGGCACGAAAGGTCGTTTTGGCTTATTTTTTTTGTTCGCGTCTTGTTACGTGCACCTGATTTCGCCAATTTAATTGCTCATTCTGTCAAGGTTAATAGAGAATTTGCGTGAAAAAATAAGCTGCAATTAAGTGTGTTGTTTGATCTCGATTACATATTATATCATTTTTAATGTGATTATTTTGCTTACGATTTTTTAATTTTAGATTGAATCAGTCCGAAGTTTTGTTTTAAAATCTAAAAACGAGTTTAATTAATAATTGTTACCGCCTATAAAAACGTTCCTATTATCCTGTAGAAATATTGCTTCAAAGCAAGAGATCGAGTTAACAAAAATTGAAAATCAAAAGTATATTTAAATGTAAAAACTTGAAAATGTTCTCGATATTCCACATAAATATATTTTAAAAAAAAAAGAGGTGAAAAAAGAGACCTTTCGAACGTTACCCCTGGCGATTAGACAAGCATAAGTGAGTGAGAGACTGATTCGTAAACAACGCTGATGGAATGTATAAAATACACAAATATATATAATAATAATTAAACTTGCATCAATGGGACCAGTATGCTAGAACTGTAAAAAGCAAAAAAAAAAAAAGTATAAGAAATGAGAAGAATTTCAACTCTCCGTTAGATTCCGACTCGCTGTCATTCCAAAAATATGTTTATTATATGAATATTTATATAAAACAAAATGTCGTGCTTACGCGGCGCGCACACCGATTGAACGTTGTCGCACAATTTCTGTATAAATGATCGTCGCACTCGACGATCTCTCTCTATTGTATATTTAAAGCTACGACGAAGCGTTTATTCAATGTGATAATACACTTCCACTTTGCGTGAAGTTTATGTTCTAAGGGGACAGTTAGAATAACGTATTTTTGCGTTAAACGTGCGTTCGAAATATATGAAAAGCAGAAGAATTTATTTACATGAGAGACTGGATGGATTTTTAGTTTTTCAATTTACAATATCAAAATTGCTTTGCTCTGTAATTGAAAAAAGGGAATGCATTTCAGCCTCGGGTTGGTATTTTATACGAGAATTTATTTAGCGAAAAATAATATATTGCAAGTAAGAGAAACTGCCGTTTTTCTGAATTATTATACATCACGATTTTACTGCGCAGTCTTGGAATCGCCGGCTCTTCCACTGTACGGAAGGCGTATACTAACTAAAAAATGGGTGTGCCGATTATATTTTCCGAAACTATTGTATATTTTCGATCGATTGTTATATGTGAAAATAAAATAACGTTGATAACTTTTTTATGAAACCTATTGAATCAAGGTGTAATCATTTGTTGGCTCGTAAAGAGAAGACTGTCCCCTTAATTTATCTGAAACCAAAAAGCATTGCAAGATAATTTTAAGTCTAAGGAGCTGAGAGATTCTTTTTTTATAATTGTCCAAAGACTCTCGAGTAACATATACTTTGCAAGGTAAACCTTTTCCTGCGTGGTCGCGTCAAATGTTCTATGTGAAAATCAAAAAGCGCGTGAACTTCAGAACAAGAGTCAAAATCGTTGTCTTTCCTTTTATAAATTCTGTGATTTAGCGATTATATTATCAGTCAACGGCAGTTCGGCGATTAATCAAAAGGAAGTCTCTCTGTAATAAGCCTCTGACTTGGTAGACTTTTACGAACTGCAAGCTGGCAGGTAAAATCTCCGAGCCGTCATTGACAAGTGCTGTAAATTGTAGAAAGTAGTTTATTAGATAACACTTTGTAATTAGATAAGCACAGTACGTCATTCAGTGGTTTTTCTGTCTTCAAACAATTTCTCGGCAATCGATTAACGAGTTGAAGAAAAATAGAAAATCTTATTTTTCTGTTATAACGGCAGGAAAATATAAAAAAAAAAATAATTAGCATCGATTAAAAAAAATAAAGAGAAGAACAAGCCTCTGAATGAAGTAATGCATAGTTAGTTTATACTTCTAGCTTAGTAAAATAGAACTTAGAGTAATATGATCGATGTCTAGAAGTAATATGCTAGTCCGTAAAAATTGAAAACGTAATAAGTACAGTACAACCTTCTTACAACTAGATAAATAAAGTTTTCTGTGACTTATCAGAGAATATTAAGACAAAAATGGAACAACACGACTCCAAAAAATAAGCAAAAAAAAATACAAAAAGGAAAAAAATACTGTGTAGAACTTAGAGAGGAGAGCGCCAAGTTTCAAACTACACGCACTTGCTAAAACAAGAAAAGATCATCCGTACACGTGCACACAAAAAGACAAAGGAACGCGCATTTTTTACAAGCCGAAAAACTAAAAAGACGTGAAAAATTTCTTAAGGATAAAAAATTTTTTCTAAATCACGGGTAAAAAACCAAGTAAGATAGACAAAAAAAAAATCCCAAAACTTCGAGGACCACGATTAACAATAAAAAAAAAACAGACTTTTTCTTAAAATCACAAAGGAAGCTGAGACGCTAAAAAATAATGACAATTTATTATTGAAAGTGAGCCACGGGAGGAAGCAAAGTGAATCTTATCTCATTTGATATACATATATATAATAATTAATGGACAAGTAATAATAATAAAAGATATGTCGCATTATTATACCGAGGAGAATCTCTTGTCTATTAAATCGCATTAAAATAAAGAAAATAACCGTTTAACGCATAAGTGTGCAGACGTTATTGGAAGAATATTTACCATAAAAAGGCATAGATCAAATATAAATGAATAATTAAAGGAATCAATAAAGTTTAAAAATCGATGTCGTGAAGTAAGTAAATGTCCAATGAAGCGCTCTATAATATTAAGAAAGTGTAATAACACACGTACACCTATTAATAATAATAATAACCGATGCTTCATACGATGAATCTGCAACGTAAAACTGCAACCGTTTGACAATCTTTTCTCTCGGACAGCTTTGCTCTCGACTAATATAATTTACAGGAGTTCAAATAAACAAAGCTGCAATCACTCTAGACTTTCATGGACTGTTACGCTAAACGCATTGTGAGCGCCTCTCTGCTGAACTACGCATTCAAATAAACAGACAAGCCAGTAAGCAAAATAAGCAAAAAAAAATGCAAGCTACCCACTCGCACTTTATAATAAGAATAAAAATCTAAAAAACAATGTGAAGTCTGTGTACAACAATGTAAAATGTGTCACGTAAAAGCTAGTCAGTGTAGCTAATTGTGGATAATTTTAAAGAAGGATGGGACAAATCGATAAAAGATCCAGGCGAGAAAGTCATCCTCGATTGATTAACTAAGAAAGTTTCTTTTTTACTCAATAAATAAATGATTTGCCGCCTGCATTTTTTCGCGGACGTGCGAAGAAGGGCAAGCTAATAGTCGATGTGTATGTCATTCTAAAACTCTAGTTAGTAGCACTACGTGACTATGTGCGTATTATAAATTAATTAAAGCCGAATGCATAAAAAAAATGTTCCCAGTATATTGCTATATTGAGAAAAAAAATGAACTAAACTAAAAAAGGGGAAACCGTACTTTACACAGCATATATATATACATATATATACGTGAATGTGTTTATTTTGTACTAAATGTATTTCTCGTCGATGTATTTTTCGCAAACGCAGGTATATAATAAATTGAAATACACATATATAAAACTCGTAAAACACTATGAGGAGAATAAAGAGAGTCTCGGGGAGGAAAAAGTGATAGGTATCTTCAAAAAGACCGCAAAGCGACGGCATGCAGAGCGTGACAAATTGTTGCACAAATTGTTAATGGTGTGTTGCGTGGTAAGAAAGGGGGAGAGAAAGAGAGAGAGGAAGAATAGAACACCTCACGTCAGTGAAGTTAAATTCCCTTGGGATACGAGGATGAGAAATAATAATAATACTTATGCCCTGATGTCGTGTAGTGTGTATCGTTTTCGGACTTAAATTTTATCGTCGACCGAGGCGTGTCAACATAGATTTTATAATGTTGTAATAAAATACTTCTCTTTGTACAAAATGCTGCCTGTTATCCTTACTTCCCTTTATTAAAGTAGTGCATTCGTAGCGGTTTAGAGCTTTTTAGAATAGATCAGTTAGAGTAGTTTCTGGTTTAAAGATGTGAAAGGTCTTGCTTTGAAAGTTACTTTTAAAACTATAGATGCTGGTATTTAAAAATATGAATTTTTTTTTGAGCATGGATTTAGATAAATATTATTTTTTCAATTGCAGATCAACTATAAACGAATTAAAGGTTTTTAAAAAGAATGCTCAGGTAACTGCGATCACCAGAATAGCAGTAGAATTGGAGAAATGAAAAGAAGAAAGAGCAGTTTTAACTGAGTATCTATCAATAAGAAATATTGAATTTCTTATAGAATTCATTTCCGATTCTTTAAGAAGATATATATATAGGCATTCACATCTTGTTTTTTCAATTTAAATCTATTTTATAGCAAGATTAAATTTGATCGTGTTTATTTTATTATAATTGCAACTCATAATATAAATTTTGATAATATATATACACACACACACACATTTTTTGATAAGAAATGTTTTAATTATCACTGTGCGTTATTTTATACTGATTTTCCAATGATTTAGGAAAGTAATAATAACATTTTAAAAAATTAGTTTAATATTTAATATATTTCGATGGAATTATGATTTTTCAATTCATAGTTATATATTATCCATTTTTAGTCAAAAAAATATTTCGAATTTTCATTAACATGATACTAATAACTGTTACTTTAGGAAATGCTTTAAAACTTCTAGAGCAGCCACTGTAGATTGCGTATAGCAGCGTGTCAAGCGCTTTCGCGGGAAAACTTATACGGGGTGCCAACTTTTCTCCGTGTAGGATACTTTCTTAGAGCAACGTACCTTCGATCTTTTCAAAGATATGGGATTTTTCCCCTATTTATAATGTAGCACGCAAATGGCAATTATAAATAATAATTAAATAACAATTTCATTCAAATTGTTTACTGCAAAACCTTTTACAACACAACCATATATGTTAACTACACCACTGCAGAATTTGTTTTCGTATTATTCAATTTTCTGTCCAACTGAATGCATTTAAAGCAATCAATAATGTAATTAATATAAGTCGAGCAGTTATTATCGTCTTATTTTTACTTGCGAATTTAATTTTAACAAAATATTAATTTTGCAACTACAAAGGCTAACATTTATGGTTGCTGTAAAAAGCTTTACCGTAAAGGAATATATATCTGAAAGCAATTTCCCCTCCACTAGAATTTTTGAAGTTTTAACGCTATAGGTAATGAATATCGGGATGTCCAAGTTCCATTTGGCGGCACCACCATCGCGGTTGAAACGTATAATAAGGTCACGTGGTATCTGGTAGCAAATTTAAACTTGCGATTACTGTTATACTGGAAAATGTTTTATAAAAGTAATCTGTAGTGGCATATGTTGTGCATCTTTTTATTACAAACTTTTTTGTTATAAATATTATTTATTTTAAAAATATTTGTTTAGTTTACTGTATCTGGATCTGCTTATTATACGTTTCACAGCTTCGCAAAGCTGTTGTGAGGGGTGCCACTTTTGCTTGGACATCCCAATATATATATAGCTTGGTGTTGCTAGCTGCCAACAGTCACAGTGTAATTTTGTGCTACAGATGCTCAAACTTAACCTTCAATTTTAATATATACGAACACACAATTTTATTATATTGAAACGAACGTTTGTATACGTTATTGTTCTCAAGTTTGTGATATAAATTAGTATAATTTTTTGTACTTCCGCTGCTTCGGATAAAATTTTTGTATTTACTGTGATATTACGATAAAAGAATTTTTAATCCTTTTTTTTTTTCAATAAATGGTAAGTTTTCCTAATTTAATTGCATTATATAAAAATTCAATTATACATTCAATGACTTCCAAAAATATTTAAACATGTACTTTTAAAATTATTCAAATTTCACTTAATGCATTTATCATCTAATCAGTTCTCTTAAAACTTTTTGCAGTAAAATGGATCCAGAGTTCCTTTCAAGACTTATACCTCAAAATAAAGATGCCCGGCCAGCCTGTAAAAAATGTGGCTATGCAGGTCATCTCACATTTCAATGTAGAAACTTCATTAAAGTTGATCCTAACAAGGAAATAGTCTTAGATGTAAGTAGCACAAGTTCAGACAGTGATGAAAACTACATAACTCCATTAACTGAATTAAGAGAGAAGGAATTAAAGAAGAAACTAAAAGAAGTTAAAAAGAAGAAAAAAGAAAAGAAGAAGAAACGAAAGAAGAAGCATCACAAAAAAGTAGAATCTAGCGATAGTAGTGAATCTGAAAGTGAAAGCTCTTCATCATCCTCAGAATCAGATTCAGATTCTGAATCAGAATCAGAATCTGAAGAAGATCGAAAAAAGAAACACAAGAAGAGGAAAAAGTTAAAGAACAAGAAACACAAGAAACAAAAAAAACATAGTTCAGCAGATAGCGATAATAGCAGTGAACGTCACCATAACAGAAAACGAAGAAAGCATTAATAATTATATTCCCAAATATTGTGCCTAATTATTGTGAAGCAAATGAAATTAGGAGATCCATATACACTATTTTACATTTTCGAATTTGGATCTTTTACAGTACAATCCCATTTTACGAAAAAATAATTACAAAAGTATAGTTTTATTTTATATGATATAGTAAAATTTGTTTACACTTCTACTTCTCTTATTTTGTATTAATATTATTACAAAAGATCAAGACTATAGAATTAATTGACTGCAAATTATGTTATGTTTATGAATAAAGTACTTTTTTACAAAATAATTTTTATCTATTTTTTTAAAAAAATGATGCTCTTTACAGAATTTTATTAACAAAATTTATTAAGCATTAAATAATTTACAAAATATAATACAACATTATCATTCTATTTTTAAAAATTATTTAACAGCATTTTTTGACATTTGCATACAAGTTTTTTCTAAACAGTTTAATGCAGCCCGATGAATCACTGAATCTAGTTTGTATATCTTATGCTTTCCTTGAATTGGATATCTCATAGGTAATTCAAAGAAATTTTCACAAATAAAAATATAAGGACTATCTAAATGATTATCTGGATGAAGTTTATTATATTCTTCTTGAGATAGAACATCAGTTACTGTTACACATCCAAGTAAGCATCCACTAGGATAGCTCTTGGGAAATTGAATATTTTTATCATCATGTAAATGCTTGTATGTAGCTTCAAGAGCAGCTATTTCTTCTGCACGCGGTTCTTTAACTGTTGATGCTATCCAAAGCCTACCTCTATGCGAAGTATACCAAGTACGTCCTTCAGTAGTTTTAATTCCTCTGACAAGTAATGAAGCGTAAGGTTGATGCATACTTAAGCATACTCCTTGGTCTGATATTTCTAAGATTGCTTTATCTTGAATACGATTGTTTGCATTATTATTTTGCTCTTTGTCACTTACATTTGAAGGCATAGAACCAGCATTAATATACACAGGTCCTTTTAATGATTCGTATTGATTGGTTTGATTATAAGATGAATTACTTTCAAAATTTCTTTCATCCTTGATAGAATTCATATTATGAAACAGGTCTAGAACATCATCTTTTTCAGTAGAAACCCTTCCGGTAAAATCCATTTTGAGAGTCTGAAGTAAACGTGATTTATGTTTTTCTTCATACATACTTGACTCTAATTTTTCCCATTTTTCTCTTTCACTTTTACTAAGCCAAGTATTGTTAGCTTGATAATAATCACATTCATCATCAATGACGCTTGTTCGAATTGCACAATTTTTATCAAATTCCAGTAATCTATCTCTCAATTTTAAAGTTTCTAAAGGATCATCCTCAGAAATCTTTCTATGTTTATTATCTGAATCCTTTGTAAATTTTATGGGAGGCAATGGTTCATTGTTATAACCCACAATATTTCCACAACAAAAGCACGGTCCTGGCCCTTCATTTAAACATACAATTCTGCCACAATTCAAACAATTATTAACAAGAGGATGTTTTGTGGCTTCACAGTCACAGACTTTTCTAACTATTTCATCTGATAAAGTTGATTTGCCTTTTGCATTTTTTTTGCCCCTTTGATTAAAACCTTTCTTCTTTTTATCCATTTTATATTTTTCAAATTCTTAATATGATCTTAAAATATGTTTTTTTATGTCAGTCTTACAATGCTTGCAACAATTCAAGTACTGGTTTTTAGGTTATGATTTGAAGTTTCAAGACAAATACCATCAAACCCTCAATACTGATTAAGTCCAATTGAGCAAAAAATTATATTAAAAAAAAAAATTAGATAAACATCATGTACTGCAAAAAATTATATTATACCCATAATTCAACATTATTCATTTTGTTTAAAATGTTAAGCAATGGTTAATAATAAAGTATGCTTATGGTTTTTCTTTTAATATTATAACAATTGTAATTAATTAATAATTAATAAAATAATAAATTAAGTAATAAATTCTTTTTAAAAATTGAATATTTGAAAATTTAAAAAGTGCTACCTTCAGATCATCTCGGACCTTCCCCTTCCGATTCTCTAAAGTATCGAAATATCGATCTGTCTCTTTCAGCCAACTTTACTTAACAAAGCAAGTAGATCAGCCGATGTGCAAAAGACTTGCACTATAACCTTTTCGAACAAGTCGTAAAAGCAATAAAAAAGAAAGGATGCCGGCTATGTGGAGAGTTGCAGGTCTTAAGTGAGTTAAAATTTGAAATTACCAAATCAAAAATTAGCTTATGACAATTAGTGTCATTGATTACAAACTGATATTTGAAATTTATTAGTAGTTATGTAATGTCTCAGTACCAATTTTTTATTTTACTTTAAGACAATTTTATATAAATAAGTATAGCTATTAGATTTGAAAATTGATAATATTTTTACCACTTTAGCTATATCAACTACTCTCAAATTGCTGCAAGGCTAACTCGACAAGCTTTGAAGGCAGATTTGAGGGTTGAGGCTTCAAAGCGAGATGAAGCCAATGTCAAATTTACACAGTGGAAAGATGGAAAACCAGCCAGTAAGTAAATGTAGTAAAAGCTGTTTTACATGATAGGCATATTGAAATCATAATAACAAACATCATTTATTAAAGTACAAAATTACTCATACTTTTAATGCTCTTGCAGATCTAAGAGATTAATTGTAAGTATGTTTTAGAATCCAAAGATGATGAGTAAGTTTAAATTAAAGAAGAAATGCGAGTTTGAGTTGTTTGCTAATCAACCTTATTTTACTTTTCCCAAGTTAAAATCAACTACCTTTTCCTTGAACCTATTTTATCCATGAACTAATATGATACTATCAAGTAAGTCAGAATGGTAATTCAAAATAATATATCCTTATTCTACAGGCCTATTCTAGTTTTTTGTACTCACTTTTTTTATAGATCCTTCCAAGTTAAAAATGACCAATGAAACTTTAAATTTATGAAAAATTTATTAGTATTAGTGATTGAAAAATATTTTAATGTTGAAAATTAAGATAAAAATTTTTGAAATTCTTTAATTCCTTAATTTTGCTCAATAATTTACCTCAAGAGAATTTTTTTCATTTTGACTAATTGTTTATAAATTTTTAACCAATTCCATTTATATATTTAATATTTTTCAAATAAATCTTTAAACAATTAATATGTATAACAATAACCATTTAAGGAATGTTCTTGACAGTGGTTTTAACAATAACTTGAAAATGCATTTTTTTTACAAACTCTATGTATTTAATCAAAATATTTACAAAGTTTTTAATTTAACATAATTTAATCGCAAAATACTAACATGAGTTTTGCAAGTGTTCTGTATGATGCATATTATATGCAGAACCTTTATAATGTCAGTCTTCTTTTTACATAGAATGATATATTTATATTTTTATATTACAAGAACAAATTAACAGATACTATTGTTTTCATTGTTACAGAAAATGCCTAGATGATCATGGATAATTAGAGCTCACCAGAATATTCCGAAACAGAAAATCAATCGAATTATTGTTATTATTCCATTTTACTCTGTTCATAAATAAAAAAAGAAGAAATGTTTGTACCATTTGTACTCATTTAGTCACATTATTTACAACTGATCCTTAAACCATTATCTTGTAATTGGATTCTGAGCTTTGCAGTAAACTGTAACGTGAATTAATTTGTACAATTAATTAAAAAAATGTTATTTAAATGTCAATAAATTTTAATAATCTTAATACTTACTTATAAATTCAGATACTAAATCGTTATCACCATCTCCTCTCATAGTTCCAGTTATCTCTTCATTTTCCACCATAGGTAAAAATAATTGAACAAATTCTCCTGAATATGGAGGTGCAATTGCTTCTAATACCTAAAATAAAACACTTTTTTTCCGTACAAATTTTATAAACGATTTTTGCTCCTTTAAAAATTCAAATGTCTTAAATTACCTCTGTCACAAAGTATCTGATCAAGGATATATCTGTATCTCCTCTTTGCCAACATTGTTTAATGTAAGATACAACAGGTACAACGCATCCTTTGCTAAGTAAATTCACCATTCTGTCTATTAACATTTTCTTCATTTCTAATTGTACTAAAATTTCCAATTCATCTTGCTTACTCTCAAACAATTGAATCAACAATGTAAGAACTTTTGGATGTAACAGATTATGACATGATACTACTTCATCAAGTAGTGCTAAATGTATTGGGCAATGTTCAGTACAAAGTTTAAAGTAAGATGGTTCTGTCACTGTACATTCTACCCATCTAATAACTCCAACACTCACTACTGGAAATCTGATGCACTGATACAAAGTATTTATTTCTGCTATAAGTTCAGTCGAACCTTTATTGGTATTGCACGTATTATGCACTTTTTCAATAGCTTGAATAGTTGTTTTTAAGTCATCTTTATTAACTTTCCTTTGAGCTCCTTTTTTGGCTGGAGTTTCATAAACGCTAGCTGCATAAGCTAGCAAATAGATGTATTTTGATTTGTGTTCAGGATTAATTTTAATACCTGGTTTAAAAAGAGCATCTACTAGTAATTCTGAAATAATTCAATAATTGAATAAACTTTTCTAACAATATAGAATAATATATTTAAAAAACCAACTATATACCTAAAAACTGTGGATTTCTCAACAGTTCTGTAGCTGGAGGTTCTGGTTGTGAAAAATTCCTGTACAGAACTGATATATCTGCTGGATTTAGTGAATTTCTGGACAACATAGATGCCAGAGCCTGACAAGCTCCAGGACTACTTGCTGCTCCATTGAGTGCCATTGTTATTGGAGTAACATCATGGCGACTAGAATAAAAATCATTTTATTAGAGTAAATACTAATAACATGAAAAAGTAAAATTCTAAAACTAAAAAATTAAATTGAACAGAAACATTGAATTAGGAATACTTACTTTTGCTGAGCACATTTGGTAATTTCCTGTGATAATCTTTTCATCATAAAGCCTCCTTTTGGTTCTTGGGCCAAAATGTGAAGTAATACTTGACTATAAACATAGGTGTGCTGGCCATGACAAACCATTTTCTATAATTGAAAAGTAAATTAAAATTAATAAAATTACAAGGAGAAAAACTTAAAAAAAAAATCATATTTTTACTAACAGCACACTCTTGAATGCTTGATTGCCAGTTTTCAGTATTCTGAAGAAAACCAGCAATAGCAGTTTTTAAAACTCGAGAAAATACTTCAATTTGTTGAGCAGCAGTTGATATACTTGTAATTTCTCCTTGAAAACCAGCATCAGAAATAAGCTACAAAAATAATGTAAGTCTAAACTTGTTTTATATGTAAAGTTTATTTTACAAAATTTATATACATACCTTAATTGTGAAGTTCAACATCAAACAATCTGGATATTCTTCTGCAAGCCTGTAAATAAGAGATCTCCACGTTGGATGTTGAATCATTTCTGTCAACCAGGCAGGTGTCTACAAAATATTATTTTGTAAGAAACAACATAGAATTTCAAGATATTTAAAATTTAGAAAAATGAAATACCTCTCCCTCTTCAGTAAAGATCTTGTCAGCTTTCTTAGGATCAAACGTTTTCAAAATCATATCTTTTAGATTATTTTCAACCATTGCTTGAACATCTGTCACTTTTACCCCAGCAAGAATAAGCCATTCGGCTAAAAGATTGGCCATTTGTGCACATGCTGTATAATTTTGTGACAAAAGTTCTATCACAGTTTCTGGATTACCACCTGCCTGAAAATACCTGAAAAATAATTTTTTATTGGTACTCTTTCAAAAATAAAATTTTTTGTAAGACTATTATTTCAAATCATACCTTTTTAGTTGAGTGAAAATACCAGGTTCCATAATATAATCTGGGGTTTTAAATTTGTCAAGACATTCTTTGAGTACTTGTTGAGGATTTTCTGAAGGATCATCTATACTCATGTCATCTGACCTATTCATGTCTTCCCAGTTGGAATGTTCTTCCACAAAGCCAGGATCCATCTTTAAATAAATAATAATAATTAATAAAAAATCCATTATTATTCATTATTCATAAAAAACGTACCTTGATAAGATTTAAGGTTATTCAATTTGATTTATGTGCTGATAAATTCTAATTAGTAATGATAATTTCTATTCAGTAACTATGTTAAACAATTTTATCCGTTTTTGTTTTCATATTATATGCGCAACCGCACAAGTAATAAAACATAACACAATTGGCACTTGTTTTTAACATAAGGTTATGTATCATCAACACATTTAACACGTACAACGCGTTTAGGGCCGGGCACGGTGTAAGATAAAGAGGTGGACCGACTACCCTTCCCCCACCACTAAACTGCTGTGACGTTATTGAAGCTCTTCC
>JAWWEM010000001.1:6755918-6784347 GCA_035582935.1 Ormyrus thymus
ATGCGCACTGCAATGTCCACGACGGTCGACGGTGCGTCCAAACCTACTATAGTAGTAGCTATAAGGGAATTTTGTTTTTGAACTGTTTGCTTGCGGTGGCGCTGCTGACTGTAGCGTATGTGGCGACATCTCTGTTTACGTCTAGTGGCTTTGCACTACTCCTATCGTACTTCAAATCAGATTTATCAGAATTGGGACTTGGGAGTTTGGTTGGAACTGGTCCGAGTGTCGAACTCGCTAGCTTATTTAATGTACGCATAATATCAATATGTCGAAACCGTATTCAACAAAATTTTTAAAACTGGCCTAAAACAGCTTAATTAGTGCTGTTATAAATGATTACAAGAAAAAAATGCAACTGCAAACAAAGAAGTATTAATAAAATATCATACTTATTCGAAAATGTATCAAACAGCTTGTGATATTTGTTTAGCTATGTGTTACATGCAAAATATGAAAAGTAAACTAATTAGCAATTTTGATAAAAGTTTATAAAATTCGTTTATATAATAAATGATAATACCATGGAAAATCATTCCGTTTATTACATGCAAGTATCACTCGATAGTGATGATTTGCCATTAATGACAACTGGTCAGGCAAAACCATACATGGAAAATTTTGCTAAAAAAAGAGATGAAGTTTTATTAGCAAGCGATAAGAAAGGTGGCCTAGGAAATCCTAGAGCATTGTTATTCTTAATTCTATGGTATATATTCAGTGGCTGTACTCTTTTTTTAAATAAGTACATTTTATCTTACATGGAAGGTGATCCAACTATACTGGGTAAATAAAAATTCATTTTGATTGAAAAATTTTTTGGAAAAGAATCTAAATTATTGCTTATTTCATTCATTCTATAGGTGCTTGCCAAATGTTGATGACTGCTATTTGCGGTTTTATACAAATGTATTTCCCATGTGGGATGTATCAAGCAAGTTCTAGATTGTCAAGGCCTCCTGGATTTTATAAGCATATGACTTTGGTGGGATGCACAAGGTTTATGACTGTAGTTTTAGGATTAGTGTCATTAAATTATGTTGCTGTAAGCTTTACAGAGACTATTAAAAGTAGTGCCCCACTCTTTACTGTTTTTATAAGCAGATATTTATTAGGTATTTCTCAGGTTCCTTTGTAATCTTATTTGTTAATTTTATTCTAATTTTAAAATTTTTTTCTTTCTACTTTAGGTGAACATACGGGCTTGTACGTTAACTTGTCACTAATTCCAGTCATGGGAGGTTTAGCTTTATGTTCAGCGAATGAAATTAGTTTTGATTTGAGAGGATTTGTGGCAGCGATGGCCACAAATTTGACTGAATGTTTACAAAATGTCTATTCAAAAATGTTAATAAGTGGTGATAATTTCAAATATACGTAAGTTTAAATATTCTGATGTATTATTTAAGTTTCTAATATATTAATTAGCACTATTACTATTTTCTAGACCTGCAGAGCTTCAATTTTATACAAGCCTAGCATCAATAGTAGTACAAATTCCAGCGTCAATTTTATTAGTAGATCTTCCAACATTAGAACATTCCTTCAACTGGCACTTACTAACAGCATTTATCTTAAATGGTATATTTTTTCATTTTCAAAGTATCACAGCCTATGTACTTATGGATTACATTAGTCCGGTGACCCACAGGTAATGTTTATGTAATCCCTTCAACCAAAAAAAAAATTAAATGTATAATTTTTTTAATTTTTTATAAACCTCTTTTTCGTTACAGTGTAGCTAACACTGCAAAAAGAGCTTTTTTAATATGGTTGTCAATACTATTGTTCAATAATCCTGTGACAACTCTTTCGGCATTGGGAACATTTTTAGTTATAGCCGGAGTTTTACTGTACAATAAAGCTCAGGAATTTGACAAAGTAAAAAATATGAAACATCGATATTCATCAAAAGTAAATTTACAATAAACACCAGTACATAAAAGTTATGTTTTCTACAGTAATTTAAAGACATTTTGTAAAAATGTATTTTATAAAAATATTTAATTATATTTAAAATTATATTATACAAAATATGAGTCAGTGTAAAAATTGAGTGTTGTGCACAAAAAAATTATCTATAATTTTTAAACTAGTAGCTATTTAATTGATTAAATTATTTGTTACAATTAATTTTATAAAATATTTAATATAAAATGAATTTTAAATTAATTAGCAATAAATCATTGATTCCTTTAACAAATAAATGTGAATTATTAATGAAATTTTTTACCTTATTGGCATAAATATTTATCGATGTATCATGCGTAACATGGCATTTTATGCACCCGACGTATTTTACGAAAAGTGCATTGAAAAATACTATAAATATTTAGGTTTAAAAAAATAAATTTATTTCATTTTAAATTATTTGCTGTTGAGTCATAAAAATAAAGCATTTATTGGGTTGAGCATTTTAAGGCTTGATCCAAATCCATTATAAGATCTTTTTCTGTTTCAATTCCTACAGATAATCGAATAAGCTGATCATTAATTCCAAGCTTCTCTCTTTCTTCTTCCGGAACAGAAGCGTGCGTCATGACAGATCTAAAAAAACGTTTAAGTGAACGTTGAACCATGAACGGTATTATGTATAGAACAAGCGATGATTTTAGGTTTTATTTTTGCTTACGGTAATTCTGCTAATGATTCAAAACCACCGAGAGACTCGGCTAAAGTGAAGATTTTTAAGGCTTTTAGGAATTTATTCGAATCTCCTTCGTGATAAAAAGAAATCATTCCACTGTGTCCTGACATTTGTTTAGTGGCCAATTCGTATTGAGGATGAGAAGGTAAGTCTAAAAAAAAAAAAATAAATACGAGGATAAATGTAAATTTCTTAATAATCAATAATCTATAAAAATAAAAAGTTTCTTACAAGGATGTATGACTTTGGTTACCAAGGGATGCGACTCTAAAAATTTAGCTACAGCCAATCCATTTTTCATATGCTGCTGCATTCTTACTTCCAAAGTTTTTAGGCTTCGATTTACAAGAGCACAGTCAAAAGGAGACGGAACAATACCCATTGCTTAAAAATGGAAAGATTTTTTTAAATTTAATTTTAGGTTCAAGAGGAAAATGTTTTACCATTTTGAATAAATCGTAATTTTTCTCCAATGTCGTCTCGTTTCGTGATAACAGCACCCATTATAACATCGGAATGGCCATTCATATATTTCGTCAAGGAATACATGGTGATATCTGCCCCCAGTTCCAACGGTTTCTGCGGTAATGATAAAAAAATTAAAATAAATTAAATAAATTACCGGAGATTGAATTTTTACCTGAAAATAGCAAGTTACAAAAGTATTGTCTACAACGGTGTAGATATCAGGTCTAGCGGACTTGACTCTGTCAGTTATGCCTTTTATGTCAGCTATTTTCAACATGGGATTTGTCGGAGTCTCTATCCAAACCATCTAGAAATGAAAAACGAAAAAAATGAACGGATGTTGCATTTGTCTGCATTAATCTGCCGATCAATTTATTTCGATACCTTGGTATTGGGTTTAATAGCGTTAAGAAAATGTTCGGTATTGGTGACATCGACAAAAGTGGTGCTTATATTTTGCTTGGAAGCGCATCGTTGGAAGAAACGGTTGGTACCGCCGTACAGGTCGTCGCCGCAGACAACGTGATCTCCTGCCTCGAGCAAAGACACCAGAGCCGTCAATGCTCCGAGCCCCGATGAGAAGACGAGACCATGCTTTCCATTTTCTAAAGCAGCCAAGCACGTTTCTAAACAGTTTCTACTTGGATTGCCGCTTCTTCCGTATTCGAAACCCTGTGCAAATCAGATGTTACTTATTTTGTAAACCGTTTTATTTTTTAAAGGATGCACGAGAATCTCATCAGATAAAACGATTCGATTACTGCGCGATAAGAAGATTGTAAAACTCGATACTGCTCATACAACAATGAAATTTAATTAGAGAAAATTTGAAATCCGATTAAGCTGTTTGTCAGATTATTTATCATTATATCTTACTCGATGTTGTGCTGGTGCATCCTGTTGAAATGTCGTTGACATTACTATCGGCGGTACGACGGCACCATGACTCCATTGCTGAGGATCCTGTCCCGCGTGTATAGCTTTTGTTGCAAAACCTTCTTCGGTATTTGTAGGCATTTTTTATTTTTCGAAAGTGAAACTAAAAAAAACGAATATCATGCATGCCTCCAAATTATAAAATTGCATCGAAATATTGAAAATTCAAAAATAATTTTTTAAAAATATTAAAACGCGCACGCGTAAGATATTCTTATCAGTTATGATTGATATTTGACAATGGTAAACAATGGTATTTTTTTGTATGAAAATAGTCGTTTTTTTTTATAAATAAAATGAATAATATAGAAATAAATTTATTATCCTTAAAAACTTTAATCTTGAGCAAAACTGCATTAAAGTGGTTAATAAAGTACTATTCAAAGTGAGTAAACAAATCGTAATTAAATTTTGGAAAAAATTAATTCGTTTAATAAAATTGCAATTTAATAGTTGTACAGTTTGAACAGTAATTCAGATTTTCTATAAAATTTTTGGATTTTACATAATAATAATTAAGTAGATTGTCTTTTTTTTAAATAAAAAATAGTCTTTCTTTAAATACTTCTGAAAGTTGTGCCATATTGCCTTCGTGGCGTCACGTTACATTGAAGTATATCTATATAACGAAAATAATAATGACATTTCTGTGAATATAATAGATATGTATATTAATTTAAAAAATATTATATATATTACATTTTGAAATAAAAAATATGTTTCCATTATTTTCTTGGACACCATTTTCGTATGAAATGATTTTTAAAATACACAATTTTTAGCAGTTTTTTTATTCTTAATTATTTAATTTATATTTAAATGAGCAGTAAATAATCTAAAAAGCATTTAATTGCAGAAACAAGTTTTGATGATTAATGAGAATCTTTATGTAAATTATTTTAAAGCGTCAATAAAGATAATGAAAATCGGAAACTGAGATGCGCTAAAACGAGGTGGCGGCAACCTTAATGAAGTTAAAATAAAATTAAAATACCAGAAAGGCACGAGACTACTTGGCTCGGTGCGTTCACAGTTGAAGGATTGGCAGACAACTGAGCGAGCACGTGTCATTAGTGTATATTTCATCATCCGTTTAAAAACTAACACATGTGTTGCCTGATCAATGTAGTTACCAATACACAAAAATGTGTAAAACTGATGGCTCTGCCCTCTGCTCCCCATTTCTATAAGCTGCATCAAAATAATATTGGATCGATCGGATCGATATTCATTATCATTTTCAATAGATTAGATATTTAAATTAAAACAATAAAAATAAATTAATTTATATTATATCTTTTATTTTAGGTTTTTTACTGTTTCATTTTCAGAGATTACATGTACAATAAGAACGTTGAAAGAGCAATGAAACCTTATACCAACTTAATTTACTACTTATGCTTAGGCATGCTACCAACTTTTTCCGATACTCTGGCGCTAAAATACAATTCCGAGTATACGACCCGGGCGGAGTGCGATCCGAGAGAAAAGCAATTACCACTAGAAAACCGCATGCATGTATCGTCCTATTCGTCCACATGGGTATAACTTAGTGTAACTTGCAATTACGGAGGAAATAGAAATATTCTTTTCTACTTTTTTAATTAATTCCCTTCATGAATGAATGGTAAATAAATAATTGATTTCAATCCAGCAGTCGGAAATTCTGTTGAGAAGAACACACCATGGAGGAATTAGTACAAAAACTTGTAGTTAATGATACAGCGACTATTCAACAGGTTAACTGTCTTACTTGATAATTTAATTTTAGTTTTTATTTAAAAATTTACTAGAAATTTTAAACATTTACATTTAAAGTCTCTATGCTGTCAGAGCACTTACACAAAATTGTATCATATTAAAACGTTTAATACTTAAACTTTTATTCTTTCTTTAGGCTACTGCTCAAGTTCGAGAAGCTTTAAAAAAGCCAGAAAGTACTCAAGCCCTATATCAGCTTCTTATTTCTTCAAGTGCACCACAGGTAATAAATACCTAAACATTTATAATAGCTTTCTTTTTTTTTATAGTTTCCTGAGTAACTATTTTTTATTGTATAGGTGAGACAGTATTCAGCCATTTTATTGAGAAAACGATATAGTAAAGGAAAACACTGGTCACAATTGGCAGAGCCAATAAAAGTAGAATTTAAGGCTGTTCTTTTACAGGTAGATTAAACATAGAAACATTTTTTGTTAAAGTTTATTTTTGAAAATAAGAACAAATTTCTTTTAGGCCCTTGTACACGAATCTGAAAAAGTAGTAAAAAATACAATTGCTCAACTTTGTGGAGTGATAGTTAAACATGAACTACCACAGAATAGATGGCCCGAAATTATGCAATTTATACGCCATTGCTTGGATAGTACTGATCAGTCAAGTCAGGAAGTAAGAAGTGACATTGCAAAAAATTTTACATTTAAAATTATTTATTTTAAAAATTATTAAATATTTCAGCTGGGCATGTACACTTTATCAATAATGACTGAAATGGCACCTCAAGTATATTTACCTCATGTACAAACTATAATGGAACTTTTAAACGAAACACTAAATAAATTGTCAAATTTAGCAAGTCCATTATCATGCTACATTTTGGATACAATGGTTCATTTAGTCCCTCTTGTGGAAGGAAATCAAATAGTAAGTGCACATTTTATGAAATAACTTAAAAAATTATAAAAATTAAAAATTTTAATATTTTTTTGTAGATGGTTAATGCTTACCATCAATTTATACCTAAAGTTATGCAGATTATTCTTTCACTAGTTACTGTAAATCCAGAAAAGGCCATAAAAGGATTTGAATTGTTTGATGAATTATGTGAAAGTGCTGTATCCGTATTATCTCCCCATGTTAAAAATTTGATCGAAATGTGCCTTTTTATAGCTAGCGAAAAATCTGTAGATGATGATTTGAAGATAAAAGCTGTTTCGTTTATAGGCTGGCTTACAAAAACAAAGAAAAAAGCTATTGTTAAACAAAATTTAGTTGAACCCATAATAGGTAAGTTGCATTTCATTTCAAGCTAATTTATGTAAAAAATGTTTACAGAAAATTTATGATGATATGACAATATGTACTATTTTTATTTATTTGATCATTTAAAATTTTCCAGATATGCTCTTTTTACAAATGCGTACACAGCCAGAAGATGAGGATAAAGAAAACTATTTTACCGAATATGATAATACTCCAATTACCAGTGCTACTCAAACATTAGACTTATTGGCACTACATTTACCCCCAGAAAAGCTGGTTCCATATTTAGTATGAATAATCAATAATCATTTAATTAAAATCTTGATATTATGCTCAGTTGAAGTAATTGTGGGAAAAGTAAGAAAAGATCATACCAAGTAAATTTTTCTTGTTGAATATTTTTATAATTGTCGACGTTTCGTCGTTCCAAAGAGCATCTTTTCAAGACTGCAAAAATCAGAAAGAAATATTAACTTCTTAATTTTCTCACAATAATCGTTTAAACGTGTAATTCTTTCTACCATAACTAAAGGAATTTTTAAATCTTTCAGCTTCAACACGTTCAATCTGGATTGGAAGGTACCGATGTATATGCTAAAAAAGCATCTTACCTAGCTATGGCTGTACTTGCAGAAGGTTGCTCCGAATATATAACAAAAAAATATCTAGAATCTTTCCTACAATGCATTGGTCGTGGTATTACTGATCCGGTTCCAGTAGTGCGAAATGCAGCACTTTTTGCTCTTGGACAATTTTCAGAACATTTGCAGCCAGAAATAAGCAGTTATGCAGACGAACTCTTACCTATTCTTTTACAATATCTGAGTGAAGTTTGTACACAAATTCGACAAGAGAAAAAGGATTTACCATCCGTAGATCGAATGTTTTATGCTTTTGAAATTTTTGCAGAAAATCTCAATGAAGGGTTACTACCTTATTTACCTGCACTTATGACAATACTTTTTGAAATTTTAACAGATGCTAATAGCCCAGCGCACATATGCGAGCTTGCTTTAAGTGCAATTGGATCTGCAGCAAGTGCAAGTAAAGAGCACATGCTTCCTTATTTTGAGCAAATTATTAACGTACTTCAACGTTATTTAAAAATATTAAATAAGGACGTGAATGAAGGAGGCAGCAGGGACTTGCAAAAAGAGGAAGCAGACGGTAAGATTTAATATAAAGGACTATTATTAATGTATAACACAAAGATATTCAAGAAATTAAACTTTTTTATTATAAATTTTACAGAAAAGTTGCAAATACAAGCAGTAGGTGAGTAAATACGAATGGTATGTTTGTCAAGTTTTTTTCAAAATTTGAAATCATTTTGAATTTGCAGATACTTTGGGTGTTTTAGCAAGAAATATAGGAGAACAAAATTTTGCTCCTCTTGCTGGGAAAACTCTTGAAATAGCTATGGTTTTATTGGCAGAAAAAGATGATCCTGATTTAAAAAAAGCTGTTTATGGTCTTCTAGCATCGATTAGCCTTGTGATAAAGAAAGACATGTCGATGGTACTAGAGGAAATAGTTGAACACATGATTGCAAGTGTGCAAAGTTCTGAAGGAATTCTGGTAATGGTCACAGAGTTTTCTAATATATAAACATTTGTTTATTAATTAAAGGTATTAATTAATTTTTTTAGACTTGTTTTAAAGACGACGAAAATTCGGACTATTTAATATACGATGATTTAAGCGAGACTGAAAACGAAGAAGAAGATATAGAAAATACTGATGACGAAGAAGACGATGAAGATTTGGCGGGTTATAACGTGGAAAATGCTTACGTTGACGAAAAAGAAGAAGCCATATTAGCTTTGAGAGAAATAGCTCTACACACACAGTAAGTAAAAATTTCATATCAATTTTAATGACAATTGATAAAAAATTTTCTTTATCAGAGAAGAGTTTTTACCGTACTTGGAAAAATGTTTTGAAGAAGTTTTCCGAATTATTAATTACTTCCATGAAGATATAAGGAAGGCAGTTGTGGATGCAGTGTCGCAATTTTGTATAAATTTTTCCAAAGTAGAAACGCAGGAAGGAAAACAAACCACGCAAAAAGCTTTAGGTGCTTTTATACCAAAATTGTCTGAGCTCATAAGATGTGACAGTGAGCGAAATGTGGTTATACAAGCATTAGAAGCATATTCTGAATTACTTGAACAAATAGGAGCCGATGTTCTTGTTGGCGCAGGTCATAAAGAAGCCATAATGAACTGCATTAAAGACGTTATGCAAGGTAATAAACAAATGATTTAGATTTTTAACATGTTTATTCAAGACTACTTGTGAAACAGGTTCCACCGAATGTCAAGACCAAGATGAAGGCGGTGACGGTGACGGTGAAGAAGGAGAAGCCGAGCACGATGAACTATTATTTGAATTCGCTGGTCAAATATTGTCGAATTTAGGAAAAGTTATTGCTCCGGACGATTTTATGGTCGACCTGCAAGTAGTATTACCAATACTTCTCAAACGAATGGTACAGAATATTTTCTATTGTTAAATATAAATTCGTACTCTTAAAGAGTTAATTCGTACAGTTAAAGAGTTAATTTTTTTAGAAAAATAATTATTCCGAGGCTCAGAGATCTTTTAGTATTGGAACAATTTTGGAATGTCTCCCATCGTTAAAACATCGGGTTGCTGATTTTGTACCCAAACTACTCCCAATTTTCGTTAAACTGACAAACGATTCTTGCGATGAAATTCGTAGTAATGCTATCTTTGGAATTGGAGAACTGGCTTTTTACGGAAAAGAATCCGTATATTCGTATCCTTTTATTTATTTTGTAAAATTATGACGAAAATGCAATATTTAAACTTTAAAAATAATTAAATTACAAATCTGATTAGTTTCCTGAAAATTGTATAATCTTAGGCAATATCTTGAAATTCTTCAAGTACTTTCAAATGCAATATCAAAGGAAACCCATGCTGGAGCTCGAGATAACATAATTGGTGCTATAGCTCGTTTAATTATTACCAATCACGCGATCGTACCGTTGGAACACGTTTTTCCTGTTTTTATTAATCATTTACCATTACGAGAAGATCTGGAAGAAAATAAGACTGTTTTCAGGAGTGTGCTTCAATTGTACAGAAATGGTCATGCCATACTAGGACCACACCTGAGTACTCTTCTTAAAGTTTCTATCGAAGTACTTGAAATAAAAACTACAGACGATGGTATATATACATTAATAAAATTATACGTTAAGATAATTTCTTGAAATCAGTTTATTCGATAAAATGTCTTTTTTCCAGAAACGAAAAATCTCGTTGCCGAGTTTATAAAATTAGTCCAAAAAGACTTTCCAAACGACTGGAGTGCATTTTACAGTCAATTGCCCGCGGAAATCGGGCTCAAATACAACGCATATTTTTGTAATTAATTTAAAAAAGTTTTTTTTTTATATTGTCACAAGAAATTATAAATGTTATATAAATATATTAAAGATTTAATAAAAATATTTTTAAAAGTACGTTCGAAAATATTATTTTTATAAATATTGGAGAAAAGGGAACTTTTCGCAAGAATAAAAAAGCATGGTTCTAATTAGAAAAATGTAACTAACAAATAGATACAACTTGTTACGGAGAATGTGCGATTAGATTCTGAAAAATTCTTTTTCTATATCTAATCTCAAGAATTGAAAAAACTACGGAAAGCGCAACAATTAATTTTCATTAAAGACATTAGTCATTTACAAGTTATGACTGCCTAAAAATTATTAAATTTCTGCAGAATTTCCAAAAAATTTTAAATACAAAACTGATTTAGATGATTTTAAGTTACTCGACTACTAAAACTTCCGTAAAATGAGGAATGACAAAAAATGGTTGTACAATGCGTGTAAACGTAATCTAAGCTGACCGGTAATGTCATTATCTTGTTATCGCTTTAATCTCTGAAACGATAAGTTGATGGTCAATATTTCTTTATAAAACTTGTCGATTGACAGTCTATCAGTCCATGCAGAGTCGGTTAATCGTTTCCACTGCTGCTGACAGTATGGAAGTTAAATGACATATTGAATAGTAGAAAAAAATTTTCATTCCACGTCAGGTATTATATTTACGTGGATTCAATTTGTTTTTTGAAATTAAAATTCATTATAAAGATTTATTGCAGTGAATTAAGGTAATAAAGCAAATGTGGCGTAAAAATCATCTTTTATAGTACAATGGATGTAGAATTAGTTGCTAGAAGTTCCTTATCGTCCCTGCAGAGAACAGCTGACGAGAGTTTTATTGTCGCACCAGAGAATTTGGAAGACTGGACGTGGATCAATTTAAGGGTATTGAAAATAAATGATAGTGTTACGCTTTATGCAGCGTAGATAATTAACTGATTGCAATATTTCTCGACAGAGACAATTTAAGAATAAAAGTCTTGAAACGCTGTACTCGATATACCGAAGGAGAATCGAGAATGGATACTTGTCTCTTTTCGTTTTACTACAGTTATGTCTTGGTCTAGCACATTGTATAATTTTAGTGTCAAAGGTAAGCTGCATTGGGCATTTAAGTGATAAAAATCGTAGAGAAATACATGTTTTCCTCGTACTTGGATTCCAGATGTAAATAAAACAATTTTCACCCAATATTTCAGATACATATTATGAACGCAATAGTCGATTTAATAACCTACGGTATTACTAACGCATTACTCTTCCCCGTAATAGCTCTTTCGTTTCGGTCAGAGTTGATAGTAAAAAGGCCGTATTTGCCAGTGTACTGTTCCTGCTCGATCGTCGCGCTCCTCGTCGTAGGCGACTTGGCTATAATAGTCTACTATGCGCAGACGAGTAATAACGAGGCTTTATCTTTTAGGTAAGTAAACGCATACAATTTAGTTCGACTCTCGACGATTCACCGGCTGACGAGAATCTTAAATCTTTCCGACAGGCCGGCCTTCGCGACGCACACCCTCCTGGTGTGTTACATATTCTTACCTCTGTCGAACAATGTTCATGCTTTTATTCTGGGAGTGACTGCGTCGCTTTGTTACCTCGCCAGCCTGGTACTGATTACCCACGGGAACGATCCCGAGAAAGGTACAAAGGTGAGTGAACGCGACATTGAACGCGTCCCGGTTGCAAAGGACTTGCAAAAAAAACAATAAAACCGGCTGCAAGAACCCTTTCTTCTGCACCCTTTTCATGGGATTTTACGGGACGTTTGCAGCCGGGTTAAAAATGTCTGATGACATTTTTCAAACGATTGCAGGTGACGGCGGATGTTATATACCACTTGTGCGTCAATTGTCTAGGTCTGTACTTTCGCTTTATGAACGAGATCATGATACGACGATCGTTTTTGGACCGGAGAAAATGCGTCGAGTCGACGCTGCGACTCAATTACGAAAAGGATCAAGAGGTACAACGAAGTATTATTATCCAGACGTAATTGCTGTACTTGTGATGCTTTCCTGATTTTTAGGAACAATTAACCGGGAGCATCCTGCCTCCTCACTTTGCGGCTAAAATAAAAAAAAATTTCCACGACATATGTAAATTCATAGAGGAGCACAAGAAGCTGCCGCACGAGGGCCCGTCCTCCTCCTCGGTGTCAAAGTAGGAAGGCAGCGATCGAAATAACTCACGAAATTACATTACTTATCGCGCTGCAATTATAGATCGAACGTTCTCCGTTTCAGAGATCTGTACATAGAAATACACAAGAACGTGAGCATCCTGTACGCGGACGTGGTGAATTTCTCCGGGCTGACGGTGACCTTGCCCGTGAAGAAACTGGTCGAGACGCTCAACGATCTCTTCGGAAGCTTCGACGAGGCGTCGGAACGGAACAAAGTTCTGCGAATAAAGTTCCTCGGCGACTGTTATTACTGCGTGAGCGGCGTGCCGATTCCCAACGCTCAGCACGCCAAGAGCTGCGTCGATTTAGGTATTATCCTCGTCAAAGGGGACGTTAAAAAATGACTGTCGTTAACGCCTGCACGCTTGAAAATTCGATCTAGGCTTGGACATGATCAGCATCATAAACGACATTCGTTCGAGGGTCCAGCGGGAGTGCGGCGTCGACGTCAACATGCGAATAGGAGTCCATTCCGGAAAGATAATCTCCGGCATTCTGGGCATAAACAAGTGGCAGTACGACGTTTGGTCGCGCGACGTCATCATAGCCAATAAAATGGAGCAGACCGGAGAGGCCGGCAAGGTGCACGTCACCCAGGAGACTCTGAATCACTTGGACATGGGCTTGTACAATTGTCAACGGGTGACGACTTTGAACGACGATACGCTCCACAAGTACGGCATATTTCAGAGCTATCTGATATCGCCCGCCAACGCCCTGGGAAGATCGACCTCGCAGGTACGGACGAAATTACCCCGAGCTCTCGATCGACGCGGCAGCCGCGCCCTCATTGTTTCTTATCGCTTGCAGAACGCGGAGGCGAAGTGCACCTTCGCCAGTACGGAGAGCGTGGTCTCCTTCCCGAAGAGCAGCAAGCAGCAGTACGTGAAAATCCAGCCCGACGTCTACGCCTGCAGCTTCCGCAGGCGGACGCACTTCATGGACGCCTGCCTGCGCGACTATCATCTGATGCTGAAGGCGGCGGACGTCGAGATGGAGAAGGCGATCGAGCAGATGCCTCTGAGTAAGTGGGAGTAAGTGTCGCTTTTCGCTAAATCGCAGGCGTTCCGCGCCCTTTGGGGGAGCGACTTTCCGAGCGTCGCAATTACTTTCCAGGCAATGGCGCAAGTGGGACAATATCAATCCGTTCCTCTTGACGTTCTCGCAGTGGAGCTGGGAAATACCGTACCTGAGGGAGCCGGATCCGCTCTTCAAGTTCTACATAACCTGCGCGATGGTGGTGCTGATTTTTTCCGGATTAATTCTGATAATTCCACTGGCCGTAATCAATCGGCACAGGTGAGCTCGATGAGAATTCGAAGACGCGGCTCGTGTCACTCGTTAAATCGGCGAACGACGCGCTTGCAGGAGCTGGAGCACAGCCGGCGCCACGATCACGACTTTCAGCGTGGCTCTGCTGTTCCTCGGCGCGCTCCTGCCGCTCACGTGGACTCACTTCCTGTGGAATCGCTACAAAGGGATTTACGCTGACAGCGAGAACCGCACCCACCAGGAGCCTGCCAATAAGATACTCAAATTTTTTTATCGATTTAGCGTAAAGGTATGCTGCTGCGCCTGCAGACTCGAGCAACTGAATTCTCTCCGAATCGCTGCATTGTTTGTACAACATTATCTCTTCCGGTGTAGGTCGTCTGGAACGAGATTCTCAGAACTATTGTTTACTTCGTAATCACTGCAATGACAGCGGTAACGGCGGTGTTTAGCTTAACGGTACGAAGCCACCCTGTAATCTTAATTTTGATCTTTACATATTTTTATCTTCAATATTAATTTCAGTGGGAGTGTAAGCGTACGGTGATAGATTCGGAAAGCAACATTACGTCCAGCATCACGGAGAAAGACACGCTGGGAACCAAGTGCGTTTCGACTCCATGGGTAAAAAGGCACTGCTTGGCACTAAGAATCCTGAATTTAGAATCTCCGTTCCATTGATGAAAATCTTGAATTTCAGCAACTGACGGAAACCTGCGCACTGGCCATTCTGACGACTTTCCTGTTTTTGAGAATTCATTTTCTCCTGAAGCTCTGCGCCGGAATATCCATAACGACCTTCTACGCCTGGAACATTTGGGAGTACAGAGCGTTCGTATTTAAGGTAACTAAGACTTTCTAATCGTTCCGACGAGGGGACCGGGCGGATTAAAATCTTCTTAATTCACGTCGTGCAGTCCAGCGGCGAGACCTGGAATCCTCTCCTCGAGCCGCAGCTTGCGCACACTTTGACCATCGCGTACCTCACGTTCTCATTGCACTTGATCGATCGTCAGGTAAGCCGCCACGAGTCGCTCGCTCGATTTTACAAAATTTCAGCTCTCGCTCGTTGCAGGCGGAGTATCTCAGCAGGCTGGATTATCAGTGGAAGCGGCAATTGACGAAGGAACAGGACGAGGCCTTTCACACGCGAAACGCCAATAAATTGTTACTGAGGAACATTCTGCCGGACCACGTCGGTAACGCGATGCATGCACACAAAAACAATTTATAAACGACCCGACGATCCGTTCTTCTTATCTCTGACGAATAAATCATTTCTTTTAAGCTGATTTCTATCTAAACATGGACAGAGCGCAAGAAAATACACTTTATCACGAGGCCCACGATGACATAGCAGTCATGTTCGCTACCTTAACTAATATATCGATCGACGAGAGCAATGTCTTGGCGGATTTCAATGAGATAATTTGCGACTTTGACAAGCTGCTCTTCGAGTCGAATTACATATGCAGAGTGGAGAAAATCAAACTCGCGGGTTAGTGCAGGTGCAGCTGAAAAATGAAATTGCGAGCATTCGAGAAGCGTTCTTTTCAGCGATGATTCACGTAATACTGCTATTGGACTTTGCAGGAACGACCTACATGGCTGCCTGTGGGTTAGAAACTTCAAGGCGAATGTCCTCTCAGACGAGCGATTTCGAGTCCAAGTACAACGCGGTCGAAGTCATGGTTCAATTTGCCGCGGAGATGATGGCCGTTCTCAAAGAAATAAACGCGCGGTCGGCCAAGTCTTACAAGTGACGAAATTTTTTCTCGTTTTTTTTTTCCTTCTTCAATTGCGAGAGTTGAAATAAAACAGAAAAATAATAAATGAAATATTTCAGATTGAGAATAGGCGTGTCTCACGGGGAGGTAACAGCCGGGGTAGTCGGAGCCCAGAAGCCACTTTACGATATATGGGGCGACGCTGTTAACATGGCCTCGAGAATGGATACAACCGGCGAAGCGGGACGAATACAAGTAACGTTCTTAAATTAAAACCTTTGGAAATTCTTTACGAGCGTGTATATGTTTAAATTTAATTCAGGTGACTAAGGACACAGCGGGAATATTGGAGGGCGAGGGAATCCAATGCTACCTTCGCGGCGAGACTTGGGTAAAACCGAAGGGTTTTGTGACCACGTACTTTGTTGGTCTTACCGAAAACTTTGACGTAGAAATCACTTTCAGAGAACGAACGAGTATCTGAGGGAACGATTTTGCTTAAAAAAAAAACTCTGTACTTAGGCTAATAGACGTTTTAATAAAAAAGAAATAAAGTAACTGTGTAACTGTATGTACTGCCTGTTGTGTGCATGTAGGCAGTAGAGATGAAGTTTTCTAGCCTCTCTAGGGGGGGCTCTCCAGTCTCTACACTTTGAATGCAGGTAAATTGACCGCGATGCGATTTCGACGAGATCTGGCAACGCTGCTTGAACCCGAGCGCCGACTCCCAACCAAGCAGTATTCATTGGAAAGTAAAGCAGCAGACAGCATGTTTCAAGTGTTTATAGATGGGGATTTAACGCTTTCGTCAGCTTCTGTCGCTTTATTTCGCACGGAAGAGTAATTGGAAATAAGCACTGCAGTACACTTTGACTCGCTATTGAACTTATGCACGGACTGCACTTTAAGAACCCTTCAATTTCGTTACTAAATTATGCTCTACAACTGCATACTTGAACTTTCTCAAGAGTACAAAGTATTTTTATATAAAAATAAATTCGTCGTACTTTTTAAGAAGTGATATTTGATGTATGATTTAGTCTGTGCTCAGACAGTCATTCATTTTCACGGTTTAATAATCTCTTTCACGCAGAATATTGGTTATCCAGTGAAGCAAGTTGGTGAAATTCTTGACGAATAATGATCATTTAAGTAAATAAGGTACTTGTAAAATTTGTTTTACACTCTTGGACATATCTGCACGCTAATGAACGCACAGCTACTTAAATTATTATAACATGTTTTTTAAAGTTTGTACTGCTTTATTATTTAGTTTATCTAGCCTAATCAACCAATTACGTGGACTTTTTTTACTTTCCAGTACTTTTCGAGCCGCTGGTCAAGTAGGTTACGACTCCTGGGCTTTGACAGTTGAATTAGTACGCGTGCGCGTACTTTTACACGCGGACTCGGATGCGGTGTAGCTAAAGGTAACCAAAGAATAGAGCTGAGCACTGATGTGTAAAAAGATTCGTAAGACTTGTACAGCAACAAAGCAGGTGAGTCGAACTTTCAAAAGTGTTATTATATTTTTGTTAATTAATTTAACAATTAAATTAATCCAACTACTTGTGACACTTGGCATCATTAAATCTTTCTCATAATTTTTAAGTAAATTTCCTATTACTTCCTTTTTTCATTGGCTTGTCTCTTTTCTTAAATCTGAAATAATTTTTAATCAAAATTTTAAGGTTATAAATTGAACTTCGAAATATAATGTCTTTTTTTAGCAGTAAGTGAAGAATATTGAGCGAACAGAGAGTTACACTAAATTTTTCGGAATACTTAATTGATTTTTAAGCAGACATGGATTTTCGATTCAACGTAAACAATCTTTTACCGAAAAGGATTAACAAAATTACGCACACTCTCATTCCCGAGGGCTTTAGAGGAGATCGTCGTGAATACAAGTAACTTTGTTTTTAAATATTTAAAGCGAAATTTATTTTTATTAAGCCCAAATGAAATTCAGTTAACGTGAAAACGTAGAAATACAAATTGATTACAAATCTTTAATATTTTTAGTGAATATCAGAGATTACTTACACGAATATTAGATGATTTGGGAGAGGCTTCTGCCAAGGCCCAAGGACTTAATAAAACTATCACTAATGCAGTGAAAATTCGCGATACGGATCATATTATTTACCTTATGGTCGACAAAGACGGAAACAAGTAATTTATTCTTCCAAATAATTAATTTAAAAAATTCATTATTTGCTTAAATGTTTTTTTTTTAATTTCAGTGGACTTGGTAGTGTCATTGGTCTCCTAAAGACTGGTTCAAAGACTTTATTCATGTTTGACGAAAACGGCCTTCATTATCAAGTTAAACCTCGATGTATCTTGGATTTTTACATACACGAATCTCGGCAGAGATCAGGACTAGGAATCGAATTGTACCAGCACATGCTTGCAGTAAGTATTTCAATTTTTTAAGTGGCGACTTTTTTACTATTAAAAGAATATAAATAAATTTCAGGAGGAAAATATCAAACCCCTTAAATTGGCTATAGATCGACCGTCTGGTAAATTCTTGGCCTTTCTTGAAAAACATTTCGGACTTACGTCGTTTATACCTCAGAATAATAAATTTGTTGTATTTAGAGGTTTCTTTGACGACGGTAAGTCAGTTTTTACTATTAAATATTGCCGTAGTCTCAATTAATTAGGGCTTTGCAATTTTCAGAAATTCATGACTCATCAACAAGTACTAGTAGGTACAGTTCTTCATCACCGAATTTACAATCTAGTGAACACAAAAATAAGTCTAACAACAACATGGATCATCATCCTCTTAAAAATACTAGGTATTAAGAGAATATTTATCTTGAAACTACTGATTATTTAACTTTTCGAAATTAAAACAATAATAATAACAATTAGAACGTGGAACGTAGAATAATTGTAGAATAATTGTGAGAAAAAATTTAAACTTGGTATTCATTGCAAAATTGAACAAGTTGTTTGTAATATATAATTTATTGGTAAAAATTTGAAATGTGTAATTTAAAAACTACATGGCTTTTATAAATTCATTCCTTTTTCTAACGTTCTAATCGAATAATGTTAACGGTCACTGAATTTAGTACTAATGGAACACCAGTAACGCGCAGTCCTTATGGCCGATACGCTGCATCACGCCCACCTTGCTCTATGGCTAGTGTAAGTAATAACCAATTATTTAACTAAAAATCCTGCTTTTCCAAACTGAAACAAATACATTCTTATCCTGATTTAATGTAATAAAGTTGCAATTAATTGGGTATGATAAAGAAATATTACGTTTATTTTAGATAATCCATGACACTGCAGATCAATCGGCGGAGCACACGCGACCAGTCTCGTAAGTAAATTAAGAATAAACTTTTTTATTGCATCCAAATTAGAAAGAGTAACTGAAACTTCTTGAAACCACCAAGTTTCACTGTAAATACTATACACAAATAGAAAACTCTGAACATGTCAAAAATTCTTTATTCTTTCTTAATAATTTAAAACAGATGAAACATTTAAAAAAAAATTGGAATCATTCTTATTTTTTTATAACTCATATGTATTAATTTTTTGTTTGTTTAATTTTGAAACTTTTATGTTTTTAGGTATAAGTAAACCCGTGAGGCACTGTGTTTGATTAGATTTTTTTTTACTAAGTGGATGGCCTTTATGCTTGATAGCTTTTATAACATACGTATCCTGTTTTATTTTGTAGAAAAAGTTATCAAAATTTTCGGGACCAAAAAAGTAGAGCATGTTACCGAGATCGCCGGTCACGGAATCCTACTAAAGAATGACACTGCCTTTTGTTTATGCTTGTATGCAAGAGAAACAAGTCGTGCAGCTGTTTGTACATATAACTGTGCATATGTTATTGCTTAAGTTTTACAAAATTTCTTAGAGGAAATCTGATTTTTCTAAAAATTTTTTCTGATTCACTTACCGTAAAAGATAATTAATATAATTTTAGATCTGCATTTTTATAATAATGATTTCTCTGAGAATTTTCATCGCAAAAGTGGTAAAGCAAAACAACGTATAATAGAGCATGAATAAATAAAAGCACTGCTCACATGACTTTGCTGATTTCGTCTACCTTTTCTTTCACTCATATTTCTATTATTTTAGAATTAAAAATTATACTTTATGCAATTTATGTATATTAAATAAAAAAATAACTATTGTTAACTTTTGAAAACTATCAGATGTCAAATAAACATATTTAAATGCTTTTGTAATTCATTTAAAAATGGCCAATAAGAATAAAGCAGGATTTGTTAATGTTTACAATATACAGTAGTTGAAATAGAAGATGTCATTAAAATAATTTACTTTAAAATATTTAAATTGAAATTTGTAAGAAAATTAGGCTTTCTAATAAATTTAAGATTTCGAAGGTTCGAAAACGGTATAATAATCCTCTAATTTTGTTTGTAATGATGTACTTAACTTTAAGTTGATATTCTGAATTGTTTAATTTAGTGTGGTTTTGAGGTACGAGCTTTTTTACATATTTCATATTTTTATAGTCTTGATAGATATTAATATTATTGTATTGCACATTGAATTTTTTACAAGTATTGCTGCGCAAGTATTAAGGTAACTTTCGTGACGTGATTTTATTTTTAAGTTAATAATATTTAAACTTTCTTCTTCGTGTATTAAATCGAAAACTAGGATTACATTTTTAGCGTCGACACAAAATTTTATTTATATTCTTGGTTGCTTATTTATTGCTAAAAAAGTGTTAAAGAAAAAGTCTTTTTTGTTAATTTATTTGTTTTCAAGCGTAATTATTTGTTGTAAATATTTTTCGAATTTTATTAATTAAATAACTTTTCACATTATTATTTGAGTTGGGTTCATTTTTTACACCTTGTACCATTTCTATTGAAAAAAATCTTATAAAACTGATTTTGTACAATTTAATATGTATAATATTGACAGGAGAATATGTTTTTGAGCGTAAAACTTATTTTGTAGGATTGAATATGTATATAATTTTATAAGATTTTTTCATCAAAGATGAAATTCACTTTTTATTATACCTCATCACTATTGACTTTCTTATCGCATTTTAATACCAAAGGTATAAAAGTATAAAATTACAAGTAAGTTATTATTTAACTTGTTTTACGAAGATGTGACGCATGCAGCGCAAACGAATACGAGTTTGAATAATTACCTATAATAAGAAACACTGATTGGTCTTTTGACTTTTAAAAAGAAAAATTGTCAAGCTATAAATAAGTTTTGTTTTACAAACAAATTATCAGTTTGTGAAACAAATAATGAAAGTTTTACATTGCATAAGTAAGTTAAAAAATAAATAAACTTTTTCAAGTAGACTTTTATGAAATATGATTACAGAAAAAAAAATTATAATAACTGATAAAAAATGGAATGTTTTATGTTTTTATATTATCAGTTTAAAATGTTTTATATAGAGAAGCTTATTTTTTTTATAGAAGAGAAGCTTATGTTTTTATATAGAAAATTTTTATAGTTTACGAAGGCAAATTTTTAAACTTACATCTTCTTGATTTTTGATGAACTGAACGTCTTGGCAAATGAAGATGACGTACGTAATTGGTTATTTGCTTAGTTAAAAGGATGGAACATTTATAAAGCGTACAATAAATAAAGATAAATATTATCTTTGAATTTGTGCTGAAAAACATACGTAGATCGTCAAAAACAATTGGCTGACAAATTTTCAAAAGACAAGTTAAACTTGAAAATTTTTAATTTTAAATTTCATAAAGTTTTGCATTTATTTGCTTTTATTCTGTCTTTAGAGCAAGATCATCAAGAGGTCAATCACGTGAGCGTCCAGACAGCTTGGAGCTCTTTTTGAAGCAAGAGGTCGAAGAAAACGTGCAAAATGATAGTAATGATGAGGCGCTATTGGAAAAGCAAACCGAAGATTTGCAAAACGTTTCTTTGGAAGAATCTGAAACTGCAAATTTTCAAGTGGAAGCAATCAATTTACCAATGGTAACTCGCGCTCTTGAAGCTGAATCGTTGAAAAATTCGGAATCCAACGATGTGAATTTAAAAGAGGAAATCGATGGTAATGGTACCAGAATCTCCTCCCCAATGCCTGGAGAAGAAATTAGTGGAAACGATCATTCTCTAAGCGGTGGTCATCTTGATTTAAAATTTTACCATTCACCTTTATGGTAGAATAATATTATCTATATAGAGATTAAGCTTGTCTCAAGTAATGATACTTTACTCGCATTTTATATGTTTGATGTACTGAAGAATCTAGAATTCACTGCAACTTTTACAGGAAAAATATTTGGTATTGTAACAATAACGAACGTAGCTTAAGGTTTTAAATATTTTGGAGGACACTAATTTAGCGACAAAGATATAAACGATTACAAATGAGATTCTTATCAAAAGTTAGTAATTAAATCTTTTGAGGACGATGGATAAAGTATTGTTCTAGAAACTCAATTAATTTTTAGATTTGGATATAATTTTCCTGAATACAAGGACAAGCTTTTCTATTTGACATTTATCAACTCTATTTAATGTAATAGCAAATTCGTATTTAAGTATATATAACTTCATTATATGAGACAGTATTATAGTTTGAATAAAGGAAGTTGTTCCGTCTAATTTATTACTTTGCTGCAAAGAAATTTAAAAAAATTGACACAAAAAGTAATTGTTAATTTTCCTATATATTTTAAAAACTCGATAGCTTGATATAATAAATAGATTACGCTTGTTTTATAATTATTTCTATTCGTAATTGTTGCATATTATTCTACCTAAGAAATAATGAAAAATTATTTAAAAGTACATAAAAATTACAAAGTGGAATTAAAAGAATTTAGCATCAACCATTCGTAAGAAACGGGTATAATAATTGTACTAGATTAAAGCTGTTGTTGAATTAAGTTTGAACATTTTTTTATCTATATTTTAATTGATAATTCTAATTTTATGGTTGGCTAATGTATATTTTTTTGTAGATTATATATCGTAATAATACTTTTCCTCATACTTGAATCAACTAAAGCAAATAATTAATGCAAGAGTATAATATACTAATTCGCGTGTCAGAGTTTATTCTTTTGTTTTAAAATATTAATTTATTTACTTCAATTAAAATCAAATTTAAAACAGATGTGCTCAATAGAATTAATGGCATTCGTTTTGAAATAATAAATGTGCTATTGACTCTAAGAGTTTTTTTCTCAATGTGTACACATGTTGAAATGTTTGTTGTGAAGCGATTATCTTGCGCTATTATTGAGAAAAAATTTATTTATACTTTATATCGCGTGCGAATAAAAATATAAAATATTCGACTTTTAATTTCGTAATATTTCAATTTAATAATTTGTATAATATAATGTAATTTATGTTGTATTTATCACAAAATCTGGTATACTTGATAAACTGTGATTAAACTTTTCAAAAGAAGCAGTATTTTATCAGATTTTCTATTTATTTAATGTGCCTCTTTTAATTATATGTGTAATGAGATAAGTATAAAGGAAATAAATTAACTTTTCAGTTATTTGTATAACTGACTTTTGTAAATTTTCCTCTTATTTGTGTCTTGAAACAGATTTGTCAAAAATCTTTACGCCAGTTACCCTACCAAATCAATTTTACATTAAAATCCGGAAGTTGCAAAATATAAAATTTTAAATCCTCATACATCTCTGGAAATACGAATGCTATAAAATTGCTACTTTATCACTTACTTTGTTTAATTAAGCATAGCGAACAGGATATCTATACATATTGTACAAGAACCTTAGTCTTTATTATCAGCAATTGAGAACAAAATTCATGGATCCGTTTTGCAGACACTATAATACTTGCCGATGATACAAATGCGCGTGACGAACTGTAGGGCTTTCTGCGTCGCTTGCGTAAAACCTTCACGAGGGTATATATATGTACCGAGAGAGCCAATGGAAACGATTCTTTACCACCGGGTGATCTACTTTACCGATTAAAGTTTCCTGCAATTAACAGGTAGTATGTACAGCAGGAACTTCAAATTTAGCTTTCTCAGGTCGTTATAATCGTTGATAAACATTTTTAATTGAGTATGTAACTGTTAACATACTTAATAAATATTTTTCACATTTACTTTGTAAATTTCATGAAAAAATTACGTACGTCCGATTTACAATGTGTATCATTACCCCGTACGAAAATGACAGATTTGACGTAGGCCTGATTAAAAATTGGGTGGACGACAGTCGAATTTTTCCCTCGTCGGTAAAAAGCGTTAAAAACGATAACGCTGCAACAATAAATTTGCCAGCAACTCATATTAAACTGCTTCCTATTAATTCTTTTTCATTTCAAGCAGCTACAAGCCGCGAAAGCGAAGAAGCCGAAGAAAATAGAACTCGTGCTCGCCGACCTTCTGCAGCGAAGCCGAGGAAGACGGAGAAGAAGAAGAAGAAGAAGAAGAAGGGGTGGCGGACAGGAGAAATGCGAATTTCTCAGCGCGCGCGCACGAGAGAGAGAGAGAGACGGAGAGGACCAAGTTTCCTTGAAGCCGGAAAAGAGCTGGCGAGGGAGAGAGAGAGAGAGAAAGCGGCGTAAAAGCGTAGTCGTGTCGCACGTACGCTCGTCTGACGGCGACGTGACCGGCATCGCGAATCAAGCCGGTCTCGCGCTCTGCTACCAACCCCCGGCAAAGCCGCCGCGCCCTTCCTCTGTCTGCGTATATTTCGCCCTCTCTCTTTCTCTCTCTCTCTCTCTCTCTCTTGCTCGCTCATTTTATCTCTGTTTTTAAACCTGTCTCCCTTTTTTCAATGCCAAAATGGTTTTGCCTTTTTGGGCTCGGTGCGTTTTTATTCTGGGGCGATTTTGCGAGTGGGAAAAAGTTTGGGGATATAGAAAGTTTTTGGGTACGGTACGGTAATGTGCAAATTTTGATGAACTATAAAAAACTTGTTTATGCTGTTTGATTTAGAGAGCACAAGGGACGCTTTCTTTTTACGATTATGAAAGACGTAGAAAATTTTCCGAATGCAAACCGGACTTTGCGCAAGACAGATTTTATTTTGGAAATGAGCTTCAGGTTTTCGTACTTTGCATCGAATAAATGTCCTAATATAATAATAAAATAAAAAGGAATAAAAAAAAAAAGCATTTCTCCAATCAGTCCAACATTCTACTATCAATAATATATAATACAATAATCTCTCCATTTTGCAACCGCTAAATAACTCTCCCGACTTCTTTTACTCCTCCTTCCTCTCTTATCGCACTCCACCGTTTTAGATCTTGGCTCCTTTATAATTCTAATTATCCTCTGCTTTTCATCGCGGCGACATCGGGCCGCGTCCTCCGGAACAATCATTCTCCCGGCCTCTCTCTCTCTCTCTCTCTATTTCCGAGCTCATTGCGCAGACCAAACACACGCCCGCTATCTATCATCAAGATGTATTAGCGTCCAACATTTGCTGCCTGAACTCGTCGTTGCGCTGCATTATGCACGAGGCGCCGCTCCGCGCTCGTACCCACCGCCGATATTCTGATCCATAGCGGAGGAGGGAGGAGGAGGAGGAGGAGGGAAAGACTTTCGTGGTATAACGGACGGGTTGTCGTCTTCTTCGTCGTTACTGTACCGCGCTCGTGCCGGCGGCCGTGGCGAAGTCTCGGAACAATGCTGGTATGGGTGTCCCGTTTTTAAAGGTGTCGTTGCTTACACTCTCGCGAGCTCGCAGAAAGTTCAAGGAATTTTTAGTGCGTTTGTGGTGCTTGATGTGTGACGGTGGATACGTTTGAACATGAGCGATTTATCAAAATAATTTATTAAATTTTCATTTACAGAGAATGGGGAGAATTAGTCGAGGCTAAGTTTTCGAAGGCGAAGGTTACAATAATCAGGAGTAAACTAAGAATGCCAAGTCGTAGATGATTTCCCGGGGGATGTATACGCTGCGACTTGCTACGTGACGTATTTCATCCTCACAATAGTAAAATCAAGCGGTCAGAGATATCTCATTCAAACTTACGTCACCCATTTCAAGTATCTATAACAAGTTTTCATAAAATATTTCAATCACTTTTCATTATTACGATGGACAAACAGAAAAAGAACAGTGCATTATTCATTTTATGATGCAAAACCAAAAGTATAGTCGTTTTCCCAGTTTTTTTACTCCAACAATTCGATTAAAATCCCAATATAAATCGTACCGCGCATTGCAAAAAAAGCCTCTTCACCTTATTTTAACTTATTCCACGAGGCGTCCCGTACATCCGTTACGCCGCGTCCGTCTTGGCACGCGGCTCCTCGGCTCGACAAAAATCCGGTCGCGCGTTCGCTCGCGAATTCTCGGCGAGCCGCGCGACGCGATCGGTTCGAGTCTCGAGGCGCGAATTCAGCCGCTCGCCGATAAATCGCGGCAGCCGCCGCCGCCGGCGGGTATTATCGCGCAACCTAATTACGCCCTCGCTCTCTCTCTCTCTCTCTCTCTCTCGCTGCACCGAGGCGTGTCCCCGTCGCCGGGGCAAGTGCGATTCCGCACGCACCGGACGGACCGCGAATGCGTAATGCTCCCCCCCACCCGCCGCGGCGCGCAATTTCGATCCCGCGTGTGTGCACCTACCCATTTGCTGACCCGCCCCTATTTGCGCCTCGGTCCGACTGTGATTTTGGAGGTTGGGCTCGAGCGGAGTTTACTGTCATTATTTCGGTAATGCGGTGTTGATTTTTGTTTTTCGGAAGGGGGGGCTGCGGTCAAGTGTTAGTTTACTCGGGGAAATGTCCCAGATTTTTCATTTTAACTGTTTTGCACGGGTTTTCGAGCTTCGAAATTTGATGCTCTTTTAACGACATCGGTTAATTAAGAATTTAAAAACTTTGAGCATATGGTAAACGGATATTTCGATCCATCGGCGGTTACAAACACTTTCTGGTTTCGCGCGTTCACGTGTGACGGCCAGGAAACGAGCCCAATAAAACGAGCGATTGGCTTTTTGATGCCTCGTAACTTCGCGAAAATGCCGAGTCGTTTTCTCGCTCTTTTAATTGCAATTAAACTCACTCGGAATAATGGAGCCTCGGGCGCGCGACGGCTCATTTACAGGGCCATAAGTAAGTTTTCTAGCACCTTTTTATCCAAACGGCGAGCGTAAAAAGATTTTATGGGGTTATGAACTGCGGAATAAAAAATTTATCTTTATTTGCGTGAACTACTTGTCATCGCGTGTCGATATTGCACGGGTGGCTGTTATTTTGCAATTAGTTTCAAAAGCAAAATTACGTATGCCGATGACTAGTTTGAAAGCCGAGTATTTTTATTACGTAGCAAATAATTAAGAACTAAAAAATTTTCGACCGGCACCACATACGTTTTGAAACATTCATACGAAAAGTAAAATATTTTCCTTTCAAAACTATTGAATCGCCCGCGAGAACGAGATTACTTTTCCCAACAAAAGAGCGTAAAAACTCGAGAGCAGGCAGAAACTTTATTTTTTTCCAGAGTCCATTAATCAATGCGCGGCAGCGTCGCAGCCGAAACAAGAAACAGCGCGGCGCATCCGGCGGGCGCAGTGAAAAAGTCGTATACCCTACGTGATAAGCGGCGCCGGGGAGTAAAAAACTCGCGTACAGAGCGAGTCTCTCCCTCCCGCGCGTGCATGTTTACGGCACTCGGCTGCAGTGTCCTTTCCCGTCCTGACCCTATATACTCCTTATCCCTCTCGGCGGCGGAGAGCGCAAGGCTGAGAGACGCGGCTTGATGACTGCGCATCTAAGGGAGAAACTAGCGAGCGGGAGAGAGTCCGCCCGGTTTACGAGCGCTCGAACTCCCGGTCACGCGACTTACGTCCCTATACATATATATATATATACTCTAAAATCGCGAGCACAGAGAAGCGGCTCCGCGCGCCGGTGGCGGTGCTCGTAAACCCCGGGGGTTATTTATGCTGCCCTCGTCGCCGTGGCTGCTGCTGCCGGCGCTGCTGCTTCTGCCCTGAAGTAGGACGCGGGGACGTGACAACGTGACGCGGTTACTTCATCGGCGCGCGTCTACTTCGACGTACCAAGCTGGAAAGACAACCGGGAGGAGAGAGAATGAGGAAGTTGCATCCCTCGGCGGCGCGGCGGCTATGCTTATGCATACATATATATACGTCTACCGCCGAGGCGCTGGATATCCCTCTTTCACTCTTTGATTTATGAGATGCCCGCGAAGGGAAATTAGTTTGTCATCTTCGAGATGAGTTTCGGCGCGCGAACCGGGTATATGACTCCGCGGAGGCGCCGCGAGTTGTAATGCCTCGCTGCGAGGCTCCTTGTTTTGGATTCTTTCCCGTTGAGGGACAGCAGTACGCTCAACTTGAATTACTTGAAGTTATTTTCTGGCATTCCGGGATGAGCAGAGCATAAAATTGGCTATGTTTTGAAGGTAGTAAAAGAGACTCTGGCTACTTTGCTCAAAGAAAAACTGTTAAAAACTGTTTGATTGGCTCCTTTCTTGCAGAGGTGCACAGCAAACAATCTTATAAAAATAATGTCAACGGCGGTACTTTGGATATTTTTAATTATTTTTAAGCATATTAGTAATTTAAAAAAATTGCTTTGCACTCAAAAAGCTCAATTCCATTAATTTATTTTAACAATGAAAACAACAACCATATGGAAGCCTTGCCACTTTCAAACATTGACAGACCATTAAATCTTTCAGCCCGGAGAGCAAACGAAAAACGCGACGTAATCCTGCGGATTTCAGAGAAGTCCGCCGAGAGAGAAAGAGACAGAGAGAGAGAGAGAGAGAGAGAGAGA
>JAWWEM010000001.1:6792686-6807320 GCA_035582935.1 Ormyrus thymus
CTTAGCCAGAAATTAGAAAATATAAATCTAATGAGTAGCTTAAAAAAATTAGGCAGTGCTTAATATTTTAACCAGCAAGACTGCTTTATTTTCTACCAGGGTGTGAGCAGTTTCAAAGGGGTATTTCAAGTTCCATGCAAATGAGAGTGTTACAAATAATTTTTCAAAACCACCATACCTATATATCATTCTAAATTCTTTGAAACACTCCCATTTAGACATAAGTTGAAATATCTTTTTGAAATTGCGCATAGATTTTGGTAATTGTAAAAGCTGCGGAATGCATAGATTTTTGTCGCAAACTATTTAGTATTAATTTTTTTATAATCGATTGTTTTACGAGGACGCTCGGTCGGTGAATATTGTCTTTGGCATCCATAAATTTTGAAAAAATTACAATTTTTATAGCAAAGTTTACGAAAAAAATTGTAATTTTTCCAAAATATATTGCACTTTGTTTACAAATTTCAAGTTTCTCCTTCAATTACAAGAATTTATAGTAGATTTTGCAAGAAACTTGGAATTCTTCCAACGACGTCAGTCCGCGAGAGCATCAAGATTGACTATTGGAGTTTTTATCAGAAAAATTTGTCTCCCCCCCGACCCTCGATCGCGACTGACCCTCGACCCGTTTCGCCGCAGGACGGCATGGACGAGCTGGCCGACATCCGGGAGAAGAAGCGGAAAGCGACCCTGGAGCAGCGCCGCTCGTTCTTCGTGCGCATGGTGTCCGACCCGGCGATCCAGCCCGGCTTCACCAAGACGCCGAACCGCGCGAAGCTCGACACCCAGGCGACGATCGGCGGCCTCGGCTCCAACTCCCAGGCCAACTCGTAAGTTTGCACGGCGACGCGCGCGTCCCCGAGTGTGTTAAAACGAGGCTTTCGTTTGTCCCCAGCAGGCGATCCTGGATCTCGTGGCCGCTCGCTTACTTTATGCAAGCGCGCGACGCTGCCGACACCAGCGAGCTGTCCGTCAGGTAGGTAAACAGAGGAGGGCAGAGCGTTGGGTCGTTTTCGTCTTTTTTTATTCAAATTTCGGACGGCTCTATCGGTATTCGCGAAAGCGTTTACTTTTAAATTGGAGAATATATCCCTGGCAGAAATAACAGCACTTTTAATGGCTTGTAGGAAACTGGTTTTTGAACAGTGCCGAGAAGTAAAGTTTTAGCTGCTCTGGAAGAAAAGTGAAAAATGGCCAAAAAGCAGGAATTTATTATGTGGATGCGAAAGTATCATTAAGTTAGATTCCTATTTCACGAGACAAATCAAGTTATCTTGCCTAGATTTTAGGTTCCCGAGTTTTTAAATTATTGTTTCTATTGCTTCGATCGCTATTGCATATAATATTCTATATAATTCCAGATTGCTTTAAGTTTTTCTATTTTTTTTTTATACATATAAGTATTTTTAAAGTAACATTTAAAATACCAAAAAACCATTGTAAAAATGTTTCATTTTCAGTTTTTCATGGGCATCCCCAAAGTAAAAATGTTCGATTCGTTTTAAAAAATGACGTCTATTTCTACCAGGGATAGAAATAGAAATAGTGCAAAGTTCACGCGCTCAATTGCGCCATCTTTCTGTTTGCTATCGTTGTGACGTCTCGAAATTTTGAAACTACAATCTGTTCCACCAGAGTATAGCTATAAAGTAATCGACCGCGGGACACGTGTCCTGCAGCGCGCTTAAGCGCGCTTTGTTTTCCTCAAAACTCTACGCCCGTTGGAAATTTCCCGACTTTTTTCGCGCGTCGAGAGAAAAAGGCCAACTGATCGGCGACGCCAATTTTGCCCAAACTTAGGTTTCGCAACTGGGACACGATGGTCCGCCTGAAAACCGGCGGCGCCGGCAGTCGGCGCGGCAGCAGCAACGGCTACAGCCCCGATCCGTCGCCGTCCGTCTCGCCGTCCCGCGCCAGATCGCCCAACGGAGGAGCCTAATCGCACCCGGGGGAGACGCAGCCGAGAAGCTGCTGCCCGTCGCGCCCGAGAACGGATGGACGAATTGGCTCGCGCGGAGGTGCGACTATCTCGAACGACTGCTTTAATAATACGGTAAACTTACGGTTAATCTTGCTCGTTTCAATTTTCAAATGACTGTCAAAGAAAGTATTGTAACATTAAAGACTCCAATTGCAGCGCTGTCTTTAACCGCGAGATTCACTTCGACTCGGGGAGGGGAACTACATTTTTTATTTTTCCTTTGGGTCCGATAATGGGGATTGCGTTAAAGTAGGCCTTAGTAGCGTTAAATTTACGAGTCTTAGAGTAAGCAAACGAGAGTCAAGCAGCAAGTAATGTATAAGCTATTGAAATTTTAAAATTCATCATTTCAATGTAAATTGTAGTACTTTAGTGTAACAAGTATGAGGACCTAATGTATAAAAGTTGAATCCTTAACTCAAAGGCTAGTAGAATATTTTAATTCGTACGTAATGTAACATTTAAAAAAGTAAATTTGTATTAAATGTACACTCCTTCCCCTCCAAAATATGAATATCTTTGTAGTTTCTCTCATTGTTTTATTTTTATTACATGAGCGTTTTGTCGCTATTGATCAAGTAAAAATGCATTTTAACCTGATCGACGATTTGATCAATAGAGATAATGCTAAACATTTACTTAGTTTTGATTAATTTTACGTAACTTTATTTTTTCTGGATCAAGTTAAAATAATTGAGTATATAAAATAAATTAAAAAGTTCAACATATTGTGTTCGCGAAACAGCCAATATATCTAGAAAATTAATTTTCTCACGAATTACACTTGTTTTTTAATTGAATTATATAGTTTTGTATACAACAGATTTTGCAAGAATATTTTCGATGGTACGATATATGTGATAATAATCAGTATTGTAATTTTTGAAAAAGTGTCTATCTCCTCGACACTATGATGATTTTTTTTCATTTTGGTACGCTAAAATTCTTTATGTGCAAATTTTTGCAATTCAAAAGGCCTGTAAGCAAGAAATTCAACTTCTTGGACTGTTAAGACTGCCAAAGAATGTTAGAATGAAAAAGTGTTTCAACTTCGTCTTGTGTGAATATATAAGTTAAAATCAGTTTTTTTCTGCGTCCTTGTAATTTGAGCTATAATTTTGGCCTACATTAATTTTATAATAATAATGTTCGTAGTACAATAATATATTAACAACAATCATGTAAACACTTTCAATAACAAGAAATATTTAAATTTCTCTTAAAATTTTACTGATAAATAAATAGATCACTATGACTCACTGAATTTTGTCGATCTTTTTATGTACTATTTATGTACATCACTACTTCCTGTATTGATTTTAAATTTATCTTTTCCTTTTATTTTATAAAATTCAATAAACAATTAATTAATTAAAAGTAAAGGTCGATCAGAGGGATGACGGCGCAGCGGCAGACGATGAAATAAGGAGCCACTACTTTAACTAATTGCACCTTCCTTTATTGCGATTTGCATTAACAGTGAACATTGAAATAGATAGAGATGCTTTTGATTTCTTGTTAATAATTTTTAGTTTCTTACAAACATTTTGAGTTTAAAGCAAACTTTAAACGTCGAATCGTTAATTTTTTATTCATTCTCACTCTGTATGAAAAGTAAGTCGGAAAGAATACGAAGGGGTTCTTGGGCGCGAAAGTCACGTGCAGAATACTCTCTTATTGATTCTTCGATTTTATTAAACTTTGAAAATTTAATCAACTTTTTTTCAGAAAATATTTTCCTCTTTATTATTTTATGCGCATTCGGTTCGCGACTCGTTCGCTCGTTCGTTGAAAGCCGATTAACCCTTTAAAAATAGCAACAATTCATTTCGAAGATTTGGCATAGGTGACGCGTTTTGACGCACCCCGTTCATTTTATTAATTTCGCCGTATTCAAGCCACTTTGCCCGCGGCAAACTGTTACTTATCCATCGTAAATTACCGACCCGGCTTAATTAGAGAATTTCGCGCGTCATGGAGAAAGAGAATTGAAGACTCCGCCTGATGGGAAGATACGCCGACGAGCGTATCAATTCGGCCTCGCGAAACGAGAAACGCGCGAGAGAGGATTCGTTTAAATAATGCGCGTTCCGCAAGAATTAATATACGCGCGATTCGCCATTGGCTCGCGTTGAAAAGGCCTCTCTTTTTTCCAACAAAATATAGTTCAGCTCTACATGCGCTGAAAGAAAGCCCCGGACTTATAATGGATGCGCTACATCGAGGCGATGAAAGCAAAAGTTTCATTCTAGCGGTAGTCGGACCACGCAGCGGACGATTCTTTATACTGTTTCAGCTTTTAAAAACAAGCTGCCATTTACGCTAAATCAGTTATTAGCACTTTGTGCGAAACTTTTTAGACTGACGCTCGACGTTGCGAAGAGTATAGGTTTTCGTTTTGCAGCCACGGCTTCTGCAGCTTCTCTTCGTATTTGGAGCTTTGGTTTTGCACTATTCAATACGAAGCGCCAAGCAAGTGTATGTCAGAGTAGGTGGAAAGCTTTATTTTTAGGTGGAAAATGGCGTAAAAACGCCTCTAACCACTTCCGTTAAGCTCGAGCCTCGCGGGAAAATTTCGAAATTCATTTAAATTGCAGCGGCGTAATTAACACAAGAGGGCAAAGAGAATGAAAGCTCGTCAACCGACCGCGCAAATATTGATAATCCATAAAAGCCCGAGAGCGTCCGCCTCCGTAATCGGAGTGTGCGGGTATGAAAAAAGAGAAAAGAAAAAGAAGCAGCTCGTCTCTAATTCGACGAGGACGGCCGTTTAAGCAGGCAGAATTTTTTGCTCTCTCGGCCGCTCGCCGCGCCGCTTTCCGCGATCCGGAAACTCGAGCCTCTCTCCGCGCGACTGCGATCGAGCCCGCTGACCTGTCCGTCGCACATCGCTCGATCGCCGCTAAATGTAGGTGAAGAGTAAGCGGCTATTTATAGAGCCTTCGAGGGGAGCGCTACCCCCGCGAGAGAGAGGGATATCTTGGCGCGCGGCTCGGGACGCCTCCGCCGATGTCGATCGATGACGATGCGAGCGCTGCCCCGTTCGATTCATTCAGCGCCTCGGCAGCCTTTGGATTTTCACCCGCCGACACCAGCCCGACCTTGGGCCCGACGCGAGGAATCGGCTATTTTTGCTTCGATCCTCGATACCCGCGGCCGGCATCAAGCCGCGAGCGACGCGTGCGTGTGCCGCGGACGGCTCTCGAAATTGACGCAAGCGACGCAAGCGACGCGAGCGACGCAGCTGCTCTCCCGACTCGGGGGTTATTATTATTTTCGCCGATGCAGTCGCAGGGAAAAAAGACTCGCTCCGCCTGCGCAGGCGCCCGCCAGCCCGCCGCTTATATAGTCCGCCACTAGCGTTCGCCCGGGAAAGTCGACTCAGGGGATGCTGTAAGCCCGTCCACTCGTCCAGGTGAGCGCGGCCGACCCCTTCGCCAACAGTCCGCCGCAGCCATGAACATCGAGGAGTTCCGCGTCCGCGGCAAGGAGATGGTCGAGTACATCTGCGACTACATCCGCACCCTGGAGGGCAAGCGCGTCACGGCGAACGTCGACCCCGGCTACCTGCGGCCCCTGCTGCCCAGCGAGGCGCCCGTCAAGCCCGAGTCCTTCGAGGCCATCATGCGCGACGTCGAGGGCAAGATCATGCCGGGGGTAAGGCCCAGCCCTCCAGCTCTCGGCCCACTCGGGCGAACTCGGCCGCTCCGAACTTGACCGGGCCGCTCTCTCTGTTGCAGATCACCCACTGGCAGCACCCGCGCTTCCACGCCTACTTCCCCTCCGGCAACTCCTTCCCCTCCATCCTCGCCGACATGCTCTCGGACGCGATCGGCTGCATCGGCTTCTCCTGGGCCGCCTCGCCCGCCTGCACCGAGCTCGAGACCATCGTCCTCGACTGGTACGCCCTCGCCCTCGGCCTGCCCCCGGCCTTCCGCGCCGACGGCGGCCCCGCCTCCCAGGGCGGCGGCGTCATCCAGGGCTCCGCCTCCGAGTGCATCCTCGTGACGATGCTGGCCGCCCGCGCCCAGGCCATCCGCGCCCTCCGCCAGCAGGACCCCCTCACCGAGGACTCGGCCTTCCTGCCCCGCCTCGTCGCCTACTGCTCCTCCGAGGCCCACTCCTGCGTCGAGAAGGCCGCCATGATCTGCCTGGTGAAGCTGCGCGTCCTCGAGCCCGACGAGCGCTGCGCCCTGCGCGGCCCCCGCCTCGAGGCCGCCATCCGCGAGGACCTCGCCCTCGGCCTCGTCCCCTTCTACGTGAGCACGACCCTCGGCAGCACCGGCTGCTGCGCCTTCGACAACCTCCAGGAGCTCGGGCCCGTCTGCAAGCGCTTCCCCGGCACCTGGCTCCACGTCGACGGCGCCTACGCCGGCAACGCCTTCATCTGCCCGGAGCTCCGGCCCCTGATGGCCGGCATCGAGCACGCCGACTCCTTCAACACCAACCCCAACAAGTGGCTCCTCGTCAGCTTCGACTGCTCCTGCCTCTGGGTGCGCGACCGCGTCAAGCTCACCTCCGCCCTGGTCGTCGACCCCCTCTACCTCCAGCACGCCAACTCGGCCGAGTCGATCGACTACCGGCACTGGGGCATCCCGCTCAGCCGGCGCTTCCGCGCCCTCAAGCTCTGGTTCGTCATGCGCAGCTACGGCATCTCCGGGCTCCAGGCCTACATCCGCAACCACATCCGGCTGGCGAAGCGCTTCGAGGCCCGGCTCGGCCGCGACCGCCGCTTCGACCTCCTCAACGACGTCCTCGTCGGCCTCGTCTGCTTCCGCCTCAAGGGCAGCGACGAGCTCAACCAGGAGCTCCTCGCCAACATCAACGCCTCGGGCAAGCTGCACATGATCCCGGCGAGGGTGCGCGGCCAGTACGCCCTGCGCTTCTGCGTCGTGCACGAGCAGGCGAGCGAGCAGGAGGTCGACTGGGCGGCCGAGGCGATCGAGGAGCTGGCGGCGGAGCTGCTGCAGGCGCAGCCCCAGCCCCACCCGCAGGAGGACTTCGGGGCCCGCAGCCCCAAGTCCCCGGCGCCGCTCGACAAGAAGCTCGTGCGCAAGTTCAGCTTCACGCGCAGCGTCAGCCGCGACGCGTACAAGCGCTCGCGCTCCAAGACGAGCCTGCACGACGGCGCGACGCCCATCATGGTGCTGGAGGAGCCGAGGCCCGCCGTCGACACCATTGAGGAGGACGTATTCTGCGACGGCCGGTAGACCGCGGTGCAGCTCGCGGTGCCCAGGAAGCGGGACCAGCTGCTGTCGCTGCCGTGAGCCGAGGTCCTCATCTAAGCGGGCGCGCGGGCGCCTCGACTCGATTTTGCCGCGCCGAGGCGGCGGCGCCGAGCGAGAGATGAGGGAACCACCGAACCGAGAGAGACTTGTATATCTGAGCAGTGTCGACAGTGAGGAGACCTGACTGCTCGACGCGCTTGTCCTTTTTACTGTCTGCCGGAGCCGTGTAAATATAAAACATGCTCCCAGACGTCTATACCAGTAATAAACTTATCTCGTAATTCTACCTTATCTCAGCCTGATCGAGGCAAATCCTGTTAAGCTTATAGCCTATCAAGGGCTGACGAGCAGCCTCCGGATACTAATCTCAGTAATGAAAGTTAAAGCTAGCGAGTCGAGTGTACAGAGTCCAAAGAAACAAAAAAATCCTCCTTTCTGTCAAAATATAAATTACATTTATTTAAGTATCATCGTTTAAATACAAAGTAGTCCTCTTGGCGCCATTCACATTTGCCCACACTGAGATATGGTCACTGGGATCTTGGGCTTGTTGTTCGGTCCTGTTGGGACATTTTCAATCTTCCTCATGACCAAAAGTCCATCGACCACTCTTCCAAAGACCACGTGCTTCCCATCCAGAAAGTTGCACTTGGCGCATGTGATGAAAAATTGACAGCCATTGGTGTCTTTGCCACTGTTGGCCATTGACAGCAGTCCAGGTGAGTCGTGCTTCAGTATGAAGTTTTCATCAGAGAACGTACCTCCGTAGATACTTGTTACTCCAGTTCCATCTCCGTTGACAAAGTCACCACTTTGGATCATAAAATCTTTGATTACTCTGTGAAAGATGGCACCTTTGAATCCCAAAGGCACGCCGTCCTTTCTGTACTCTCCCGTGCAAAATTGGCGAAAATTCTCTGATGTCTTTGGACATACATCTTCAAACAATTCGAAAATCATTCTCCCTATCTCCGTTGTCCCCACAGAGACGTCAAAGAAAACGACTGGATTGTTTGGATTTCGAAGTTGAGCTTGAATTTGATTCCACGAAGGCATTTTAGCGCGCTGGTGCTAAACTATTTCTTCTTCAAAATGATTTTCTTTAAAATTGATGACCCACTGCTTCTGATAAACGCTTTTTCATTCAATGCTATTGTTACAACTTCAAAATTACTACTTTAGCAAACTAGCAGTTATCCACTTGGAAATGTTAACCTTACTAATCAGCATCATTTTCGCCGGCGCGTGTAGCGGTTTCATGCAGCTTTTAGCTTATGCTAGGTTAGAGTAGGTTCGACGTTTGATAACTGAGCGCGATTGGTTGCCTGATTAATGTATTATGAACTAAACATGTACTCTTATATGACAGCGAATTGTTCAAATTGTGTTTTAATTCCTTACTACTTTTTGTAACTAGCAATTAAGTAGTGATAATAAATAATACTTGTATTCTTCAAAATTTCTAACCTTAAAACATATTATCCACAAAACAATAAATTTCATTAAAAACGATAATCTGTGTAATAAATTTTAATTTCTAAAAATAATACTTTCTAATTGTATTGCATTAGTTTAAAATTTTTAAGAATAAAATCCACTACGCACAATGAGTATTCCATTTTAGCTTGTATTACGAACAATTAAAAACAAACAAAATTATCCATTGTATCAGTTTCCAATGTATGAAAAAATTAAGTACTCACCTTTTTTTTAAGAAAAGATTTAGAGCTTTCAAGTCTCTTTCAGGGTGCAATTATGATTGAGATATTTTGCGTAATATTCGCAACACAAGTTTTTTGAGATTCTGTTTCTGTAGTAAACAAGAAACACATGTCTTCTTTTCAAGAGAGATGGTTGTATTTTTTTCTTCAAGTTGGACAGTCTGCACAATAAGAATACTTTTGGAACGCATCTTTTATTTTAAATGAATTACAAGTTTTAACAACTTGATTAAAATTAAAGACAATCGTTCACATTAATTAATAATTGAGAAGATGTTAAAAACTATATTTATATATAAACGACGACTTGAATTTTCTTGCACTGGATATTTTTTACTTTCAAAGAGTAAGGATTACAAGCTTTAATATGCTCAAAAGTATACAACACATAGTATAAGATAGAATAAAGAATCAAAACAAGTTTAATGTAAAATGTGTAAATTCTACACGTCGATTTAATGTTTATAGTTTAATGTACAATTGTTTCCATTTTAGACCCAAAAAAATGTAATATATTAATTTAATATATCAGTGTTCAAAATTATTACAGATTAATAAGATTAATCAATGAATGAAATGTTACATTTGTACCCTTTCAAACGATTACCTTATAAATTTTTTTGTAATTTACACACATATATATATATATATATTTATATAAAAATATTAATGTTTATATTATTTAAAAAGCCGATCCCTACAACGTAATCACATCATTAATGTTCACTAATTACAAATAATGTCATAATACTTGAAAATTTATGATTTAACAAAATTTTTGTAACTGTAGAAAAATTGCATCTATTACTATTGTTAGATTGTAAATGATAACATTTTATAATGTGATTAATTTACAAAAAATATCTATCTAAAACTAACTTGCTTTTGGAAAATATCAATAATTTTTTACATAATAAATAATGTGCAGTATCTATATTTAAGAAACATCATACATATCTTTAAAATGGCAACATAATGTACAATTACAACTTGTTTCTTTAAAAATTTATGATACCTTTTACAGACTATTTTGTAAAAAAGAAAACAAAAAAATATGTTTTTAAAACAATTAAATATCATTAAAAAAACTCCTTGAATATCAAATGAAAAAACTGATTTTCATTTAGATATTTTATTTAAACATGTAATATAATAATGTTATTCAAATTAAAGAGTATAACATTATCGTCAATCAAAAAGTCGTATAAAACAACATTTTGAATCATATTTTACAAAATTTTCAAATTGATTTTCGTCTTTCTTTGAAACTTTATAAAACTTAATGTGTAATGCAATCTAATAAACTGATTTTATATATGAATTTTTACATGTTCCATTAATACGTTTTTATCATCAAAGTCGTTTCCACATATACCACATACTAATTCCTCACTTTCATCATCACTTTCTTCTTGGTTTATTATTTGCTCATTATCAACTTCTATACTAATCGGTTCTACTATCATAGTTTCTGTGTGAATATCGTTTTCATTTTCTTCCTCATTTACTTCAGAACTTTTTGTAACTATATTTAATGCTACAGAATCATCTATTTGAGGAATTTGATTTGAGTAGTTTTCATCTGACTCAGGATTAGGGATTGCCAAAACAGGTAAGTTTTCATTTTGTTTGGATATCAAATGTAAAGTATTATTTGCTTTACTTGTTGATATCAGATGAATGGTTTCCCCAGATGTAGTGAAAGGTATCAAATGCATCGTATTAAGATTACTTTGCCTATTAATTATATTAACAGTTTTTTCCGGATTTTCAATGTCAGATGATTTAGCAATAGTTATTACATTAATAGCATCATTTTGTTCATCTGCTTCTGATGCCTCCTGTGCTTTGTATGCCTTAATACAAACAGCCTCATTATAATCATCTTTTACTACCAGAAAAGTATCTTGAGTTTCTGTACCAACATCCATTTGCTCTGTTATAGAAAGTAAAGCTTCATTTTGTTCTGCTGCAGTAATCACTCTTCCTATTGCTGTTGTTGTTGCCTTTGGTTGAACTGTTTTTGTTTTTGTTTCTGATACTGCTAATTTACCTCTTCTCTTTTGAGGTTTTGGTTTTGCAACTACATTGGTAGACTTAGCTTTTGCTTCTGCTATCATTTGATCTGAATGTTTAACAATATGTGCACACAATTCATCTCTATCCTGTGCTAATATTCCACATAAAGGGCAGGGAAATGGTGGTTCAGTAGCTTCAGTTTCATTTTTCCCAGCAGCATGAACCCATCTAACATGTTCTCGTAGTACAACTTTTTGATTAAATGCCCTTGAACACAATGGACAAACATGAGGTCTTTCTCCAGTATGTATTCTTTCATGCTTCCTTAAAGTACCACCGTCACGAAATGCTTTCCAACAAAATTTACAGCCATACGGTCGTTCTCCTGTGTGTGTACGGTGGTGTATTAAATATCCCTGCCTGGAAGAAAAAGTTTTTGAGCAGGTATCACACTGAAAATATGCTGGACTTCCAGCATGTGTTCTACCGTGTTCCCAGAGTCCTTGTCGAGAAACAAAACTTTTACCACACACATAACAAGTATATGGTGAATCTCCTGGATGAGCTGATAATCTATGCTCATCTAGTTCTGCCTGTTTCTCAAATTGGGAACCACACACCTCACAAGAATGGGTTTTTTTTCTGTGAATCCATTGATGTCTAAACATTTTTTGTTTTGTGGTAAATTTTTTTCCACATTCTGAACAAGCATGTTTTCCCCACTTTGAGTTTGATGCATTTGATTCTGAATTACTTTGCATTAACTTTTTTGTGCAGGATGTTTGGTGAATAGCTAAATAATTAGCATCTTGAAATTGTTTATCGCAATACTCACACTCTACTGGGTAGGTTAAATTATTTTTGGCATGGGTTTTTTCGTGCAAGGTTAAAGATCCAGCCCGTGCAAAGCTAACTCCACACTGACTGCAAGTATGTGATGTGCTTTCTTGTAAATCAATTTCAACATAAGTTTTTTTGTTATCATTATTAAAATTGGCAACTTCAATCTAAAAAATTATTCGGAAGATAAAATTATTAATGTTACTTAAATCTTAGACTAATTTCAATGTATTACTTTTTAATTTATTTAGTTTTAATTCACTATTTTAATTACTTACTGTATTTTGTGTCGTATATTCAAATTGAGCAACTTCTCCATTAGGCAAGACAGTAAATTCTTGCAATGTATCCATTTTATCAGTTTGATTAGCAAGATCATCATTACTTTGATCAGTACTAAAATTGTAGGTCTGCACAGACCATTGTACTTGAGGTATTTCAAAATTCTGTATGGTTTGAACAGTGGTTGTCAAAACTGTTTCTTGAGGCTCAGAAACAGTTTTTATATTACCAGTACTTACATTTGCATTGTTTGTTTGGTTTTGCATCAAAGCTCTGCCTGCCACATAACTATGAATTTTCATGTGATTAGATAAGCTTGATGGTCTTTGGAATTCTGCTCCACACACTGTGCATCTATGAAATCTTTCAATTTGATGAACTTCAGCCATATGTATTTGTAAATGAGCTTTTGATCGAAACAGATTTCCACAAGTTCTACAAGCATGAGGTCTATCCACTTGATGACAGACCATGTGATTAGTTAAATCTATTTTTCTTTCAAACTTTTCTCCACATGTACTGCAAGCATGCTTATTATCGGAACTACAAGTAGATTGATGTTTGGCTAGTTCTGATTGAGTAAATGTATTATTACAGTTACTACATGCAAATTTTTTATCTTCAAAACAAGGATACATTCCACCCAATTGTCTCAAAGCTTCAACAGCCATTGATTCATCTCCTGTTGTAAACTGTTGTGAAGATTCCTTCTTTATATAAATAGGATAGACCACAGAATCTTGATCTTCATCTCCTTCAGAATTTTCTGTCAGTATTTCAACAACTTGTGACTCAGTAATATCTTGGTTTACATCATCTACTGTGACTTCGTTTAAGTCATCTTGTAAAACACACTCATCAACGGGTTCACATATTTCTTCATGAGATATGTTGTCTTGCATACCTGCAATAAACAAAATGTAAAAGATTTACTAAATAAATAAGAATCATAGTAATTATTATGAAACATAAGAATTCTTTTAGCAAATTTATCAGATTTGTTTAATTAACAGTACCTTCATGTACATTTTCTAAAGCAAATGTAACGTATTGCTCATTTTCATTAGCCTCCATCATATTGAATTTTGGCTAGTATTTTGCCTCGTTTAAGAGCTTTTCCTTTTTGTACAAGTCGGGCGAGAGTCGACCTAGTGTCAACTTAAAGTTAGGTGCTATCCATTGTAAGTTAGTTTGTAACAACAGCGTGCACGAGTCCGGCGATTTCAAGCGTTTACCATTTCATTATACACTAAGCATTGTGCGAAGCAACGCAAAAACTGAAAAGAAAAAAGACGTTCACTATATGCTACTTGATATTGCAATCGCCCTTTAAAACTGTTGAACGCAACAAAAACTGTTCGTCAATGGATTGCGTGCATAATGAATTCACAATTCTTAAGCAAAACTATGTTTTACTTTGTACTTTCTTTTTGAAAGTATAATTGCAATGCTTAGTTATAAAGAATTTGTACAATGTCAATTAACGAAATAACGTGAAACCTAGAATTTTTCCTTCCAAGAACAAGTAGTACCGCATTGCGACCTTGAGGTTATTACGAAGGGTTGATATATTGCTTCGTTTTCATTTTCAGATAGCAAGAAGGTGGAGACACTGACGCGCACAGTGTCGCGCACTGCAGCATTGTTGCCGTTTTGGCTTGAAGCGCGCAAATTTGTTTTTGATATTTTTTAAACCAAAATTATAGTCAAAAATACAGAATATGTATAAATGGCATCAAATTTAATTAAAAGCTTCAAAGAATACAAATAATTCTCTTAAATAAATTTAATAAACTTTATTGAATGTTGTAAGTTTTAAAAATCAGGACAAATAATCAAAGGGAAATATAATTAAAAGAAATGAAAACAATTTCATAATTGCCTGAAATTTCTGAAATATTGAGCGCGTTTGATTTAGAGTACGTCACTGAATCGTTCGTTCCGGTCCCATGTATCATTAGTCTACGTTTAGCGCTAACTTCAAAACTATAAAATTTGTTTAAACAATTGCACTGCAATTTAGTCTAATTATTATCAATATTGAAAGAAAATCATTATTGAAGGATGAATTTTTATTGCGATAATGAAAGTTTGAGTGAAATAGCCAAATTTATAGAAAAAATGGAGAACCAAAAAGGAAAGAAAGATAATGATAGTACTTCTACTCACAGCAGCGAGTATGATCAAGAGTGGCTGGAAGAATGCAAAGAAGAGTATTTGCGAGATGTGACTTTTGCAAAAGAGGATAAACAAAAAAAGAAAGATAATAAAACCGGTATGTACAAATAAATAATAGTAAAAGTAATCGATTACTATTATGATTTTTTATATTTGAAGCATGTTGGGGTGATCACGAAACACTCATCTTAATAGATGAATATAATAAATTAAAAAAACCGCTGCCAATTCATTTGCATTTATAGCTTCCTCATAACTAATTTATTGTTCCATTATTATTTTGTTTTTATTATTATTTTATTTTCATATGCTCATTTTAGAATTTAATGAAAAGGTCACAAAATTTAAATATAAATTTTATTATTGGAATATTTAAAGTCCT
>JAWWEM010000001.1:6807420-6853720 GCA_035582935.1 Ormyrus thymus
GCATAAATCAAGTTTGTCTCTCGATTCATAAAAAATATAGCAATTTTAACTTAAACATTTTTCTCCGTGTAGTAAATTTTACGAGGTCAATGATAAATTTTCATATTTGGACTTGTAAAATTTACTAGAAACTATAGTAATTTTTTTAGGATTTTTACAGTATGTGATCAAATTAAAATGTACTATTGTAATTTTTTCTAGAAAATTTTTCTCCGTGTATAATTAAATTTACGTGCCTGATGAGATATATTTGAGAAATCCCATACTTTATTAAAAAATTGCCGACTAATAAATAAAATGAATCGCGCTACGAAATCAAGAAAAACCGCTAGGTAAATCTCTTTCAGGCTCCCGGGTTCCTCGACAAAGCGGCTTTTCTCCAAACCACGTCCTCCCCACCCATTAACCCCCCGAGTAAGCCACCGAAGCCTTGAAAGTCCATATCCGCCTGTTGATACGGGAGCTGCGGCGAATGCAGGCGGCGCGTCACCGGGCCGAAAATACGGCGTCGAAGAAGCAGTGCCCCGCGCGGGCCGCGCCGCGCTCCTCGGCGGCTCGTTTGCTCTCGAGAGAGCGATATTCTTCCGCGCGCTCGAAAGTCGCTGGCGTGGCAGCTCGCAATTACGGGCGCCTTGCTGTACACGCTTGCCGTCGCCGACTGCTTTTTTTTTTTACTTTTTCGGGCTGGATGCTGCAGTAGGGTTTGTAGGTGGTGCTTTTGAGGGGGATCGTGAATCGTAAATGTTTGATAATTAGTATTGGACCCTCGGTTTCTTGAAGCTGGGTGTATGGGATTTTATAGAATTTTATTTGAAGATTAATTGTATTTAATAAAAGTTGGAACACGTACGTAGGATACGATTTTTATAGAAGCGGAAATTCAACATCGGGTTGACAAGGTGTTTCTTGGCTTTTTCAGTGCGATCTCGTAAGCTCAGCAGAAAAACGAGGGGTTTATTATTACGTTTCTTTAAGACTAATGTAGTTTCTTTTGATCGTTCTCTTTTTAGCAGTAGCAGCCTATAAGCAGTTTTGAAATAAAACAAGCAGCAATTTGATTACGAATATTAGATTCGTGCCGACAATGCTGCTTTCGACACAATTCGATAAAGACGCCGCACTGAAATGTTATTTTCTAGAAATTTAATAATTTATGTCAATTCAATTTCTCAAATTTATCCTCGTCTTGTCCGATTTCCAAACCTGGAATTTTTATTATTAGAATAAACAATCAATTACTCTTTACAGAGCTGTTTACCAATTCAAAACCACCGAATTAACTCTACTCATTTGCAATCCGCCAGCCAATTCGCGAAAAATTCAGCGTCGTCGAAAAAAAAAACCGATGAATAAGCAGCAGAAAACAAAGAGTCCCACAAAGTCCGGCCCTTATCTCGGTCCACCCGAAGCTCGGCGCTTTTTCCCAAGACGTCGCGCGACGTTGGATCTCCGGGAGAGGGGAGCCGGCGAGATTTCCTGCAGCATTTACGAATCTGTATAAGCGGGCGTATCGCGGCCGTTCGATTCCGGCGCGCATCGTCACGTAGGCCGGGGTTTAAAAATATACTGTCGAAGGCGCGGAAGCTGCTTATCTGCCTGCGGAGAGGCCGCCGCGATTAGCTTTTAAGGACGAGATGAAAAGATGACGGGGGAGGAGCATCGGTTTTGCTTTTGTTTGTTTTGCTTTACTATAGAGTTCGTAATTGTGTTGGGTTATTGAAGCATCCTGTGCACGTGGTGGGTTTCAATTAAAGATCGTTGCTCCGATGCCAGTCTTTTATTTATGTACCAACTGTCGGGTCAACGTTTAGCGAATGAACAAATATTTCACAGAAAGCAAATTATTAAGGTTTACGAGGTGATTTTCTGAATTGAAAAACTACAATTTTAGCAGAATAAAACGTACAGGCAAGCGAGAGTCACAAATGTAAACGAATCATTATTCCCCAACCCTGAACGCAAAGAGAATTATACTTTCAAAACGCGTAACGCGCCTGCGAGAAACATCCACGCGCAATCACGCATGCAAATAAACCGCGCGATCTCGCCAATCGATTCGATAAATCCCCTCCGAAGACAAATCCAAGCCTTTCACCGGCTCTGCATTAGAAAAAAAAAAAAAGAACTGGCGCCTACCGTGTTTGTCGCTGGACCCGGCGCCGCAGCGTCCCAGCGCGAGGAGGCAGCAGAGCCACCCGAGCAGCAGGCTGGACTTCATGTCGACTGCTTCCTGTGCGAGCAGCGAGGCTCCGAGGAGACGAGAGAAAAGAGAGGCTGCGGCGCAATCTCGACGGACACGCGGCTCCGACTGCTGATGGTCTGCGGTGGAGAGATGCGGCCGCGGCGGGCAGCAGCTGACGGAGACGCCGCGCCGCGTTCGTGCGCGTGTGCGTGAGCGAGATGTCGCCCACGCGCCCGAGAGAGGTTAGGCTGATTTCACAGGAGCGGATCCAGATTTGGAGGGCCGCTTTTCATCGATATCGAGCTGCCGCGGTTTCGGAATGAAGTTACGGTTTCGATGGGGTTGCTTTGTATGTATTGTACGTGGGAAGCGTTTGGAAAAGTTTTGGTAAATGAAAATTGTGTTTAGATGATTTAGATTTTAAAAAGTGTTACTGTAAAAATTTTTACAATTGGGGAAAATATTTAAATTCACGTTGGCTCGAATAAAAAAGTGTAATTCTGCTTGATTATGTCGCATTTATAATGGGAAATTTTTAAATCCCCAAAGTGCTCTTGTGAAATCCACCTAACATTAATCCAATTTCCGAAATTCTTTGGTTAAAATTAATTGCACTTTATGGCTTTAGACTTCACAATTTTAAATTAGAGCTTCACGCTTTACACGATCTGACAATTATTTATTACAAGTATAAAAAAAATACTGACTGTTCGATTTGTTTACTTTATAGAGCAATGCAAAATGATAGGTTAAGTGACAAGTAGATATATCTTTTTAGCAAACCCAATTTTTGTAGGTGTTAAACCAACTAATGTACTAAAATAAATTAATTTATAAGTACTTTACATTACTACTTTTTTTACTAATTTCAAAGACAGCAAACAAAGAATTTCGATTTTTGGTTATTCACCATTAAGTGACATTAAAATTAGTGATAAAGACAAACTTTATAGGCTATTGAATCCTATCATTGTCTACTAATACACACGCACTTTTAAATATTATAATATCATTATAAAATTATGTTTTTTCTTTCAACATTTTACGCGAGAAACTGCACCAGAAAACTGAAGCACAACACAAGTCAAGTCAACAAGTCGCAACTGCGTCGATAGCGCAGGCGCATAGAACTAAAAAGCTTCAATCATGAAGCTGAATTTATTGTGGCTTTAACTTTATCAAATTTCTGAATATTTATTAATGAAAGAATGCAATTTGTCATGATCATAATAAAATGCAACTCGCGGATTCAAAAGAGTAAATTTCTAGGAAAGGAAAAGTGAAAATTATACGAGTAAACAGAAATTTTAAAAACTAACAATCATACTTAAAATGTAACAATTATTAAAGAAAGAAAATCTTCTAAGTACCCGATTTCAAGAAAATCTATTTACGTATTATACGTCCGACGTTTCAGCGTTGACGTCAAAATATAAATTCTGTGCATGTGTAAGATGAAACCAACCTAACCTTTGTTAAAAACAAACTTTTAAGCGGAGATATCAAAGCGCGCAAGTGAATCTGAAAAAGACACGTCAGTCTTAGCTGGAAGCTGCATGTAATAGTTTATTCGGTGATAGGATAAGTGGAACACCGTAGAAGCAACAAAAGATTGTTCGATTAAAAATCAATATTAGATCTTCCGAAATTTTGTCGATGACTTGAAAAATTTCTAGAAAAATCTTGACTAAACTCAAACGCCATTTATTACGTTGCGCTCTTAAAGAGAACTCGAGCTTTTTATGATTAAAAACGTTAAGTACAGTGAATTAGTATGGGATCATCAGCCCAGAGAAGACAACCTGGGCTGCAGTACGGCCTAGTTCTGCTGGCGTCACAAGCTCTAAATTTTGGAATTGACAATATTCCACCACTCACTCTTGCAGGAATTGTAGCTCAAAGTTTTCTATATGCTGGATTAATAAAGGTACCATGGAATCCAGAAGATGTCTGTATATCAAGCTTGAAGGTACTTCAGTGGAAAGACTATCGTTCATTTATATTTTCTAACTTTGAACATGGATCGGACATGCACTTATATTACAATATGGTATCTTTACTACTGAAGGGTTGCTACTTAGAGCCCATGTATGGAACCAAGAATTTCGGCATCATCATTGCTATTTTATCTGTTGGCTGCAGCGCCATGTATGTTTTGTTAGGATATTTATTTATGCGAATAACGAATGACGTTGCTTATTACACAGCGTGTGCCATTGGCTTTTCTGCTGTTCTATTTGCGATAAAAGTTATTGTGGTATGTGAAGAACAAGATAGACTGCACGATGTTGGTGGTATTCGAGTGCCAAGTAAATTAGCTGTTTGGTTAGAGCTTTTGCTCATTCATCTTTTAGTTCCAAACACATCATTCATTGGACATCTTGGTGGCATTTTAGTTGGCTGTTTATACTGCTATACTCGTATAGGAGAATTCATAGACAAAAAAATAACTGATATTACTGGACAACCAATCATCCATGAAGAACCATTTTATGCAAGACGCTCTTGGTTTTTTTAAAACTGTAAAACTTCTACCAAGTTACTTTGGATACTTAATTTGTTAAAAAATTTTTATAATTTTTAAGGGTCTGATGTACATATGAACAAACTGATCAGAGGTTTCAGTTGAAACCGAATAAAATTGTATTCTGTGATGTAAAAGAGATATATCTAAATAAAACTATGTGTTAAGTGAGTACAAATATGTAAAAGCACAAAAATCATTATTTTTTTATGTAATTACAAATGATGAATAAATATTATATTAAAATATAATTTTAATTATATAATAAATAGTTTTTTTTACTCATATCTTGTACCTATTAAAACAGAAGATACTGCAGCTTAATAAATAAGATAAAAGTTAATTGCTAAAAATATACATCTATTTAATTGTAAATATAGATTAAATATTCTATTTTGATCTATTGTGCAATATTTCCAAAATAAGCTTTAGTTATTGGACCATATCCAATGTCAGGAAAGATAGTAAAAACTTATAAAAATATGGTAACATATTTTTTTAATTTTCAAGAAAAAATCAGTTTTCATTAGGAATCTTTAACAGATTTTGAAATTTACACGGAAAAATTATAGCTATTTGCAATCTTAAACTAAAGTTTCCTGTTTCGCACTTGCAAAATGAAAATTATAGTTAAACCGAACTTACGTAAATTAAACGATTTTCAAGGAGAACAACCGATATTATACTTTCATAGGTCAAACACGTCAGAACAAAGCACTTCCCATCCTCACACCACCCGCAAATCCCCGACGAAGCACCAACTCACCTTCATCATCACTCCTCTCAAACGGGCAGCTGCTCCCGCCTCGGGCCCACTGCACCACTCGGGGTATGCCCCTGTCCTCGACCTCCTCGCACGACGAGTTCCGATTGTTCCAGCTGACGTAGCTCCCGATCCCCAGATCCTTGTGGCAGCCCGTCCTGACCCCGGCGAACCTCCTCCGCTCGTACTCCTTCTCCCGGTCCTCGTCGGGACAGGCGGCGACGCGAGCCGCCAGGAGGATCAGGCCGAGAGCGAGCGCTCGCGGCAGCATGTCTGCGGAGGGTCTGAGAGGCGGACCCCGCTCGGATTAGGGGTTTTATGCGGCGAGAAAGCGGGAAGCGGACCGCGGCAAAAACGATACGCCGCCGCTTTCTCGCCGGGCGACGGCGACGTGATCGTGACCAATGCCTCGATGACGGGGCTTTTCCGCTTTCTTTCGGATGGTGAGCTCTTGCAGCATCGCAGGTAATGGATCACTGGGCTGAGGAGAGTTTTTTGCCCCGGATTAGGCGAGGCGGTTGTACAGCGAAAGAGCCGACGAACTTTTGTGCGGCGAACGATACGTTCGGCTGGCCAGAGAGGTGCGTGGGAGAGAAAGAGAGGTGGGCTTCTGGAGAATTCGATTTTTGAAATTGCTTTTTGGAAGCATACTTCGTAGTTTCAATGGAAAGCGTTTCATTGGTCGGGCAAGTGGGTTAGGGAAATTTTACAATTTGGACACCTGTTAATCGGTTTTCTACAAATTTTCGAATGCACTCTCCTAAGCTTTCAAAAATTTTCGCCTCTTACTTTAAAATCTATCGCGAGCCATTTGCAGCGCTATTATTATATAAATATTTATTTTCTGATAAACTAATCAGGCCTGACTGCGTAAAATATGCCACGATAACGAAGCGCAATAAGTAGCAGGTAGCGCAATATAAAAATAAAAATTTAAACACATTTAAAAATCCATACAAGAATTATTAATAGCCCTCTATATAAATAATCATTGAAATTCCCCCCAGCAGCTTCGACTCCCCCGCAAGCTCCGGCAAACAAAAGCGAGAGCTCAGATCAATCGCAGCCCCGCTCGAGCCTCGCATCCCTTTATCCAAGAGCAGCCCTCGAACTCGAGAATCCGCGGGCCGCGAGCCTTCCCGGCGAGGCCGCCGCATTCCTCGCCGAGGAAACCGGAGCAGGGGGCAGAGCGAAGGAGACGCGGGGGGTTCACGGCGAGTCGGGGCAGCTCGCGCACACGCAGGGGGACTAATCGAGTTAAGCCGCTCGGCAGCGCTCGCGACGGGGCGCGCAAATGGGATTGGAGGATAGCCGCGCCGTTTTAATACGATTACTGGGTCAGTAGTAGCCGCTCCGCTGAGGCTTCCCACCCCGAGCCGCTGGCTGCCAGTGCCGCCGGGGACAAAATCCGGGAAAGCCGAGTGTCTGCAGGGGCGCGCAAGCATGGGCAAGGACGACGCCGAGACCATCGCGCTCAAGAAGGAGCTCGAGGACCTGATCAACAAGTGCAAGGTAGTTTATTTTTTTTTTTTTTTTTTTCGGCCCGCCCCTTCGATTTGCGGATTTTTTCTTCGGCTCTTTTTTCAAAGGAAGTCTGGCGGGCGATCGAAGGCCGGGGGAGGTTGTTATTTAATTTAACGTTATGTAATTTTGTTGTTTCCGGCGTATGTTGCATTTGGAACTGGGCTCTTCGTCACTGAGTCTTAAAATAAATTTGAATCGCGAACATTTTTTAAAGATAGCAAACGCGAGGAATATTTCGACTTCTGCGCAGGTTGAAACACTATTCGCGTGAATCCGTTCAAGTTCGTCTAATATCATGAAATATACATTCATTTTGAATTTAAAAACTGCGCATTGTGTGAATTCATTTTTTTTTATCGCAAAGTATTTTTCATAATACAGCGCAAGCTTGCAATGAGAAATGTTACACGGATGAACACGGATATTTACTCTAAGTAGTGAAACCTTACATCTGTACAGATAAAAACGTGTAATAAAAAAATCTTTAAAACGCGTCAAAGAATTATATTCAAGTTTTCAAATGGAGATTATCTATACATTTTTCGAAGTTCATTATGCCACGTTTTGATAAAACCATTTTGTATACTTATCAGGACGATCAAAAGAAACAGCAGGACGCAAAAATCGAGGAAGCATGTTCAAGCGTCGGGGATCCGCCGAAAATAAAAATGTCGACGAAGAAAATGCTGAAGGGACACATAAATAAAGTCAATTCGGTACATTTCAGCGGCGACAGCAGGTTGAATTTTTATTTTTTTGCTAAAAACATTCGCAATGAAAAAATAACGCGCGCTGCAGATACTTTTACCACTTATTGATTAAGTTTTAGTTACTCGCGCTTTTTATTTTGGTTTACATAGTTTGCAAGGAATTAAATACGCGGAAAAAGTAAATCCAATGATCGCCTATTGAAGCCTTGTCGTATTCAGGGAACAGTTATAGCCGTTAGTAGGTTGAATCGATGTTTTAGTGATATAAAACAATACAGTCCAAGTTTCTTAATGGATAAATGTATATTCACGGAATAATTATTAGTATTTTTTTTTCTGCATCGATTTTAAAACGTCATAAATAAACAGCAGAAAGGTCTTAAATTTAATTAGCAAAACTCTTTTAGAAACGGCTTAGATTCATTTGCGACAAATCAACTTCTGGATCATAATTATATTAGTTTACGATTCGTGAAAGAGCTTTCACAAACTTTATCCCTAATTAGTGTATGGATTTATCCAACATCTTTGCAACGAATCTAATTTTATATATACTTTATTCTAGTCATAAAATTTCTTACTCCTTTTTATTCCTCTCGAAAACGCTCTCATTGCACAATAATATAGAAACGAAATCTTAATAAAACGACAAAACTGCTGATTTGAAGATAAAATAAGTACAGTTTGCGAATCTTCTTTCAATAAACACAGACTCGAAGGATAAAAAATAGAAATTGATGCCGCTAAAGACCTCCCGCTAAGAAAAGAAAAATTCCACCCTCCGCAGGCACTGCGTGACGGGCTCGCTGGACGGCAAGCTCATCATCTGGGACTCGTGGACGGGCAACAAGGTGCAGGTGATACCGTTGCGCTCGGCCTGGGTGATGTCGGTGGCGTTCGCGCCCTCGGGCAACTTCGTCGCCTGCGGCGGCATGGACAACATGTGCACCGTCTACGACGTCAACAACCGGGACGCCACCGGCTCCGCCAAGATCACCCGGGAGCTGCTCGGCTACGAGGGCTTCCTCTCGTCCTGCCGGTTCCTCGACGACACCCACATCATCACCGGCTCCGGGGACATGAAAATGTTAGTTGCCTATGCGGCGAGGAGAATTCGCTCCTGGCGCCTTATTTTTCTCGCTGAAAATGCTGGAACGGTGCTGCTTTTCTTTTGTCGACAGCTGCATTTGGGATCTGGAGGCGAACAAGAAAACGACCGACTTCGCCGCCCACGCAGGAGACGTTGTTAGCATAAGCCTCGGACCAGATGGAAACACTTATTTGACCGGCTCGGTAGATAGGACCTGCAAGTTTTGGGACCTGAGGGAGGAAGTGGCTCACCAAACTTTCTTCGGTCACGAGGCTGACGTTAATTCTGTTTGCGTAAGTTTCACTTTTTTGCTTCTTATAGTAATGCACTAGAAACTCAAACGCTTTAAAGTAAATTTGAAATATTGCGTTTTAACCCTTTGCACAGAGTACAGTGAACGATGTCAATGACAAGTCAGACAAGTAAATAGGTATAAAAAGGGCTGATGATCTTGAAACTGGAAAACAATTACTGTGGTCCCAAAAAGGATAAAAGCATGATCATAAACGATTATTAAAAAAATTACGAAAATTCATGTAAAAAAATGTTTTCTAGTTCCATCCGTCGGGCCATGCATTCGTTACGGCCTCGGAGGATAAGACAGCACGACTGTGGGATCTTCGGTCCGACCAGCAGATCGCTCAGTTCAAACCTCCCGACTCGAACCCCGGCTTTACGTCCAGTGCTCTTTCGTACAGCGGCAGATTCATTTTCTGCGGCACTGATGACAACAAAATTCACATTTGGGATACACTTAAGATTCAGTACAATTGTAAAAATCATTTAACTTTTTACAATAAAATTATATTATGCCTTGTTGTCGCGCTTTTAAATGTAAATGCTAAAAGAATGTGATTAAATTTAAAATTGTTTAAACGTTTTTTTTTTGACATTCACTGCAATTCGGTAATAACTTATAGAAATGATATTCTGTCAGAAATTATGAAAAAAAATTTCGTTTTTAGCTGTTCTGCAAGGACACGAGAACCGTGTGACATCGATATGCATGGCTGGCAACGGAATGGCCCTGGCCAGCTGCTCCTGGGACCAGAACGTCAGGATCTGGGTGTAAATCAAGTTCGGACCCAGCGTACAACAGAAATTCAATTTCTGTTTTGCTAAAAATCATTGTCGAGGCTTTTATCTATTGTTAACTAATCAATCAGAGTACTTTATACCCGAGTTACAGAGATACCCAGAAAATTTATCCTTGTTGAGAATAAAAATGCATTTACAATTTTAAAGAATCTACTTATGTATAAGCAATATGTTATAACTGTTTCAACATTTACATATGAACTCGTAGTAAAGTAAGCCACTAGATTGTACGCAACAAGGACACATCTTGGGTTTTTAATAAATAAAGTCGTAGGCAAAAGGCTTATCTTTTGCTAACTCAAAATATTGCGTTTATTGTTATTTCAATGTAAGTTGTCGGACCACAATGACGCAGAGTATTCTGTATGTTGCTGCTGCTGCCGCCGCAATGAAATTCAATAATAAATATTTCGAGTACCGTAATTCCCTTCGATTCTTTCCCACGCTCTTTATTACTTTGTAAAAATTAATCTATTTTTGCAACGTACATATTCGCGTGCGCTCGCAATTCGGTCGATAGATGATTTACAATAGAATTTGTGATAACGCTAAACTCGCTTTCTCTCTCTTTCTTTACATATACATACACAACAGAAACGATGGTCGATCGTTTTCGCTCCTTTCATTTTCTCAATAAATGACTATAATTAGTGTCGCGGAAAAACATTTCTCTTTGGAAAAATAAACAGAGAAATATTTAACTCTGAGTTTTGCTCTTGTTGAAGAAGCACACTTTCACTTTGTAGCACCCTTCCACTCAAAACAAGCTCCATAATTTTTAAACAGTCAAGATTTGTGATTTTTCTTTTATAACCTAACAATTGAATTTCATTTGTTTTGTATAGATTATATTATAATGCTGTGTCAATCAAATACGATAAAAATGCAAACACGGTAACCGCAGGCATCCGACTTTATTTCTTACATTTCACAATATTAATGAAAAATTAATTTTATACAGTCAAATAAATACGTTCATACATACATACATATATTATGCACTGTAAGAAATAAAATATTTGCTTATTTTTAACGCATTTATATTTATATTTCATTGAATTTACGTTATAATTTAATAAATATTATATATGTGCGCATATACGCAAACATATTCGCACACATACAAACACACCATAATAGCACTTAATTAAAGATAAATCTTCTTTTTTATACTCATTGAATATAGTACCTAAATATTACGCACTACGCAGATAATAAAAAAATGATGTATAATAATAAAATATAACTGAATAATCGCGTTGTATGATTAATTTTATAATGATCCATCTGTGATCAAGTGCCATTACAATGTATCACAGAAAAAGTTTTAATATATATTTATAGACACAATACTGGTGAATTTTAAATTTAAACTATATAAATAAAAACAATCAGTCTAACAATTTTAGTGACTTAGTTAAAAAAAAAATTGAGGAAAGTACTATTAAGAGTTTGAAGCGATTTACTTAAGTACTCTGTGCATTAGCGAATATATTCACAACTATATTTACTTGTAAATATTTTCAATAGGCACGCAGATAAAAGGCGCAATAAAAACTCCGAACTCAATAAAATACCTATTTCTTATTTGTACATATTTCGAGAATTTATGTATATAAAATTTATTAAAAAAAAAATAAAAATAAAAAACAAAAGTTTATTAAACGCATGTGTGACGCTTCTGCGAAACGAAAGCAGAAGATCGTAACTACGTACAATACATGCGCGGACTAAAATCTACATCTGTGTGAACTATTTTAGCACGAATCTCGGTTTAAAATCCATCTAAGTGAATCAATAAGGCTACCATTACTGTAGCTCCTGTTTCTTTGGTGGCCCACTCAATACAATCCAGTTGGGAGTCTATTCCATCCTTTTTGCTGGACGTAGTATAAGAGCCAGGCCTTGCGAGTAATTGAAAGGCCGTTGATGCATTGACTTTTTTGTTCCACTCGGTATCGATGTATCTATATAAATTAAATTTTTAATACAAATAACTATATTGTTTAACTTTTTAAAAATTGCAATTTAGTCACTTACGAATATTGCTTTGTAAACTCTTCAGAATTTGCACATTTAACATTGGGCGAAAATACTACTTGAGGATTTTGGTCTTCACTACTCAGTCCTGTTATCCACGAGTCAGTATCCAACTGTTCCTTCGTTAATAATTCGCCCCTATCAAGAATCCACCTTAAAATGAAAAATGAGCATTAATTTATATTCCAAATAGAAAAATATTTCTTAAGATCAATATCGAAGTATGTTTACCGGACAGTATCAATTCTCGTTCCGTAAAAAGCAACGTGCCACTTGTCAGTGGTGCTCTGGGGAATTTGATTGGTGTTAACATTATGCTTTAACGGAAACCTGACCCAACCAACGGGTATGGCAAATTCAGCGAGAGGCTCGCCTTTTTTACAAATGACTGAATCCCCGTCGACTTTGAAACACGAGCTGCAGTAGCAGAGTACTTCGTCCAGGGAAAAGAACTCTTCGGGCAGTACCAAGGACTTTTTCAGTCTTACGCAGGCTTTGAAATACTCGCACTTCTTCGAGGGCGGCGTTATTAAATTACTAGTGGCCAGAGGCGTGGACGGCATCGAGGCATAGCTGGGCAGCGTTTGCGTGGCGCTAAGCATGTTATTCGCGAAGCAATTGTTCGGCATTGGTATTTGAAAGTTTTGCTGTGAAAATAAAAATGAATTTAATACTACTCTTTAAATTAATATAATTTCAGAATTTGAAATATTCAAACTATTTTTATATCATTAAGTAAATATTGATTGATGACTTTTGATTCCATAAGTAGAAAACTGAGCAATATAAATACTGCTTCAAAAGCAGTATTTGTACTTTATCGTTCTTTGAAAAAAATAAAACTTTTCCAAAAATCGTTTTGAACTTTAGACGTGCTATTTCACTCCGATTTTTTACTTACTAATGAATTCCGATGAAGATTCAAAACGAGATCCTGTGGCGACCTGGCCGTCTGATTTGAATGTTGCCACGTGCGGACATTGGAGCTCGTCGTGGTTGTCGTCGTCGTCGTCGTCGTAATGGTCGCAACAGTTGATACTGCGTTTTGATTATTTTGCTGTGAGCTGTTGCACACGATATTTTCATTAATGGCGTTGTTCGCGTTGTTCGAGCTATTGGACGCGATACTCTCGTTGATTGCATTGTTGGCGTTGCTTGAAGTAATAGCTGTATTTAGATTACTCATGTTCGTCGTATTGATAACTGAACCGTTTCTGATGTTGATGTTCGTGGCATTATTAAGTTCGACGTTAGTGTAGGATTCGTTGTTGTCGAGAGCGAGAGCAACAGTGTCAGAACTACCTGCTTCGCAGTTGTCCTCTGCGACATTGTTGTTATGCACGGCTGGTACTGGTGTGTTTTTGTCAGTATAGGTGTTATTGTTAGGAATGTTTGCGCTTGCAGCTTCGGAAGATGATACTGCTTCGAAGCAGCGGTCGGAACAATTTGTATCGGATTGGAGGCTATTGGACATCGCTGTTGATTGCTTGAATTCTTTGCAACTAGGATGTGAGTTTCTTCTTGCCAAATCGTTATCTCTTGCAGCTGGCATACTTGTTAAGCCTGACAATTCCTCGCTTAGCCCTCTTGTTTCCTCTTGTCGTCCTAAATCTTCTTGCTGGCTTGTACTACAAATAGATTCATCAGCTGTATCTTCAACCATAACTGCTTCGCTGTTCTCCTTTTCATGGCATTCAAGATCAGCCTTCTCCCGTGAATTCTCAACATCTTCTGAATCTATCGTAAGCGTCTCCATTGCTGAAGCTGCGTTATTGGCCTCGAGCATTTCATTATCATTTAGCACTACTGGTAAACTTGTAATGGATTCAGTTGACGGTCCGATCAAAGAAATCTGTTCGCATTGCCCGTATAAATCAATTACTGCGAAAACGTAGGCTGGCAGATCCACGGCTGCGACGCCCTGATCTATTCCATCAATGTAAAGGTGCAGCCGCGATTCTTCGTCAATAAGAAGTCCCACGGTTGAACCAAATTGCAAGTATTCCAGGTTGGCACCGTAGGAAGATCGCACCTATAAAATTATAAGTTTAAGTTTTATTAATCAAACATAAACGTGCAAAGTTAGCATGATTCTTTACTTTAGTTCCATTATGTAATATCCATTCGCTACATATAATCCAGGAATGCTTTTTCAGTCCAAGAGCAGTAACAGGAAAAGTCATTTTCTCTGGAGATACGCAAGTTACTCCACACAACATACTAGAAACCCAACGATCATTTACTTTTTCAATTCTAACTTGGAATAATTTATTTTTTATCAGCGGTTTATTGGACATAACTACGCCTAAAAATTATAACAGAAATGACAATAAAATATTATCAATATTTATTAATAAATGGAAATTCAAATTTACCTTGATTATAACTCGCGACTCTCCTCGCAACAGTCTTTTTCTCTAATTGAACATTTCTACCGTGATTTTCATGAAATTCATAGGACCAATCAGTTTCGCCTACAGGTGCTACTGTAAGCTGTGTTGGTGTTGCAACTATTTCATTTATCAATTTTCCTTCTCCACAGTTGTCAACGGACGTATCCATGACTTCACTATAAAACAAAAAAGCCGATTAGCAAAATTAGTTTTACTATAAAAAGTTTTATACCCCTACCTTCTTACGCCAAGAGGCGTAGGATCCAATAATAATTCGAGAGAGTCTTGAAGCCTAAGACTAGCATTAGGTGAGATTGCAGCGTTTTGTTGTTTCGTGCTAGTAATACGAACTGCAACCGTACTTCCAAATAACTCAACTACAGCATAACACATTTCGGGAACATTCGTGGTGGCTATTCCCATGTCTTCCCGGTTTACGTAGAACTTGAGATTGCCTTCATTGGTTCGTTTGAGACCAATCTTATCACCAACTCGCAGCCAGTCAAGACTTGGGCAATAGTTCCAACAAAGGCAGTGACCCTTATGACGAATCTGATTACCTATTTAAAGAAATAATTAACTTTTTTAAAAAAGAGATGCTGAAGCTTCAAACTTAAAAATTTTGATTTTTAACAACTTACCAGTGAGAATCCAAGCGTCCACAGGTACGGAAGTCATCCCTTGCACAAGATTCATTGAAGTTAGCCAACTGCCACCTTCGTTGCAAATTAATCCTATCCTTAAGGAACCGCTCCACTCCCTAGCCACCTCCTGAATAGAGATCTCAAAAATCTCATTATTTTCAAGCGGTGCCTCACTGAAAAGTACTGCATTGCTATACTCTCGACAGCGCGTCGCTACCGCACGACCGGTATCTAATTGAATATTTAGACCCACAGATTCATGGAATTTATGGGTGATTTCCGTTTGGGCTAGTGGCTGTACTACTGATGTTGGTTGCTGACTTGTCGTGCTATTCTCCGAAGGTAAATATTGCTGTAAAGTCATATCACGTCGCTCTGGTACAACTATTGTTACCTATAAACGTGCAAAATGATTTATGTATTTTATAATTATTATAAGTTATTAACGTACATCTTTTATCCTCCACGGGTTATATTTACTGCTGAATTTATATCGATTAGAAGCTTTTATTGGAGGAAAAGAATAGACTACTTGAAGGTTTCGATTTTGCCTTCGGATCGTAATGAACATCATTATGCCAAGAACTAATGAACAAATTATAATACTTGAAAAAAACATCAAAATTGAAAAGAAAACACTACAAATCTAATTAACAAAAAGTTAATGTGTCAACGTCTAAAATTATCAATATAATGATAGGCAAACCGTTTGTCAATATTTATTTGAAAAGGTATGTTTACATTTACCACAGATATAAATATATAAATTTCTAAATTTTAGCTGTATGTATTTACAATAGTTCTGACTTTATTCGTATTACGAGTTTTCATTATTGCTTCACCAAAGAAAATTTTGATTGCATCAAAGAATATTTTTTATAAATGTAATACCTGAGCGCACTGGCCATACAGGTCAATTACAGGGTAAACGTGAGTGGGTAGTCCTATGCACGCAGGACCCTGATCAACACCATCTAAATAGTAATGGAGGCTACCGTCTGCCCATTTCATCATGCCGACTCGGCTACCTTCGCTCAGTTTATCAAGATCACAGGCATAATTATGCCGTAAACCTACTCCATCGCGTGTTACCGTCGAACCCGACAGCATCCAAGTATCGTGATCAATGTCAGTCATCGTCGACGGGAACTCCAACTCATCTGGCCTGAAAATTTTAAAAACATTATTAGCTTTATTGCTTAATTAAAAATAAAAGAATACTGATACAAACCTAATTGCTGTAACACCGGCCTCGATAGATCCCGACCAGCGGTCAACCATTTTGTCAATGGAGACCTCAAACATTTCACCTTCTCGCAGTGCTCGGTTTGCTATAACGATTGCATCGTTGAATTCACCGAGGGCTCGAGGCCTAGATGCCGTTAGACCATTGTTCATAATACGAGCATTCTTCCCGTGTACGTGATGGAAACGTAAGTCACTAAAAGAATCGATAAAATTTAATACTGTCATTATATAAACGTTATATAATAAATTATCTCTAGTTAAAATTATACCAATATAAAGTAGTGTTGCTGAGACTAGAATTAATCGTCGTCGGGCTGCAAAAGTCCGAATTGTCGACAATAGTTGCTTGAGCAGCTTGACCATACAGATCTATCACACCGTACACCCTTTCCGGTACTCCAGTAGCCGCCACACCTTGATCTGAGCCATTCACGTAAAAGTGCAGCGTCGAATTATCTTTACGCATAACTCCAACTCGATCTCCCACCTGTAGTCTATCCAGATTTTGACCGTATTGATCAATCATTGTTGTACCATTATGCATTACACCATTACCCGTCATCATCCACGTACCAGATCTGCAAAAGATAAAAATTTTAAAATTCAAAAGTTTTTTTAAATAAAAAGTGAGTCAAACGTTTGCTCATTGCATACCTAACGTTTGTCATAGTAAATGGAAATTCTAGTTCTGTTGGTAAATGAGTGGTTACTCCGATTTCGATGGAACCTGCCCACTTTGCCACTATTTTATCCAATCTTACTTCAAACAATTCATTTGGCCTCAAAGGTCTTGATGTTAACACAACACCATTATTAAAGTCATCTATCGCACTGCAAGTAATACAATTCATTTTTTATTTTTTGTATGAAAAATGAAGGAAAATTAATTAAAATATACATACTTTGGTCTGTGTGCTGTACGTCCATTATTAATTATGTCCGCTCGAGTACCGCAACATGGATGAAACATTAACCTGTCTAAAGGTTCCTCAGTTTCTCCAACTTCTGTAAAAAAATATGCATATAAATGAACTACAACAAAAGCAGTTTTTATTTATAAATAAACATAACACAAACCGTTTATTCCTTGCAACTGTAAAGTATTCCTTCTGGTGACAAGATTTTGCTCTTCTCTTTCATCACGATCAACAATTGTAACTTTAACAGTCATCCCATATAAATCAATGACGCCCCAGATTGTACTAGGAACTTTAGCAGCAACTCCTTGATCGAGGCCATTTATAAAATAGTGAAGATTGCCGTTACTTTTTCGCATCATGCCTACTCTGTCGCCTTCCTATAGTTCAAAAGTAGACGTGAGATTTAATTATTTAAAAATGTATAGCTGCAAAAGTAAAAAAATTCATGACTCACTAGAAGCTCATCCAAATTGAATTCACCATATTCACGTTGGGTGCCTTTTCCATTAGTTAAAATACCGCAACCAGACATCATAGTCGTCCCAGACCTCATATTTGTCATTGTTGCTGGAAATTCCAAGGCAGTTGGGCTATGCGTAGTAACACCTACCTCTATACTACCAGACCACTTATCTACTAATCTATCTATTCGAATCTGAAAAAATGTTATATTTAATACATTAAACACAGTACATAACAACTGAACTTACTTCAAATAATTCATTATCTCTCAAAGGCCTATGAGTCATTACAACTCCATTGTTAAATTCATCCAGAGGTCTCCTTCTCTCCGCTGTGCGAGCATTGTTTGATAATTTGACCAATGAGCCCACCCTCTCATGAAACCTTAATCTATCCTCTCTTATTGCTGCTAGACTTGGATTTTTTGGTAAAACATTGAGATTAACGTTTAAATTAGCTACTAAATTTGTTGTTGAAGAACTGGAAGCTTCATCCATGGCAAAATCATTGTTAATTTCTAACTGATTTGTTGTGTCCCCATTACAGTTTGAAGCTGGGCCCGAAAAAGGCTGTACTGTAGATATTTTAATACAACTGCCATCCATATTTACAACTGCAAATACTCTAGATGGTATGTTTGTTGCTGCTATTCCTTGTGGTGTTCCATTTATATAAAATATAAGTTCTCCCTAAAAATGTTTATTACTCATTAAAACCAATGAATAGCATAAAATAAAATTTATTTTTTATTTATTCTAACCTTTGATGTCCTGCATACACCAAGTGTATTTCCTTCTTCTAAAGTTCTCAGATCTGATCCGTATAATTGTAACAAAACTTTTCCATCGCGATATATATTAGATTCAGACATGATCCAACATCCATGGTGTAAAATAGAGGCTGAAGCTGGTAAATTGGTAATATCCGGATCATAAGCTGTCACTCCAATATCTATGCTTTTACTATACCAGCCATCCATCTGAGGAATCTTGTTATCATATTAATTATATACATAACATTTTTGATTTTTTTTCTATTGCTTGATCTAATGAGAGTAAATAAACCAGATGCAACTAGATAAATATTTACATAACACAATGTTTTTTTTTGTTTTATTGATAAAGTAACAAATGCTTTCACATTCCCAATTGAAATCTTAAATCAGCGTTATGTACTCTGACCCCATTATATACAAAAAAATAGTCTTGCTCTCAATAGAAAACAATAGCTTCACCGATCCACAACTCTAGAAAGCTCAAAACAAAGCCTCTTATCATCACCCTAACTTACCTTCTGATCAATGCGAACATAAAAGATCTCATCGTCCCTTAGAGGCTCAGCACTAAACACTAGACTGAAATTGTACTTGGCGATGTCTCTGAGGGCAGTACACTCGTTGTTCACCAGGGTGACGAACTCGCCGCACTTGCGGTGGAAATGCAGCATCCTGCCCAGGTGCCGTGAGTAAAGCTCGCTGCTACTCTGGCTCATAAACAGCGAGCACGCGAAACGGGCGAACACGGAGAGGCGGGTTCTTCTGCTCGAGCTTTGGCTCCCTCATACGTCGTACTGCTGCATCGGCCGTTCCAGCGTATTCATAGTCGAGCGCCGAGTGTATGGATATGGAGACGTTCGGGAAGGGAGAAAACTCGCGGGGTCTGATATATGGCCTGAATCAATGTGCGCCTGCGTTCGCTGATTCTCTCCGCCGTACCTGCATGTTTACACCGACTCTTTGTTGCTTAGGTTAGGTTCTCGAGGTTGTGGTAGCCTGGTGGCTGGTGGGCTAAACTTGCGGAAAAAACGAGTGCATTAGTGTTGGTGGTTGGTGTATTGATGACCAGTGTTTTTTCTCCCTCTCTCTCCAAATATTCTATTGTGTGGGAGGGGTGAAGTGGAGTTGTCGATATATGTTGGCTTTTTTACGTATATGCTTCGTTTATCGAGCTAACGCTATTTTTTCATTTCATTGTGAACAGACAGTGTTTGAAAACTTTGCTTGATATAAGTGTTATATAAATAAAAACAATGGTGCAGAAAACCAAAATTTTAAAAATTCTACTGCATGTTCTTTAATAAATAGAAAAAGATAAAATGTAAAGGATATATATGTTTACCATAATAAGTAAATAATTGCTCAGTATACAAGAGTAGAAAAAAACAATCAATTTTCTGTAAACAATTTTCTAAGAACTAAAAACTCCATTAATTCCAAAAATTTTACTTTAACGCGGCTGCACATTAATTAATATAAAATGTTCTATAAAAATGAAATATTTTTAAAAATATTTATTATAAAGTTTTTGCACAAACCAAAGTCCTATAAAAACCACAAAACCATTATAAAATACATGGTTTTAAACGTATAGAGAATTTATTAAACAAAACTACCATTTAATATAATAAAAGAAAAGCGTAATACCTTAAATATTCCTCTAATATTTTGCTTAGTAACACTAAAACTCAATGAATCTAATTAGAATTTAAAATGAAAATTCTGTGAGAAGAAAAAGCTTATAAGTTTTGAATTCCGACAATCACGCCAAACAGATGTCGCTGAAAGCGATTTTTAGATTTTCGTAATTGTATTCCATATTCCATTCGTTTGGAGTGTAGGTGTAGGTGTATATGTTGATACCATCCGACGAACGCTACTGTTTTAATTATAAAACGTAAGAAAAAGAAGGATATGGAGAATCATCAATATCATCATCTACACTGCAGTGACACTGACACGTAAAGTTTAATTCGTACACATCAAAAGTCTTAGAACAGATTTTGAATATGTTTCTAACCTTGCAGTGCGAAGCGTTCACTTGTTTTGTAATACTGTTGGCGCGCATGTGGTTTAGTCAACCTCTGTAAACAAGGGACTTCTGAATTTCTGATATTCCACCGATGTGATCCAGAGTTTTGAGCCATGGAGACGTCGTTGAAACGTGCTGCTGAGGAAGAATTAGTGCCTGCTCTTATCAGGATACCTTCGGACAATCCTAGCTGCAGTTCCGATTGTATTTTGATCGAGAAAGACGAGGTGATTTTAAATTTTATGAAAATTTTGGAATAGACTTGTTCTTTAATTCTTTTAAATGTGTGTTTATATACACAATTAAAAACTTGTATTTATTTTGAATTTAACTTACTTTTTGCTTCTGTTTGATTTATAAATTTATTATGTTTCTTTTCTAGTTTAAAATTGGCCGTAAATCTGACAATGATTCAGTTATTTTAAATGTTTTGATTTCAAGAAACCATTGTGTATTGAAATATGATAAAGTGAATGATAATTGGTATGTAACAAATTTAAGTTCCACAGATACTTTGCTTAATGATAAGTGTATTGAACGAAATAAGACTGAAATAATTAAAGAAGGAGATATTTTGCAGCTAAGTTTGTCAGACAGTTTCAGGTATATATTTAAATTAATTAATAAGCCTAATCAGAATGTTAAACAACCAAAGTTAGATACAAATGCAAATGACTTTAACATTGTTTTAAATCAACAAAAATCATTTGTAAAATCACAAGAGAATGAGAGAAAAGATCTGGAAAAGCAGCTGGCTGCTAAGCAAGAAGAACAAGAAAAATTAACACAAGATTTAAAAAAATTGCTTGAAGAGCAAAAGGTTACAAAAACAAATAATGAAGAATTAAATAATCAAATTATAGAATTGCAAAACAAAATTGAAGCTAGTAGCTCAACAGAATTGAAATTGCAACAAAAGTATAAAGAACTTCTTGAAAAATTAGAAGAAGAACGTTTGAAATTCGAAGCAAAATTAGCTGAAGAGAAGCAGAGGTGGCAAGAAGCCTTAAAAGAAACAAAACAAGAAAAAGAAAAATTAGAAATGTCTATGGTAGAGCAAATGGAAGAGTGGCGAGAAAAACTTGAACAAAAACAGCATCAAGAGTGGCAGAAAAAAATAGATAATTTATTGCAAGAAGAAAAAAGTGTTCAAATAAAGTTGCAAGATGAGAAACAATTATTGGAACAAAAATTAAAAGAAATGGAACAAGCTTTAAAAGAAAAAGAAGAACAGCAACAACAACAACAAAATGGTAAATGTTTATATATTTTTTGAACTGAAAAATCTTTTTATTTATTAATATGCAAGTTCTTTTTGTAGAATTAAACTTGCAAGATGCGATTTTAATAGAGGAAGGTGTCCCAACTGCCTTTCAACAATTTACAATACTAGAAACCATTGACTTAACTGGCGGAAACGATATAGGTCCAGATTTATCCAACCGTCAAGGAGAGGCTGTGATTGATAAAGTTAACAACATAATGGATGAACAACTAACTTGTAGTATATGTTCCGAACTATTCATTCGCTCAATGACTTTGAACTGCATGCACACCTTTTGCAAGCACTGCATAGATATGTGGATTAAAAGAAGGATTGAATGTCCAACTTGTCGAACTCAAATTGTTAATATGACGCGATCTCTAGTAGTAGACAACTTTATTGAAAAGATGCTTGAAAGTTTGACACCTGAACAAATGGAGAAAAGAAAGCAGCTCATTGAAGAAAGAAGAGGTAAGTTGATGGATAGTAGTCTAAATATGGAAAGTAGTTTTATAATTATTGATATACATTTTTCACTTTATTTTAGTACTAGATGCTCGATCGAGAAGAGTTGTCACCAAGAAAAAAGTACATATTACACAAAGACGAAGATAAAAATTAGTGAAGAGAAAGTGTTTGTTGTAAATTAATTACTATTTACATACTGTAATTAAGGTTGTTTTTTACGTTTATAGTATGAGCCAAATAATATTTTTGTAAAAGTGATTAGATGAGGTAAAGATTTTCAGTTATGAAACATTTTTGTTACTATTAATTGAAAACAAAAAACATTAAAAACCCTTAGTATATTTGTTAACACATACAAAGTATTATTATTTTTTAAGTTAATTTTTACTAAATTTAAGTTTAATTGTAGTATTCTCACTTTGAGAAAGCAGTTAATATTTTTTTGTTTTGTTTTGTATTAATTATCATTAAATATCATTAATATTGACTACTTTATGTACGCAGCTCTGGAAGTACGTTAAAAAAATAATTTAAGCATGATCATCGAAGTTAACACCTGTACTTTAATTTGTTCAGTTAGTTTCGTACAGGTTTGTACAGCTATTTAGTAGATTATACATAGAATAATACCACTAAAAACGTTTTTGTAATAAAAAATGTATTTTATAAATAAAACTATTGTTGCATTAAATATAACCAAAATAAAAGTAGGATAAAATTTATTAATAATAAGGAGACAAGTAATGGCTTGTATAAGTAAATGAATCTTAGACTCATGTATAATATATAATACATTTATTTCGCCAAAGAATCGCATTCCAGCTAGTAATATACTTTGTTTCTCATTAAACTCACATGTACTGAATACCATTAGCAGTAGGTGAAATACTTTTCATTCGACTTGTTGTGACTCCAAACGTTCTTTATACTAGTAGCTCGACAACTAATATATACTTTTGGGTAAAGAGTCTCCTGTACTGTTTTGCGTACTTGGGGTAAATCGTAGAGGGCTTTATATACATAATAATTAGAAGGGTAGAAGATTAAAAACAGTGCATGAGCTTCTGGAGCTTCGACAGTGACAGTAGTTTGTAGGCTGTGGTTGCTCTCGTTGTCCAAAAAAAGGCTGCCTTTATTTATTTACTCATTTGTCTTCTTTATAAAAACTGTGTACGCTTATGTTAACGAACTCTTGATCATTTATCAAATAGACCCATCAGAATTCGTTTTGTGTTCTTCGCAACATCATCGCAAGCTATTTGCTATAAAACTCGAGGATACAAATTTGTGTCTCGTGATCGCTTTCAAGGACTCTAAGGAGCACCAAACAGCCAAAAGAAAATGAACAGACTGAATCATACAGAATTTGGGAAGAGATTTTCTCTTCGTATTAGCTTTTCATTTGGGATTTCCTTGCGATTTGTACAAAAAGAAATATATAAACTTAATACTTATCTAAGATAAATCCGAACATTCTTTCGCGTAACTTACAATACAATCTAATAAATATTTACATAAAAATGCACTTTGAGAAACGAAATAATTAACCGAGATAATTTTCCTTTTATCTTGACTACAAATAACGGATCTCCAAATTCTCTCTTGCTTGCAACTCTCATATAACAGAGACTCATTATCATCAACCGCGACTTTCGCTTTACCGACGCGATTCGCCCAAAAATCTAACAATATAATTTAACACGAGCAACGTCTGAGCTTAAAGTAAAATCTATTCATTGTTTCTTCACCAGGGCATTCGAAATCTCAGAGCCGCAATCTTTAATAATTTCCACCCGGTAATAAAAAGCGTACGAGGAAACAACGAAAACAGTGTTTTCTCTTCTTAGCCTGCGTTTCATCGGTAAAGCAAACGAGGTTTGAAAGAAGCCACCTCAATACTCGTAGCCGCGGTATTTATCAAGCGCAATAGTAGTGGAGTTGGATCTGGTCCATCTGTGCGTTTGCATCTGCTGCTTTTGCTTGTGTTTCGTCGTCAGTCAAGGAATGTCACTGCCACTGCTGACCGAAGATTCATCGTCCTCGCTGCTTGAGGAGGCCGATGTTTCTTCTGAAATCATCGCTTCACCGCCGGCTTCTTGGGGTCTCTGACCGACGACATCTTCTTCCTCCTCGTCCTCCTCTTCTTCCTCGTCGTCATCGGTTGTCGAGACTTCGAGTACTTTCGTGCCGCTGACACCGACGCCGCTACTACTGTTGTTGGCCGAGCTACAGGCAATGTTACCGCCGCCAACATCTCCGATGCTGCTGTTGATGCCGCCGCCGCTGCACGTTGAGTTCACCGCCGACTCCGTTATGGTGTTCGACAGCGACTGCAACGTCCCAAATAAATCAAATTTTTGTTACGCTGAGATGCTGGCTTTTCGATTAGATTTCTGTAAGGAATAGCATAGATTTATTGAATTTACAGTGTTATTGAGCGATAGAATTTGTTATATTTGCAGCGATCTATGGTGTGCTAGAATGAATGAGAATATGAGTTTACTTTTAAGAAATAAGACTTCATTTATAAGTAACATTACAAATACAGGAAATTTTAAGTAGTATAATTTAAGTCTTATTTCATATACATGTAGAAATGATATTGAATAAACACCTAGATAGTTTCATCACTCTTTTAAAGATATAAAAGTTAAAAAATTATTTTAAATAAGTACAAAAGATTGTAATTAATTTCTATCAGCGAGTAATATTAAATCGTAAAAAAATTTTAAAAAATGATAGCTAAAATAAGCGAAATTTCGTATCTGAATTACTGCTATTATTACAAGGCACAAAAGCAACAACAATAAAAAAAAAAAAACTAGATACTAACCCAAGCCTGTTCGCTGTTAACTTTTCTGCGGCGCTGCAGAGGCGTAGAGTTACAAGAGGGACTCCAGACGGACTCATCGTTCGTGTTCGTCGACGCGGGTGCCGACGTCGTTGTGGAAGATTCGGGCACGGAAATACTATTCGAACGCGCTCGGCCAAGGTTTGCGGATGATCGCCTCTGCATAGATAGCCTGAGTGAACCTTGCCTTGACACACCATTATTGTCGCTATGGTAGCGCCGTGACGCCGGACTGCCCGGGTTCTTATTCAGGCTGGTTGTACTGTTACTGGTGCAGTCCATACTCTCGGTGATGTCCAGTGTCCACGACACCGAGTCGCTCTTCTCTACCATATACTTTACCATTGAACATGATTGTAACTAGAAAAAAAGTTTTAAAATTAGGAATAATTGGCATTGGTCAAGCATATTTTAATACTTTGTTCATTAAAGCGTCTGATGCAAGTAAGATCTAATATTTAAGTAGATAATGAAAAACTTACATCTGATTTTTGAGAGCAATTTGAATCTATGGAAGAATGTTCGTTGGATTCCCCTCCAAACGACTTGGAAAGCCTTTGAGACGATGGGGTTAGTTGGTTTGTTAGGACGCTGACAACTTCTGTTTTTTGACGTAGCCTCCAAAGCAACTCCTCGTTTCTCTGCGAGAGTCGTTTGTTTTGTTTTGTCATTTGGTGTATCGAACCTCTTAATACCTGCAAATTTTTAAGATCATTAATATCAAAATAATAAATCATCAAAGAACATTAAAGCCTTAACTCACCTCGTTTTCATGTGCAAGCTGCCTTTCGAAAATCTCTTTGCTCTGCAGCTGTGCTTTTAGATCCTCACACCTGGCCTCCAGGCCGTCGCACCTCTGCTTAACAAGCTCCTTGTCATCCATCTCACGGCGGAGGACGTCGACTTCGGAGCGCAGCTGTGCGTTCTCTTGGCTGCGGATTTCGAGGACGGTACGCAGTGACTCGACCTCGGCGCGGAGTGCGCCGGGATCGTGGTGTCCAGAAGCGCTTTGCAGCCGCGCATGGCTCAGCTCAAATTCGTGCTCCGCTGTCAGTCGGTCCAGCATCAAGCGGTGTTCCCGTTCCCGGGTTTGCAGATTATCCTGGAGTGCATCGGCGCGCCGCCGCTTGTCGTGCAAGGCACGTTCCAAGGCTGCGTGCTCTGATTGCGAACGTTCCACTGAAAAAAGAGAAAGACGGGTTAAATTCATTTATAAAGATGATTTTGATACTTAAATTACCTTACAGGTTTGCAGTAATTGTTTATTTTGTTTTCAAGTTGTTGTCTGGTAAAGAAATGACTCATTAAGCTAGATTAGTACTTTATTTAATTAACAATATCATTGACGATATTACGAATACTTATTGTTAGTAAATAAACGCTCTAACAATACAAAGATACTTAAATCTTATTTTTAAAAGCATGACTAATGATTTTAATGTAAAATGACACTTGAAATAAAATTTATTATTACGACAAGTACGGTAATTTAATTCATCCCAATAAAAAGTGTACACACCCAAAGAAATTAGAAAGTGTGAATAATTCGCAAAGACATAAAGTTAAGCCTAAAATGCCATAAGAAGTGCAAAGGAAGTTAACTGACTACGCACTTTTTTGACAAGACTACTTTTTCTTCAACACAAATCTGCTTGCGAAACATGCCAATTTAAATGAGCTTATGCTGCTCTGTGAACTTTGAAATGATCTGTGGATCGGTTTAAATACTTTCACAACCTCGCCTATATATAATTCTATTCTGCTTTGTCATTAATAACACTTGTCTAACTTATGACAATATGTTTAAAAATGAAGTAATGTTCTCTTGTTATTGCATTGTTATAATTGATTTTAATTACCTTTAGAACAAAAATTAAAAATATTATTTATTGCTTCAAGAAGTAATATTGCAATTGCAAAAAACCACGCAACAAATGCATAGAAAAAAAATTCCATCTTCTTATCCTCATCTATTTTTTGAGAATCTAAGTATTTATTCGTTGAATTATCATTATCTAAAAAAGTAAAAAAAAATTATTTCATTGTACTTCAGAGCAGTATTTGACAATTCTAGCAATTTTTACTTGAATAAGGAGAAAAAAAATACAATTAATTATGATATAGCATATTAATTACTCATGCCTTTTCAAAACGACTTTTACTCGTATTTCAATGCAAATTAAATAATTATATTTGCAACCTCGTCAATGAATTTGTGGGTCAGGTGAGAAAGCTAAATTGCTAACTCGTTTTCTCATTAATCATTCCCAGCATTATAACTTACGATCAAATCAATTTACATAAACGTTCCGTAAACGTGCATTAGAATGTAGAAAAGCTTTCCTCATTAAGAGAAATAATGTTTAAATTCGCAAAAAAAGAAATGCGAAACGTATTATTACAACGCGCAAATAATTCTGTTGCAACTAGCATTTAACCCATATAAAGATAGTCGCTTAAACAAGCAAAAAAAAAGCAGGCTTTTGGTGAATTCTCATGAGTATGTGCTCAGCCTTGAACGTTCGTCTACCTATGGGTTGCTCTATTTAAAAAAAGTAGCTTCGATTCGGTTTTGCGTAAATACACGCTAAAAATAACGCTCAATATGGGGTCATTTATGTTTCATTTCTAGATTTTCACGATCGAGATTCATTTAAGGCGAATAAAATTTAAAAGATCTACTTTTTGAAACATGACTAACTATAAGAATATTATAGATGTAACTATATTTTCTCAACTGAAACTTAAAGTAGCATACATTTTTTTGAAAGAACATTTAAAATTTGTAAGTACTAAATCTTTGATTACAATGCGATTTTGTTTGCCGTCAAAACATTTCTTAAAATATGACGCCGTACATAATTATGACCCGTATACATCAAGTTTGAGATTAACTCTTGTCAGTTTTTACTCTCTTTCCTAAAATATAGAAGCCAACTTTGAATCTGAAAAAATTATGAGAATCGCTCAGCTATAAATTACGTACACGTGGTCGTATAAAAAGAGAGTACTCAATCTAAAGGCATTAAGCAGAGGTCGGCTCAAAAATACGACGGAGGGCTCAAGACGTGCTCTGCACGAAAATAATTTTTCGTTCTGATCGCTTCCGCGACTCTCTCGTCGCTTTGACACCTGACCTTACTTCCGTCGGCGCCTTTCTTTCGTGCTACCCGCCTACACTTCCGTAATGTGAGAGGTATCATCGCCTACAGGTTCACTTTTGTCTTATTCTATGAGAAAATTTCTCTTATCTCTACTATAGTAAATAAAATATCTCTTTCTCACAAGATTAACTTTACTTACAATTAAAGTTGAATAATAGAAAAATTAAAATAATCACAAAATAGTGTTTTTTTTTTAAGTAACAAATTGTAATTATCATTTGAATAATCCATAATAAAATTTAAACAAATAAAAGCGATTTTAAAATAATCAGCATTCTAAAATTCTGTATCGTGTAATGCAATTAAATTGATTAAGTAATTGAAATTGAAATACTCTAATTAAATGAATGTTTCGGTTTCTAACGAATCTCCTTCGCTCATTCTATTTAGCTGCCAATTTTCTTAGCGCGTATGTATACTTAACACCTTAACGGAGTACTTACGATCCTTGCTGAGTCTCTCGAGAACTTGAGCATGCTCTTCCCTTTCTCGGTTCAGCACTTCTTCTACGTTAACGCATCGAGACCGCAAGTCCTCAAGCTCGGATCTCGTCGTCAGCCACTCAGTCTTCATTTCGAGCTCCTTTAGGTTGTTCTCCAGCTGATAAAAACGGAAAGAGAAATTTGATTTGAATCGATGTTTAAACACAGATCGGGATAAGATACAGTTTTCTATTGTTTCTAGATGAATGTGATATCAAAATAATACTTTCTATGAATCGAAAATTTTCTGTCTCGTTTCTCAAAAAGTATATCTTCTGATAGTAAAACAAATTAAAGAAGATGTAAAAAAATTGGTAAATTTAACAAAAATATACATTCAGAAATAATACTAAATAAATTAAAATTAGTTACCATTTTTATATTAACTAGGATGTGTTAATTTAAGAGGTATAGTTTACAACCAAATATTGCTTTTATAACTGAAATAATCACTTTTTTTAAATACACTTCCATTCGCGTATCAAATAAAAAACTATATTTTCCATACCAAAAGCAAAAATTGGTAACTTAAGACTATTGAAAACGAATTTTCAATCCATTCCCTTTACAAAACGCAAAAAATAGTGATACCATCATTCAGTGACTACGCCCAACGATTTCCCAACACTTCCTATTCAAATTTTCTATTTACAAAGCCTACTTTCCACACAGTCATCTCAGCCACTCTATTTATCAACAAATAGCTGACGCTCACCTGTCCGGCGAAGTACTGGACAGTAAGTCCGAGCCCCTGGACGATGTCCTCGGCCCTCTTGAGCCATTCCTCATCGGAAACGCCTCTCTTTTGGGGTGGCTCCTGCTCGATGTCATCTGTTTGGATCTCCTGCTCCTTGGTGTCGAGCGGCGGCGATGAGGTGGGCTGCTTTTGCGGCGGAGTGACCGGCGTCACCTCGCTCTGCAGCACGACGTTATTGTTGTTGTTTTTTCGATGATTGTTGTTAGGAAGCAGAGACCCGTTGCTTGTCACCGACTCCTTGCTCGAGGCTGTCGTGCGGTTATTTGTCGCGTTGCGATCTGAAACCGAGATTAGACCTAACATATCAGTTAGTTGCTAAATTGTTGAACTGGATGCTGCATGGGTTGTATGTTGGTTTAAGCATGTGTATTTTTATAGCGTGTCAATTGTTTTGGAGTAGGATTGACTTTGGGCCAGATTTCAATTGTTTCGTAAGGTTCGCTTTTTTAGTCGGTGTTTATTTTGGTTTCATTAACAATGTATCTGCTTAACAATGTTTATACAAGGTTAATTCGCATATAAATATAATTGCAGTTGTAATGAGACGATTTTTATACGGTTTACTCCACATTTTTTTCGTTTGCAGTCTCGAAGCTTGAATTTCTGAGAGAAAAAGGCTTTTTTGCACTTGAATTCACAACACTGAAACATTCTTTATCAAAATTAATTTAATCTGAACGCGTTCTTGAATTGAAAAATTTATCAATTTAACTGCATTAATTAGAATAAAGTCTTGGGGTTGACGAGGTTAACTGAAGGCTTAAAATATTTTGTTTACTTTAAATTTGAAAAAGTATCAAACTTTTTATTATTTATTCATTTAAAATTGACGGACCGAATACTTTAAAGGGAAATTATTGAAACATTAGCGCGTAAAAAGTATTTTAAAATTTAAATCGTAAAATTTAAAACATTACGTCAAATGAATCATTCCAAAAGTAAAACAAACGAAGAACAAAACCTCGCATCGAGTCTGCCAATTTCACGAGGAGACAGCGTCCTTACATTTTCTGCTCCCATTCCTGGACGCCTTCTTAGCCCTGCCCTTATGACTCCTCCTCGCCTTGCGTTTCATCTTCAGGCAGTCTTACCCCTCGCCGGGAAGCCTCTCGCCTCGCACTCACATCACCCATCGCCCTCTCGCTCGCTCCTCGAACGCGACTCGCAAATAAAGAGGCGGCGGCGGCGGCGCTCGATTGCGACGTTCAAGTAAAAAGAAAGCACGCACAATTCCAGCGCCGCGTGGCGGCGGCGGCGACGGACGGCGCGGTGCCGCAGAAGGCGATCGCTCGCGACTGGACTGGCCGAAAATTGCGCGACGACTGCTGCTGCCCGACTGAATTAGCGCGCGCTCGCGAGAGCTTCACCTTGGCGTTACGAGTCGTGGTGCTCGTGGTCCCTTCCTTCCTCGGCTGGCCGGCTGCCCTCGCTCCGGTGAATCGAGAAAAGAGAGAGAGAGAGAGAGAGAACAGGCCTGCTTAGGATTAGATTTTTTTCGAGCCGCGACGAGCAGAGGAGAGCTGCTAGACTGATGCTGATGGATCGCCCTTAATACGGTGGCGAGCAGGAACTTTTTAAGTGCGCTGTGCTTTATGGTAATGTCGTCGCTTTGCGCTGGGAAACTGTTCTTTCGTCGATTGTAAATCTTAATAAACGGTTATTTACTGGCGAAATCGTGAACTTTTATTCTTAGCGGTTAATTTAATTGGCGATGTGGCTGCTTTTGTTTAGCGATGAAAAAATTACCTTATTTCTAACAACGGTTTAACGACAAAGTAGACCCAGAAGTTTTTTAAAGTCTTGAAACCATTAAGTAAGACAATTTAAAATAAAAATTCTTTATCAAGTTGAGCAAGTAGATAAACTCGTAAATTTATTGAAACTAAAATTTTATTACTTATTTGAAATATATGCAAATTAAATTTTACACCTTTTTGATTACTGCTTCACTCTTAAAAAATAAAGTATTTATGTTCATGCTACCGATACAAAGTTATACTTTTTAACCTTTTATCGATTTCACCTCGCAAATCTTTGAAATGCGAACACTTTCTTTCAACGTTCCGTCACTCCTTCCTGATCAAGACTTCAAGTATTCCAGACAACTAATTAAATCGATACCTTATAAAGCACCTTATAAACTTCAGCTTCAAAACGAAAACCGCGACGTTCAGCCTTAAACTAAAAACGCAGCCCTTCGGAGGTAAAAAAAGTAGGACGCGGAGAGGCGGAGTGGCTCGCATTTTAATCCAATTGACCTTGCTTAAGCACATTTTTACGAAGCGTTACCACCTACGTGGAACGATTTCCTCCCCGTCTGTCGCATCAATTTCGCCGCCCGTAGAAAGCATAAATTTTTGTTTCAACAAGTTCAAAAAGTAAGCAGGTAATTTGCGGAGCTATTAGGCTAAAATATGAGTCGAGCTAACGTCGGCGGCCGCTGCCGCTTTGAATTAATGTTCCCTGGCTGTGTTAAATGCTTAACGGTTCAGCCATCGTACTTTTTGCCGACGTTATCAGACTTATGGGAGCAATTAAAACTGTAAGGTTTGATTTTCTTTGATTTATGCTTGGGTTAGTAAATATTGAATGTTTAGACAGTTTAGTCGACGAGATTTTAAATAAAATAAAATCGCAGAGTTCTTCATATTTCAAGTATAAATAAATCATTTAATATGTTACATTGCATAAAAAAAAGTCATTAAATTCTAAGTTTCTTTCTGAAACGACAAACTACCCAGCAGACTTCTCAGGCAGAAAACTAACATGAACCCGGTCGCTTTTCCCATCATCAGCACTAAATCCTCCGATTCCCCTCCTGAAAGCAGCGCTTCCCCAGCAAATGGCGCTCCAGTTGCAGCCTCGCTTCTCGGAATTTTTAATCGCACCTCGGGCCACGGCATTTTACGCGGCGTTCAGTTACGCGCTAAATCAGCGCTCGTCGATCTGCGATTCCACGCAGGCCGCGCTCGTTCGCGAACTTTTTGCCGCGAACTAGTGAACCGACCGCTTTCTAAAACTCTTCGCGGCTTATCGCGCGCACGCGTCAAAAAATCCGAACGTGTCTTTGCGGACTCGCGAGGCGGGAATATAGAAAAATCGAATTTACGAGGTGCGTTTCGGAAAAAAAAAGCGTCGGGGAAGTGACAAGTTTAGCGTTATTTCAATGCCGAGCGTAAATTTTGATGTACTCTCGTAAATTTTTAGAGCGCATTTTACATTTTTATTGGGCGTATTTTGAATTTGTTACTGCACTGAAATGGATTAATTGAAATCGAGCGTTGAAAGTTAACTTTCTTCGAAGGCGAGCCTATACTGCCATTCTGCATTTTTGAGGACTAGTTTTTTCATAAGCAAACACAAGCTTTTTATCGAATCAATCTTTCTTTCGAGTCAAATTAATTATCTGAATTGTATGAAAGTTCGATCGCAGATACACGTGTAATTTGAGATACTAATCTCGCGGTACGTTAGAATATATTACGCCTTCATTAATAATTCATTGTCAAAATAAATATCTAATCACAACAAGACGTATTATTAGAATGCTGTTTGATTCCGTAAATTTGGAATCTTTTTCAAACGATTCCGCGCCATTAATAGATTTCGGCAATATCACGAGTTTAGTTTGCTTTCTGCGAAGGGTTCCGGTCTCTGAATCACAGTTTATGGCGAAACTTTGGGAGGTGTTTCCTGATGCCTAAAAATAAAGTACTGCCGAGTTCGACTTATATGCCCTAGTTATGGAGAATTATGAAGAACAAAAGCATTATTAGCGAATTAACCATATAAAACGTTTTTAGAAATCTTTAAATAAAGTTTCTAATTATTTGAATTAGTAACGATGTTTAAACTTTTATTATTGCTATTGATTTTAATGAATGCTTTATCGACAAATTTAACTAATGTCTTTGAATAGTAACAATAATAAATTGCATCGCATGTCAACGGTCTAAAAAGCATCGCTCCTCTGGCTGCTTCATTTGAAACCGAAGAAAAAAACTAATGAACGCTTCCAAAAAGCAATTGAATCAACAAAGCATTATTACGCGCAGGAAAAATCCTCGGAACAGATACGTATCTCCAGGAAAAACAGTTTCAATTTCTAATCAAAGCCGAGCCCGCTCTAATTACCCCCGATCACGGAAAGCGAAGCGTGCGTGTTTTCCCTCGCAACCGGTTTTTCCCAACGTCGTCCTCGTGGAAAAGCTCCTTCGATTGTAGAGCCGCTGCTCCCAGTGAAAGTCTCCACCGCGGCGGCGGCGGCTTTCTTCTTCCGGTGAACGAGCGCGCCAGTTGTATTCCGTAATATCGAAGGAGTTTTGGCCGAGCGCACGTTACGCACGTCTGCCTGTGCGTGACCTAGACTGCACAGACACATGCACACTTATGTGCGCGGATAGCCTATTTTTCAAGAGGAAGCTCGTTAGGAGATGCAGCCGGAGGGAGAGAATGAGAGAGCTGCGCGGAAGAGACGAGGTTTCAAAATGTAGCTATTGGATATTTGCGAATTTTTCGTTTTGTATAGTGGTGCTTGGATTAGAACTTTTTAAATTGTTAGAAACTATATTGTAGTTTTGTTTTTTTTTAGATTGAATGAAACCTTATATGAAATTAGAGATGTTAATTAGAAGCTACTTGATAAGGAAAAAGATTAATTATTAAAATGGTTATTAATTTCGGATTTTTAAATCACGTTTCATTTTAATGAAGAAGTAACTTTGATGAAAAAAGGAATAGTATAGAAGAATAATGAGAAAATATTACATAATTTGAAATGAAATTCTCTGTTTCAAGACTTAATTAGATATTATAACTCCGAAAATTACCGTAAGGAGAGTAGTAATTACGTTTAAAACAATGTAGAAATTGAATTAGTAATGTGGAAAAATTATTATTTAAAAACAAATGCTTATGAACGGAATAACAATTCTAAATATCTAAATATTTTATAAGGAATGCCTTGTACGTAAAAAACGTGACGTCAAGGCGATAAATATGACGGTGCAGGATGACAGTGGAATAGTAATTAACTTTAATTGTCGTCTTCTTTGTTTGGATTGCGTAAGTAAATTGTGATTATTATAATAAATGTATAACATTATAATTATACATCATCATTAATCACAGAAATTCGATGACTGTTATATATTTTAGTATTAGATACCTTTAACAAAAATTTAAATTACTTAATCTGCTATCGATTTGAATTTTTTTTTAAATAATACACTTATGTGAGAAAATAAGTTATTAAATACTAATCTATAAAATGAAATTACTAAGAGAAAGTTTTCACTTTTATCAAGTTGCAGATTTTTTCAAAATTAAATTATTCATTTACATAAGATTTTTAAGGAACTTTCGTCAATCTCTTTTCACCACAATAAGAAATTGGCACTTTTATAATAACGCAAGTTTTTGTAAACCTCAACTTTCTAATAATCTGTCATTAACTAACAAGTTTCCAAGCACTAAAAACGAGCATCTTCTATTTTTCTGAATATATTAATAATAACAATTTATTTCCCATCTTACGTGCATTAATTTTATATTTTATTCCACATTTCATGCCATATATTTTCCTATAAAGTATTTTCTAATGTTTTCCATTAAAAAGAGTTCAGTAAACCTTTATTACAAATGGAACCGGTTACCATGAAAGCACAATACGTTTTGCAGTAAATAATTCAAAATAATTTTGCTCATTATTATTGTCAAAAAGAAACCCTCCAAAAAATGAAGATGAGCGATCGGGAAATTGATATGCCTCACACCGTTTATCACACGGTAATGGTTACTTGCACACCTATTTTAAATGCTCTTTGTATCAAGTTGTAAATGTTTAAACACATTTTTATTATTTACTTAATCAATTATGAACTAATTTAATTCATTTAAAACCTAACTCTTTCAACAAATTTGAAAACCCGTATTTTAAAACATCAGTTAAAAAAAAATCAATAATCCTACAAAAAAAAGAAGTCATCAGTCGCGAAAACAATTGTCTTTCCCCGGAAGGCAGTTCCAGATCAGCGCTAGGCTCTCTCGCGCGTGTGCTTACAGAAAGATGAGAGAAACTCGGCGGAAATATTGGCGCAACGCGCGCCCGGGAGAAATGAAAGAAACGGGGCCGTGCGACGATGGATTTCACGCTTTTTCTTTCTCTCTACGTCCTGCACTCAACTCCTGACTTTGATGACTTATTAGACGGAGGTGTGACTATAACTAATTTTTAATGGCACCCCGTCCGATGGTACCGTTTACTTTTGCAGGCCGCGCCGATGGTGTTCGCCTTGTTGTTATTTAGTTGCAAACGGGCGTGGATAGGTATGCTAATGATAAAGAGTAGCGTTAGTTTGCAAAATTGTTGTTTCTGGAGCAAACCGTTATAAATAACACGTGCCCGCGGTTTTTTTTGCATGTTTTACGTAGGAAAAAGGAACGGGATTTTTTTAGGAATAATTTGCCTTAGAAACTTACCCTTGTTGGTAGTAGCATTTTTTTGTTTGGTGTTAACATTAGATTGATCTCTTTTGATGCTCGGCGCTTTTCTGACAGTTGAAATATTTGATTCTGCAATAAACAATAAAATTTTAGTGGTCACGATAATTTATCTATTTAATTTTTTAACCAATTTAACATAAATAATAAGTAACTTGTTGCTCTTTGTAGATTCTTTGTAGTTACAAAAGGCCTTTTTATTGGTTTTACAATATCCCTACATTCCTAAAATTTTCAAATTTCAAACCTACATCTAACACTCCAAAAATCTGGTGCTTGGAAAAATGATCATTGCAATGACGCTTACAATTTTAATTGAAATTGTTTTTCTACTCAACACCAAGCAGTTCTCACCTTCGAAAATGGCCATGATAAACGCCGTCGTCATAACCGACGCGTCCATCCCTCACTAAACCAAACTTCAATCAGCACTCACTCGCTAATGCCAGCTCAGCCCAGAAAGCTACGGGCCGCAATCCGGAGCAATTAAATTTTCCACGCCAGCAAGCCAAAGGAAACAGTTTCTAAACCCGCAGGAGGCCGCAATCACGATTCCGCGAGCTCCTTACGCGCCTGGCTGGACATTCAGTCGACGGCTCCTCGCGCATTTAGCAAGAGCACAGTTTCGTTCACTGCCACGGAGAATTGCCAAACGGCCACACTGAGGGCTAATTGTGCACTGTCGAAACTCGGTATCACACAAGGTAAACAAAACAAACCGAAGCACATGGACGGCAGCTAAGACCGCGCGGAGAGCCGAGCTCCTGCCTCGGTAAAAGTGCGAAAGCTTCTGAGCCCGCGGGAAGAAAGCCGCTTAGGCGCAGCGTACCGTTATGCTTGGGAGTGAGGGAAATGAGTGAGAGCGGAGAGAGAAAGAGAGAGAGAGAGAGAGAGAGGGAACTTTGGGGATTGTTGTACGGAGTGGCTAGTCTTGAAATTAGAGGGCGGAGCAGCATAGATCTTTGGCGGGTATTGGTTTTGTGAGGGGAAGATTGATGAAATGAGACGTTGAAATTTTTCAGGAGTTTTCCCCACTAATTTTGAAAACAGCACGTAGGTCTCTTGAAATCGTTTTATGGAAGGGTTAAGTGTGCAAATTCAGGAAGACGGCACGTCCGCAGGCGGAGAAAAGTGTTTTTTTCTATATTCTCTACAGATTATAGAAATAGATGGTTATTCTTGAAATTATTAATAAGATAATTATATATTTTCTTGTGCTAAATGCAACTTGAAAAAAATAGTGCTTTTTTGTAACCAGCTAGTAATTTAAGCGTACTATGTAATTAATAATACCGTTCTGCTATAGACCATTCGTGAGTCTTTTTAATCATATTTTGCAAAAATTGAAATTTCTACCATCAGTTATTTTAATATAAACTTTTAAAAGTAAAACAACCCATAATTTATCAACTTTTATGAAAAGAATAGTATTTTTCAAACTAAACAAAATATTAATTATTTCCATTCGCTAAAATATTCAAAATCTGGAAATATTCCTAGTCTCCCTAAGTTTAAATTTTCAAATAAGCGCAAAACGCTTTCCCCATGCTAATTCCCTCGGCAAACAGCTAACAGCTCCCCCAGTTAAACCCTTTCCTCTCTCTCTCTCTCTGCTCGCAAAACAAAGCAGCCAGCGGATCCATCTCCGTCTTCCGTAGTTTCTCTCACCTCCAAAAAGCAACCTAGCGCAGGTAATAGACGAACGAACCGAGGATCCATAAATCCGGCTATACAGCCTGGGGGTTTACGACGTCGACACATGGCAGGCCTCTGAATTTGAGCCTCGCAGATGTGCCGATGGTCGACGGGATTTTCCTTCGCTCGCTTTTTTAAGGATGCGATCTAGGAGTTTTTTAAGGGATTTTTTTTTTAGTGTGGTGTGTATAAGTTTACTGCCTTTGTAGAAGATTTGTAGAAAATTGGCAGAAAATTTTTTAAGGCCCGATGTACAAATAGATGAGGGAAGAAGGTATAGGGGGAAAAAAAACGAATAGAACGCAACGGTAGAGAAAGAAAAATAAGCAATTTAAGCTCTTGTATATTTTCTTTTACAGGCGGAGAAATTTATCTCGCTTTCTACCTGGATTTTATGCAAATCTTTTTGGATTACGGGAAAACTCGAAGCGCGTAAAAAATTTGCGCTTTTTACTTCCTTTTTTAATGCCTCGGCCAGGCTTTTAAAGCCTAAGAGAAAACTTCAAATGCTTAAAAACGTTCCACATTTTTCTCCGAGCAAACAAAGCATCGCCAAAGCAAAATGAAAATAATTCTTCGCTACGCTAATTACTCCTTTTGTATAAACGCATAAAGATGCTAAGATACTCTAAAATGCTAATTTGAAAATTACAAATTTCAAAGCGGCGCGAGTATGTTTACCCATGCATTAACAAGAGTGGAAGCGGAGAGAACGAAAACTTTTTCTCCTTTATTGCTTGATTTATTTGATCTGCTGCATGCGAATTTCACCGAGACTTTCGACAAAGCCTCTATTCTTCCGAGGCGCACACCAAAAATAAGATCACTGCAAACAAAGGAAAGTGCTTTGTCAAAGCGGAGTGCCGCGTGCGATCTGCCGCGAAACGGATATAGAAAGGATGGGTGGATACCAGGATTACTTGGTGTTTGTAGATATCGTATAGTAATTATACACTTTTACAAGCAATGACATATCGAAAAAACGCTGATCGCCACGAATGACGTTACTCTTTTAATTTCAGCTATCAGCTGTATTTTGGAACACATGTTAGGGGGCTTATTTATAGTCATCACATCACGACTTTCTAAAGTTCGATTTATTTGCTGAATTGTAAAATTGAAAATAAATTTTTTAAAGAAATATTGAGCATTGAAACTACTTATTTTTATAGTTTATAGTTGTATTTACTAAAATTAATAACAAATGATAAAAACTAGTTTGCCATATTTTTGTTCTTTAAAGACGAAAATTAGAAACTAAATTTATAACTGATGGAGAATCGAGGCCGCAATAGTAAGACTCGTTATGAACAACATCTGGGAAACGTAAATTCATTCCGACAGGTCTTTATAAAGCCTTTACGACGGCTAAACTGGTCTTCTTAATGTGTTTACTGCTGTGATAATGCAAGTTTATGTGAAACTGTATTTATTCTTTAGCACATTCGCTCGATATAATCAAACTACTATGCTTAACTAATGATGAAAAAGTAAACAAGTGTAATATGTAAAATTATTTATGTTAACAAATATAACATTATTTATAATTATTTCCTTTGTATCCTTCATTATACGTTAGTTCTTGTAAAGAAAAAGAATTACTTACTGTGCTGGTGTGCCTCTATGCAGTTCTTTCTTTGAGGTTTCTCTGAAAGCAGAAAAGAATATTTTTAGTTTATTATGTTCCTTCCAAAATCGAAAGTAGATCACTTATTTTAGAACCCACAGTATTAACTTTAATACCTCATTACTATAATCTTCCTAATCTGTTTCTCTAAATGCTTAATATCCAGGTAAGAAATCTGCGGATTAACTATATTGTTTCAATATGAAACTGATAATATTATCAGTTAAGAAACGTTTATCTAGTTCAAATATTGCTTATTTCCGGGGACATTCATTTTTTTTAAATAAATTTTTAGATTTTAAAACTTTGTAAAATGAAATTAAAAGAAGTTTAAATAATCAGAAACGTAAAAACTTGTATAATAATATTTTAACTATTGTTAAGCTGTTTGTTGTCATTATTTTAATTTTACAAAAGAATTTCAAACTTTTCAAAGCTTCTCACAATAAATCTTTGCTTTATTTTACTGCCGATTTCAAGCAATCGAAATACAAAGTACGTAACCTTCAGAAAGTATCACTTTCCAACCCTGCGAGTACTTTTACAAGTCGTCGTATTTTTTCACTTCAGAGCTCTCGTTCGCCGTCATAAATCGAGAGAAGTGACCCCCCCGTTGGCCGGAAATCCCGATCGCTTATAAATGTGACCTGCGATAATGGTCAAGTGCAGGACGGTTGCGCAAAAGTAGGGACGGAACAAAACTTTCGAAGCGGCACTGCACTGCTTTGGAATATAAACGTTGCACCGAATCAATGGTGAAATTCGTCAATGCACGGCGGCACCTTTTGATTTATGGCCTAATTCTGGCTTTGGAAAGGTGACTCTCGCTAAAAATTTAATGATTTAATGATTAAAGAAGGAAGGATTTTTAACTAAAAAAAATGTATTTAACACTGTCACAGGCATTCAGATATATAAACATTTTTTAATAATAATAAAACAAAACTTATTTGATGTTTTTAATTTTAAGCCTCGTCAAAAAGTAGCTGAGAATGACAGAGATAAAAATTTGAGATAGAGAGGTACGAGTTTTGGAAAGAATTTGCAGCTGCAGATTGAGATGATTAGACCCGCATAACCGATTGATCGTTATCGATGCATAGATTGCTGTATTGTTAATGAACTCCAGCAGGGAGGCGATACAGAGCATGATTTTCAAGACACGGGAAATTGCTTATTAGTCGAATCTTTAATGACTTTCTGCAAAATGAGTAGGGTGTGAATTACAGTTTTTTGTATCTGCTTTATTTAAAAATTGATTCTAGAGATGGCTCATAATAAATGATATATTGCAAAAATTTTTATTGCATACAATACATACTTTTACGTAATTCCTAATTATTAAATTTTTCATTTAAAAAATCATTATTCTATTGTTAAAATAGGTCATACTTGTACTATGTTAATGTATATTTAAAAGCAACGCCAAAAAGCTCAAACAAATTCCTTAGTTATCTAATTTAGGAAACTAATTATTAAATCATGTTATACTTAGTAGTCCATTTACGAAATTACTACTGTTATTTGACCGTGAGAATTGTAACAAGTCATTATGACATACAATTCTTAATAACCCAAAACTACTCAAAACTTAACCGTTTCTTCCGAAAATATACAATTTATTCAATAAGTTTAATAAAATTCTTTCTTCAAATTACATCTAAACAAAGCATCCGTAAAAAATGCATAGCCCTTTATCACCCAACGCAAATTCTAACAATGATAAACCTGTGCGCTTGAAGCTGCCGAGGCGCATCTTGGCATTCTCGCGGCGCTGCTCGGCGACGCGCTGCAGCTGCAGCTGGGCCGGGGTCGGCCTCGAGCCGCCCTTCGACGTCTGCTGGCCCATTTCGCTCTACACCGTGACGACGACGAGAGTAGCCGGTCTCATCCCAGCTCTGCACTGCTGCCGCCCGACGCCGTCGCCGCGAAGCGACTCTCGCCGCTACTCCGTCGTCTCCAGTTCATCCTCTTCTGTACAATTTCTTCCTCGATACAGGAGTTTTTTTTTTCAAAATTTGCGGAGTTTTCCTTTCATGCGACGATTGAAGCTTGTTGCTATAGCTGTTTTGAAAAGTTCATGATGCTTCTGGATAAGAGCGTTTACGTTGGATCTTTGTGACTTTTTGAGTTTTAACAGGTCGCAGTTTTATATTACAGGCCGTCTAATAAAATGTATGTTTTGTAAATCAGACAAATGATCAGCTTGAAAAATAAACGATTTACTATAGCAGAAAAGTTCGCTTTAGAATATAAAATTATATCGTTAAAGTTTTACGATACTATTTGAAGCTAAAATTGCTAGTGAGGAATATTCAAGAGAATATCTTGACCCGATTTCAAGAGATGCTGTAAAATTTCCGCATTCAGTCCGTACAGTTAATCAATACATTCCGCTAAATATTCAGTATTCGCCTACAAGTGTATTACAAGAAAAATGTAGAGGTAATACATTCATGATCTAGAATTTTACGTAATAAAGTAGTATTTTTTAATTCAACATTGTTTATACATTTAAAAAATATACTAAACGACTAATTATCTTACGTTATCAATGAAAACTGATTCGAAACATAATTTATCGCATCTACCCAAAAAGCTTTCAAAGCTTCAGTTTTCCTTTGAATGAAATCTATTTATTTACCAAAAATTAGCATATACAAGAAGTGCTAAAGCAACGACTCTTACAAAACTACAAACGACTCGAATTCAGAAAAAAATGCATTATTCAACGACTTAAGAGCCCCATAAATCCGACACGATCTAGAATCCACCCACGAAACCGTTGCAACCGCGTAACCAACACAAGCGCGCGCAGCATTACATAAGTTGAGAGCCAAGCCCAAACGAAAAATTCGAGCGATCAATTACGATCATCAATCTCCTTTTTTCACAAGAGCAATCGCGACTTTCCTCTCTTTCTCTCTCTTTCTCTCTCTTTCTCTCTCTCTATTTTCGAAACGACAACGACGACGGCGCAGCAGGTCAATAAGACTGGTCGCTCGCTGGAAAAGCGCAATCTGTTGCTCCGGATTTCGGGATGACTCCTCCGCTTTTAGATCGCGGCCGTAAGCGCAAGCGCTGTTACCGAATTCTTGCCGTTTTACGCCGCCGCGAACGCGGAGCTGAGGAATGGAGTCGGGAAAAAGACGATGACTCGAGTTACGAAATATTTTAGAACGCGACTTTTCACGTTTTGAAGAAACGCGGGAAGCACGCAATTGCTGATGCGAAATGTCGAATAGATTGTCATCAGACATTTTAGCAAAATCGATTGTGTTTTTTTATAATGGAGAGCTGCAATCATTTTTAAATTTATCTACATTATAATTAGTTTTTCACTGAAAATTTTATCATAAATATTATAAAATTCTGAAATAATATGTATTTTCAAATTTTGAGGAAATTCATTTTTTCGTTAACGTACATATAAACGTCATAGTTTTTAAAAATTATTCTGCAGATCATCTTATGTAATGCTTGCCTGTGTACATATGATTATCCATGGCAAATCGTAAGACGCACGTCTTGTATTTTCGTATTTTGAAATCTGACGCTAATCAGAAACTGGACGTTTGTTTGCAAAGATATAGGACGGTTCGTGTCATGCTAATTTTTCAGACGGACGCATTTTTCGTTTGCTTTGTAAGCAAACACGACGCTATTTAGAAGTGTAGGACGTGCTTGTCGGCGGCACGAAAGATTTTTTGTTTTCATAAGGATTTAAAAGCATTAGCTCTTCGTTCAATACTGAAGTGGTACGTCATTACAAGAGAAGTGCGGATTTAGTATTTTTGTTGGCTAAATTTTACAAATGTAAAGGTACTTAAATCTGGATTTTTTAAAAAAAATTGTAAATTTACCTATAAATATCAAGCAATTTTTAAATCCATTGACTTCGCCGTACGCTATTTTTAAGCGGTGAATCGCTTTACGTGTTTAAAAAGCGTATAGTTACCTCGTTATTACCGTACAAAATGTTTACATAACTTGATTCTTGAAAAGAACTATTTATTACCCGACGTAAATTAATTCTGCGAGAACAATGTTTCTAATAATTTAGTTTAAAATAGAGCACAAATAAATGTCTTACAATATTTTAGTTTTTCTAATATAATATCTTAATCTTGATTTTGAATAATATGTAAAGGCATTAAGAAAAATAAATAAAATAATTAAAAAATTACCTGATGCAAACAATTGCTTATCTGCTTAAATATGCTATGCTGCCATCAACAAAATTGTTTCTCGTTAATTAATTTAAAACTTAGTTAATAAATTTAAATTGTATTGTTCAGTATTATTTTTGTCAAGAAGCTTTTCCAATATTTATGTCAATATTAATAACTAATTTTGAACAGGATAATGTAAGATTTAAAATTTATTATGCAATGAAACGAGAGTTTTAATTACTATAAATCAACATTTAAACAAGCTAATCATAGCAGCATTTCTCTTGTAGCAATCCATTCAATAAGGAACGTGCAAAATCTAACGTTCCTGCAGGCTCACGCATGGATTGCACAGCAGTCCCAGCCGTGGCTCCGGGCTTTGCAAGTCGAGAAAGACGAGAAGAGAAAGAAGAAAGAAAAAGGTGGGCGGCCGATCGGCAGGTGAGCACGTGGCTGTGCGGCTGCACCTGTTCGAGAATTCCCGTCGGTTTGCTTTCGCGCACTCGGTTGCCAGAGACAAAAAGGACTTTCTACAAAATCAAAGGGAGAGAGGTAAGAGCGTGTATCATTATCGCTTTTTTCTCGAGTCACGCAGCGATGATTCGCCGATTGTCGCGACAGCTCGGGATTTTACCTTTTTTAATTCGCGCTTGATCGGCTGTGCGCGCCTTTAATGAGAGATAGAAAAGATGGGGACGGCGGTGTTTAAATTGCTAATTGGTAGAGGCCGATACCAGTTCTGTAATGAAAGTCGCTTTTCAGTGAGCGCTCGGCGAGCTTGATTCTTGCGCAATGTGGAAACGGCGCTCGGTGAGCTATTTTTTCCTCTCTTTCAATTCCGATCGATTTCTTTCGATGACACACGAATTTCCCGCAGCCGCGAGCGATCTTGAACCTTGAAAGAGCGGATTGAACGCAAGAACCGTACACTTGATCCCCATTCAGAGGCGCATGTAAATTATCCTCTTGCTCCGCGCGCATACGCTTATTTTCTCCGCCGCTCTCGTGCACGAGTGTAGGTAGACACAACGTCGTCGTCGTCGTCGGCACATGTATATATAAAACGCATCGTTCTCGTTCCTAAAGAGAAAACCGTAACGCGCGGAGAGAATTTCTGAGATGCCAAAGCTCTGTCCTAATGTGCAATCAAAAGAAAGTCACAAAGATCCTCGCACCTCACTCGTATAAATACACAAAAATGGCACTCGGGGGTATTTTTCTCACTTTTCGCGATGACAGGAGCACACAACAACACCGGCTGTATTCGCGCGCGAGGGCTACAGCATCGCGTCTGGCAGTAGGTCAGCACAGCCGGCGGCTGCTGCCATCCCAGCTGGTCCCTCCGCGACGCTTATATTATAAACTCTCTCTGTCTTTCTCTCTCTGTCTTTCTCTCTTGTACTCGCTCGCGAGAGATGCGCGCTGCTTGCTCGCTCGCTCGCTAGCGGACTACTAGCGCTATGGGCTCTCGTACGTGTGAAAAAGGCAATGTCGGAAATAAACCGCCGCTGCCGCCGGTGTGCGTGCAGAGTCAGTCCTCTCTCTTACTCTGCAGCGCTGAGCGTAGATGCCGTTGACCCGCCGGACGAGAGAGGACGAAGAAGAAGAAGACGACGAAGACTTGGAGAGTGAGCTTGTGGTTGTATACCTTCGACCTCGTTCTCCGGGTAGCTGATCTTACGTAAACGTCCTCGATCTTCTCTCTCTCCTCGAGCCCCCCTTTTTATTTCATTTTCCTTTATATCGATTCTCCGCCTCCTGCGGTATCGCTTCGTGCCTTCTAGATTCTTCTTGTCGATGTGTTCGTGAGGAGAGAGGCACAGACTTCCGGTCCGAGTTGTGCAGAAAGAGAGAGAGAGAGAGAGAGAGAGAGAGAGAGAGAGAGAGAGAGAGAGAGAGAGAGAGAGAGAGAGAGAGAGAAAGAAAAGAGGAAAAAGACCAGCTTTATTCTGTTTCAAATGTAAATTGGTAATAACGAGTGCAGGGGCCATTCGTAACGAGCTCCCCGATAAGGGGTGCAGAGAGAGAGAGAGAGAGAGAGAGAGAGAGAGAGAGCGAGAAAGAAAGAGAAAGAGAGAGAGGGAAGTGGCGGTGTCGCCTTCATGTGGCACTGGAAAAAAAGAACAACCGGGAGGGCAAGACGGGAAAAAAAGAGCCTTGATTCGTTAGATCGCTTTAATAACCCTCGGTTTTTTGGGAAAGTGGGTCACCGAGCGCCGCGCGGCAATTTACTTCTCGGTGCGTACGTTTACACGTTCCTTCAATCGCGCGCTGGCTTTGCCCCCTTCCTCTGCTCTCTGCCCCTTTTTTCGCGCAGCTTAATTTTCGGTCTCGGCTTTCCGACTAGTTTTCTCTCGCTCATTTGCCTTTCATTTCCACGTAATTTCGGAGTATCAATGATCGCCGAATGCTTCAAGTGGGTTAACGGCGTTCGGAAAGGAAAAATTTTAATTAACGAAAATTAGTGCTTAACGCTTATGGATTTCCGTTAAAGTTTCGTTTTTAAAAAGGGGGTGAGTAGTAATTAATGTAAATAGGGAACCGAAAATTTAATTATTATTTTTTTAATTACATTATGGATATGGATAAAGAACATTTTATTTATGTACATTTTATTTTTGCTTAAGGACTGAAAATCCTTTTCAATTTTTCATCCGAAAGTAAATGAAAATCAACTGCTAGTTTTACGATTAAATCAAATATTGTTAAATAAAAAATTTTTCAGTCAGCACAGACCAATCGATTTATTTTTTAACTAAGTAAAAAAATAAACACTCCTCGTTGAATTATTTATTTGAGTAATTTTTTGCACACGATTTAAATGCTAAGAAGTAAAACTACACTGAGAAAAAAATTTCATTGAATCAATGAAATCGTTAATCATATAGTGACAATTAAATATTTAATCATTTGA
>JAWWEM010000001.1:6853820-6882795 GCA_035582935.1 Ormyrus thymus
AGAGAGAGAGAGAGAGAGAGAGAGAGAGAGAGAGAGAGAGAGAGAGAGAGAGAGAGAGAGAGAGAGAGAGAGAGGGATCGAGGAAGAGCGCGAGGGAGCGAGGAAGAGCGCGAGAGAGAAGAGAGAGAGAGAGCGAGGAAGAGAGAGAGCGAGGGAGCGAGGAAGAGCGCGAGAGAGAAGAGAGAGAGAGAGAGAGAGAGAGAGAGAGAGCGAGGAAGAGAGAGAGAGCGAGGGAGCGAGGAAGAGAGAGAGCGAGGGAGCGCGAGAGAGAAGAGAGAGCGAGAGAGAGAGAGAGAGAGAGAGAGAGCGAGAGAGAGAGAGAGAGAGAGAGAGAGAGAGAGAGAGAGAGAGAGTAGCATTTTCGCGGTAATTGGCACTTTTGTATATTGAGCCGTGAGACGTCGTTTTGTAACGAAGCTTTTTGTATCCTTAAAAACAATTGAAATTTAATAACTTATTTGTAATCAGTAAATTTATTGTTTTAGGGAGCGATTAAAGATAAAGAATATTTTATCGATTTCATCGTTTCATTTTCAAACTTTCATTACCGAACTGCTATTACATATTTTACTATTACATATATATATATATAGTATGAAATTATGGGTGGATAGGGTGGGTGATTATATTTAGTATAATTTCTTTAGTAATTTAGTTTATATAGAAAACGTAAATTACGTGGATTTGGTGCGAATATTTAGACACGGCGCATATTTTATTACCTATAATAAGTCATAACTTATCTATTTATATGCGATGTAAAGATACTCGAAAAGATACAGTATTTTTATATATTATATTATTACACAATTCTGCAGTATTAGAGCAAAAACAAACTTTTATTCAAAATAAAAGATATTCCACAAAAAGGGCGTATCATATAAATCACTTGGACACGGACGCGACGCTGAACGAACATTGATTTTCATCCAGATGCAGCATCCATTCTGCGCTTTTCAAGATCTTATCATCGTTCCGCTCGAAATGAACCTCAAGTAGTTTCACTGATATCTTCAAACTACGCAATCATAATATACAGTATAATTATTAAAATTGAGCCAGATAAATTCACGATTCAGTTAAAAATAGCGCGTTTCGGTAAGTTATAAGTGTGCCCCAGCAGAGAGTCTTATTGGCAAAAGAGAGGAGACTTGAAAACAAGCTAAAAATAATGCCGAAAAATATATCTGAAAAAGCTAAAGTAAATTTTGTTAGATCCTGGTCCAAGTAGAGTATCATTTTCACAGAATCAATATAAAATAAAGAGTTAACGCAGTAATAAAGAAGATGAGAATAAAGTACAGGAAAATAAAAAAAAATATCACAAAATGTTTATAATACACAAAATGCACAGTTTTATCCAGCGTTAAAAGTGAGGAATCGATACTTTTTAATTTCGAAATGCTCGCCAGTTTACCCGAAAAACTTTTTAATTTGTGAAAAGCACACAAACTTGTAGCCAAGTCGTCATGATCAAGGCCACGACAATTATCGGGAGAAGTGTGAAAACGTGGGCTGTGCTATATATGCACGTCATCGCGTCAAGAGCCAAAATATCGAAGTCAAAATATTGACTTGGGTTATTCGGTTTTTTCTTTTCTTTTTCTTTTAAATCAAATTCTCACTTCCACCAGATAAAGATGAATACTTACGTCAAAAGTTTTACGAGCGGTTGATCTCTCAATAAAATAAGTAACATGCGTTTATCATCAATTCACACACATCTTCTCACACAGTTGCCGTTCAAGAATATGAATCTTTTTTTAAAAATTCAACATTCTTACTATAACTAATCTATAACTTACTATTTGTAATTTTACTGTGCGGCAAAAATTTTCGACGTTTTTTAAAATTACCATCTCTTATCGACATCCCGTTCCCGCTAATCTCTCAGTTTTCGATTGAATCGACAAACTTTCAAATTACTGAAACTTCCACTTGACCATTCCGTCAATATTACAAAAATACCGAGTGGCGCCCGTGGGGAAAATCCATCTTCTACTTCGCGTCTCTTGTAATGCTAATACCTCCGGAAAAAAAAACACAAGCGTATTGTGTACTATGCCCGCAAGAACTCGTTCCAAAAAGAGAGGGTCGAAATTCTTGGGCGTAAAAAGCAGCCCCGATTCTTATCGATATTAACCCTCTGGAAAAGGCGGTGGTATGTAGAGAAATTCGTGCGCTGAAACTGTGAGTCATAACCTCGTGAAAATGTGATGGGTTACTTCTATATGCTCCACTTTGTGCTCTGCGGGGAGTTTTATGGGTTATGCGAATGGTATTACTAATTTATCTTGACGGGCATTTTTCGAACGAATTCATCCGGAACGAAAATGCAAGATTGGAGATATAAATGGCTGGTATTTTTTGAATATTTTACGTAATGTCGCTCGATTTCTTTAAAAAGTTAAAAAAGATTACGAGTTGAAAAGAATTTCTTAGAATAAAGACTAAAATAGGCACTATTTATGTTTTGTGTAATCACAATAAGCGTAAATATAGTTCTGCAAACAAAGGAATCAAGCAATTTTATGCCAGGAAGTGAATTTCAGCCTGTCAATACCCAGGTGTGGTAAACAATAAAAAAAATGGTAATATCATTTTTACTTTTGATGCTGACGTCAGAATAGAGTTGTATACTCTTACAATACTCAAGAAGAAGTAATTTTTAAAAATAAGGAAATTTACAATAAATGACATCAAAGTAATACCTGTGCAAAGCATAGCACCAAACTTCAATGAAGTGAATTGTATTTACTTCATTGAAGCCCGCTTCAAAAACTATACTAAAAATATAAAAACATTCCATTATTCTATTTATTAAAAAAAAAAAAATAAATAAATAAATAAATAAATCTCGAATATTTTTTAAAACAATTATCAGCAATAAAGCTTTTATATACATTTAAAAAAAAGCTGTTTATGTTCGTGCGGTAATCGATTTTGTTGATGCAGCTAATTCCTGAACTACCTCGGCATTTTACCTCGCATGCACTTTTCCGAGAAACTCCAAAGTACGAAGAGCACAAACAAGTTTTTTCACCCCACGAACCTGGAATCTTTTGTCGCGGTGTCCCTTGACGACAACACCGCGCTTCCGCGGGCCCAATTTCTTTGTTCGTGTAGAAACTTCTTTCCCGCTCAAAAATAGAAAAAAGTAAAAAACGCGGTACCGAAGAGAATCTCGAAAAACGCCTTAAAACTTGGAGGAAGTGCAACCACCGCGGGGCAAAACAGAGATGAGTTTTTCGCCATGTTCTTGCGGAACAGGTGCCGAACACAACCCCTCCGTCCTCCGCTTCCGCGAATCGAACGAGTCACCAAAAAAACAAGGAACCTCAAACTGCAGCCAACGTACCTTAGCCATCTTCCTCGGGTAGTTCCTCTGTATAAACCAGGACAGCACTGGACACTAAATCCTACGTCTTCTCGCTAAATTCTCTACAGCTCGGCAGCTCTCCCCATGTCGGAGCGTCGGACACACGCGCGCAAGCGAGACCGCGGCCAGAGCGATATTGATTTGGCAGCGACGGCGCCGCCGAGACTCCACCGTCCGTCAGGCGACTCCTGCGCCGCTCTCGTGCGCATCACCTCGCTCGTTTCCTCTCGCTCCCTCTTTCGCCTTTGTGCGCGAGTCCTGGCGCCCGATGCAGCCCGCGGATGGACGGCAAAGCATTGTGCGCCGAATTTTCATCCTTGTGCGCGCCTGCGCTCTCCTCCCTCCGGCACCTGATGTTTTGATGATTTCGTTGTGCAGGCTGAGGGGAGAATGCCGAGTTCGAAATCACGGAAGCGAGGATTGATCGGGCTTTTTGCATGTGCACGGGTGCAAATTTGCTTCGAGGGCTAGACGAGTCAACTTAACTATTATTGAGGATTAGATTATTATTTTGATTAAGTTTTCAAAGAATAATATATCAAGGGGCGCGATAGCGCCCCAGGAAAGTATAACGTACATAGTATAAAGAATATACGTCAAGTTTTTTTAATTTAAAAAAAATTCGAATGTGATGGATACATTCAAATATTATTCATAATACTCGAAGAATACTTTCAATTAATATAAGAAAATATTGCTAGACAATTAAGAATTATCGAAAATCCATTGGCAATAATATTAAGCTGATAAATGAAATTAACAACAAAATTAATTCTTTACGTAAAGAAATTCAAGTGGGCAATACTTATAATACATTGCAAGTTGCATTCCTGAAACGATAACACGACACTTGTTATCAATTTGACATTTTCAAATGGAACGAACTTTTATTTACATGGAAAAAAAAATTCATATCTGCATTCATTATTACAAAACCTCTCGTTCCCAAAGAATTAAAATTAAATCATCTCCAAGTACAATTGTGTGAAAATAACGATTTTGACTATAAAATAAAAGGAATACGATTACAAAACGCAGAACCAACAAAAAGTCCTACATTTTATACGCAAATTTCTTAATTACTCTATTGTAAGGGACAGATTGGTATCTTATATCTTCAGCGTGGGATTTGTATGTAGCCTCCCTCTCTCCCCCCACTCCAGTACACAATAGACTCTAAGATTTTCAGCGGCGATAGCGAATGAATCACTGCGTAATGTAATGTCGATTTTACGTGTTGCACGTGCACACACGTACTTTTATCAGAATCAGAAACTACTCGGAATTCGAAAAAGTAGGTAAACTGCACGGCAGGTTTTGATATCAACCGCATTCACTTATCGATCGTCCGACATGAAAATTAGTCCCTGTCGTTTCTCTATCTTTTTAGTTCGTGTGCGTAAGGAGTGTAATTATTATGGGAGGAATGAAAAGTTACCGAGTTAAACTTGTTTTAATGGAGAAAGAGAATGTATATTATTTAATTGAAGCGTATTAAAAAATTCGAATTTTTGAGGATGATCGTTTGCACTGAAAATTTTTACATTTTTATAAGCCATTTTTAAATTGATCGACTGATTCTAATTTTACGACCAATTTAATGTATACTATTACACTTCGAGATTTCTGACTAAAATAATCTTCCCGGCCCTAAGAGCTACATTTTCTTGGCGCGACCGAGACTCTCATTCATCTGAAGGTACTTTTGTGCCTTTTAAAATTAGCTTTTTAACCTTCGGCGTAAACAAAATATTATATGCCGTACATTCTTCGACTGAAGAAGAGACCTTGTCTTCCATTAGACTTTTTACGACTAGAAAAATGTTTCAATGATAGATCATGTTTTGATTGGTAATATTGTCGCATTCATGTCATAACATTTTATAAAGTTACTAACACAATACTTTAAATTCCTTGAAAGAATTTTTAAGAATTATTATAGTAATATTTTGATTACAAATACAGCTACACTTAGAAAGAGAGTAATGCATATAATTGTTATAAGTTCTAAATATTATGTGGTTAATTTTAAAACTGCACAATATCAACTTTTCAGAAATATAAGATTAAACGGGAAATTACTTATAGCAAAATCCGGAAGTAATAAAACATTACAGATACAGGTGAAAGTACCCGTATTGTCACATAATGTATCCGTTATGCGATTAAGTACTGCGTTTGATATTGAAAGAAATTTGTTATTAGAATTCATTTTAAAATGATTTCTAGTACTTTCAAAAATATATTTTTTTCAAAATTTCATAAATACTTTTAGTGCAAATATTAGGAAATAAAGTGTTCTGTATTTTTTCCGGTTTTCACTAAAACCAAAATTGCAGCCGCATCATATCTATTTATTTATTACTTCAAAGAATGGAGTAGAAATGAAAAGTTTTACAGTAACATTTATGGTTCAATATTAAATTCTCGAATATATTCCAACATTATCTACAAACTTTTCATATTAGAAAATTTTAATAATGATATATATTAAATATTTTAATAAAGTATCTCATTATACCGAACACAGCTCGACCCAGAACATCCGGCTTAATTAAATCTTACGCAAACAAATCCCCTCCGCAGCAGAATCCGAGCAAGAAAACTCACCATCTCGTCACAGCATCTCCATCATTCTCAAAAGGCCCCAAAAGCCGAAAGAAACACTCACATTTCCCACCGGCCGGGTGATTTGCGGAAGCAGCGCGCGGATACGGTGTAATCTCACCCGCAAGTTCTCTCTCTCTCCCTCTCTCTCTCTGCCTTACTTCTTCTGCGAGCGCTGCAAAAAGCGACAATTGAGAGAGGGAGACGGAGAAAGAAAGACCCGCGGCTTTCGCTCCGGGCCAAAAAGAGAGCAACCGCGCGTGTTTATTCATAGGCTCTCCCGTCGGGGGGCATGTAGGTGTGTATGTCGCGTCGGGTGGGCACACCTGCCGAGAGCTAGGCTGGGTACTGCTGCGGAGGAAAGCGCACGCTTTGTTTTCTAAGAGGCGCCCGAGGCGCGAGCTGCGAGGCTTCTTTCATCGCTGATTCGTTGTTAGATTGAATCGAGAGAGAGAGATCTCTTCAGAAATTTTTTGGCGTTTTGGGTGGAAATTTGCGGTGTTCTTTGGTTCAGCTCGAGAATTGCAAGTGCTCTGCTTCAATCTATGATTTTAAACATTGTATTGGATATATAATTTATGGATAAATTTAGATAATCCATTGTGCATGTAACTTGTTTAATTTGATACAAGTGTTAATATTAAATTCTTTTAGTATGTCTGTAGGTCAAGATTTAAATATATTGCATTTATTATCAGAGTAAACAGGAAAAAATTGTTTATTTCTTTTATGTATCTATTTTTAGCTTTAGATTGTAGATGTATATATAGCATCTGTAGAATATTTATTGCGAGAAAAATCGAAGATTCGTAAGGAATTTATAAAACTCCGAGGTTCTATGCGATTTAGTAAATAGTGCTTCTGCATATACCTATTTTATAATTTTGATAAAAAAGTAATTATTAAACTAAATTATAAAAAATGCGTGCGGGATATACAACAAATTTTTTGTACTTTAAACTGCATTTTAATTTGGCATCTACTATTTATACATAGATTACATTTTACAGAAGTAATTTAGGTTTTATAGTGCTTGATATTTAAACTTTGTATAATTATAAAATAAACATTTTACCACACTTTAAAAAAAAAATAGTATAAGCAAGAGTAATTAGTAATAAAATTACTCCTGATTACAACTAGCTTTATATTTGCACATGATAGAAAGTATTTTCCAACCAAGAATAAAACAAGTATTTTATAATTATTTAGAGTTACGGATATATATTCTAGATTACTTTTGTAAAACAAATTTTTATAAAAATCTTACATAAACAATCGAAACATACTTTCAATGAAGTTGATGATCTCAACGTTGAAAACATGTCCTTCCAATGGTCCATTTTAAATTTTAAAGTCATTTCATAAAAGATAAACACAATATTCGAAATAATCATTTTACTCATTAGATAGAAATACTTTTCCACTTAAAATAACCATTTAAAACAATATACATAATATTTTCTTGAAAAAGAACAAATTAAAATCATTACAAAGATCATTAACGTCTCTTTCACTGTTGTAATTACATCGTTTTACAAATCACAAATTACGCACGTAGACACATATGATAATGAAGAAACTTCATCTTTCATTAAAAAATAAGACATTTGAGATAGAGATTAGAGAAAAGGACTTCACGCGCACGAAAAATGCTTCGGGACACCTTTCCCCTTATTCTATTCTTCTTTCGAACTTTTTTTTTCTATATATGAATTATTTCTTCTACTATAGCTTACTATAATTGTGTGTTTTTTTTTGTTGCGATAATTCACCACCGAAAATTTTTCTACACACCCGATTTTCTTATTCATTATAAATTGATTTTTGCTCTTTCCACGCGCTTTTTTACAATGAACAAGCCTTCGAGAATTGATTTCTAAGTTCCGTACAGTTAAGTTAGGTTCGCGCGAACACGTTTTTTCCTAGCCTTTACGTTTAATGTACTTCATTTTCTTATATTTGAAAATATGCTTCTTCGCAACACCTTGTTACGGGTACGATTTGAAGCCCCGAGGAAACGATATAGGCTTCGCTAACTGCCACATTAGCGGTGAATTTCTTCACGCTTTTACATTTACTGCTTGAATTAATCAATTATATCTTATTAAGTTTCAAATTCACAATATCAGCCGAGTACTACAGTGGACTTCTTACTATTATTTTTTCTTCGATATAATTTTTTAGTATAGTAATTACTCTAAGAAGGAAAAGCGCTCTCGAGATCGATTATGTCTTTTGCCGGCAATGGACGAATTCAACTTGGGCTGCCCATCGCCTGATATATGTATTTTCTTCTTAGTCATACTTATTATAGATTTACAGGAGAGTTTTGGGCAAAATTACAATGAAAGACTTACAATTGCAATTTATTTTCTAACAGTTCTTAAATTATCGATAAAGGAAGTTAAGACTGATTGTTTTCTAACAAAAATGACTTTAAAATTAAAGTTAATATAATCACATTTTCATCTTAGATTTAGGATTAAGATTAAAATTAAATTAATTACAATTTACTTAAATAAAAAAAATAGTAGTTGTAGAATTTCATAATCCGTAATTTTTGTTGCCCAATTCGTAATATGTAAATTGATATACATTATTTCCTAATGTTCGACGCGCTTTTCCTCAAACGCAGATTTTCTTTTATCTTCTTAAACACATACCGATGAAAAAGATTAAACGCAATAAATTTAAATTTCGGCAAGCCACGTAGATTTTTCTGACGTACATACGCTTGTTTTATAACACATTTTCTTGCACTATACATATACAAATGAATTCGACGATTGACAGAAATCTTACTACATATAGTAAGAAATATTTTTTCTTATGGAATGGTTTATCTAGCAATCTAACGGCTTTGTGTCATAATTTTTTATCTCGTATTTTACATTTTAAGAATATGTATATATATTTGAAAAAATTACATTGAACTTTTTATTAATTTATTTTCCTTAGTAAAGTAATTTCATCGCAAGATAAACTGGAGATTTTTATCAGCGAGTCTCAATTGTAAAAGTTACTAAAGTTTTTGACTATACGATTAATATATTTTTTGCTAATCTCATAATTTTTATTCTATACATAATAGACGTCGATGTATTTGTGGACACACAGCTTTGTAGCATTATTTTTTTAATTTCTTTTTGTTACGTTTAGAATAAAGTATTGTCGTATCTTACAGACGCACATTTACTTCAAGACTTGCGCGCTTAGGAGTCGAAAGTTTGTATAAATACTCTTTCAAGAAAGATTGTAGTTTAGTTTGGCTTTCAACCTTTTTCAGGCAATGCTTTAGCAAAGTAAAAAAAAGTAATTTAGCTAGTCGAAAATATTTATTACAATTATTTTATGCAGCAACATATGCCGCATAAATTTTACCAAAATTTTATATTTTTGCTCGCAGCTTTGGCATAAATATCCATATTTTATTATCTTCTTTTCATTAATAAGGACAGAGTAAAAAGGCCTTCGGTAACAGTAAATTGTAAATGTTTATTAAAAGAAGGCACCTTGCTTAACGTTATCTCGTGACTTAGCAAGTTTCATACTTTAGCTTATAATTGTCAAGTTTGAACTTTTAAAAATTGTAAAAAGGCATCAGCAAAAAGGCAACAAGCGAAATGAACGTTCACTATTAGCAAACTTTCTTTCATAGAGCATCGAATTACTTAATTCTGCGTTACATCCTTATCGTTACCTGCAACGAATATGTTTAGTGTTCGCAATGGTATCCAACATTTTTTTCAAACTGCACAACAATAAATTATACATCTGCGTAAAATTCACATTGTTTCTGAATATAATTTATTTTTAGCTTAGAATTATCTACTTTCAATCGTGTATCAATAAGCTATTACGCTCTTTTACTTTCATCGTCATTCTTCTTCTGCTTTGTCTTCTAAACTAAAAACTACGATTAAAGTTTTTGAAAGAACTTTCTTTTTCTCTGTTAAAATAAAAACATTATAACCCGCACCCCTGCTAACGCACTCCCGAGAACACACTCTTCCATAGTCTATTCGCGATAGAGTTTCTATACGCACGCGCGGTCTCAGGGTCTTTAACATAAACAAAATATGACCAACAATTCATAAAGAAATACTAAATAAAATCAATGATTCTCTCTCTTTCATTCTCGAAACATAATATAATAATAATAATAGTCAAAATAAAATTCATAAAAATATTGCGCGAGTCACAAAAAATAAAATAGTAATAAAAATCTACATTTTTTCGAGTTGCTGTGAGTTGCAAAGGCATTTTTTATACTTTCTCGTTTGTGTTTTTAAGACACTGAGCTTATGGCATTGTGCGGCGTGCCCATCTGTGTCAGAACCTTATCAAGCCATTGTAAAGGACCGTGAAGATGAGTTTCAATCCAGCATGGTGTTGAAGTTACATCTTGACGGTGATATTCTGCACCCCAGCCTTTTACAAATGACATTCTGCAAATAAAATTTTTTCTTTAGTTAGTGATTTTGTTAATAAATTAATATTTTCATGACTTTACGAATTAATTATTCTACATATTTATACATATATATACATATAAAAAATATATGTATATATATATAATACAATTGTATAAAATTAGAAATATTTGTACAACTAGATGTAGCGTTAAAGTCTAGATTTTACCTAATTGTACACATTTTTGTGAGTTCATAAACAGCTTCAAAACCATGATTAACGCTCTGTGAAAGTAACTGCGCAAACTCCTGATTGTTAAAAATTTTCAAAGAACACCCAGGCGGTATTTTGCAGACCGTACTAGGATGAAAACCATGATGATGATTACAGTTCCTCGACTGAACAAAAATCGCCGAGTCTGACAGACATTCAGCATACACCTCACCACCCACATAATACAGATGCACGCCCTTGCCGATGTGTCTCCTCGTGTTCTCAATCGTCGAATTGCGATTGACATTAGACAGTTGTCCAAGGCAAAAGCGATCAGAATTGTTGCTGGGATTGGTGAAGCCGTCAACAATCACAGAGTGCGACTGGCAGTGAAAAACCTCGCCGACGCGACAGTTGAGTTCATAATAAGCTATCGAGGCCCAGTAGGGTGGCTCCTGATAGCAAACAGGTGCAACTTCGGGACTCGCGGACGTGTCCATAGCTGTACCACCGTTTCCGGCGTTTGCATTGGCCGCATTATTAGTCGCCACCGTTGAGTCTGGTGGTGGAGACTGACCGTGCTGAGAACCATCTTCCGGAGGAGAATATGCCGGGGGTGGTGTCTCTGGCAGGCCGTTAGAACCGTACGGACTCTGAGGATTGGTCGTCGCTGAGCCGGGACTAGGAACGGAACCGACCGACGAAATCGGTGAGTTAGGATTCACACCTGTGTTCACTGAAAAGGTAAATAATCGATTAATGTATTATTTTTATGTTACAAATTAATGTTAATAATATTTAATGAATCTTGAAAAAAACTTGTCAATTATGATTTATTAACGGTACTGCTATTGCTTTTATAAAAAAAAAGTAGTGGTTTTTCCAAACTACTATTCACAGAACTATGACTATTATAGTTTGACTTAATACCTGCAACGTGATTATTTGTTTATGAATCATATGTATGATTCATAAAATTTTTTGATATCTATTAAATGTTTGATTGCAGTACTACTGTACTATTACAAAAGTACTCTATTTGATGACAATTTTTTAATTCAAAATTTTTCAATACTTAATTCCTACTATTTTACGTCATATTTACAATCTTATATATAGAATTTTCAGAAAAAATAGTTCGAATTTTATATTGATAAGCAAAGTTACTTCATTTTAAGTTAAATAACCATTTTTCTGTGTGTTTTATAAGATGGTCAATATAATTCACCCACCTGCATTCGTAGCAGAAGGATTAAATCCAGTGGAGGAGTAGGATACATTATGAGGCATAGTAGGCTCGGTGAGCTGTTGGAATGGCAAGAGCGAGTGGCCAGGCGCAAATTCGGAATGTCTCGGCACGAGAACCGGTGGCAAGACCGGACTCTCTACTCTTTTGTAATGGTAGGGATTGATGCAGACCTCCTTCTGCTTGGCCGAGAACGGATACTGGCACAGCTCTAGCGGCTTAAGCTCGTGGTGTGATTGCAAGTCGGGCCATCTCCAAACTCTGCAGTAAATTACGTGTGGTAGGCCCTTGCGATGCGACACTTGCAGCCTACCGTCCAAACTGCGGGGAATCGTAACGCACTTGCTCGGCGTGCCCGGACAGCTTAGGGCTCGCTCGAGCTCCTCGATCGCACCCTTTCGCTTTTTTAATTTTTTCACCAGTGAGTCTACTGCTTTTTCGGCCCATTTTTCTTCCTCATCACCTTGCTTCCAGCCAAGAAGCTTCTTGACTGCTGGGCTTGTGAAGGTGAAGAGACTGTTTAGAGAAGACATTGGACCTGAACTCGATGATCCTTCTTCATCTTCCATCTTCAATGCTCCGTTTAATGTTTGGCTCTGTGAGCAGGCACTTAGAAATCTAGTCTGCTTTTATAACTAAAGTAACCAGCACTAAAAGTAAAAATAAATAAATTAGTTAATTTACTAAAAAAAAATTAAAATTAAAAATTCACTTATTTTACTAAATTTATGAATTAAAATTTAAATTTACTTATCAATAAACTTTACACTATAAATATAGACACTGCATTTTTTGAAGACTTGGAATTCAGCTGATTGTATTGTTATAATATTTTGTGTAATAAATTTTAAACATTAAATTTTCAAAATTTTTTAAAACTTATTCATTATCTCAAACTGACAAACTATTGAATGATCGATGAATCATCAAGTGATTCATAAAATTTGATTGGTAAAAAATTGATTTTCATATTTCAAAGTTTTTAAATTGCAATATAAATTACCAATTTGTTTTTCTAAAAACGTTTTGCACAACTAGATTTATAGCTGAAATGATAAACTTACCAAACTTAGGCTACATTTATGCATCAACGGTTTAACATCTTGTTGCAAACTATTGTGTTCCACTTGATAAACATTCCAAAATATTGTGCAATATAAAACTTTAAATACAAGGCCTTTCCAGTACGATTAAGATTGTCTCCCTTCTTTCAGTATTGTCAGTCACCTGAAAAGCAATTGTCTATTAACTCCAATTTGCTGACAAACATATCAAAAACTCAGCAACATAATCACGCATACAATAAAATAGCAGGGGTTAACAATGAAGCAGAGGGCTCTAGACAGGCAGAGATGAACACATCGTTGGCTAACAGTTGAAACCAGATTGAAACTAAGTGAGCAAGCAAAATTACTCAATAAAGATGTCCTTTATCCATTACAAATTTCCAGCCATCACTCTTGACTCATTGCACAGCCCATCGAGTCCTCAGCTCATTGCAGCACCCAAAGCACTTTCCCAGCACTACAAGTATCCATTTAAAGCTCCCAAGCCCTGAAGAACCTGCTAGCAGTATCTTCCTTCTGAGGGAACCACTGAGTAGGCGCGCGCTCGCGCGAAAAACACTGGCAGGAGACTCACGTTGCTCGGACGTAGGATTCGCTGACGTCGACGACAACGTCGCCGCGCTGCCTGTGCTAGGGTGAGCGAGAAAGCGAGAATCTGGCCTCGGTGTGACTCGCTTCCTCGCCGACGACTACGGAGAGCTGCGTTACCCCTCTGTGAGCGCGAGCAGTTCGGGATTTCTCTCTCGCTCGCTTGCACAGCTCGCTCGCGCTCTCTGTGTATGTGTTATATAGCTAGCGTGTGTAATATGGCCATTGGGGGAAAATGGCGGACGGTCTGTTTACGCCTTCGACGGTGCACGCAGAGTCGGTGTGCGGAGTCGCGCGCGCGCGCACAAAAAATCCGCGAGCGAACCCTGCCGCCGCCGCAGCTGCCGAGCTGATGTGGAGAGGAGAATGTGAGAACGTGTGGGTGTATAGGGAAAAGCCGCCGCTTCCTGGGGTGTCCCGCGAGCGCTCGATTCGAAACGAGCTGGACCAAAAGATATATATATATATATATATATATATGTATATATAACTTAAAAAAAGCTAATGTTATCAAAAAACATTGTAGACATTGCTTTTGAGCTAGGCCAGCATGAAATGATTCTTCACACGGGTGTAGTATATATAGTTAAGGGATGATTCGTTGTTGAGGTTTAGTAAGATGTCCTTGAAAAAGGTTTCGCTGGTAGGAGATTGCATTTAGGTGATAAATCGCTTGATTCAAAGGGTATTGAATTTTTCGTTGCAGCAAAATTTCAACCGAAAGATTAGAGCTTGATAAATTCACGATCAACATTTATTTCGCATATTACTTAATTGTAATGCTTATTAGCTTCATTTTTAAGATATAAATAATAAAGAAAATTATATTTCGTGTTCTTGGATGTTCTTATAAACAATTTCTATAAATTGTATTTGAGGAGATAAATCGTTTGTATTTTAGATACTAACTTTTTAGCTTAAAACTTTTTTTACAATTTTTTTTATATATAAAAACCAATTATAATTTGTGATCGAAATTGTATTTGAAAAATTCTACTACCAAAAAATGTGTGCAATATAAAAAATTGTATTTTTAATTTTATATTAAAATTTATTACATTTATATACGAAGTATGGGAGCATGTGAAGATTTTCTTTGTAAACCAAATCCATTTTGGGACTTAAGGTTAAAATAATATATAACAATTTAAAGAAATATGATAAATATTTTTATTATTTTCTATATGAACAAAAAACAAATACTCAACCATACTTATTTATCACAACAAAAACATGTGAGCAAGGTTGCGTTGCGATTGTGCATAACTGCTCCAAGCTGCAAGAGTGAAATAATGTAAAAAGTATATCTATATATTGAATTATGATATAGATATATTTGCTACGTTAATTCACTCTGAAGTTTGCAATTTGGAGCAATTTTACACAATCGCAACGCAACCCTGCATGGAGCAGGTTGTTTTACAATTTAACTCTCTCTTTTATAGTAGATTTCCATATTTGAATAAAAAAAACTTGAAAGTTGTTTAAGTTTCCAAAAAATTGTAGTAACAGATCGTAACAAAAAGAACTTTGCAAAAAAAATTTTTCTTTCAAAATCAATCATTTCGATTGTCGCGCTTCTAATCGTTGTGTAAAGCAACCATTGGCCAATGGCAGACCAAAATACAAAAGTGGAGGGGATAAACGGCTCACGTCACAACCTCATCACGACCAATTGAACTGCGAGAGGAGAGAAAAGTCGATCGGCGGCGTCGGTCGATACGAGAGACAGAAGCATCCCTTGGACGCCATATTCGTTATATCGCAACTTAGGCTTCGAAATCGACGCTTATTTCTGTCGGCAGACTACAGCTCTTCAATAGATACATATCGATACATTTGATTCAAATATATATCGCTCACTCGTTAGCTGCAGGATATCTAACCAAGTTCGAAATCAGGAACATCCAGCGCGCGAAATCAAAACAAGACTCCGATTTGTTTTTTGGATTTATTCTTCTGGGAAGTCAGAGTCTTGAACAATTCTTGAACGACATGTGAGTTGCTTGCTTGGGTAGTCAGAGTCTGGGAGTTGGAATGGAATTTTTTGTAATGGTGGAGGAGCTTTTTATTGTTCGATGCAAAGGATAAATTTAAGACTAATGTTGTAAGTTTTATGGTTTAGGATAATTTTTTTTTTAATAAAAAGACTAATAAGTAATGAGTGAATTTTTTAATTTTATAGCCCTCAAAAATTTGTTAAATACAAATTAGGGTTTTAGTATATTTTTAGATGATTGTTTTGTTTGATTTTTTTTATACTTAAGTTTTATTTTATATTTTCAACAGGTGCAACGGAAACTTTTAGAAATACTTTTTAGGCATTTTTAATTAGAAAGAAATTAGTTTAAAATCTAAAATGGATGCTACCAAGTTATTAATTTGCAACAAAACTGAGACTTTAGAAATTGAAGATGAAAATATGATAAATTCTGAATTAGAAGCAGAAGTTGAAATTACGGAACAAGAACATGAAGAAGAAGAAATAATGCAAAATAAACAAAATGGGATGAGAACAGTTTTTGCTAAATTTATGGAAGAAAAGTATTCTATCACTTACCGAAAGCTTGTTGTACCTCACTCAATGAGAAGCATTTATTGGAAATTTTTTGGTTTTCCTGCAGATGAAGATGGTGAAATTTTGACAAGAGTAAAAATAGTTTGTTTACTCTGTAAGACTCAAATAGCTTACAACAGAAATACAAGTAATTTAAGAATGCACTTACAAAATAAGCATGCTAGGGAATTGCATGAACTTGAAGCTATCAGTCCACCTCGCAAACAAATTCTAACACCTGAGAGCAAAGAAAGGAGAGCACAAAAAAGAATATTAAAAGCTGCAATGGCTAACAGTGGACAGCATGTTTATACAACTAACGCAGATGGCACTGTGCATGTTGGTGGAGATATTCAATTTGTAACGGATCCTTCAATTACTTTTCCTGAGCATTGTGTTGAAGAAGATGCCGGTGTAAGTATTGCTAAGCCTTTAAAGTTAATGATTAAAGGTGCTCCTATCAATACTGTATCCACTACTAGTAATCAAAATGTAACATTTGTATTATCGGATGAAAACCAAACAGCTGCTTCTAATAGTAATACTAAGTCAGTCTCAGAAGCTGTAGTAGAATTTTTAATAATAGATTTGCAATTACCAGAAATTGTTCAAGAGCAAGGATTTCAAAGGCTAATAGCTACTTTGAAATCTCCATGTCAAATACCTAGTAAAAATTCATTGGAAGAAGAAATTATTCCTAGAACATATGACACATTTAGACAAACTATATTGGCTAATATTGCTTCTTTGACTACTGAAGTCAGTTTAGCAGTGGAGGAGTGGAAATCAAATTTTGGGGAAAATTTTTTCACATTTCTTATTAATTACCAAAATCCTGGAGAAGCTGCTTTAGAATCAAAAATTTTATGTACAATGCATGGTTCTGCAGAGTGGGATGAACAACAGTGGGGAATTACTATGGATTCTATAATTGCTGATTGGAATTTAAAAATTGAAAGAATTACAGCTGTTGTTGCATCAACAAGCAGAATTGAACTGATAAATGCTCTGAGAAGTAGAGAATTATGTGTTATTCCTTGTTTACTAGATTCTCTTCAAGTTTGTGCACAAGCATGCTTTGATAATGAACAAGTGGCCAAGATTTTGGATAATTGCAGAGCAGTCATTGGAGCTATTACAAGTCATCCTGATGCTGCTGCTGAACTGGCTATGCAGGAACAACTTCTTGGGGTACAAACAATTTATTATTTTTTCAATTTATAAAATTAGTATATTAAATTCTTACATTTATATTTTTTAATTATATTTTTAGTTGGATGAAAATACAATGGTCATGGATTATCCAAATGTATGGACTTCAACGTACTCAATGCTTCAGCAAATGATTCCACGACGAGAAATAATCACTTCAATTCTTAGTACCTTAGACGGAATCGATCAAAATTCCATAGATCTCAATGATGATCAATGGCATATCGTCAACGATCTAGTTGATGTACTCGAACCATTTAAAGTTACAATTATTACTTTAAGCGAGGAGAAAATGCCTCTAGTTTCACTATTGAAACCATTACTTTGGCAACTTGTTTCGGCTCATCTTAAAGTCAAAGAAAATGATAGTGTAAATGCGCGGACTTTTAAGGAATCTCTTTCAGAAATGCTCTGTCAACGTTATGCTGATCCGAACGTCAGTTTGTTGTTGCAAATTGCAACTACTCTTGATCCACGGTTTGTTATAAGAATTTTTTAAATTGAGCCTTACGTTTTCAAAATATAAATCTAATCTTTTTATTTTCAATTTCTCCAGTTTTAAAGAGGTACCGTACGCAACTGAAGAAGATAAAAAAATGGTTTCGGCACCGATAAAAGAAATGTTGACGAAACTCATTGGCGAAGATGACGACATTGCTGACGTTAAGATGGAAACAGAACCAGCTGCAAAAAAAACACGGTTGTCAGGTATATTTTTATCAATATAATTAATACATTTATATTAATCATTCAATTAATGAAAAACTTATTTTTACAGGAATGGAACTATTGCTTGGTAGTTTACGAGCGAACAAACGCGGCACGTCCGCTCAAGGCAAAGCGGAGCTCGAACTTGCTCAATATCAATCAGAGGCTACGGCCCCCTTGGACAATTGTCCTTTACAATGGTGGGCTAAAGTTTCAGCGAAATGTCCGAACCTCGGTCACATAGCGACCCGCTATAACTGCGTTCCAGTGTGCTGCCCGCCACCGTCACGAATACCTGCTGAAATCCAAATGGTCTATAACGCCAAACGAGCTGCTCTACCTCCCCATCTAGTCGATAAAATGCTCTTCCTACATGCCAATCATAATCTTGTCTAAGAAACAAGAATATTAAATGACAATTTTCTGACCTTTATGGATAAGTAATTTTAGATTCAATTTAGGTGAAAATATTTGATTTAAAAGCATCCAGTTTTACATAAGTAAAACTAAAACACTATAAAGTGAACATAAAAGGAGGTAAGTTATTAAAACATCTTTTATTAAAATAAAACTATCAAGTGAAAATAAATACCTTGATATATGTAAATAATGATTTAGCTCTATAATGATAGACCTATTAGATAGTCATTCATTTGTAAAAATTTTAATTAATAATGATTGATAGATTTAGTGAAAATTTAGCAGAATTTTACATTAGATTAATTAAAAATTCTTTTTCAACATTGTACAATAAAGTGTAAAATATATGATATTTCGAGAATGTGTAGGTTTCTAAACCTTCACAGTTTTTGTAAAATAATTGTAACTATAAATATTTTCAAAGATTGATCATATTTTTGTTCGAATGTAGTGTGAGGTAAATATGCATATTAAATAAGAGTTTTGCTACAGTACTCTAAGTTGTTTATTTTTAAATTCTCGTTTGATAAGTTATTAAATTTTTTATAATATATATTTTAAATATCATAATATAATAATCTTTGTAAATACAAAATATATAAATACACAAAATTATTGTATTTCAAAAGAGATTGTTTTTATATACTAACTGATAGGTATTAAAAATTTTACGTATATAATAAAAATAATACATAATACCATATTATTGTGAACAAAAATTTAAATATTTTTGTACAACAAATCTCTGTAATTATTAAATAATCACTCATATTGTATTGTTAATAAAAGAGCGATAATAAAAAGTGTTAATTAGATCGATTGTATTGAAAAGATTTCATTTTTGTTGGTTTACAAGTCTTATGAAAGACTGAATTGTCTTTGCATCCATTTTGATCCTTCATGAAACCTTGGGTCACTGATTAAGAGAGATGCTCTTTTACTACAGTAGTAATACAATACTGCAGCTAACATAACAAAAACAATGTTTATATTAATACAAAATCCAATCATAAAATAATTTTTCCAAATAAAGCATATTTACTTGATCTTTGAGCTGAATAAAGTCCATGATAAGCGATTGTCCAAAAATGACTTAAAGGTAAAGTCCAATGAACTGTCATATGCCATGAATGTAATCCAATACTCAATACAATGTAAATAACACAAATTAATAAGGTTATTCGAAATTGTGTATATAAAAGTTGTATTAGACCTGCCTAAAAATTAAACATCCAAAATTTGTGTACTTAAAACATATCAATATTTATTTATTTTTTAATTGTTCTTACTTGAAAAACGTATGTAGAAAAGAAGTTAGCTAAAAGTATAGTCAATGCAATAATAAGACAGAAATCCTGAATACTGAAAAATCAATTTAGTGAAATTTTATTATTTATTTTTAAAAATAATTAAAAATTATTAATCACACTTACACATAAAGAACAAGTAAATCTGCTGGACGACTTCTTGCAAAACTTGAAAACGAATTGACACCAATGTCAAACAGTAAACAAAGATATTGCAAAATTAACGTGAAAGAATATTTCTTTTGTGTTAACATTTTTCAAACTCATAAATTACAGTGTTTAAAATATTAAAAAAGACGAAACGCACAGGTTAAAGTCATGTTCTATTAAAAATTTGAAGAAGTACAAGAATTGTTGCCATAGCAACGCGCTTATAAATTTGAATCACATACATAAAGTGTTCATGTAAGGCATTGACTGATGTTGACACAAAAACCTTTTAATCTAGTTACTGCATTTGAACAACCTTAATTAATCATTAATGATTAAATAAATTAATGAAATTTATATTTTAAATTACTTTATTTTCAAAAAAATGGATTTTTAAATTAATTTAGAATTTTTATTTTCTAAAGCATTAAAGAAATTCATAATATACAAAAATTGGAATATTTAAAAATATTATTCAATAATGATTCAAAAAATAATATAAAATAAATTAGGAATTTCAATTTGGTTCAATTAGTCTATTTATTTAAAGATAAAAATCTAAAGGATCAGCATTGAAGTATTGTTTTTGTTTATTGCCGGATTTTATAAACTAATATAGATACATCAATGAATTTTAAATTTCAGCGCGTTCACGCTCAAAATTCGAAAATTGAAAATGGCGCTGTCGGGGAAGCGGGAAGACTTGATCCACGTGCCTTGGTCATCTGTGTAAGTAAATAAAACTCAACTGAAACCCAAAATTTGTTGTCTTACTTTATAAAAAATATTTTAATCTTCTGTATTCTTTATACGATTGAAACCCGGCTTATTTTACTTACTCATCTTTATCAAACTAAAAAATTATAACCTATTACGTACATAACGATGTCTGTTTTGAAAACAATGCATAAGAAATAAATAAAACACTTTTTAGAGAAGAATGGCTGCAAGTATACAAACAAATTTATTCAGGCGATTTGACAGAGCAGCACAAGGCTTACGAATCGCTTCTAGTATGGAAAGCAAGGTTCTACAAATTATAAGCAAGCCTTACATAAATGGAAGATGACGATGTTAATTTAATTTTTGTTTTAGAATACCCAAATTGCCAGTTGGAGTAGAATGCTCTTTAGGCATGATACAAGTTTGTCTGAGAGATAGAGAATATACACCAAAAATCAACAATGGTGAAATGTCCATTTCATATGAAAATGATTTAAGAATGATGTACTCTACAGTAATAATGAAATTTCTTAATCACATATCAAATATTGCTCATACTAAACAAACTTCGTTATTTGTCATTGCTAAGCAATTGAATATTCCTGATTGGATTGTTGATCTCAGACATGATATAGCTCATGGTCATGAATTACCTTCTGTTGATGTTATGCGTGTAGTTGCCAATATTTTATTGACTTGGTTACATGTGAGTTATATTTAGAATTCTTCATTGAAAATTGTTACAAGTATCTTTTTTTGATTATTTTTAATTTTTCACAGGAAGAGTATTGGGCAGCTGAAGCAAAAAATTTACAAGAGACTTTAGAAGCAGCTGAAACTCAGTCCTTTGATTCAGAGGATGAAGAAACCTTAATTAATTTAATTGAATTATGGACTGCAATTGGTTTGTATATAAAAACAAAACATGTTATTACATCAGATTTACCAGATACTGAAATAAGGTAAAAATATTTTAGTACTTCTAAGTATTTTTTTTGACTTACAAGTTATAATTATCTTTTAATTCTTAGTTTTCCTACTTATTTTAGAGATGAACTGAATAATGTGTTTGCTAAAAATAATAAAAGAAATGAAAATGGTTCAACTGGAAGTATACCTCTAATCAAAAATGAAATGCCCCTTTCAGATGTATTAAACATACTTCTATCAGAAATATCAAAAAATCTTAAAAAAAGTAACTCTTTGATGAAAAGAGATAGGATAGTTATTGATTCCATTTTAAACAATGAAGCATTTTTAACAAATTCAGAAATTTTATCAATATTTATTGAAGAAGAATTTGAAGAAAAACGCAAAAATTGTTTGCCTCAATCATTGATAGATTTTTGGAAAGATTTTCTTCTTTTATTGCAGGAAAAAAAGCTTTTATTTTCGCTTTTTTTACAGCTCCTCGAATTAATCAATAAGGAGAAGGATAAAAATCGGCAACTCCTTGCTTCATTGTGGATAAAAGCAATTACTCAAATATTCAAGAAACAAAAACTCACTCGTTGTGTATATCAAACGTTAGAACAAAAACTTGATAACGAAAATAAGAAATTAGATTCAAAGGAATTCCTTAAAAAAGTTGAAAACGAAGTAGAAAAATGTTATCCGGAACTTAAAAATGTTTTGAGTCTTAATATTGACGGAGATTTTCCAAATTGCTTGACAGACACGAGCTTCGTAAAAAGACTGATTTTAAAGTTTAATGACTTTTCCGAACATTATTTACCTGAAATATCGTGGTTTCTAGAATGTGACTCCACAGTGAAAGAAAAGTTGTCAACTTTTATAAACGCATTAGCACAGCAAGATGAAAAAATGGAAGTTGAAAGTAATGAAGAAAGAAATAAGGTGTATACTATTGAAGATATCAAAGAAATAGAAAGTAATGAAAAGAAAATATCAAAAAAGTCAGAAAAAAGCAAAGAATTTGCAGATTCTAGAATTCGCAATACAAACTGGACTACAGCACCAGGTAATTTAAATTTTTATAAATAATATTTTAAAAATAATATTTTAAAAAAATAATTAATAATTAATTTATTAATTTCAGATAATTATAATTGGAGCAATTGTCCCATTGGTATTTTAGCCTGGCAAGTTAATGATATCCAACCAACCAATTCTTTGATAATTTCACCGTCGGAAATTCGTTATGCAATTGTTAAAAATGTAGAACTTCCGAAAATTGTTGATTCTAATAGATTGAAACAACACAGTAAAATTCAGTGGGAAAATTTGATGAAGAAAAAAAAAAACAAAAAAGAAAATCAACATTGAATGATTCATCTGTTAATAGTATTAAAGCTACCACTATTAACGAATGATGCTAATAATCAAGCTATAGTTTTAAAAATTATTGTATGTTTATGAAAATTTGTTGTACAAATATGTATAAATGTAATGAATGAATTATATATAAAACTATAATACATCAGTTAGTCATTTTATAAAAAGTTTATTGATAATATCTGCATTTTAACCAGAAAAAACCCACTTTATAACTTGCTTAAACAAAATTTGTACAGTTTAAACCATTGTGTAAATGATACATTATGAAAACTTTTATCTTTTTTACAAACCATAAATAACATAAAAGTTATAACAAAATATTTGTGAATTATGCAACACGTTCTTTGGAAAATTTTCAAAAAAATAGAATATATGAAAATTAGAAATTTTTACATACAAGATACTGAGAAAAAAATATTAAATTATCACATTAGCTAGGCACCATTGGTTATAAAGATAAATATTTTATGAAGTTCAACGTCAAAATTTGCATCGTGTTTATCTAATTTCATTTTTTTTTGCATTTAAAAGAAATTAAATTATCTATTTGTAACTACATAAACATATATGTGTAAACTTTTTCCGTTTTAATCTAATCGAATTTAGAGGAAAATACTGTTTCTGCCAAATTCTTTACACACGATAATATATAAAAGAGCACTTTTAACTTATTTAATGACAAGAATCTTCAATAACTTAAAAAAGTTTGTTTTAAAAGCCATTGCAATAACTTTTTGATCATTGAATATTTGCTGGAATGTCTTTGGTGATGTAAGTAGTTGAATAGAAAAATATATAAAATTTTATTTTTCAAAAACTAAAAATGTGTTTATCGTGCGTTCGTGATTTTTCAAGAACTTCTGCTAAATGTTTACTAGTTTCTAAGCCAAACTGATCAATTGGTATTCGAGACATAACAGCAATTCTGAAAGTTTAAAATTATTTATGAAAAATAAAGTATTTGTATTTACAAACTTTAAATAAATTTTGTAGTTTACCTTCCTCCTGAAAGATTATACAAAAATTTCCAATATGAAAGCCTTAAATTATGCGGTTCCACTATAGCAGCGTGAAATAAAACTGCTGTACTAAAGCAGTATAAAAGTATCACAAACCATTTAACTTCAGGTACTTTTCCACTCTCAACATTATCATTCCACAGAAGCTGTAAAATAACCGAATTATTTAATTGTGTAGATATACCTGTTGGAAAGACCTGGTAAAATGGTGCAATTACACACATATAATCTGATACCGGTATTTACCAGGCCTTTATAAGGTTTTATCGGACTTTTTCAATAGGGATAGTTGTAAAAAGTAATTTATATTTAAATTATTTTACCTGAAGGGCTTTCCACGCAACATAAAGGGCTACAGTGTTGTCTGGATACATTACAAATGATGTACTTGCTATTAAACCAGCAAAAATGGCGTAATGTGACGAGTCTTTATTGTATACTCTTCTTAGAGAACAAGACACTAACTGAAACGGTAAATTTTTTTCTTAATTTTTGCGTTCAAGGTAAGAACATCAACGTTTGAAATTTTTGAACTTACTTTATATAAGCTAGTAAATCCTCCAAGGAAACAGGCTAGATTAAAGGTCCCTTTTTTAAAAAGGATTTCTCTAACTTGTTTTGGTTTTTGCAGTATATGCTTCATTTGAAAGATTAATTTGAGTCCAATTTGAAAACAAACGCCTAAGCTAAACATTTTTAAGCCACCCTATAAATAATTAAATTTTGGTTAATTTTTTTAAGCGACTAGTGAAAATGTAAATAGTAAGAAAATTGCTTACTCCTAATATATAATGTGCACAACTATGTGAGTGAGAGCATGATAGATGTTTACCCCCTACAGTTTTTATTTTATCAATTAAAATTTTATACGATCTTAACGCTTTCCACAATAAATTAAAGTAAGACTTTGATGGCTTCTTTCTTTGATTATTAGTTTCGTTTCTATAAGAATTGTTTAAATTTTCAGGCAGAGAATTATTTCGTTGTCTGTATTGGTATTCTTCACTAGGACCAAGTCCAAATCTGTAAAGAAAATTGTGAAAATATTAGTGTTAGCTCTATTTAATTTATACTTATAATGCGGGTAGTTAACCATGAATAATAAAAATTTGAAAATATTTTTAAATATTAAATTTACCTAATTATTTTAAAAATTGAATCAGTAGTATTTTTAGTTCTAAAAAAGTATAACAATGTTGCCATGCCAGCAGCAAATATATACACTTCTCCTCGTGGAATGACAGTGGCATATCCCCTTGATACTGCCATTCTAAATAAAGTTTCTGTAGCCTAAAAAGAGTTTAAAGAATGATTAAAGGAATTATAAATAGGCTATTCTAATTACATATAACATGCTGTAAGGGAGTACATGCACATTGAACTAATTATTTTAATCATTCAATTAATTGGACTTGCAACAATTATTACAATGTCAAATTTAAGAATCACAAAATAAATTGTCATTGACTAATTTTATAATATAATTGTGATGCTTAAATTAATTAATAAAAAGTACAATTTAATGATACTTTAAAACAGAAATTTAATTAATCATACTTTTAAAATATCACATTTCAAGGTGTAAGTAATCCCTTGCTGTTAAAATTAAAAATTCTCACAATGTTTGAAACATAGAGGCATAACATAGTACGCCTTGAAGGCCTTTCTAAAATAATAGCTGTAAGGCTGGAAAAAAATGAGGGAACAAATGATACTGTGAGAACATTAAAATGACCCAATAGTTTTCTGAAAGCATTATAAAGGTATCAATTATTCAGAGTGAGTTGGTATTTATATCCTACATTATGCTACATTATATAAGCTCACCTAAATATGCAGATAAACATTGAATAAGCAAATGCACTCCACGATAAAAAAGCAGTGGACTGCATAATGCTTGAGAATGTTTTTTTCAAATCTTGTACTGTTGGAACTCTTCCTTTTGTTAATAGTGTTATCTAGATAAAATGAAAAGAGATAACTGTCAACGGGTAAAATGTAAATATTTAGGAATTTTATTTATAAAATACAATGTGTTTAATTATGCAGTAATGCAGATGTTTTAATATTAAAAAAATACTGAGTATTTCTAATTCTACTACATATTTCTTAATAACACTTTTATCTTAACAAAAAATAGTGAATTTCTCTGATAGTTTGATAACTTAAAATTTCTCTGATAATTAGATAATACTTACAAAATAAAGAGTTGAGTATATCCTGAGGCATTCCTGCACTGCATGTAAGCCTAAACCAGCAGTAGTACTGACACAGGAATCAGACCAAGGATGGGCATAATGTTTGCAAGTACTCTCAATAACAAACTTACTTAGCTTGGCAGGCATTTTTCCAACTGTTTTGCTCAATTCACCAGCAATAGCCTGTATATCACTGCAACAAGAAAATGTCATAATTTACACGTTTACTGTCGAAAAAAAAAGTTAACAAAAAACCAGTCTTTCCACTCGTGCTAAAAACAAAAAACACTCACCATCGGACTTAGAATTGAACGGTGCTTGGCAGCAGGTCGCATCATCTTCCCGTATATCGTGCAACAGTGGAATTGTGACCTGCCTTACCCCAGCCCAGAATTGTGTAAGTGACGTTTATGCATCGATCTAACGTGTGTCCATTTCTAGGGACAGCAGAGGCTAAAACAGGTTATCTCTCCTTCTCTTTCGATTATATCAGTTCGTGCGATAACCGAGTTATATATTGTTGACTTTTAGCGGCTGATGTGATTGCGCCGCTTGCAGCCAACAGCTGCGCGCTACACCATGAGTACATGAGCACTGAACCGCGGATGGACGTCGAGTTGAATGGAACAGTAAGCGCGGAGCTAAAAGTGGGAGCCTGCGGGACTCTGGGAGGGGAACTGGGGAAGTGCCTGCGTGACCGTTTCTTGACTGTCATTTCGTGGAGTAAGTAAATTGTAGACTTTGTAGATGTTTTGTTTGTTTGCCGAAGAGAGATTAGAATGTAAGTGGGATTCAGTCGATATGGTTTTGTTAAGAATTTTGGAATTGTAGTGGTTATCGGAATTATATAAGTATGCGTTAGTTTTTATAAAAAAAAGAAATTAAGTGTATTTTTTTAATGAGCAGAAGCTAAAACAGATTACATTTTTGCTGTGCTTTTTATTTGATGATGAAGGAAGAACAAGAATCGTACCAAAGAAATTCATTGCTTGTAACATTTAAACGAATACTAATACTCAATAATTTAAACTATTATTTAACTAAATCAAGGTAATCGTTTTCCATGAAAACCCCAATAACACAAGAGCAGCAAAATAGAGCAAAATAACAGCAATATGCCAGCAAACAGCAAAAACGGACGCAGTTTTGCATCAAATTTATGTAAAATTGCAACCTGTGTTATTGGGGAAGTGAATTGCAATTTTAATATTTAGAATTTTAACATATTCGATAAACTACAAAGTTGCTTACGAAACGTGATTTTGCATTTTTTTTTTTACAAACTTTCGTTAAGCGTACAAAAATGTTGCGATACGGCATAACTTTTGTACAAATTTCAATAAGAAAGCTAAAAAGATAACTAAATCAAATTCAGAGCTAAAAGTTTTTTTTTTCTCTTCCGGTAAAGCAAAGACAAAATGGAGTTTTTTTTCACTTGCGGTGTTGCAAGTGCGATCCCTGTCGGAAAAACCTGGTAAAATGGTGCAAATACACACATATAACCCGATACCGGTATCGGGTTATATGTGTGCATTTGCACCAATTTTACCAGGTCCTTATAAGGTTTTATCGGACTTTTTCAATAGGGATAATAATAGCAATCATTCTTTTGATGCATATCTAATAGCGATACATATTTTTGTCAATCGCCATGTAGAGCAATTCTATAGGGGTTTGATGATTTCATATGAACTTTTTATGCCCATGGGCAGAATAATGAACTTATCGTTAAGGCGTTGGCGACGTCATGGAGATTAGAACTATTATTAGTACAGTTTAGTACAGTTTAGAAAAATTCAATAAAGTAATTGAATAATTATTAACAAAAAAGAAACAAAAATGAAGTTTAAATAAAAATTTTCTTTATAAATATTATTTTAAATAAAACCTTTTTCATATGGATATATTCAATACCTTAAGTTCTCTTGGCTTATAACATTTTAATTGCAGATTACTGTCTAAAATGAATTAATAATGACTTTTCTGATAAAGACATTTGATTACGAGCGTTTGAACAAATTAAATGCTTTGAAAATAATTTTTCTGGTGTCGAATGATTAACCACTTGGCAATGCTTACATACATGAATAGTTGATAATTAAGAGTCAAAGTTTGTGACCTAAAAATTTCCATAAATTCCCATTGTGTACTTATGTTTACCAATTACTTGCACTTTATTTCGGTTAGCGATAAAGAATTACAAACCAGCTCGCCGATTGCATATCAATCGCTCTGGTAATCCCCGCAAATCTTATTCCTAGTATCAACGAGTCTCATCTTACAGTGGCACTTGCAGCTTACAGTGTCGTCGACTAACGCTAAAGTAAACAAGCGATTTGCATTCAAGAAGCCCGTTTTTGTTCGCGTGTTTCTGCTTCTATCGGGCCGTAATCAGTGCGGGTAGGTTGATATATGGCTTCAGTAGAGACTGAATTTTTCTGTTGCGTATAAACGTCTTATCTGGATCGAAAAAAGAAAGATTTATCGAACGCAAAGGAGTTTGTCGTTTTGAATGAAAAGTTGAATTTCCCTGGTAGAATGTTTCAGTAGAATCTAGCCAAATGTATGACAGATATTGATACATTGGCCAACTTGCTCAACCGATTCTGTCAACAATCTGCCCTAGACTAACATGCATTTTGTCTTTCTTCAACAGAAAGCTTATTTCCCGCGTGAAAATATTATATGAGATCTCATCTGAGATCCCACATAGATCTCATATGAATCTGATATAAATCTCATATAGATCTCGTATAGATCTTATAACGATTTTCAGTCAAGATTTCATTTAGATCTCATCTGCAATTGTTTGTTAAAAAATAATTAATAATTTTAAATATTTATAAATTTATTATTAAAAATTACAA
>JAWWEM010000001.1:6886842-6914892 GCA_035582935.1 Ormyrus thymus
AATGAGCTATATTTTTAATATATAGATAGTATAAACTATAATTAATTTAAATTTCTATTTTAGAGGTCATTTAAAACTATGGCAACGATGGGTATAGAACCCCCTTAAAACACATTTTAGTCGAATTAAGTATGATTTTATTAGGTTAAAGAAGATATTATCGAATCAAAGAATCAAAGAATTGATAGAATGACAAATATGTTCAAAGAATTAAATATGTAATTGCCACTTTATGATTACCGATTTCTCTGATTCAATGAAATTTTTTTCCCCAGCGTATAAAATACGAAAAGTACTTCCGCGTGAAAATATTATATGAAACCTCATATGAGATCTCATTTTGAATTCTGCTTTTGAAAGAGGAAGAAAAAGCTTTTGAATTCTGCTTTCAAATTCAAGTCCGAAATAAAAACACATATTTTGAGTGTTTTAGAACTTTATTGTAGTTTATTAGGGATCTTCACCTTAAGTGTCAGTAATAATGAGCTACTTAGATCACAGATAAGCGTGACGTAATTGCGGGTTTAAGTCACACAGTGCTATAAAAAAATTTAACAAATGTTTTAAACTTGAATGGTTATCTTACTTCTATAAACTTTGAAAATTTTTTAAATTTACAAAGCATAAATCACACAGAGTGCACCCAATTCTCGCGCCTCTCATCACGCTTACTTACTTCGACTGTATAGATTAAACTTTCAAAATAAAATTTGAAGCTTCTTTTTATATATTGAGAAATTTTTCAATCCTTCAAGAACACTAGAAAAATATGAAAAGTAATAAGAATAAAATAAAAAGTTTATGTGTGCATTGCTGTCGGCTCCATAACTGTGCATCAATCATTGCGCTGCCTTTGTGTATACTGCATACTTTAATAAGCCACAATCCTTTCGTGCGAGGGCGCAGTAATTAACTTCCAGGCGGCTGAGATGTCCCCGCACGGAGCCACACCTGATGGACGAAACCACTTGATGACCTTTCAGGAACCTTACAACAGAAAGAAATCACAAAGTACAACTTTCCAACATCGAAAAATTCCGAGCGTCTATAGGTTAATGAAGTTTCTGAATAATGATAAAGTGATCATTTTTAATGATAAACCAAATAAATAAAATATGACCAATATATATTTTCAAGTAGCTTATCCACTTTAGTCTCAAAATATTTGTATACTGAAAAAACGATCCTCTTATTACAAAAGGAATCCGCTTGTCAGAAGAGGAAATTCATCTCAATATTTGTCCTAGCGGATTTCCTCTTGTGACTCACGAAAAATCCTTTTTATCAATCAAGTCTATCAAATCAAGTTGCATGGTCACAAAAGGAAATCATTTTGGACGCAAATGTATTTTCAATTTTAAAAATTGATTTACGACAAGAGAAAATCAATTGTTTACTAAAGGACTTCTGTTTCTAATAAAAGGATTGTAATTTTAGAATTAACACGCTAAGAACGTCAAAAAGCAAAGAAAAAAAACCTTTTTAAAAAGGCCCCGGTAAGTCCCGCCTTTGGCCCTTTGGGGAAAAAAGACTTTATTACTCGGTGAGCCCCGCCTGGGCTTTTTTAAAAAAGTTTTTTCCCTTAACTTTTTTGAAAAAGTTTTATTTGCTGCCCTCCGGCCGGAAAGCGTCAACTTTCTGGCCACTGCGCAAAACGAAGTTGCCGCTTCTCGGCGACGTCAAGCAGAAAAATAGTATACACATCTTGGCCAGTAAAAAAGAAAGCCTCAGATTACACGTTTGTCAATCTCGCCTTCGCCTCGGCCGACAATTATTATTATCATTTTAGTATTATCTATTTTTATTTATTATTTAATTTTATTATTAACATCATTTTCTTATTATTTACAATTTGACTTTTATTTCACCAAGTTTTTGATGAAAACGGTGTCGCTTTTAGCAGCGTCGTTGGTCAAAAAGTAGACCAATTTTTAAAAAATTCGCCAAACACTCATGAAATAATGATGGTGAAAACTTCCAACAGGGCTTGAGTCATTTTTTATGACAAATATTGTAAGCGTAAGTATTTTATAAAAATAGCCGAAAAGATGCTCTTTTTGTAACCAATGAAAAAGACATTCTCGACGAAAGAATTGCATGGCGAGGAAGCAGTGTTTTTGGGACTAGCTGAAATTCTGTTGTACGCAAGAGGATTGATTACGAGAGGATTTTCCTCTGCTCATGAAAACTATGGTTTTTTGATTCAAAAAGATTTTACTCGATCTGTCTGGAAAAACCTATTTATAATGAGCGGATTGAATTCAGAGGAAAATGATTTCCGTATAAGAGGAGTCTTTGTTTGAGTGAAGCTTTACATGCCAACTTCGCGATAATTTGCTTGCTCGAACGTGAACGGAGGCAAGTAAAGTAGCTTGACTTGTTCAAGAAAAATTATTGACTTTCTCCGATGCAATCTTATTTACGGTCCTCTTGAGATGCAAGGTACGTAATGTAATAATAAGGTTTCGAAAGAAACAGCTGGAAGACTTTTTCTGGTGATTTATGCATTATTTAATGTGAATCACCCTTTGGCAGAATGCTAAAATTTGCAAGCTTTAAAAGCAATAATATTGCATGGGAGTGTAAGAGATATTTTAAGATATAATACATGTTGCATAATTAAATTTTATAATTAACTTTTGGACTTTACGAAAATAAGAAATGGAAATATTTTAGATATTTATAATTTGTAACTGAAATTAGAATCAAAATTATAATTTTATTTTTTTATCTAAAATATTGCATATTAAAATATAAATACTTTAAAATCACACAGCATATTTTTAATTAATTTTTTTCTTTACAAAAGATAAAAGATTTTTACCACATTTTTTACTACATTGCTTTCATATCGAGAAGCAATAGAATTTTCTCCGCCTTTTTCAGAAAAAAAAGAACTTGTGTAACAATGAACGATGACACTTTTTTAATACACGTAGAAGTTGTTGCTGCGGGAACAGAAAACTTTATATTGCCACACGTGAAATTTCATTTTAATCTCAACTAGGATTCTATAGAGTTCTATTAATTTCTGAAACTTTTACAAAACTTTAATCACTTTATTATTCAGAGATAAAAAAAAAATCAATATATAACGTTCGAATTACATTTGTTCCTGAAATCACATTCGGCGATGAGAAACACGAGAATATTCCGTTTATTGGGAATTCAATCAGTATGTGTTCGGTATGTATATTTATTATTATTATTTCAAGCTCTTTCTGCTTTATTAAAATAATTGATGCTCAACCTTTATCTTTCTTCGGAACAAAACTTTGGTAGAAGGAAGCGTAATTGGCGGAATAATTAAAATAATTAAAATTTATTCATATAATAATTGATTTAAGTAAATTGGAGAGATTACAGTTTAACGAAATGAAAAAATTAATACTGTGCTTACATCCTTTCCGAGTTTGCTTTGAATTGAATACTTCAAAAATTCTTCATTCAGAACTCCGAACTCAAAAAATATTTTGTACGTCATTTATACTTTTTTTTTTAATTTTTAACGTCAATAAAATTTTCAAATAATTAAATAAATTCAGAATATACTGTATTATTTATTCCAGTCAGTAGTAACTCCCGCGTGTTGTCAGACCAAAATAATGTATTACTACTAGCTCTAATCTTAAAAATAAATACATTATCTAGCAGCATTGTCTTAATTATGTCGTTTATATTTGTTTAAATATTTTTACAAATAAGTTACATACCAAGAAAAATCATATTAAAATAAATATTATTCTGACACAGTAATATTTACTCTGAAAAAATAACCAAGTTTCACCCACAATCATATTTCAGACAATACTTTTTACTCTTAATTTATGAAACTCGAACAGTGTTTGCTGGTGTCAGGTAATTGGCAATGTACAAACAGCCTGTGAGATACGAATGCAAACCGCGTACAGTGAAACAAAATTAGAAACATCGATTCTAATCAAAAGATGGTAATAATGCTTTTTGAAAATCGATTCGGAACACAATCAAGAAAATATGTATTACAATGTTTTTTTAGACAAGGTATTTTTCTGTTTCTACGTTTAAATTGAATTTCCTTAAAAGCACACGTAATGCTTTGAAAAAATTTCGTCTTCCTAAAAGTACACTAAAACGGCAAGATTGAAAGCAAATAAAAACAAATTGAATTAACTACTCGACAAAACGAAAATTCCGCTCCTGTTGCAAGACTCTCCCGTAACACCGCGTTATCGTTTTCAAAAAATCTCGACGCCAGTCGCCTCTCAGCCGGTCGATCGAACCGTTTTTAAACAGCCGCCAGGAAGCAACTCCCTCGACGCGACAAAGTGCCCCAATCGCCCATCCGAAAAATCGTCCGACTCCCGAAAAACTGTTCCTTCCACCATTACCCCGCTCCTACCTGCGCAGTCGCGGACCAGCTTCCCACCGCCATATTGCGAATTCTAGCAGCATCCCTCGGCACGCAGCAGCCCTCGGGCCCGAAACCGAGTCTCAGCAATCACCGACGCCGCATCTCCGCCGCCGGAAAAAAGCCTCGTGCAGGCATCATCGCCGACGAGTCGCCTCGCAGCCGCCCAAGAACCAGGCAGCCTCGCCGGAATCGCGGTGGCCTCGCGCGCGCGAGAGAGAGAGAGACAGAGAGGGAGAGAGAGAGCGAGAGATGGGAGGAGGGGGAAGAGAGGCGGCCGGGAGTCGCAGCAGCAGCCGGCTGCGCTGCGCGATTTTTCCCCGGGCAGATAGTCGGATTTTATTCTGCGCATGGAAAGCAATTTTGCCCAATCATAAATAGGGCTATTGTGGGGGGACACGGGGCGGCCTCCTCTCTCTCTCTCTCTCCCTCTCGCTCGCTCTCCCCGGCTGCTGCTGGCTGCTACTCGGTAACGTACGCCGCTACGTCCGGGGAGAGCGCGAGAAGGAGAGCAGCCGCGGCGATGCTCGCCAGATAGACTCCCAAAGCCCAGTCGACCCTCTTACAGCCGATATCTCGTCCGGCCGACACACGCGCGACACGTAATTATACTGGACGACACGACTCTCGCACCGCCTCTCCTTCCGTTTTATACATCCTTCCGACAGCAGCCATCAGCCCGGAGTGCGCAGTGCAGTGCGACGAGGTTAGACGCGATGATTTATGACGTCAGAGCCTACTGTCACGCGACGACGACGACGACGGCGGCAGTAAACCCGAGGACAGGCTAGCCGCGAGAGCCTCTCTCTCTTTCTCTCTCTCTCGCGCTCGCTCTGTCTCTCGGTTCGTTCGCGGGGAGAATAATGCCGGACTGTGGACTGTTTCGCTCGGGCCTGGCCCAGTTCTCCAGGCTCTTCGTCCTCTGCCTAGCCGTCTGGTGGCTCTGGCTCGGGATCAAGGGATTCTTTTTCGCGATGAGCGAGGGGATGTCCATTTTGTTTCGACTCGATTATTTCCTCGGTGGGCAGTAGGGGCCTGCCCGGATAATATGGTTCGCTTTGCTATTTACTGGATACAAATGTCGACTCGTTTATCGGTCGATCGATTCAGGTAACGTTTGTCTCTCTCTCTCTCTCTCTTTTTATTATTGTCTCTCTGTCTGTGTCGATGGCTTCTGATCTTTTGAGCTGCGTGGCTGTCGACCGATGTGTTAAGGCAACGACGATAACAACTCGGAGTAGGCTCCGTACGGAGAGGCGCGAGTGTGTGCTCGCGTATGAAATCTGTTACATCGGAATTTTTTCCTGTGTACTTCGAGTGGAGCATTAAATATGTCAGTTTTCGTTCGCGGTACTGAAATATCGAAGAACTTGGATTTTATATTTTCAATTCGTCGAGCTTTCTCCGCAGTTTGTAATTCGTTTTATTTTGGGGGAATCGATTTTCTGATATTTATGTTGCGTTGGTCCAGTATTGATTTTAAAATAACGGCGCGTATCGTTAATTAACTTTACAAATATTTAATGTAGAGAATTTAATAATGTTCGCGAAGGCAAACAGTTCGCAATTAAATTTCTTTCACATTTACGATATAATTTAAACTCCGATTTTTATCGCAAATATTCGTCTAAACAGCACACTGAGAAAAATGTTTTCTAAAATTTACTATAAATGTACCAAAAATTACTATTTTTCGTGGTAACGCGAGGACATACTCAAATTATGATAAATTTTAGTATAATAATATAAAAAATTAATATATTTGAATTGAAATATGATTATAATAGTTTTAAAAATACTACTATGTTACATAGTAAAAATTCTTATGTTCTAAATATTGCCATAGATTACAAGAAATTTTGCTATACAACATAGTAACAATTTTTACAACTTAGTACTTTCTGCACAAGTCAGGGGGCCCACCTGCCTGTATTGAGGTTATGTTTATCTAGCAATTTCACTTTGTATTGCTTTTAAGTTAATAAAATCGAAAGCCTCCATTTGATTATTATATTTGCATATTATGCACATTAATTATTTATTATCATTGAATATTATCATTAAAGTGCTCTTGTAACCGATGGTTCCTTCTGCATAAGTTCCAAAATTGTCTTCTCAAATGCATAATTGGGTAAGCGGTTAACGCGTCCGCGATTGCCAAGCTGAAGGTTCCGGGATCGAATTGCAATCGTCGTCAAAAAAAAATTATTTCTAAATTAAATTTAAAATTGTTTTCACATTAAATGTATGATATCAGATTTGAACAAAATAGCTCTGAAAATACGAGTAGCGTAAATAAAATTAAAAATTTTTTAAATATAAACTCATAAACATTGATTCCTCTCAGCGCAGCAAGCACATATTATATATTCGCGTTTAATTACGAAAATAAACATTAACAGCAAATTCCCGCTCGCAAACAACGCTAATTAAAACAAAATTCAACAACGGTCACTCCGAAAAATCAGCAGACACAATATTCGACTCGACCTCGATGTAACAAAAGGCTCTCCGCGCGTCCTGCCTCGCGGGGCAAAAGTTTATTGACTCGACTAATTTTACTCGCTGATCGAACCCTTCCCTCCCGTCGGCTAATAATAAATTTCGCCCGGCTCGCGTGCGCCGGCACGAGAGAGCCGCTAACTTATCGAAGACGATTCCCCGTAAATCCGCGGCCCGATTAATGCGACGGATATAAACACGCCCGAGTTTCCCCAGTAGTAAAAACGCGCTGCGGTCCGGCGCGCGGCGCGCTCGCGTTATATCGCAATTTGTAGATTAAACGAGTGCTCGCCGCTCGCAGTGACAATCGAACGGGAAATAAAATCGATGGGATTTTGTTGTTTCGCCGGAGTGGGATATTGCAGTTTTGTGTATTGTTCGTTGCGGAATGAACTTTTGGGAATTCAGGTAACGAGTGCTAACTGAATTTATACCCGTTTTCGTCAATTTTTTTCAATGTAAATTTGAATTACTTCGAGCTGCTTGATATTGGCTTTTTCTTACTGACCCAGTTTATTTGCGTCAATCTGTTTAATTATGAATTATATAGCGTATAATAATATTGATTATTCGATGGAGTATTACATCAACTCGTGATATCGTAAAACCGTTAAAATTGCGAATACCATAATAATGTATTTTCGAAAATTAAAAGCTTGATATTTTTAAATTTATTTTCGTTATTTCGGCGAAAAGGTTTTACAAGTAATTGGAATCAATTTTTGTTCAATCGAAGTTTCGAAGAAATAAGTCAATATTTGCTTTTATGATATCGGCATTCACTGGCTACTCAATTACTTCTGCTATTATATAATACCAATCTTATTTTACTCCATATTGATCCAATACAGTTTGCTGCCGTTGTTTCATCATTTCATAATAAAGGTTTTTATTGATTATCGAACAAGGAAAATAAGTATTAATACGAGTTTGGAGAATTAATTTCTGCACATGCTTTTTTTTACTGTAACAATAATAAATTTCATCAAACTTTTTCAGAGTTCAGTATCGGCTGAAAAAACAGGTTCGATCGAGAATTCTTTTTTGAATAAGTTAAGACAAGCTCCAAGGTTTCATTAGAAGTAAACAAATGGTACGCTCATTCCACGACTTCTAGAATTTATCCATATAGTATTCATCAATGAATTCGTAGACTCGACGTCTTCGTAAAAAGTTTATCTCTCCTCTAAGAAATCCTTCGCAAATCTGCCCAGAATCTGAATTCTCCTCCACACTTTCGCCGAAGAACAATCGTTCCCGCGTCGAGCTGCATCTGCCCTCCCTTCCCCTCTCCTCCAAAAGCCCTCCCCGTCCACTCTTAGGCCCAAACGACTGATCACACCCCTCCCTCCGTCTGTCCCCAGATGGAATATGGGATCAGGACCCGCGGTCTCGGCGCTGGCGGCGGCGGCGGCGGGGGCGGGCCCGCGAGCTGGCTGGAGACGGCGACGGCCTACGGCCACCCGCTGGCGCCCTTCCAGTTCCCGAGCGGCGCTGCCCTCCTCTTGAACTCGCTGCACTCGCTGCAGCAGTCGGGCGCCAACGCCATGGAGCTCGTCTGGAAGCCGGACAAGCACAAGCCGCCCGACGACGACGAGGAGGATGAGGAGCCCGAGGAGGAGGAGGACGAGGAGGAGGAGCGACGCGACAACAGTCCCGTCGACGAGGCCGCCGCCGAGGGACTCGTCGTCAAGGCCGAGGACGAGGAGGACGACGACGAGGAGAGGCCCGACGGGGTGGAGAACGACGGCAGCGTCGAGAGCTGGGTAGGAACTTTGGCGGGAGGATTTTTCTCCCCTTGTGCCTCCGCGATAACCGATTTCGCCTGCTTTGCAGAAGGAAACCCCGATGCCGATACTCAGCGGCTGGATGCTGAACGCGTACGCGTCGATGCTCGGGAGGCTGACGGCGGCCACGGCCACCTCGGTTTTCGAACCCACCGAGAGCTCGAACCTGACCTCCGACAGCGAGTCCGAGAGCAATCGATCGTCGGACATGCAGTGAGTCCATAGAGCGAAAACAATATATATCGAGCCCATGTTTCCGGGTAATAAAGCGGCGATTACGTCAATCGGCAGATCGAGGGAGAGCAGCCCCAGCAGGCCCACTTACCAGATCTGCGACGGGACGACGAACAGCACCAGCAAGTCCCGGTCGCGGAAGAAGTGCCAGAGGCGAACGAGCGACGCGAAGACGAAAAACTCGAAGAAGGAGGATCCCGGAACCGCCGACTCCTCGCCGAGCAACTCGCAGGGGAACAAGCGCTCCTCGGCTCTGCAGCGCGTCAGGTACAGGTACTCGAGCTTTTATGTGGACTCTCCTCTTTATCTCTCGCCGGATCCGATCTACGCCACTCCCTCTCCCGTTCGATCTAAAATCTAGGATAATGAAGCATATCCGCTCCGTATTTCCGCAGGTACGAAAGGGAAGAGTACAGGTGCTCCCTCTGCTCGTACGCCTGCACGATCGAGAAAGCGTTCCAGAGGCACCTGAGAGCCCACGCCCGCGGCACCGCCAACGAGTCGCGGGTCAGCTGCGCCGTCTGCGGGGCCGACCGCTCCTCCGAGGTCGACCTGAGCAAGCACATGCGCCGCCACCGGGACAATCGTTACTTCTGCTGCGACATCTGCATCTTCCGCACCGTGCAGCTGAAGAAGGTACGTTCGCGCGAACCGTCCTCTCCGGCTCACGATCTAACGGCCCGCGCGACCTTCCACAGCTGATTCAGCACCGACGAATGCACACCGGGGAGAAGCCCCACCTCTGCCCGCACTGCGCCTACCGCAGCGCCCGCCGGGACAACCTGCGCAGCCACGTGCGTCGCGTCCACAAGAAGGAGAACCTGTACTGCGACACCTTCAGTCCCCGCGGCATGTTCATCGCCCCGAAGCTCCAGCCCGCGGCCTCCCTCGACGAGGAGGAGGAGCTCGTGCCGTCCGCGTCTCCGTCGCCGACGCCGCCGCCGCCGCCGCCGCCGCCGATCGAGAACGCGGAGCCGCAGCAGCGGTGGCCGCGGGACGAGGAGACGGCAGAAGAAGAATCGTCCGAGATGGCCTGAGAAGCAGAGGCTTAATTGTTGTATATTCCTTCCTTCCACTCGTCCGTTCCAACGCTCTCCACTGGCTTTTTCGTTTTAGAAAAAATGCTACCGCTAGATGGCGAGTCGCTGAAAATTCTATTCGCGCGATTGATGTCGAGGGCCCTCCGGTTTTCGGTGATTTGTATATTTTGCCGATGATTTTCAAGCGTTTTTGAAATTTTTTTCTTTTTTGAGAATTGACAGGGATTTTACTACGAGTGGTGTGTACTATTTATTAAAAATAAAAAAGATTCTATGGCTTTGATTCAGGCCTTAGAAAGCATTTAATCCCTGATCATTGAGAAAGATTCGGATCAACAGAAAAGTTAGCTGACGTTGGAATTGTTAGTTAGCTAATTTTTAGGTATACGAATTGGCGTTGTTAACCGATGAATAACCTTTTCGAAATTGTGTATGTGACTAAATTATTTTTTAATTTCAATTTGTTATTAAATTAATAAGTCCTTTGTTCCTCGAGTATACTTAGCGAATACATAAAAAAATATATAAATATATGAATTTTTGATGGTTAAAAACTAAAAGTAATTCTTCTTGCGCAGTCAATATCTACACATACGTATTAAGCAAATTTACGCTATTTGATATTGCATTATTCTCAACAAAAGGGATATGTGTGTGAATAATAAGTGTTTATCCATTGACAAATATATTTTAAATTCGTATACTCGCATTACTATTTTACGGTGCTTCAAGTGAAAGTGCAGTACGCAACAATATGTACGACATTCATTTTTGGTACAATAGACTGAACTCGAGTCTTGTGGGGTGATTTTAGTTACTATATACAGCAGACGCATTTGCCAATAAAACTAAGACTGTCGTGTAAAACTGAGGTAAAAAGTGCCCAGAGATGCCCAGATTAAATGAGTACTGATTAGTTTCGAAATTGCATCATTTTACATTGAGCGACGCTTACAATGTTGTTTTACTCAAAACGAGCTTGAGCTGTTTTTGGTTGAAGAAGCGAAATAATACTAATGTATACCGAACGTTGAAATAAAGCTAACAGTTATTTGTTTTATATACATAATGATACTATTAATATATACGTCCGTCCGAATTTCCGTTGATCGTTAAGTATTTGCGAATAATGTATAGTTAATTATTTGTTTAAGGCGAATGTTACAATATAAGTGTATAATTACCATAGTTAAATTATATAATTGATTTTCGTGACGAATTTAATGCTTTGAAATAGAATACATTTCTATTACACGCCTATTAATTGTGATGATTCAGTGATATTATTCGTATAGTTCTTTAAGAACGACGACTATTTTTTAATAAATATGTGTTTAGATGCAGATGCTAAATTTCGTTTCTCGACACTAATAATGTTTATACTGTACTACTCTTTATCTTTAATATTCCTTGAAGAGAAAGATTTCATTCATAAAATCAGTACTTGTAAGCTAATGAATGCTGATATCTAAAGCTTAATCATAATGGCTTGTAAAATGGCTATTTCGTTTTCATTCATTACATCGGCAATAAAAGTTGTTTAATTGTAAAATCTACAATTTTTCATTTGGATTCTAAATATCGGTTACTTTTGATGAAATTCCAAGCTATTACAAACTGCGTTAGAGTAATAATACCAATGGTACGTAATAATAAAAAAAACACTATATAGAATGAATCGTTTAAGATGTTAAGGCCTAATCACATTCAATGTTCGAACTCTACTTAAGAATATATGATCTGTGATTAAGTCATTCGTTTTTTTGATGAATGTGCTAGATAATTTGAAAAAAAGACTGATAGATACTTTGACGCGAAATTATGAGAAAAATGAAGAAAAATATGAAAGAAAGATTTCTAATTGAATTAGGACGAAAAATTAGGTATATTTGGGCTCTCTGGTATGTAAAATTATACACTGAAAAAACGATCCTCTTATTACAAAAGGAATCCGCTTGTTAAAAGAGGAAATTCATCTCAATATTTGTCCTAGCGAATTTCCTCTTGTGACTCACGGAAAATCCTCTCTAAATCAAGTTGCATGGTCACAAAAGGAAATCATTTTGGACGCAAATGTTCAATTGTAAAAATTGATTTACGCCGCAGGCGGGGCTTACCGGGTAATGCAGTCTTTTTTCCCCAAAGGAAAAAAAAAACTTTTTTGAACAAGCCCTGCCAAAGACGGAGAATAAAATCTTTTCCCCCCAAAGGGACTTACCGGGACTTTTTTAAAAAAGTTTTTTTCCCCTTTGCCTTTTCCTTTTTGAAAAAAGTCATTTTTTATGACAAAAGTGTAAGTATTTTATCAAAATAGCCGAAAAGTTGCTCTCTGTGTAACCAATGAAAATTACATTCTCGACGAAAGGATTGCGTGGCGAGGAAGCAGTCCTTTTGTGACTAGCTTAAATTCTCTTGTACGCAAGAGGATTGATCATGAGAGGATTTTCCTCTGCTCATAAAAACTATGATTTTTCGATTCAAAAAGATTTTATTCGATCTGAAAGGAAAAACCTATTTATAATGAGCGGATTCGATTCAGGGGAAAATAATTTCCGTACAAGAGGACTCTTTTTCTGAGTGTATTTGCGGCGATGTACGTGTATTTTTAAATTTAAGAATTTCTTTTCTTCTAACGGGAGATTAATGAAAGTCAATTATACTCTTTTTTTCATTAATGAATGATTTAAAAAGAGACTTTCATCTTCAGGCTAATTGAAATATTTTGAAAAATTTAAATATAATATATAATAATTGACTTTCTCACTTCTCTAAATCTAACAGTTGTTTAAGAAGAAACAGGCAAAAATCTATCAGAGATAATGTACAAAACAAATGGTGCGCGCTTAGAGAAATTTTAAAGGTAAAAGTTTTGCCTGTTTCTGAAAGTTTCTTCAAACAAACTACTATAATAAAATATTACTCGAATCTCTTCTCCACTGCAAAACTTGTTCTGCATTTAAAAGAGTGACATCTTGAAATTTTACTCAGAGCTAAAAACCGTTAATAAATACTATTATTGAAAGTTCACTTTTTTAAATTTAGACAAATTTAACGAATTGCTAAATCTCTTAGTATCTATAAATTAATTTTTTGCAGAAAGCTTGGGCGAAATAAATGATTATCAAAGTAAACTTTTGATTCTGAAACATGAAATGCAGTCTTAGTTCCAGAATACTGCAAGAGCTTTAGCAGCGGAGAAGAAAATAGAAAACCTCCTTTTTCCAAATAAATGTTAGTAGCTCTCGAAGATCGATGTTGTCCTAAATATTATCCCGACGAATTCTCTGCGTTTTATCAATCTATTCTATCATCAAGCAGTTATATATTTCTAGAAAATTCAAATTTCCTATATAAATTATATAGTTAATACATCTATTCCGTGCCAATATTTTTCTGCCTAACAACACACACAGTATACACTTATAAATACAAATATAAAAGTCTATATATACATAAAAAGTTCGTGCCAACCGTAAAAAAATTACGATATTTCTCCATTGTATTATCGTTTCGTCGCACAATAAATGTGTCTGGCGAGAACAAAAGAGCAGTTGGAAAAAGAAGTTTTAACGAAAGCAACTATACGTATAAGTAATAAACGATCGAGGAAGTTTTACGCATCGATAGAGGATAAACACATAGTTAACTGAATCTTGTGATTTTATATAAAGAGTCAATGAATCTTTGAATTTTCGAATTGTTATATCTATGATAAGGCTACATTAATGACTTGGCAGGATAATGTCGTAATCGTAACAGAAAACGTGCGAGAATCGCGCAATGAAGCACAGCTGTCTGTGATTATGTTAATTGTATCGGGCGAATTTATTGTTATACGATTAGAGTTACTGTTGCGACGACTTCGTAAAAGTGTTTCAAAATTCATTGATGCGAATTTCTTCTCAAAAATGTAGTCATTTTCACTAAAAATTTAATACTTTATACTAACAAAAAATGTTACTGTTCAAAGGTTTTTTTTTTCACATCGCGAGGATAAAGGGTAAATTAATTAAATTATACTTAATTCTTTTGATGTTTGAAACACTTTTAAAACGAAAATTTGAAATAAACACTCAAGAAAGTAGAAAAAAGTGTCGAAGTGTCAATTTCATGTGTGTACTAGTAATCTAAACTTTAAGTCAACCAAATTAGAACTTTTATAAAGAAACTTTTGTATAGCTTCCGAAAAAGAGAATCAGTTCGAAACGTCATTAACTTTTCTTCGATGTTTAAAACAATACTTCCAATTTATGTATACCTTTTCCATAGCGAATAGTGTTTCATTCATTTTTTAAATGTTTAAAAAAGATTACAAAAACAATATTATAATCTCCAACACCTATATATATTAATAAATCTTTTGCCCGATTTTCGGTAAGTGTGTGTGTGTGTAACGTAGTTCACAACGAAAAGAAATAATGAACGTTGAAAAAACTTGCCTTTAAATTTATCAGGTTGATAATTAACCTTGACAAATTCATGTTTGAGTGAATAAATATAACTTTCGTTCGAAAAAAAGAGCTTTTTGTCTTTGAAAATCTATTATTTATTATCGATTGGTTAAAAGTTTTAAAAAAATATTACCTTCAATTTGCAAAGAGTATTTCAATTTGCATTGATTGAAAAGGTACTTATTCTTAAAAAATCCAAGCAATTGTTCTCGTTCAAATAAACCGTAATACAACGATACTCCTTTTAACGATCGTCCAAAACCTAAGTAATTGTGTAAATAAGCTCGATATTTAAATGTGGTATTGTACAATGCGTTCTAACGTTCCGTTCAACGATACTATAAATATACATAAACAAAAAAAATTTTACCACTAAGAATAATTAATAAATAAACACACGTCGATACTGTTTTTTCGGAGGATGTTCGTGCAAGTAAGCGCTACGACTTATACAATCTAAATGTGATAATATTTACTATATAAATTATATATTATATATATAAATATATAAATATAAATACATTAAGGCGAAACAAAAATAACGAAAATTATGCGGTTGTATAAAGCTTCGCGATCCGAAGTGTAACCGTCGAGTTCACTTTTGCGAGATATGGCGTCCTTTTCTTTTTTCCGATAATTGTTTATTAGTTTCCGATCCTCTGCTCTTCGCTGAGTGAATGCTAGTCACACTTTGTTCCAGCGGCTGATTCACTCGATTTTACGATATGCGGATAAAAGAACAAAAAAATAATTCAAGTGCGATAAAAACCTGATGTGTATTTCGAAAGTTCAATGTACGCAGTTTACGAATAAATGATAAGTCAATCATAATATCGTTTCCTCCATGTTTTTCTTATTATTCAAATTCCTGTTTCCTCAAACTTTTACGATTGTAATTTTAACAAATATAGGTATAAGGGATCTCAATTTAATTGGTTAATAAAACAAACGAAAAGCACATTTGAATATTATATATTATGTATTTATTATTATTATTTAACACATTTTTGTACAAGTAAATTAGTTATGAATAAGTACAACTTGGTAGCAAAGAGAGATAGAATTAATTATTTCATTTATATTTTATATCATAGTGAGAAGAGAGAGGAGATATATCTTATGTAATTCATTCGTATAATTGTTTTCTTTCATTCTTTTTTTGTGTATACTTTGTATAATTAAAGTTTCATTTTTTATGTTTCTGACCGCAATATCATCTTGCACATTACCCTCCCCCCTCACGCACTTCTTCAGAACCCTCCAGATAACAATTTCCTGATATATCCCCTGAAAATGCGCGCTCGTCGCGCGCCATTTTGCCGGACTGATCCACCATTTAGCATGCCCTCCGACCCCGATTGCCTACTCCTCCTCTGCTTTTTCTTTTATTTAACCCTTAAAATCGTCATCTTATATACTTTTTTACTTTTTTTTATCCTTATAGTTTATCTCATTTGTTTCTTTGTTTCAACTTTGTTTTACTTCATCAGTATCATTATCATCATCTTCATCGAATAAACGACGCGATTCCCTAAAGAAGAGGTAGAAAAAACAGCGAAAACGACGACAAATTCCCCCGGGATGCGACGCGGGACGATATTTATGTATAATTAATGTTAATTATGTATAATATTTATAATTGTTTTAAAATTCGAGCTGAAGGAGAGACTTTCGCTCTCTCTCTCGTCTCTCCGACTTTCGCGCGAAAAAACTTGAATTCCATACGCTCTTTCCCTCTCTCTCTTGTTCTCCCTCTCTCTCTCTCTCTCTCTCTTTCTCTCTCTCGCTCTCTGCGATCCACGAGAGAATAAACACGGGTATAATCGACACACGAGACGTAGTGACAATTAAAAAGAGAAAGTGACGCGAAGCGGCGCAGAATAGACACGAGAACGTTTTTTTTTTAAATGTTTTCTTTGTTTTACTTTTAACCATGAATTTTTTTAAATCTCTCTCTCCCTCTCTTTTTCGCTCTTTCTTCCTCCCTCTCTCTCATTCATTCGCAGTCTCTCGTCTATACCTTGTGTGTGTGTGTCTTCTGTTTTAGCTCGAGAATCGAATGCTTGTTGTCGTTCTTTTTTGATTTTTCGTTTGCGTTTAACTTTATTATAATGTGGTATAGTCGAGCGATTTAATATTTTGCGTCCTCTCTCTCTCTCTCTCTCTCTCTCTCTTACTTCTCAATATTTTCTTTCATATTAAATTTCGCTTTGATCCGTTTTACTCTTAGAAGATTTTTAACAAACTTGATGCCTTTAATGACTTTGTCGCATACGGATATTAAAAACAGAACTTCAGATCTAAGAGAAGAGCTTCGCCATGAACTCATACCTGGACTCGCCGTAAAGTGAAGGTGATAAATTAACGGACTTTCAGCGTTTCGTGAGAATTAAAAAAAGATTTCAACGCAGTATAAAAAAATATACTTTTTATTAAGTAACGCTTCGCGTCAACTGGGTATGAAAAAATTCATGCTGCGATCAAAGTATGAGCTCACTCGAAAGCTCAAGTTATAAATAAGATTTTACACTTTCATTCGCTCGCAAGCTCTTTGGAGCTCAGATAAAACATCTAAGGATTAAAAATGGACAATACGTTTATAATTCACTTTTAACAAATTCATTTTTTTTTGTAACATTTCCTTAAGAAATTCATAGCAACAGTTACTTTAGTCAAACATCTCTACCGAAAAAGATTCTTACTCAAAGCAAAAAGTCTTGGTCAAAGTATTCGTTGAAAGTAAAAAATTCACCGTCCGATTACTATGAATTTCTATTTATCTATTCCTCAAATCCCTTCAAAAGTCGTTGATTCACTAATCGCTTTGCTTCTTCGAACATACTTCACCCATGCACACATAAGCATACGAAGGATCGTACAATCGTCGTCGTTGCGTCGTGTCATGGCTTACGGATTTCTCTCTTCTTGCTTTTGAAAAAACACGTTTTACATGCACGAAAGAACGTTATTAGAAAGAATGCGGAAGAGCTTGCAGAAATACTTTCCGTTATATATATATATGTACATAAATACATACATATATATATATCTCGATCGAGAGCAAGTAATTCAATACGTTTAAAAAGCATCACTTTCTTTTGTTTTCATTTAATTATATGTCTACACGATGAGGTATAACACACTCGACCTCGCGCAAGAACAGAGATAGAGACGCTTGCATAATATACAATTTCTTTTTTTTTATTTTACAATTAAATCAAGTCCACGATACATAAGAAAACGTTAAACGAATTTTTTTCGTTAGATTCCATGCAAGTGAATTAAAGGACGAGTTTTTTTTCTTAACATTACGATCCTTCGAGAACTAACGAGTTTCGTTAAAGAAAGAAAAGTCAAGGGCTGAGGGAAACAATAGTCTCTCCCGCTTTTTTTCACTTGTTTTAAACGCACACACAGAAGTCCTCCTCTTCGAAGGGAACAAAAAAGAAAGGCTAAACTCTGACACTAAACTATCACTGTTAAAATTTGAAAAGTCGTTCGCTCGTTAAAACAATTTAACAAATAAATTACAGGTATATAAGTTCGACTTAACAATATACGTTAAAACTTAATAGTAGTATAATAATAAGAGATTCTTCAAAGCGTTATACAAATCATCAATGTACTGTTTTACGTTCTAGCTCCTTAACGATTACGAAAAAAAAATATAATAATAATAATAATAATAATAAAATAAAACACAACAATTATTGGTCGCGACCATATAATTTTTCACACCTCGAGATTCATTACTTGTTTATTTTCATTAATTCATTGCAATGATCATTGCACATCGCCAAGTCGACTAAATATTTTGACGTTTTATACATAGAAATATTACTCGCATCCTCGATTGTTCGCTCGTAGTATTTTTCTCTCTCTCTCTCTCTCTTTCTCTCTCTCTCTCTCTCTCTCTCCGTGACCAAAATTCGCAGCGAGCTCTCTTGTGTGTACATTATGTGTGTCCGTGTGCGGGTTCGTGTACCTGTGTGTTCGAGAATTCGAAAAGAAAAGGCAGAAAGCAACGGAATATCCGCGAGCTGCCCGGATCGTTTTTCCGAGGAAAGAAAGAGAGAGTAAGAGGAGAAACGCGTATTTGAAAAAGTCGACCGAGCGATATATATTATAGAAACGGACAGAGGCTTTCGAGACTTTGGGAAGGAGAAAATATAAGACGATTATATCCACGATTTTCCGTCCAGCTATTGCGAACTTACGATATAAACGTCGACACTACGAGATATATACATATATGTAAGCATTATATATATATATGCGTAACGAGCGAGTGAAAAAAAGCGATGCATCGCATCGATTTACATATCCGCCTTTTACCGCTTTTGAGAATCGTCGGCACACACACACACACACACACACACACACACACTTTTTGCTTTCTTCCTCTACCGATCGTGAGAAGATACGCCGCTTAAATCTTTCTTCAAACGCAAAGTGAAAGTTTGAAGGAACCTCTTCGTTAGCGGTATACTTTCTTACGTCCATTCGTCGTCGTTATACTTATGTTAAGACGTATGATCGCGGAATAGCAATACGCACTTTGGCTTAGACTAAATAATTTTACATTTGAATAATTTTAAAAGAATGGAAGATGGCTTTAAAACTAAACGTACAAAAGATACATTGAATTCCAGTCGACATTATGTAATTTATAAAGCTTACAACACCTACAGCTTTGAAAAAAAGTTGCACTCGTCAATTGGAAGTTCTACCGATGAAAACCGATCGACAAAAAGAACGAGTGACGAGGTCCCTTCAAACCTCCAATCTTCAGCTCTAAAACTTTGTCTACTTCCTTCTCGCGTCTTATATAGATTATATACGCGCTTGTGTGAGTGTAATAAGGTATACGTTGTGCAGGGATGTATACAAGGTTAGCCGCGACAGAGATTTCATTATCTTTTTATTTTTGCTTTCGTTTAAAAAGGAGAGTTAGAGACCGTGGACTATAAATACCCAATAAGCATACAGCAATAATCCGAACTTCGACGTGCGCGAGAGAAAATATCGCGTTGTATTTATATTTATATATAAATTTAATAAATATAAATATAATTTATATTTATATATAAATAAATACAGAAGTGTTGCAGATGTCCGTTAGTTTGTATTAATTACGCGTTGAAAACGAGGAACGATTTGCCGAGATGATGGAAAATCGCGGTCTCGCGCTCATGAGATGCCAACTCATAGACTCAATCAAACGGTTCGAATATTAGTCTGCGGATTAATTAGAAATCGTATCAAAATTTAATCATACTTTAGCACATCCATCGTTAATGTATCCGTTTCGGTAGTTTTTTCTCTAACGTTGCTTATACGATTGGATAAAATTGATCAACCGCGGCGAAATGTCACCAGCAGTTGTAAGATTAGAGCATTAAAAAAGGAACGAATACTTTACCAGTGGGTGTATGTCGTCTTTTCACAGTATGACTTACGTAAGAACGAACTAAACCTTGCCTAAGTAAATTAAATAAACTGCCTTAACAACAACAACACAAAAATAACATCGTGGGACGCATTCAAACCGTTTTAATAAACTAATCGAGAGGTAGATAACGAGAAGAGAACCGGAAAGGGGAGAGAGAGAGAGAGAGAGAGAGAGAGAGAGAGAGAGAGAGAGAGATATGTAATGGAAGAGAAAGAGAAAGATAAAGAGAGAGAGATACATTATGCGTTATTACAACGATCTTACACGTCATTTATACCGCGCGATGAATTCGAAAAATGTAAGAGTTGATATACTTGTATTTTAAAACGAAATTCTCCGACAATTATATAACTTATTAGACTTAGACCTAAGCTTTAGCTTCGATATCATCGTAATCATTCATCCTTCTTTTTATTTTCATCTACAATCGTCTTCTTTCTTCCCTCCTCTCAGCCGTGACGCCAACAAACGCGTCGTCGTGGGGATGCCCACGCGTTCTTCTCCTATCTTTATTCATAACTCTTTTTTTTTTATTTTTCCCACGGCGCATCGGTACGTAGATTTTCCAGCCTCGCATTATCTTCCGCTTTATGCACTCGTAGTCGCGCAATTATCGCTCTTTCTATAACAATCCTACTATATGGTTTAAAAAGTCTAAAACCGGAAGAAGCGACCGCCTCCCGCCGGTGTGTGTCAAGAGAGTGTCTCTGTGTGTGTATGCGTGTGTATGTGAGGGTGTGTAAGTGTAGAGTGTCGAGTGGGCGAGAGTCGGACGGACGCGAGCGGCGCGCAGGCCAGCTGCTCTGATGCTCGCTCGTGCGTCGTCGTCGTCGTCTCTCTTTCTCTCTCTCTCTCTCTCTCTCTCTCTCTCTCTCTCTCTCTCTCTCTCTCTCGCCTCGCATGGCGCTCGATATCTCGTCGGCGGAGGCCACTATCTCTCTCTCTATTATATACGCTATATACGCTGGCGAGGTGAGCCTCGCTCTTCTCGCTCGCTCTCGTGCAGGTTGCATTTCTTTTTTGAACCCCCCTCCCAGCCCCTGCTTTTTTTTAGTTTTTCATCTAGCCTTTTATTGCTCCCCTGATTTCAGAAAGGCAAATGCAGAGAAGCCAAGGGCTCATGGTGCTCGGACGGGTCATTTTACGAGCTTTCCTTTGCTGGTTTCCCTCTGTTTTTATGCGTTCAAGTTTTGGAGCGAGGAGAGCTTTTTTTCAATGAAGATCGAGAGGAGCTATTGGAGAAAGATTAGAATGGTTTTATAAAATGACCACGGAACCCTGGACTTCTCTGCGTTGTTTATGCAGTCGGTAAGCGTGTAATCTCGCAAGCTTTTACGCTGTGTCGCTTCTCGTTTCCTTCAATACGTATTTTTTTGATATGACAGACTAGTAGTTATAGAAGTTTCAAAGCTCAGGAAAGGAATTATGCATGATTGATTGTAAACAAGTGAGTTTCAATCTCTAGAATTTTAGTGCAAGATTTAGTATTAATCTTGAAAATGAATCGCTTTACTTATTCTCTAAGATATAATATTACTTTTAAATCGAAATCTTATATTTTATTTTTATTGAATATTATAATATTATATATTACATAAAAATAAATATCCAATAAATAATTACGCACAATCATTAATTCAAAGATAGTCTCAAAATTATGTATAATTCAGTTATTATAATGTTGTAGCTATCACATGTAGTTACAATTAATTGTCTTTTAAAACACGCGTACTGCACGGTATATGTACTAATGATTGCAAATAATTTTATTTTCTAGATAATTTCTGTTTCAACCATCAGATTCAACGAAAATAACTAAAGTCGTAACAATTTTTAAAATAATTACCAAATCGAAAAATTTCAGCCATGCGAAATCATGATTTGTATAGCCTCGTCAAAAAAAAAAGAAAATTTACTTGCACAGTCAAAAATGTTATCGCTCATTTAAAAGAGGAAATGAAATCGTGAATTCAAGCTTCTTAAATCACAATGACACAGGCAGTTATTGATTATTATTACGGTTATGCTTGTAGAAACGTGAATGAAAGCATAATTTCAACGAAGCAGATAACAACGTAAAAAGAAGAGGCAAGAATCGAATAAACCCTCTTAGCTTTTCGTTCGTAATCTACGGACAAAAGGGGAAATGCTAGATGCATTGGCTCGCCGACGGATTTTACTAGGTACTCCACATTTTATCGTATACGCGCACATAATACGCACACACAGACACAGACACAAAGATCGGAGAACGAGAAGACACGGTCACCGACTTTTTGACACTTTTTCCTCTCTCTCGCTCTCTCTCCCCTTTCGTCGATTGAGAACCACAGCAGCATACATCACGACGACTTCTGTAATTCGATAATTGTTCCTCGGCGCGCGTTGATTCCTTCAATAATAATACGCACACAGGGAGAGATATTATTTTATTTTTTAGCTTTTTATTTTGTTTTAAATCTTTTTTTTTGTTTGTCATTTAAACGCGAAGTTTGGACTAAAGACGATAATTAAGACATACACAAACTGTCTCCCTTCGCACGAGATTCGAGGATGAGCCATATATTCTCTTTCCGTTTCTCTTCTGGCTTATGTATATATAATTGTTTTTTTTTTATTTGCCATTATTACTTGCATTTATCTCGCTTAAATAGTTAATATCCTGCCTTCGTAGGTTGTCCCGTGATTTCATTTATATATTTTTTTTTATTTATTCATCATCATTCCTATTAAACGGCATGCAGTTCGTAGGTGTACGTAAATATTATGCGCGTGAAAGAGAGAAGGTTATTTTTTTTCGTTTTCTTAAAATTTTTTTTCTTATCTCGAAGAATGTGTTATTTTTTTTTTTATTTTTTTTTTGTTGTGTGATGCATCCATTGGATTCCTCTCGCCATCTCTCCTCGTTTTGCCATTTTTTTCCAGACGAACTCGCGTACAACGACGATAGAGTCATAGTTAAAGATCGAATACTTGGCCTTTTTTTTGCTTCTCTTCCCCGTCGCCGCCCCTTAGAAAACACGCGTCTCTCGTTCCTTCCTCGTTTTCTTTTGCGTTGTACACACGTAATTTCTGTCCTGGATGCTTTTGACCGTTGGACTCGATGAACTTGATAGGTTGTTGCTTTTTTACTTTTAGTTATTTTTTTATTTGTTTCTAGTGTCCGGGAAGAGACGAGCGATGGTTGCTATTATTTGTGGCTTTGGCAACCGCTATGGACTTGGGTATCGCCATTGTTACCTGCGGTGGTTCAAATGTAATTAGTTTTGTAAAATCATTTCAATGATTAAGTTTACTACTTTTTCCTGCTTTTTACGCTCCAAAATGGCGTCGAGTTATTTATTATTACGGACGTGAATGAGAAACTTTTTCATTTACGGGAAAAATTGAAATTGAAATATCGGGGCTGCATTATTTGTGTGCGATGAATACCCAGAGCAATTAATGCAGCTCAATAGCTTTCTATAGCTTTATCGTCTCTAAAACAGCAGTTAAATAAATATTTGTTATTTTCGATCCTTCTTACTTTTCCGCAAGCAATAAAATTTCAGCAGAATTTAAATTTAAACAAAATTGAAATCTCATTTTTCTGCGAAACAATAAGAAATTCGAATTGCTTTTTAACAAATCAATCGGCGAAAAAATGCAGTCGAACGAAAGCCGATCGTTCTCCAATGACTTAGCCCTCGGCATCCTCGACCCAGAACATTGAAATAATAACTCGAAACTCGCGCACCTATCAAGAGCGTGCGATACGAGCGTCCGAGTTTCCAGTAGTAAGATAAGAATAGTCAGCCGCCCACCTTCATTAAGACGAGTGCGAGGCTCACGAGTGGGGCTGCGACGTGCAATGGTCCCGCTTGTCGGCGCCCGGTGTTGTCGGCGTCTTGATGACGGTCGGCTTCTCCTCGTTAACCGGCGTGGGCGGCGCGTCCTTTCGCGGCGGCATCCTCTCGTTTATCGCGTCCAGGCCCTTCGCCTCGGCGAACGACGTGATCTTGTGATTCGGCGAGAAGCCCTGCAGCGCTGCAATCGAAACGGGAAGGGAGTTCCCTCTCATTAATCCAGACACAGTGTTCCCTTTGGTACGGATGTGAGGATTTAAATGCGCGGCGAGTCAACGCGCCCGAAGGCGTTAGGATTGCTTTGATGCTCGCGGAGTTGCGAGTTCAGGCGACGCGTGCTTGAATTACGAGGGAGGCGTTAGTTTTCGAAGCGAATAAGGTGTATTTACCATTCTTCAAGGACGTCTTTCCGCCGGAGAGTGCGCCAAGTGGTAGAGCACCAGTCGGTGTAAGTCCCTTGAGCTGCAGTACGCTCTCGCTTTCCTCTCTGTAAAAGTGGGAGTATGTAATGCACGGCGATAAATGGAATTTTTTATGTCGGTCTTATCTTGCATTGGGGAGGTGTTAAAGTTACGAGGGAATGAAACTGAAAAATTCAGGAACAGAAGTCTGATGTTTTTAGTATGACATACAGTATGATTAGTTGATAGTTGTAGAGGTTCTAATTTGTGCTAATGTTTAACTGTTACGTGAAAATAACTAATTGCGAATTTCCAATTAAACGTCGCTCAATCAAAGTCTATCATAAACTGGAACACAGATATTCCGTTAATATTGTGAAAACAGGTGTCCATTCACGTAAAATTCGTCATTTACTTTATTAAACTTCGTCATTTGTCTTATTAACTTTATTAAAAAAATATAAATACCAACTACAGCTTATGCCCCTTTTCAAGTTAGTAAACTATAATTAAGCCCTTCACAATTTATTGAAAGCCACCGCGAAATTAAATACAAGGACTTTTGTTCCGATTCTCGGGGTAACTTTCCACAGAATGTTTTTCTCCTCCACTGGGATTCACGCGAACGGCAACAAGCACCCCAAGAAAGGAAAATATTTCTCCCTCCCTCCCCATCCCTCTCTCCCAATAAAGCTCAGCCGAATAGCGAGAGGGAGAGAGAGAGAGAGAGAAAGAAAGAAGAGTCAGCTATCCAGGTATCAACATTCTAATTGCGCACTGACCTGAGCACAGAGAAGACGCGTGCCATTTTGCCGATGGCTCTGATCTTGTTCCGAATAACTTCCTTGCGTTGATTGGCTGCTGCACCTGCAAAAGCCGAGAGCATCTTCATCAATCCCGATTCCTCGCCACCCAGCTTCCCTCCTCCTCCTCCTCCTCCGCCACTATACACAGCTCAACTACGCACATCCAGAAGCGAGTTTAACGTTCGAAAAAGCGGGTGCGGGTGGGACGGTTCTTTTTTTTTTCCTTCCTCGCCCCTCGGCGAGAACGTGGAAAATGGGAGCGCTGCGTGCGACGCGGGGACGCCGGCATGCGTGTACGTAGGCGCGAGGAGACGCGCTCCTGCTTTCGACGCTCGCTTCTTTCGGAGAAGTCGTTCGGGAGTAACGAGCTTGAGAATAGAGCCTTATGCGGCTGGAACTGAGTTTTCTTCTTTACGAGGCGTATAAAGATTTGATTCGCCGCCGCGGAATGATTTTCTTTATTCGAGAACTATGACGCTTTTGTGGGAGTAGTAATGCTCGAATAAGCAATTTATAAGGATCACTTATCAGTCGAGCGACGGTCATCGAGTTTATTTATTAACCTCGTTTCTCAAGCCGAGCTTTCGTCGAAAATTTAATATCGAAAGAAGCTCGTAATGATTTTAAAAGCAACGAGAAGAAAACATCAACATTTCCACATTAAAATTCCTCGCCACTCCCTTAGAATCGACTCCCAAAGATGCTCGTACAGCAGCCCCTCCTCAACGTCGCAGTGCCGCGAAGCAGCTCCGCCGCCTCGGAGACCCGTGCGACTCTCCCTTGGCAGTCGCCGAAACTCGCGCTCTCGCCGCGCAGTCGAGCGAAGCCGAGCGAAGCCCGACGAAGCCTGAAAGGGAAAAAAGCTCGGGCCGAAGCTTCGTGCAGCGGAGGTCGGCGGAAGCTCGAGCGCTTCCCTGCCGCTCCCCCGTCGGTGCTCGGAAAAAGCTCGCAAGCGACACTTCCCAGGCGGTGCACGTATTTGCATTCATCGGCGGCGGGAGAGCCTTCGATGTACGCTCTCAGAGCGACGAGCGTTAAAAGCCGCGTAAACACGCGCAGGTAGAGAGAGTAAAAAAATATACGACTACGGCTAGAGATTTTTGAGAAGAAAGGTACGGTTAAAAGCTCTTGAGCATGCACATGCAGGGGGGAGAGGCGTCTGAAGGGGGTGGGGGGGGGGGAGCAGGGTTCGGTGCCGCGAAAATCCGTCTTCTCCGGTCTGCTATTTTACGGGCGGAGCCGAGTCTTCTTTTCCCGGCTGCGAGGAAAGGCGGATAAAGGTATTCCAGGCGCCGAGCGTTCAAAGAGTTGCAAGTACGAGTTTTAGACGTGCATGTGGATTTTTTTTTGACATTTTTTCAAGTACGTTTCAAATGCTGGGAAGCGTTTAGGATTGAAGACGATTCGAATACATTTTAGAAGTGAAGTGCACTTATTATATAATCGAGCGGTACGTTAAGAATATTCGTGTATTCAAAGTTAAATTTTTACAATATTACGGAAAATTATTTCTGATGAGCAGCAAAAAAGTAAAGCTCAATGCAATTCTTAGGCATTACGTTCTAAACTGATTGAAATTGACTTAAATACGTAGCCTCAATCGCTTAATAATAGAGCAGCTGCAAGAAGTTTTTAAAACAGCTCGGACACTGCACGTTTTTTACCCACGAGCAAATTATTCATGTAGATTCAATTCTCACCGTCGGTCTAACCGACTTCCGCGGCTCTTTACAACGCCGTTTCTGTTATTTTTCCATTGTCGCGCTCTCCGCAAATTCATTGAAAAGTAAATTTTCCGGCTGGCTCCCCCATTTAAAAAAAGAGGCGAACGAACCATTAAACCCGAGCCGTCGGAGTGAAATTTCATTTTCCATAACAATGCAGCCCGGGCAGTAAACTCAACGCGTATATAAATTTATATTACCCATAAATAATGGAGGTCTCTCGCTTCGACCGTCTCTCGGCCCGGGAGCGCGCGGGAAAGCGTATGTATATATAAAGTAATCCCGGCGCCTTGCTTTTCAATCAAGCCTCTCTCTCTCTCTCTCTCTCTCTCTCCTCCGACGGCGAACACCTCGTCGAAATATAACACAGGATCCGAGCGCCCTTACACTTTCACGGCAGATATATTCGCGCGTGGAACAAGGCGAGATCGCCGCGCGCCGGTCTTTTTTCCGCGCTCCTCGTCGGAGGGAAAATTGATCGTCGATAATTTTAAATTCAAGGTTCCGCGGAAGAGAGAGAGAGAGAGAGAGAGAGAGAGAGCCAGCGAGAGGCGAGTCGCCTAACAAAAAAAAAAGTGTCTGCAAAAAAGAGCTCGACGCCGACGCGCGACTGCGGAGTGACACTCGTCCAACTACATACATATATTTATGGGTACACGGACGCGTCATGCAGATTCCGTTCGATCTTCGCTTCGCTCCCGATTGCGAGGCTTTCGCGGGAACGTCTCCTGCCAAGTACATTCATTAGTCGGTTAGTTCGGGAGACGCGGAGAATGGGGCGGGCATGCGGAGCTGCCCGGGCAGCGAGAGATAGAGAGAGAGAGAGAGAGAGAGAGAGAGAAAGTAGTACATTTACGTTGGATTAGAAGGGTCTTGTGGATTCGACCGAAAAAGGTCTTTCCACTTCGTATGGTAACGTGCTTTTGCTCTTATAATAGACGCTGGCCAGGAGATTTTATGATCTTCGGGTCGCGGATTCTTTTGTAATAACTTTGAAATATACAGTTTCTCGTACGTAAAAAACCCATCGTCTTTCTGCTAGCCAAAGGCGAAAAATTAAACTGAACGTTTCGTGAAAAGAATTTACTCGTTAAGCTTTATTTTGAACCGTCGTCAATTTTTATTCTCGTCACTTGACACCGAAAAATTTTCCCGATTCAAAGGCTCCGCGCGTTCGGAAACAAAAAAAAAAGTCCCCCCCCCCCTTCGAAAATTGTTCAGCGACGTCTCCTGCTCAGCTTGAAAAATTTCGCAAAATGAGATAAAAAAAAAAAAATATTAAACGATCCTCCGCTGCGACGAGAAAAGTTTGCCGCCCCGGGAGCGTCTCCTTCTCTCCAGGGGCCTCCAGCCTCGCAAAACTCTTCCGTCCTCGCGTCGGTCTGTGTGATAGAGATAGAGAGAGAGAGAGAGAGAGA
>JAWWEM010000001.1:6916572-6934717 GCA_035582935.1 Ormyrus thymus
AGAATAATAAAAATTTATAGCATGATTTATTAAATATTTCACGCAAATGCGGATAAAGTTCACCTTACTGTCAAAATTGCCCAAGATTCACTCAAATATAGGGGTAATTTTTCACCAAAATTTTTCTGCGTGTACACCTCGATAAAACCAACAGCCGCTTGCAGCCTCCGTTTCGCAAGCGGGGAGGAGTGTGGCGAACCTTTGTTGAGAAACGAGGAGGAAGCCAAGCGGAGGAGAAGCGTGCTGGAGGCTGAGCTGCTGAGTTATCGCCCGGAGTCCCGGCGCCGATCGTTTCGACTGCGTCGGATTCGGTCTTGGACGCGTTGCTGCTTGGTATTCTGATCTTTGCTCAGTTCTGGTAATTGTTAGGTATTTCTGGATATTAGATGGAGTTTAAACATTTTGCTTTACTTTATTACATTTGGAGTAATCAATGCGGCATTTCTTTAATTAAATGAACAGCGTTTGCATTATTATGTGCGTTGCTTGATATCGAAGAAAACTTGATATAAAAGAAAATTGCAGTTTGCTTAAAAAATGTTGAAACACGCAAAAAATATTGGTATTTTACGCTACACAGTGACTCGGTTATATAAACATAAAACTCAGATTTATCAACTAAAAGGATCGCAAATACCAGAGTACAAAAAAGTAAAAAAAAAAATTCAAAAAACGTTCGATAAAAATCCTAGCAGCAACGCCCAACACTGCCGACGCGCGTCGACGCACAATATACATACGACAAACTTAAGGATACGTCTCTTACAACTTGTTATCTCAAATAAAGTTTTTTTTTTATTTTGTCAAGATAAACATATCCAGAGATTATTGTAAACTCACCGTACGCGGTGGTTCGGTTGGGTCGGTCGATTGGTTGTCGTAATTGCGGATGTAGAAGTGGTGGTGGTTGGTTGGTTGGTGGTAGTTGCGAACCGGGTCGTGACCATAATAATGGGACGTACACGGATGAGCAAATTGGTTGCCGGTGGCGTGAGTAAAGGGACAGAAGTACCAACAATGTAAGAGCAGCGTCAACGGTGGCCACCGCATTTTTTGTTTGTTTTTTTTTTGTTATATTTATAAATATTTATAGTCGCCATTTTCACAGCGATGAAGGAAGAGCAGAAGAAGAAGAAGTAGACAGTAGTAGATAAAGGCACGACAATTGTTTTATTGACGGGTGACGATGCAGTCGGTGGCGTACATATATATATTGCAGATATATATGTATTTGTTGAAGTAGTTGCAGTAGTAGAAGTAGGTGTGGTTCATAAAGTAAAACAATACATAGAACAGACGAAAAAACATGTGCACTGCGTAAATAATACATTCTCAAGCATATGTGCGAGAAGATAATTAAGATTATAATAAATATAATTAATTTATCACATATTTTTATATATAAATATATTACAATTCTGAGACACGAAGAGAAATTATCTAATTAAAATTACTGTACTCTTCGGCAAAGCAAATGCTGACAAATTATTCTACGTCCTAAGAAATTTTACTGCTTTTGTAGAATGTTAAAACAGCAAGTTTTTTTAATCTTGGAAAGTACATTTTTTACAAGAAACAATGTATTATGAGGAAGGAAAACACGTTAAAATAAAAACTACATTTTTCCCTAAACTTTAATTAAAATTTTCCGCAAAGCATATAGATTGCCTTACCAAAGAGCACCGAATTTTTTTTCTTCAAAAATCTATCTCAAATAATTTCCCTCCATGTAGAAATACAAGAAATACTTTGATTGCTAAGGGCTCGCCGTGGCAGATTACGAGAATTGATAATTCTCCAAGCGAGTCCCAGTCGCTCATCCAATCAGCCAGATGCGACAGGAAGGAACAGCTTTAATTGCGGCTTTGACTTTCACGTTACGCAGATCGATGAATTAGCGCTCAGTCGGAATCGTTACTTATCATCTAATGCGCAGCTTCCGCTTTTCGGGCGGCTTTTTACCGCGGCGGCCTGATTGGGTATTATCGTTTTGCCTTTTAGCTGTTTTATTGACTTTTAGCTTTTTCCGCACACTTTGATAAGGATTTATGAAACAAGAGCGGCGCGCTGCTATTTTTAACAGATAAAATCGATACGATACGGTGTTACGCTGCTTTTCTGAAAATGCTATAGTAACATGTTTGCAAAATTGGCGAATTATCGCTGTGACGTTAATCTTATTTCTCAATTAGATGCGATAGCTTTGTTTTATATTAATAAAGTGCTTTTTAAGATCACTGGACTACTAATTATAAAATCATTCAATAATAATTATTTCTGTTTATATACTTCATCTGTAAAACGCAGTAAATTCATTTGATTTTGAAAAATAATCGAAAATTAGAATTTAATAAATTTAGTAATCTATGCCTTTAGCTATTAAAATTTGAAATTTACAAGTAAAATAAAAAACTCTACTTCATACGTACTATACTAAAAAAAAAAAAATCAAAATGAATAATACTTTCTAGTCTCTGCTCAAAAAAGAAGTTGGAAATCGAAAAATCCGAAGGTACTCGAAAACCGACCCCTGTCGAATTAGCAAAGCGTCCATCCTGTCGTCATCCGTCGTATCTCTTTCTCGCGATAAAGCTGAAAGCGAAGAACTCGTAATCGGCCCGTGACGGCCCAAGCCTCTAAACATCAGAGTGTCACTGACGTCACCGAGCGATGCAGGTCAATCGGGTCTCGACCGCCCTCCCCCCCCCTTTGCCCCCAGAAATCAGAAGAGATAAGCCCCGAAATCGCTGCGGTGAGGCCAGCGACACTCCGCAATTACACTAGTCGTAATCGGGGGCAATGCTACTTGAGTCAAATCGAGAAAGAAAACAAGTATATCGTTGCAGTGGGTCGCGGCTTAAGGCTAGAATTTTGCTGTGATCTCCACGTATTTACAAGTCGGAGATCGCAATAAACTGAAAGCACAAAAAATCAAAGTATTAGTGAAGTCGATTAAAATGAAAGTAAAAACAGTGGATCGTAGGGACCTGCGAGAAAGCTCCCCCTCGCAAGTCGCTCCGAACTCGAGAAATTCTCAACACATCAGAGCTTTTTTGTGGTGGTTGTCAGTAAAAAAAATAAAAAAAAAAACAAACAAACGCATAAGTACGATAAATTAATGAAAAAGCAAACACAAAATCCACCAAAAACAAACTCCTCAAAACGAAACAAAGAAAAAAAAAATGGTTAGCACGTATATCAGATCTTGCCTAAGCAAGACTAAAAAAAAAACACGACTAAAACGAAGCTAAACCTAATGTTTCCATCTAAATTGTAACGGGACAGGGGAGAGCATTTCCTTTATTAAACTTTCGATGTGCACAATCAGCGAAAATTCTCCAGACCGAATTAGAGAGAGCAGCGCTCGAGTCGCGAGTGAAAAATCAATAGCAAAACTTTATCTTTCCAGGTGCGAACATGCGGTGATCTGTTTTTTTTTTTTTTTTATTACTTGAGAAAAATTCATCAAACTGAAAATAAAGGAATTCGTCTTCTGTATTACAAAAAAAAGCAGTGCTTTTATTTTGTCGCGCTCCAAACTCGGGAAAGTATAAGAGAAACAATGTGCCTCGTCGGGGAGCTTTCAAATTTTGCCGTTAAACAAAATGTTTATTACGGACGTATATGCTCCGGCAAAAATCGAAAGCCGAGTTAGAGAGAGAGAGAGAGAGAGAGAGAGAGAGAGAGAGAGAGAGAGAGAGAGAGAGAGAGAGAGAGAGAGAAACCAAGGAGGAAGAAAAACTGTGCTAGCTGCAACGGAAACGAAACAAAAAACTCTGGTGATGAGTGTGTTTTTGTATATGTATGCGGGTGTGCGTGGTGTGTCAGTGTGCGTGGATATACAGATGGGGAGACGTAACGGACTGCACTCTAATGGACTTGAACATGCGCAAAGACAATTTACATAGGCGATGCAAAAGAATCACTCTCTGGTATAAACACAAAGAAGTAGAGCGGGTGTTTAAGGGTACACAGGGGGCAAAGTGGGACTGACGGCTCTATGTTCTACCGCAAGGTACGTGTGCTTGTACACACAGAGAGAGAGAGAGAGAGAGAGAGACTGACGCACGAAAGACAAGAATCAACGGGTTGATGTGGGTTACGGAGGAGCGTATATAAATCATCGGTACGTATATGCACTGGACGGGTAACATGAGGTGGTGGTAGCGAAGAGGCGCTGCAAAAAAAAACTACATTTTATTACTACGCCTTCGAGCGCGCGTGGACACACGTCGGGGAGTGCGAAGTTCCTTTATTTTTTGAGAAACAGCCGGTTAATTGCGAGTAAAACGATGCCATTACTATCTCTTTATCCTTTAAAAGCTAAGTTTATAATTATTATTTGTAACCGATATTCAAAGAAAACTAATAATGTTCAAACCGAGAAATAAGCGAAATTGATAAATGACCATCAAGACTGCTACCCGTCAAAGTTTCTCTTCAAAAAAAAGGTGACTTTCCCACGGTGGAAACAGGCAAAAATGCGCGCAAAGAGATCCAGATGACAGAGTGGACGCTCGCGAAGAAGAAAAAGAAGCAAAAGAGTCCCAGCAGCGCGTCCAGCCTCCCCGTCGATCAATTTAGCGCGCGAAGAAAGTTGCCAACAACTATATTATAGCTCCGAAACTGCAACGAGCGACGCGCGCCATTCTCCAATTATCATCAGTGCCCCGCGTCCCAACTATCGGGGAAACAAGCGACGGGCGGGCGGCCTCGACTCGCCGATTAATTACATCTCGGGACGGAGCGGAAAAATGGGCGGGCCGAGTTTAGTTATTCGCGTGATGTGTTAGACGAGTTTGACAATCGTGTTAGCTGCTGGCGGCGTATACATAAACTACTCGGACTTTTCGATAATTCAAGAATTAGTTTTGGAACTCGAGTTAAAAGAAAATCGTGTCATCAAACGCTGGCATACCTGTTACTTGGCGAGAATTTTCGAGAAGGTTTTTTAGTCGCGGAAAGAGCGAGTTTTTTCGTTTTTTGTTTAAGACCGAGGAATGTGTGGTGATGGGAAGGCGCGTACATCAGGCTCTAAGATTTTTTGTTATCGTTTTTTTTTCAGTTTTTTTTTTTCGTTTAGATTATCCTTTTTCATTTGACTCCTGGAAGAAGAGAAACGATTTGCGGGGCGCCGCTTATCGCGGCTCACCCTCGTATTTCTCTTAATATTGTTAATTTCGCGGGTTCGGTTCATCTGTAAAGTACACAACTTTCATTATCAAACATGTGCTTTTCATTAGACAAAAATAAAGTCAAAGCTTGAACTAAGTAACTTGAACTAAATTAGCCACGATGTTATGTCGAACGCTTATTTCTTCAATTCTCAAAAGCGCAGTGAACAAAACTAAAAAATAAAAAAAAAGAGAACGATACAGAGAACTCAGCAAAACTGATTACTCCTCTCGAGATCATCGCGAGGTAATTAAAACAGAAAGTAAGAAAACCAAGAGTTAAATTATTAAAAAAGCAGAAAAAGAAAATCCAAATAAGTCAAACGTGCAAAACTCAAACGGGGGTTAGGGCCAGGTGAGGGCTTTGTCCGTTGATTGCATCATTCGTAGATGAGTTTTTTAAATGTGGAATGGACTGGTGGAGGTGTCAGAAGCCATAAGAACGCGGGGGGTGTTTATCGCGAACGGAAAAACTGGGAGGAACGGATCAGAAACTCTTTTGCAGCGGAGTCCAATTAAACTCTCGAATCTCTACTTTCTTTTAAAAGCCCCAGCGAGAAATCGCGTTACTTTTATAATAGTTTTCGAGCAAAGAGAGCGAGAGAAAGAGAGAAAGAGAGAGAGATATAGAGAGAGAAAGATGTTAGAAAAAAGGAATTCACGCCGTTTACGCGGGAGAGATTTTAATTTTGCTGAAACGTCAAGCGAGTATACAAGTCGAGTCGAAAAAAAATGAAATGAAAGACAACGGAAGGCAGCGGTGATATATAATCGTACAGCAACAGTGATTAAAGTCTTTGAATAGTCAATGTGATTGGCGATTTATGGGAGCGGCTTCAAACCAAAGATTAATTTAAACTTCACTGGCGATTAATTCAAATTCAAAACCTAACAGTTACAGAGCACGCCATTGCAGAGAAAGAAAAAGGAAGAACGTGTTTCATTGTTGAGCTTTTTTTTACTTTGAAAATCGAGTCAGAACTGGTATAGTATTCCATCTCTCTCTTTCTCCCCAATCGCCAAAACTCAATGATTTTGTATTTTTTTTTTTTTTTTTCATGGTTTTTCTTTCAGTTTTGCGTCAAGTAAGTCTTCAAGCGGACTTACCCATCTTTTTTTGGACAACGACTTTGGCTGCGACTTTTATCGTAGTAGGAGTTTGGTCGAACAACGAAGTTTTGAGTGGTAGTAGTAGAAGTAGTAGAAGGTAGTAGTAGCATAGTGTCGTGCCAAGATAGGAGGAGTCCAAGGCCAGTGTGATTGATACAAATATAATAGAGAAGGAGTACGATAAGACAGTCAGTGCATTTTTTTTTCTTTTTATTTTGTCGGAGGTTGAGAATATAATAAAATAAAATCTTTTTTCTTTTTCTGTTTTTTTTTTTCGTTTAGTATTATTTAAATATTCTTTCATTAACGAACACCAACCAAAAAGAGAGTGAAAATAATCTAAATAAATAAATAGAATATTAAATGAGTACACAAATCTGCGTCGGTATTTTATTTAATCCTTAATCGAGTAGTGCGTGTCGAAAATCCTAAACGCTCCGATTTTTCACTCCTCGAGTAATATAGCTTCGCAGCAATTCCAGCGTTTCGACGCTTCAAATCTCCGCGCAGCTCAACTTTCGCAGTATCATTTGACCCATAATTACTTCGCTTCGAGATCGATCGAGCGCCAATCGCGTTTTGCATCAACAAAACAAACAAAGATTCAACATTACCAGAGTCGCTTAACGACTCGGAGGGCGAAAGTATCAGAGCGTTTATAGAGCCTGATATTGATTTCTTAATTATTAAGCATGATTTCCTAGATTCATCGAGGATTCAACGCGAGCGAAAAACGACGGATGATCATCTACGGAGGTTGTCTGGAGACATGACTATGAGCGGGAGATGAGAGAACAAACTTGAGTTTTAATTGCAAAGGTTCGTTTGCACACTTACAAGGATAATCTTTAATTTCATTACAAAAGAATTGATGGAGAAAAGGTCGAACTTGGGCCAGACAACTCGGCTTTCTTAAAAATGACGGAAATTCCAGAATGTACATCTACAGGAGCTTGAGTTGCGTTGGCCGAGTTCGACCAAAGCATGCGATGCTAGGATCGAATTTTCGTGTTCATTTTCAAAAGGCTCATTCGATCGAAGCTACCAGTAATGAATGGAGCGTTTTACTACGAATTATTTGTAATAATAAGAGTAAAGGATAAGTAAAAATTGAATAATAAATACAGATGTGCCTGAGTAGCATGGCTGTAGTAATAATAATAAAAAAGAAGTAAATGGTTCGTGCCTTGAATAATAAAAATAAGTAATAAGGAGAGAGATACTTGTGTACCAAAGAGAAGGAGGTAAATATGTGAGAGAAGTTTGATATGGCTGATTGATATACACATTATTTATATTCAGAGAGAAAGAATGTATAAAAATGCTATATAAGATAGGCAAGAATATGTCTTTCGTTCTGTGGATGCAGGATAAAAATTCGAAAGTGTGTGTTTTAAACCCGATACAGTTTTTCATTTACAAAAGAGAAAGAAAGGAAAGAAAGATGTCGGAAACAAAAAAAGTAATCTCTACACATGTGGTTAAAAAATAATAGAAACCGTCGAAAACAAAAAAAAACTGTGCGCGCGGATTCGCGCGAGCGATTTCAAAAGAATAGTAAAAAAAACTCTTGAAATATAGTAGATATATCAAGTAGAGATAGAAAGAAGTTCGGCACATTGACACTATCTAGGTAGCTAGTAAAATTAACGACAATCGAAGCATTCAATTTTTCGACGATTAATAAGGTTGAATGATACTTCTTACCATCTGTCCGTGCAGCAATTATTTTTCGTTCGAACAAGAAAAAAGAGAAAATACATTTTTAAGTGTTTTTCATTATTATATCGACATTTTGTTTTTAAATGAAAAATAATGACTAGTTTTGAATTTTCGCGAACGTGCTTTGTATTTGTAAATAAAAAGACTAAACTGGCGGTGAAGCAAAAACTCGATTTTCCAAGTAGCTCAGTGAAATTTTTGATAAATTTACTCTAGTCTTTGCTTCACCGCGCTCACAATTTTGCAATTGACGGTATAAACAAGTGTCGAAAGACGTCACTTAACTCTTGCACATGTATGAGTATATGTGCCCAGGTGTTTTCAAGATAAAAAAGTAAGTGAAAGAGAAAAGTGAGCGGCTTTGTTTGAACGAAAAAAAGTAAAAAAGTATGTATATATTTTAATAAGGTGAAAACGAATTTTACCTTCTTCGAGGCCGTCGTCTCCGTCGCTCATTAGTTCGTCGTCCGAGCAAATGTTTAGGACGTTTACTAACATTTCCGTGACTACACAAGTGAACAAATAAATAAATCGTTCATTAGTAAATCCTTGCACGTCGTACAAGATGCGCTGTTATTACATTATAATTTCATAATTATTCGTAAAATCGAACGTGTAGACTTTTTTCTCGTGTAATACCTAGCTGTTTTCTGTTCATAAATACCTTTTTCACCAACGAAAGGCAAGGACCACGTGAAGACGTCCATGAAATTGGGTAGCCAATACGGATGTGGCGAGCAATTGAATTGCCTAATGTTCATCACGTTGTTCTCGTATTTGAGCACAGCCGCCTAAATCATCAAAATCGTAATTAATCCTTGCATTTAATGCGTTCTGGCTTATTGCGTTTCTCTGTTTGCTACCGCTGCAAATGATAATTACTCCGCGGCAGTTTTATTTGTTAAAGTGCTTTTCAAATGAATGTAATTAGTGCGGGAAAAAAAGAAAGGAAGCCTATTTTCAAAGACTTATTAAAACTAATGCCGGCCAGAATTGCGCTTACATCGTATGTACTCGCAGGTAGTAAAAGTAAATAGGATTACGAGGAGTCACGCGGCAGTATATGGAACGACAAGACTATTAATGCTATTTTAAACGCTTAAAAAGAAATCTAGACAAAAAAAGCGCTAAAGTATATCGTTGGCCCTTAAAAAAAAAATCTGCCTCTAAAATAAAACAACTTACGTAGACCACATCTCTAAAAGCAAGCTCAATTTCAAGCATTACCTCCAAGTACTATCAAACCTTACAACTAAGTCTCTGCAATAAAGAAAGAGGTTAAGAATTTCGTGTAAGGAAAAAGGCAGCTCTCTAAACCCGGCGAAAGGTTTCGCGAAAAACCGAGCAGAAACGGACGGACGAAAGTGGTTTGTTTCTTCTCGAGCTCTCCTATCCGTCCAGGAATTCGAACCTTGTTATTGTAGACATCGAGATAATTGGGGGCACTGAAGATGGTTATCAGCGATGGGAAGCCCGTCGTCTGCGACTTGCGGTACATGCGATATCCGGCGTCCTGTGCCTCGTGCGCCCTAATGATACTCAGCAGATTGTTATTCTGGAGGAAGTCGCAACACGCCGCGTAACTGAAGACACACAAACAAGAGAGAAGACACGAGCCGTGCGGTTAGAGTGATTCTTCTTGAGCAATTGCCGATGACCGAGTCCTGTCTCCATTTTTTTTTTTTTTTTTTATTTGCCGATGTCGTTTTGGCTGATCCCCTTTTTATTATTTTATTTGTTTGTATTTTGAATGCTTGTTTTCGCTGGAGTGGAAATGCTTTTCGAAACGGAGCGAAGAAAGGCGCTTGCGTTTATTGGCTGAAGCCGAATTGGGCGATAAGACACACCTGCTGAAATGACGTAATCTTGTCGTGCGACTTAATGCGCTGTTTTCAATTCTCATCGAACGCGGCGCTGGCTAATTTAATTGAATGTTTTGCTGCAGCTTGGAAATTTCAGTGCGCGTTACTTGCGGTCGAGTAGAAGCTTTTATTTTTTTTTACAACTTTTCTTGCACTAAGCTGAAACAAATAATCGAATTGTTTTCTTGGAAGCTAAATCTGTTTTATTCTAAACTTTGCCGCTAAGATTTCTCCGAGTGTGGAAACGCTGTTTTTCTTCTTTCGCGCTTTTTCATTGGAAGCAATTTATATCAATAAGCACCGCTAACATTTACGTAACCATAGGAGGATGACGACTAGATTTCTTTTTTCACTAAAGACCGCAAGCTTTGACAAGTTCGTTCCGCGAATAAAACGCCAAGCGGTCCTTTTCACCGTATAATTTCGGCCTGCAAAACTCGATTAGCACACTTTTCGCCTTCGCGCCGCTCGACGCATCTCTATTTTTCCACTTCGGCTTACCCGGCGGTTGCGAATGAGTGGCCAGCGCCAACAACAAGGCAGCTCTCTCTCTCTCGCCTAACGATTCGGCCGCGATTTCAATTATACCGGCCGGCGCTAATCGCCGTCCGCGCCACCGGAGCCTAAATGTGTAAATACGCGGCCGCGCATCGCTGTTCGCCGGAAGCGGAGAGGCCTGGATTTTGCGCGCAGGACAGCAGAGCGCGCCGCGGCGGAATCAGTTTTCCCCCGAGTAATTGAGGCTCTCCCGAGCTAATGCCTCGGCTTTCGCGCGGCCCTCGTTAGTAAAGCTGCTCTTCCGTGGAACTAATATTTTAAACCACCGCCCTGCCGCGCCGGAAAGAGATGTTTTCGGAAGAGGACTGCTTTGGAATTAGCCGAATTTATTAATGCATGCTAATTGAAAATTAGAGTTCACTCTCGGCTCCGCGGAATTGTTTTATTGCGGCGCCGCGGCACGTGAGGCTAATCTCGCTAAAAAGCCGATATAGTCCTGCGCGAGCTTAAAAATAGTTCGGAGCCAAGGACTGCACGTGGACGGGTGAGCGCGGCTGCATAACGATTGTAAGCTCCATTCTCGTCCTGATTTCGTAGAGAATAAATTGACAAAACCGTTTTCGTTTCCACTAACGAACAGTTGAGTCGTTGTTTTAACAAGTGTGTGCATAACTTATAAGGCTTTTTGTGCGGATTAAATTTTATTATTAAAGATTAATTTAACGAATATATTATTTTTATTAACATTTAATTCTTCGCTCCAGATTCTTCATTGTGCATATTCATTTCAATATTGACTATTGAAGTGTATTAATTTATACGAATAATAAAATAATCGTTTTTAAATAGTATCCAGGACTCGGCCATCCTAAATAGTCAATAATTCTAATATTCAACTTAGCTCAACCCCTACAAAAGGGATCATTTTACCTGTAGAAGTACGAGCAACCTCGTACGCTGTTGTGAGAAAAGTGTTCGGCGTTCTTCTCGTTGCCGAAGTCTTCGAGGGGATCCGACCATAGAAGATCGCACATAGGTCCGAAAGCTGGCGGTTCTTTGAACCTGTCGAGCTGCAATAACCAAAGATTATTTATTTAGAGGCTGGAATATTTAGTCTACTGATTTTTAATGAATTAACACTGAGTTTTATTTGTGCAGTGCGCTTTTAATTTTCAGGATTACAATAACAGCAGAAATGTATTTTCATTTGCGCAGATTTACGAAGCGCAGCTTCAAGCAAGTGACTCTAAAAATAACTTTTATTATTAAGAAAAGAAAATTTGAAAAACAGTCAATCTTTTGATATTAATTCGAAGTTCGAAGATTGTACAATGATATAGGTAAGCGTCAAGGAATGAAATATCAAATAAATTATCATCCCGATCCTCGAAATAGCTGGCAAAACATATTTTAGATAGTTTATCTGAAAATCTGGATAATTCAAGCCAAAAATAACGCGGTCTTAAAACGTCAATTAAGATGCCGTGATTGCCAATAAACCGGGTAATGTTTCGAAAACCTGTTTAAATAGAATTATTTTCGAACAACTTTTCTATATCATCATCCGGCAAGAATAAGCTTAAAATAGTTCATTTTTTTTTGTCCCTCCTTGCCATAGAAATCAAATCTCTAATTATTTTATATAATTGCCGGCGAAGGCTAAAAATATTTCTTAATTACGTATCTTAATAGAAAAGAGGAAAATTTGATTTGTATTTCAAAAGCTCTATTAGGTTTACTAATTAGTTGCTTTTTAATAAAGCTTTCAGAAATGAGTTTTCATTTTAGCAAAAGTATTTATTTTCAGAAAATGCATTATTCTCAAAAAATACGATAAACTTTTAATTGTTAGTTTACAGCGCTAAATTTCGTTTATTTAGCGTAAAAAAATGTAAAATACGTACTTAATGCAAGGATAATTTTTATTCTGCGCCAAAATAGTGAATTTTAAATGTGGCTATAATCTGAATCTTATTAATTCGAAATAGTAACTTTTGTGTGAAAGTAAATAGTCATAAATCTGAATAGATTGTTTATATCTTCGCAAATAAACGCTTTTACGATGGCAGTATTCATAGTAATAATAAATTTTCAAAATTGAGTTTCATAATTGAAATCAGTGACCTAAAAAATTTCGAAACCTAGAGTGAGTATGGAAAATTTCGTAGAAAATCAATAAACAAGTTATTTCTATCTTTCCAGCGAAAAAGTTGCTTCTTTTTACTTCTGTCTATCTACAGTAAAAAAACAAATCCAGTATCAAAACGTAAACCTAGCATTTTTCCAATTTCTTTTTTTAACATTTAATACACCAATGTTCTCTTCCACAGAATACTTTAGAAAATAAATTTCCCAGATCTTTTAAGCAGTCCTTTAACAAAAAAGGCAAAACAAACGAGTAAACGCAGTTACCCCCCAAGCAGAGATCCATAGCTCTAAGTCTCACCTTGCGTATGTCTTCTAAATTATGAATTTCCGGCGAAAGGCCACCGTGCACACAGAGGAACTGCTGGTTCATGAGAGCTGCGAGCGGCAAGCAGTCGAAAGCGTCCATGCACGCGTCGTAAACTCTCTCCGAGTATTTAATTTTACCTAAAAATAAAGAGAGACCGCAAAACGTGTCGGTCCATAAGTTCTGCCCTCTCCGTCGCTTCTCTCTCTCTCTTTCTCTCTCTCCGCGCTCGACAGCATTATGCGCGCACGATACGCGCGTGGCTCTTTTGAGTGTGTGAGAGAGAGAGAGAGAGAGAGAGGCGCTCTCCGAGAAAGTAACCGCAGAATTTAGGCTGAGAGCTCCGATTACCGATGCCGAGAAGTCACGAGGCCGAGAGAGCTGTCGCGAGTTTTTCAAATACGCGCGGGCTTTGAAGTTTTCTCTCTCTCTGCCGACTCTCTTGGGCTCGCCTATTCTAATTAATATTTTGTCAGGCACGGCTCTGTTTTGAGTGGGCTAGAAGAGTTCAAAAGAACGGGGCGGCACAAAGTTTGCGCCAAGTGGGGTTTCAGCTAATTTATATTATGCTATTACGAGAATAAGCATTGCGATTGTAGGAGCTTTCAAACTAAATGGACGCCGCGGACTTCGAATCCGCAGCGTTCGAAATTTCGTCGAGCTGCAAGGGCCTTGAGAGATTGTTAGGTGTCAAAAGTGAAACTTACATTCTTGCTTAAATGTGAAGTATTCCGTAAGATGCCGACACTCGTGGTTACCCCTAAGGAGAAACAGTGTATTTGGATGGCACAATTTCAATGCCCACAGGTACAATACGCACTGAAAACAAAAAAAAGGTCATTCGGTTGATTATCCTCCCAGCCTTTTCCCCCAAGGATCCGTCCTTTCACACGTCAATGAAAAGAAACCGAAATCCACGGTGGGCCTCGTAAATTAATTCGAGCGGTGGAGTAAAAAAAAAGAAAAAAAAAGCTCGCAAGCTCAGAGGCGAACGCCGAAAAACCCGAGAGCAGCTGCTTCATTTGCGCGAGCAGACGGCGCGCCGAGGGGGCACACACCGCGGGAAATTGATCAATTTTTAACAGCCTGGACGCGCCGAGTCGCTCTCTCGCTTCGCTTAATTAAAAAAAAATTGATTAATATTCCCGGTGAAAGGCTCTCGGATTCTCCCCCCGCCCCCCCCCCTTTTTCTGTCCCCGCGAAAGGCGGCGGGTATATTATTGGGATGAAAAATTTTTCGAAAAACTGACCTCGATACTGAAGTAGCCTCTATCGACGTAATCCCCAAGGAAGAGGTATTTCGTGGACGAGGGCGGTCCACCCACTTCGAATAATTTCATTAAATCGTAGAACTGCCCGTGGATGTCGCCGCAAACTGAAAGGAAACAAGCGGGCGTCGTTAGGCGTCGACTGGGTCGTGTACTTTTGTCTTCGGGTAAGACTTAATAGCATTGCGCTATTTTGATGCGCTTTTTAAATATAATAATTCAGCTCGGTACCAGTCTGCATAATGGTCACCCTGCGTTATTAATAACGTCAATGATTCAATTAATTTATGCTAAAATATTCAATACTTCCCAACTCCGTTAAAATTCGAACTAAATACACGGAGAAAAATTTTCTAGAAAAAAATTACAATAGTACATTTTAATTTGATCACAAGCTGTAAAAATCCTAAAAAATTACCATAGTTTCTAGTAAATTCTTGAGCATGGTAATTTTTTAGGATTTTTGCAGCCTGTGATGAAATTAAAATGTACTATTGTAATTTTTTCTAGAAAACGTTTCTCCGTGTATCATTTATCATTCGAGCACTCTTTTTCCCGCGTCAAAAGCGCGACCAAAAAAACTTTTAAAATCAGAAGCTCATCCGCGCGAATCCCTTGAAAAAAAGAAGAGCTCCCACTTGAGAATCGACTGAAAAGAATCGCTTACCCGTGACAGGCGCCTCGATGTCGATCATCGTCTTCTCGGAGCGGAGCAGCGCCGCGCCGTCGTTGATGATCCTGAGCGCGGCGGCCTCGTCGATCCTGCCCTCGAGGATGAAGTGCTGCCTGAGGACGTCGGGCCGCGGCCTTCCCGTTCGCGAGTCGAACACCTCGGCCACGGTGAGCTTCCGCGACGGCGGGAACGGCACATCTGAGGGAGAGAGAAAGGACGGAGGTCAGAGAGTTGCGCGCTTCTCGGGAAGGACTGCCGCCGAGTTCTTTCGTCGCTTTTGCTGGGCGGCTCGGTCGCCGCGGAGTTCGCGCTCAACAGGTGACGCGCGCGATTCGGCCGAGATTCGGAATAGATTTGCCGCCGAGGCCGATTAATGGATCATAATACTCGGGCGGCGGAATTGAATTTCTCGCGAGAGAAAGTTCTTTTGGGGGTACGAAATGTAAGGGCGCCGGGGGAAATTGTAAGCGGGAGGAGTTAAGGATGGGCGATTTCGAAAATTATTATAGTTTAAAGAGAATCGTTTCCTTTGCGTCTGCAGGACTTAATGGGTAGATGCTTTACACTCCTGCATTTTCGAGCTTTGGCGTTCATCGAAGCGCGCTCTCTGCTTTTTCCTCGCAGTTCCCGGCAGCAGCTCGTAAAATTAAGAACGGTACAAGCAATCTCTAAGCCCCGCAAACGAGTCCCGCTTCTTCGAGAGCTTCCGCCTCGACCGAATAAAACTCACTCACGCCCACTTTACGAGTCATCTCTTTCTTCCCTCCATAAATGAAGAGCATTTCAAATTTCAGCCCTCCCGAAGCCCTTCGAGATCCCCTCGGCGCCCCGACAGATCCGCCCGAACGAGACTCCGCGCGCAATTCATTCGCCTCGACTCGCTCCGAGCCCTTCCTCCCTAAACCCACCCATTCCCGAAACGAACGCGAGATTCACCTCCCGACGATCGCTCCTCGCTCGAGCCTTCCGCAATCCCGAACGGGGGATCCCGCCGCTCTCGAGCGCGAGGCAGTAAAGGCCGCCCCGAGGCCGGAATCTTTCCTCTGGTGAAACGCCGTACATACCGCCCGCGCGCGCATCCGGCCGAGGCTCGAGGCTCTCTCCGAAAGGGAAGAGTCGCGACTGCGAGGTCGGGGATGCGCGTATTCGTCGATTCCCGGGGAGAGAGAGAGAGAGAGTGAGTCGCCCGATGAATTATGGATCCCACCGGGAGAGAGCTCTCTCGAGTCCCGATACGCGAGCCGGCTGTATTTATCGCGCGCGCGAGTGCGCGCCTCTCCTCGGGAGATTCTTATTTATGAGGGGAGGCGCGAATATTGTTTTCCTCGTCGACGACGCGCGCGTCGCGTCCCCCCCCCACGCCTCTTTTTTTCAGTTTTGAATTTTGTCGGATCCGTCGGTGACGCGACGTCGCGGCGAGGAACAATGCGGGAGGCTAATAAACAGCGGCGCGAGAGCTGGCGTGAATTTATATTTTTTAATTGTTGGGCTCTAGATGTAGCGTGTATTTTTAAGGTGGAAACGAATGCGTTGTACGCGATTGATTGCGCGTGAGCGTGCGAAGAAAAGTGAAACTTCCATAAAAAAAAAAAAAAAAAACGTGTAAAATATTGGTGACAAAAAAAAACTCTGTGAGTATACTTGGTAATATAGTTGAGTTGTTATTCGGAATAAAACGTTATTTCTGTTTGTTTGACAACGCCTCGTTTGATTGATCCTGCAGAGGCAACTTTTCTCCATTTTGGCTGAAATTTGCCGTTTCGGGAATTCACCTGGTGTGTAATGAAATTTGTTGCGAATTGAAATTTATTCGAGCGAATTTCTCAAGCAACAAGGTCGAGTTTAATCAATTTAACTTTCTCGAAAGATTCGCAAAAATAACCAATCTTTACGAACTTCTCAATTACAAACTAAATTTAATGAGGAATTCAATAAAGTATTGCATAATATTTTATAAATACTAATACCATTTATCGCGAATAAGGACTTTGAATAAAAAACATCAAAGACTAACGAAACAAATGGGACATGCGTAAAAAAAAACTATTCTGCCTTCTAAAAGATCTAATCTTGTCATGGGAGGATTTGAAAAACAGAGATGACCTGATTTTTTACATCTCGTTGCTTTTGAAAAATGAATATTTATTTTCGTACCCAGAATCCCTTATTCACATTTTGCATTAACTCATTATTATACCATCGTAAAACGTTGGCACAATAATATTATTTCCCCAATAAACTGATTACCAGTAATGATCATAAAGGTTAAATATCACGAAATATTCAAAAGTAATTAAAATGCGTATAATCAACCTTGCATTAAATATATATCAATAATTTTAAATAACGATACAAAATCTGCGTTCCAATAAAAAGCGAGCACTCTCGCCCCCCGAGACCCCGAGATCATATACATCCAGAATCTGTTTCCGAATTATCTAAAAGCAGCGGAGATCCAAGCTTAATCCCTCTTTGCGGAAAAATCAAATTCTATTTCAAACGTCCTCGAAACAAACCCGAAGTCTCCCGAAAAATGTCTCGCGCGCGCAAAGAGAAAAAAAGCCGCGCTCTCCGCCAAATTCGCGAGTTCCGTTTGAAAAAAGGGACTCGGCGGACTCGAGCCGGTCGCTCGAATAAATAAACCCACAGGCGCCGTCCCCGTACACATCGGAGACCCGATAAACACCGCGGCGGCGTCGGTGTCATTCGTATTTTCGCAGCAGTGAAATCTCGCTTTTAGCGAACGCGTCGTTAATCGCTTAATGGCTTTCCCGGTAGAGAAACGTAACGGCTTTCCGCGCAGCGGCTCTGCCCCGCCGTCGGGTTTCGCGAACGTTTTCGAAATTCTCCGGGTTCTTGGTGCCAGTTACGATGCAGGCCGGACGGCGCGCGCACAAAGAGCTTTTGGGAGGCGCGCGCCCCGGATGTTCGGGGCGGGGGGGGGGGGGGGGGCATTCTTATCTAATGAAGAGTTTCGAATAAAATGGAGTTTCGGAGCGAGTTTGAAAGGCGACGATGATTCGGCGACGGTGACGAGGCTCGATAATTGCTGGTACGGTCGATAAGTACACGGCCGAGACGCTTGAATTCGGGGATTAAAATAGAAGCTTGGTTTTGGGACTACTTGCTTTAGTTTAAATGGAGCTTCGTTTGTTAAGATTAAATTCCGGGAAGGTAAAGTGCCGTGAAGACGTCCGTTTTAATTGAGAATTTGGAAGAACTATAAATATAAATGAACATTTTATATATACATTTGTTTTCTCGAGGAATTCTCGAAATTCCTTATTTTCAGCTACACTGAGAGAAAAGAAGGAGTAAAAATTACTATTCTGTATCGTAACTTGAGATATGAGAAGAAAAAAAAGGATTTTTAATATTTGAATAGT
>JAWWEM010000001.1:6947002-6975770 GCA_035582935.1 Ormyrus thymus
CGTTGACATAGACTACGCAGTCTATGAGAAGCGTCACGAATGATGGAAGTTTTTTCCACTTATTTCTAACAGTGTAATTGAGTCTTCGCATCTAACGTCAATAATTAAGTCTTATTATAACAGACGGATTGATGACTTTAAATCTATCAGCCTCAATAAGTGCGTGTATTAAAATTGCGTAAGAGGATACATATTTTTTATATAATACAAAATCAATTTGAACGTTATGTTTTTCTTTCTCAATTTAATCTATAACCTTTAAAAATTACTTCCTGCTGACGTATAGCGTCTTAGATAAAGATATCAGCAAAAAACGTGGAAATAATAACAACAGTCTACTGTTTGTTTAGACAAATTATTAATATTAATAATATTATATTATCGTCGAATAACCTTATTTAAAAAAATTTGAAATTGTGAACAAAAGAACTTTTATCATAAAAGCTTTTGAAATTGTCCCTTAAATTTAGTTTTTTTTTCTGAATTTTAAAAAGCAGAATAAATCAAGGCCAAGATGCAAACTAACACCTTTGCTTGAAAGAAACTGCTTATAGGCAGTAGGTACCTACTTAGCAAAAAGTCCTGCTACGAAACCGCAAGCGGCGCTCTTTTTTTTAAAATCCCCCATTTCAGTCGCGGCAACCAATCATCAGCCTGATTCTCGGTCACGAGTCGCGGCGTGATTCGTCACATCCGGAATCCGGATCGCAACTCACAGTCCACAGCGTTCATGTACACAAGCAGGTCGCACACAGGCTCGCCTGCAGCTGACGACGTCAAGGGCCCGTGCGTGCACAGCATCAGTTTACCCTCACAGAGTTGAGATCGACGTCGAAAAGGAGCAGCCCATCGGTCACGAGTGCGAAGATGGCAGGCCCCGAAAGCGACGTGCAGGAGTCATCGCAGGCCGAGGCCGAGCCCGGCAGCAACGGCCAGCTCGTACCTAAACCAGAGGCTGAAGTTGGTCATGCGGCCAATGAGCAGAATGTGAGTTTTCCAATGGGGGATTCCATTGATTTTTAAAGTGGCAAGAGGTTAGGGATCGGTGCTGCTTTGTTTATTGGAATGGCTTATTTTTTTCGGGTTGTTTATGGGCAGTGGTTTCATGGAAAGGAGTTGATTTTGTTTGCTGTCTTACTTATGCCAAGTCATCATTTATTATCTTTTCAAAATTGAATCATTCTTGTACAATTTACTTTAAGAAAGATATTTTATTAATGTTAATCAAAGAATCTTTGAAATCATCTATTTTTGATGCAGAAATAATTGTTTACACAATCATGACAGCATCAAAGTAAATAAGTTACACATAATTTTTATGATAGAGAATTAGTAATATGGATGATGGTCAGGGTAAAAGTGGCCACATTTGGAACTAATATTGTAATATAAAAAAAAGTATTCATGAAAATAGTTTTTCCTATATTGCATAAGAATAATTTATGACAAATGTTTCTTTCCTTTTTTGCAATTTTGACTTTAAAAACTATTAGAATGTACATAAATAATATTTTATTATTACTTGATGTATAACAGAAGTTTATTCAAAGAATTATAAATGGAGATATTCAAGGCAATAAAATAATAACATTCAATGCCATTATGCCAATTAAACATTATTGAAACTAGACTGTAATAACGACTATTGCCATTTTAGTACAGTGGTAAAGATGCTAGATTAAATACAATTATAAATTAAATTCTTGATTTTATAATTTATTGTTTTCACATGTAATTCATAAAATGTATATAATATGGCAATATATCAATAAATTGATATAAATGAGTATTGGAAAATTTAATATAAATATTTTTTTGTAGGTTGCTAATAATGAAGTTGCAAACCCGAGGCAAAGGAACAAAATGGAAGAATTCTTTGCTGCAATGAAATCACTAGTCATCAGAGCAGTGATCATTTACTTTATCAGTTCCTTCTTCCGCCGGCCTAGTCGGGAAATTACTACTGGTAGAACTCCAGCAATATTGCCAGTAACAGCATTTAATATATTTGCATATGGTACAGTGTTTGACTTGCACATTTATTTGTCAACATCTCCTACTTTCAAAGATTTTAATGATACTAAAGCTAAAGTGTGGTCTGAGCATGGATTAATTTATGGTGACTGGGATTCTGAAAGAGTTATTACACACTCTTTTATTCCACCACCTAGCTTACTTAACAATGGGTCAATGTATCTTCATGTGTATGTAACAAAAAATGGTAAATCACCTGATCCCAGTTCCGGAAAGAAAAATTATGCTGGAGAAATGATGTCTTATTCTTCAAAAATGTTAAACAAGTTTAAAAGAATTAAATACCCAAAAACACATAATCTTTTGACTGGACAAACTCAAGCCAGTGAAGAGGCAATCAAGGTATCTATAGATATTTGGCTACTTATTTAACTTTTTTTTGACTGAAATAGTTCTGCAAAATAAAAAAATAATTAAAAACTATTTTTTTTAATGATAGATATAAAAAAAATGTAGATAAAATTAATTTTTATATGACTTTTAGAAATCTCAGATATTAGATCAGGAAATTTTGTCTCATTGGCATCCAAACTTAACTATCAATTTGGTAACAGACCAAGTCAATTGGGTACAAGGTCAAGTGCCTCAACCTTTAGATGAACGTAAGTTATTTTAAATATTTACTACAGAATCTACAATGAATCTAATAAATTATAATGCATTTTTAGATATTGAATTTACACACAACGGAAAATTTTATAAACCTCCTATTTTCATGAATGATTTTTGGAATATGCAAAGGGATTATCAACCTTTGAATGATACTGTAAAAGAACTTCAATTACGACTAGAATACCATCCATTGTCACTATTTAAGTGGCAAATATATGTTGCTCAGTCCATGAGAAATAAATGGACTGCTTCTATTTTTGGTAAGATAATTATATTGATAAAAATAAATTACAATAGTATGAAAATTTCAATGTTACATATTAACAATATTTATTGGTGTAGGTGACACAACAGAAGATGACAGTAATGATCAGGACACTTTAAAAGAGACACTTCTAGAAACCAACCCTTACCTACTTGGTATGACAATTGGAGTTTCTATACTTCATAGTATTTTCGAATTTTTGGCATTTAAAAATGGTTAGTCAAAATATTTTTAATACAATGCATTCCTTTTACATCAAGATATCAAAATATTTATTCCTCCTTTCTTTATTTTATATAGACATTCAATTTTGGAACAACCGAAAATCTTTGGAAGGTCTATCAGTTCGTTCAGTCTTCTTCAATGTATTCCAATCGATTATAGTACTACTATATGTCTTAGATAACGAGACTAATACTTTGGTACGAATAAATTGCGCTGTTGGCTTAATCATCGAATTTTGGAAGATCAACAAAGTTGTGGATATTAAGCTAGATCGGTCCAACAAAATTCTGGGTATCTTCCCTCGTCTGCTCTTCCAAGATAAAGGTTCATATGTAGAATCGTCAACAAAGCAATATGACAAACTAGCCTTTAAGTATCTATCTTGGGCACTCTTTCCACTTCTGGGCAGTTACGCTGTATATTCGCTCATGTATCTCGAGCACAAGGGCTGGTACTCGTGGGTGCTTGACATGCTTTATGGCTTCCTTTTAACTTTTGGTTTTATTATGATGACTCCTCAATTATTTATCAACTACAAATTGAAGAGCGTTGCACATCTGCCTTGGCGCATGATGTCTTACAAGTTCTTGAACACTTTCATTGATGACATCTTTGCATTTGTGATCAAAATGCCAACTCTATATAGGTTAGGCTGTTTCCGAGACGATATTATTTTCTTCATCTTCCTTTATCAACGCTGGATTTACAAAACTGATCATTCAAGGATCAACGAATTTGGATTCAGTGGAGAAATGGAAGCTGAACAAGATAAGCAGGTACAAGAGAAGAAAACGCAATAGAGAACAAAGACAGTTCCAAAGAGAATAAGAAAATGAAATGTATAATGTGCATGTGTGTATTTCTTTCAGCGTGTGAGGTTTTTTAAAGTTGCATTATTTGTGTGGAAGTCATTAAAGCCTAGATAGGATGTTTCATTGATAAAAATTTTTGTACTTTCGTTATTTAAGTTTTACAACGTGTTTTAGTTCATTGTTATGTTCACTAGTAAATATAATAGAGTGATAAAAAACTTGAACATATTAAATAAATGTAATTTTATGTGACTTCGTCTTTTCAACGGAACTATCGCATAATTATATGCATAGAAATTAATTTTTATTATATTAAGAAACTGCAAATTAAAATACTGAAGGAAAATTAAATTGACCAAAATGGGACTATTTTTTATTACTTACAATGAAATTTTCTAACTAGGATGACTAACAAAGTATTATTGGTATTTATGTGTGGAATCATTCTAGCACAGTCAACAAATTCTAATATGAAATTCTTCTAAAATATATGGAAAACCTTTGGGCCAATAATAATGGTTTTAAACAATTTAATTGTAACTACGTCTTTGTTACATAAAAATATCAATTATGAAAATGATGTTTCCACCCTCGTGTACACGCTGGTGTACATTTCCGTGTATATTTACGCGTGGATGATTAGTTGTGCAAATATATGCAACAAGTATGGATGTGTTAGATGAAGCTATGGAATTGACATGCGATAAAACAAATTAATGATGAAAAAAATGAGAAATAGTTAAAATCGATGTAAAAATTAATTTACGTCACGTAAAATAAGTATTTGTTATCTGTGAATTAAAAAAGAGTATCTATAAATAGTAAAAATGGTCAGGCTTCCAGTTCATTTGCATTTATTTTGCAATGAATTGTTTGTCAATGAATCGAGTCTTACGTGAAAACTCGATTGATTATATACAAAAAATGTTGAATCAGGTTTAATTACTTTTATAAATTAATGTCTCAAACTTATTTTTTTAGTTAATTGTTTTATAATTTATGCAATTAGAAGATAGTTAATATATCCATAATATAGTTAAGTAGTAATAGCAATTCGGCTGTGAGATTTTAATTTGTAAAAGTAATTTCTCTGTTTTATGCAGAATTCACTAGTAGTCTGTTGCAAAATACTAATGTTTTTCATATCGATTAAAAAAATTGTTCTTTATTATTTGCTTTTATTTTTAATTAAAAAACCTTTCAAATTTTTTTCTATTATTAAAACAGTTAAATAGCAAGTCTTGAAAAGATACTTTTTTCCACCGTTTTGTGCATTTCACTAATTTAATGAAAGATGTAAACAATTCTGCAAATTAAAAAAATTTTGATACGTATTTTAGATTAGTATATACCTATATCACGTACATTTTTCAATTATATGTTAATTGAAAATAATTTAAATAGTGCTTATTTGACTATTATTAAAAATAATTGTATCAAGCGTATTTTAATTTCACATATTTCTTTAATAAAACTAATTTCTAACATCACTTTTATGTTCGATGTTCCCTATTACACGAGAACTATAGTAACGTTTAATATTTTTCTAAGTAAGATTAAGTCAATTTATTTGATGAATTATCTTTTGTTTAAGATAAAGTTTGATTTAAAAAAATTAAATTGTTTAAAAAAAATAACTACTACTACTAGCAGGGACGTTATTTGGGATATTTTGATCAAAATTTTAAAGAATAGGCCAATGGTTTGCTCACAAAATATTACTTTTATTCAGAGCGAATTCGTCGCAAAGACATGTTCCAGCTTTATTTTTAACGAAGAGTTTCTTAAAGCAAGATGTATGCATGCGTGTGTATAAACTTTCGTCTCCGAGTTCCACATAAATTCGTCCATATTTCTCCAAACCTTGCATACGCCTATCTTCTGTATACATATACATCTCTCTGCACCTCATCAGTATCGTCTTAATTCCAGCTTGCACACGTGCATAATATTAATCATATCACAAAAATCCTCCTTTCTTTTATATATTTGTCACAGCAGTTAAAAAATCACTGCGCGCGTGCGTGTCCGTGCACATTCGTGTACATGTAACGACGACAACGAGCTTACCTTCCTCGTTCTCGTAATGTACATCGGAAAAAAGTCGAAGCTCATTCCTACCGCTGTTGGCTCTTAGTGGACTTGCTCATACTAGCTACAGCCACCGACGACGATGTCGTGGCTGCGACATTAGCAACCACCGTCGCAGGTTCGACGATGGCTTGGAGGTTGGCGATTTCGCCTGCAGGATCACAATCATTCATCGCAGAGTGGATAAAGGCTAGGCTACCCTCATTCGATGAAGCTAAACTAGCTGATAGAGGTGGCGAGCGTTCTTTCGGCGAGGATGAAGAAGCAAGATTTGACATTGTCATCGAACCTGCTGCCGTGACCGGAGCACTTGAGCCCGATGTCGCCTGCTCTAGTTTACCATGGAGCTCAAGAATGCGCGCTTCTAACAGTAGGTTGATTTCTAATTGGGCTTTGTACTTGGACTCTACAGCCTCGAGTTCATCCGAGTGCCGTTCCTTGGATTCTTGAAGAAGTCTCTGCTGGTCTACCAACTGGACCTCTTTACGCGCGTCCTTATGCTCAAACTCGGCGATACGTGCTTTCATCGATTCCAAGAGCAATGTTTGTGAATCAAGTTGACGGCGGAGTGCTAAAAGATTTACAAAGTTTTATTTTATTCGAAAACAATTATTTTTTAAAGTAATTTAACACATTAATTATAATGTAACTTACTAGATATTTCTTCCGACCAAGCCCTTTGTATTTGCGCTGCTTCTTGTCTTGCCATGTGAATAGGACCTGCCATTTTTTCTTGTATTCTTGTTTGAGCCTGCAATAAATTTTTATGAATAATAGCGTATTGATGCTGTTTAAATTAAATAAAATGTTATCACTTTTCTAGTAAAAAGATTTATCTTGAATTGACGTAAGTGATTGAAATTATGCTTAGTCAGACATTTTGATTTTTCAATCTTTTAAAAATTATTAATCAGGGGAAAACAAACCTCGCCGAGCAGTAAAAACCTCTTTTGGACAGTTTCAAGTACTCGTTTAAGTTCATCGCATTGATTAGCAGTTTTTATGGTCTCTTTCAACTGATGTGCCGCTTCAAAAAGCGTTGCCTCTGCAGCTCGTGTTTGTTTCTCGTGCTCTGTTACCTTTTTCTTCTCAATCTTTAATTCATCTTCCAGAGCCTCTATACGGTCCTTCAATGCTGTGTTCCGATGCTGCTCTTCCTTACACTAGTAACAAATAGAAGGCAGAGTCGTTGATAAAAAAGTTTGGCTTACTTATTGGCTGAGAACCTACTATGTTTTTATTTCATTACCTTGTTTTGCCAATGATGAATAGTGTCCACGAGTTTATTTTCCGCGGTGCGAGCTTCCATTTTACTGAGACTTAATTCACTCTTTAATGCCTCTATCTCATTTTCAGCTAACTTAAAGTTATTCGACTACAATGGACACCAAAAAATAAAATTAGAAGATATTCTCTTCAACCTGTAGAATTAAACAATCTTTACGGAAAGTCCTCGTACCATAGCAGAATTAAGCTCCTGAAGTGCACGGGAGTCCCTGAGTTTTCCCAACAACCGTCGGTTCCGCTCCGCGTGAACTTCCCTGCGCTGTCTCTCGAATTGTAGTTGCATCAGCATAAGCTGGATTTGCGGGTTGGCTCGATCCATTTCGCCCCAGCAACTACCAGTAAAGTCACCGCCGTCTTCTCCGACGAGCTGTTGAGTCGAGCTGACGGTATTGTTGCCAGTCTCTGACTCCTCGTCGGGACCCCTTGAGCGCCTCTGCGTCTGCTTCGATCCTGAATTTCACCAGTAAAACTGCGTAGTTAGTATATACGCACAATGTTAATGCATGAACGAAAGAAGTCGATTAGATAATTTTTTTTTTTTTCAAAGATGATTGTGCATGTGAAAGATCGTTGCACTTCCTTTTTAAAACCTCTGCCGTTGATGAACTCCTAAGATAAGGTGGTCGACATGAGTTTACTTAATTAATGATTGAAACTTGAGAGAATGTCGATTCTAGTTGTAATTTTGGATTTGTTGATCATTAAAAAATAGTGAATATTATGTTATCCTTTTATAATCATTTACTAAGGCAAATAATCTTCTCTTAAAAAAGTAATGTAAATAAAATTTCTAGTAGTGTGAAAACTTCTATTTTTAAGTGAGATTATGGGATAATTATACTGAAAAATGTGGCGTTTCTAAATTTAATAATAGTATAATAATTAGAGCGACGTTGTGACGAAGTGGTAGAGTAATGGATTCTGATTCGAGCCCGACATTATATTGATATCGCAATACGATTGTTAATTTACAAGTGTCTAATAATACCTAAGTTCAGGAGATTTAAAAAGTAGGTAGCAAAAAAGTCGACGTTGGTGATACATATAAAAAGAATCATGATAATTATTATTCTATTTTTTAAAGATATTAAATTCATTTTTCAGGTATGAAAACATATCTACGTTCTACCATTACTCACTTTCTTCAATTAGTTAATTTAATTCCTAGACCTACTTCAAGTCAGAAATTATGTATAGCCCTATTAAATTTAATATCATACATGTTTTACCATTACATAAAAAGACGATGAAACATTAAACTCCTAGAAAGAAACTAGCGCTTCAAAAGCGTACCCTTCGCCGAAACAATACTCACTGAATTTGTTATCGAAGTGGCTACCGTTACGAGCGCACACCTCGATGTAGCGCTCGAGCATAGCACTCGGGGACAGTCTCGTAGACTCTCGGTCGCTGTTGTTGAGGTGTCCGCTGGTGTTGTGACCAGTCGAGGACGAGTCGGTGCTCGCGCGTTGCTCGAACACGTCGAAGAAAAAGAACTCGTAGGGTACGAGGCTGCAGGTCTGCGTCGACGTGTCTTCCGTCGACGAGGTCTTAACTGGTCGGAAGGTACCTTCCACGCCGATGCTTCCTATGTGCTGTTCGCTTTCGGCGATCTCTGGACACGACTTTGCTTTCTCGCGAGACTATAACGGGTGTTTCGTTCGGTTATTAATTTCTTTACACTTTTTGGGAATTAATTAGTTTTATGCTTACAGTTTCTTTGTTTACGCAAAATTAAATGTAATTATTCATTAAATGGAATAATGATTTTCTTTTGTTTTAACCCACCTCCTCTGATGAAGGAACAGGTGGCGTTGGATATTTGTAGCAGTATTTCAGCGGAACCTTTCTGGATGCATCGTGGTTGCTGTAAGAGGTCGATTTTTTCGAGCAAACAATATCTGACACCTGTTTAAGACGATTTCAAATTATAATAAATCGCAAACACATAATAATAACTTAATATCAAAATACGCATATAAGCTCAAAAAAATCTATTTAAATCTCATGGATAACAGTGAAACGACAGCTCGAAGATAGTTAAAAACTTCTTAGGGGCACGTGCGCACCTCCACCTTTCGAGATTTGAAAGTACTCTTCCCAGAGTTTACCTTAACAGATAGAAATGAAAAAAATTCCAACTCACCTCCTGATCCTCGAGCTGATTCTGCATCTGCTGCTGGTGAATCTGCCTCTGTATCTCCTGCTGCTTCTGCTGGTGGTGCTGCTGGAGCCAGGACGAGTAGTCGAGCCTGCCGTTGATCTGCTGCTCGGTCGCCTGCTCCTGCCTCAAGGCGGCGCTCTGCCGGTCGGCGACGATCTTCCCGAGCTTGCGGTCCAGGATCGAGGAGCCCTCGGCGCCGCTGAGCCCCGAGCTCCCGATCAACTGGGCGACGCCGCTCCCCGACGTCGGCGTCGACGGCCGACTCGAGTTCAGCAGCAGCCCGTTCCCGAAACCAGTGAGCGCGCGCACCGCCGCCGAGCCCACCGGCATCTGTCGACTCGACAGCCTCAGGTCCTGTCGACAAACGGGGCAGAGTTTTTTTTTTAATTAAAATGCTGTTGTTGGGTGGGTAGCTTTATTTGAGGGTTCGCTCGTTGAGTGGCTACATTGAGAAAACTCTTTCGTCGATCAACTCTCGTTTTTTCACGTCGAAGTGTTTTATATTGCTTCCTCCTAAAGGAAGCATTGTGATAGTAATTTTTGGAGTTGTTCGAAAAATCGGTTATAATTGTATTTTAAGGTGTCAGAAACAAGGATAAATGGTTTTTGAAAAGTGTCTTTATGGATGTATGTATGTGTGTACGTGTGTATGTATACGCATAAATCTTAGCTTCTACTGAACGGATTTTCATCGTTCGCGGTTCATTTTTTTTGCTATTTTTGGAAAAGGTAAATCTTTTACATGTCTGACATCTTCTACAGTAGATCTTTTACAGAGCTGTATAGTTTTTCTGCTTATGAAACGTATTAGTTCAAAAGATATTAAAGTTTTATTTATTTTGTTTCAACTCTTTGAATAGCTGTATCTTAGTGAATAATCGATCTCTTTCAATGATCGACCACTTATGTGTTTCGTCTTTAACTAAACTTTCAAAATCGTATAAAATTTTTCAAGTTCATCTTCTAGTTTTTGTTTTATAACGATTTTAAATTATATATGGTATCACGATTATATATAACATATTATTTTTATTATTATTATTATTTTATTATGATTTTTATTCGATGCATTTTTATTCGAGCTTGCGCGAAATCAAGTTTTGTACATGGAGTTTCAAAAATTCTGTTTTTTAGGACTTTAAATATTCCAATAACAAAATTTATATTTAAATTTTGTTAGCTTTTCATTAAATTCTAAAATGAGCATATAAAAATAAAATAATAATAAAAACAAGATAATAATGGAACAATAAGTTAGTTAGGAGGAAGCTAACTGCCAATGACTTGGCAGCGGTTTTTGGTATAAGCATGACTGTATTTTAAAGTGTTGTAGATCTGCAAGTTTGTACGAATTAGCTTTGTCGATTAAAGGCTTATATAGCCGGTATTAGAGTAATCTAAACCGACAAGAATTACGAAGTGCTTTGACGTAACATACGCGGAGAAAAATATTTCAGTAACAATTATTAACCTGTTTTATTGAATGTTCCTTCTATTTCAGCAAAATTTACTAAAAAGTATATACGGTGATTTTTTTGAGTTTCGACTGTCTGTGATTGTTTTACCGAATAGTTATATAGTAATTTTTACTGAAAAATATCTCTTCGTAGGATAATAATAATAATAATAATAATAATAATAGTAATAATAGGAGGTAATCGTCAAATAACTAATATCGACTTCAATTATCCCTGCCAGAAACCCCTTGCACTTTCGAACAATCCAGATAGAACCGGAAAGTTCCAGTCGGCACGGGGCTCGAAAATCGACCCCTTTCGGGAGAGGCTTTAGATTCAGTTGAAACTGGATTTTACCAGGCATTCCACCTGTGACCGGGAGAAATCTCATTTGATGCATCTCACCACCTTCGCAGACGTGATTAAATTCAAGGTATAGAAATGTGATGATCCCTGTTGAAAGTGACTTATAAAAACCGATAAAATTCAGTCCGTTTAATGTGTGTATTTGCACCCGGAATAACCCCATTTTATAAGTTTTTATAAGTTCTTTGTACTAGGGATCTTTTCAAAGGAGTAATGCAGATTAGATTTCTATGTATGCTGCGAAATATAATATGACTACGATAGCTTTTTTTTAAAAACGCAATCATAATTGAGAGAAAGTGTGATATATGAATTTTTTTCGGTTACATATACCAATAGGGATTATTGTATACCTTTGTAATTTTTCAAAAATTTTAAATTATTATTAAAATTAAACTTAAAGTGACTTACGAAGCAAGTAAGACATTAGCAGAAAAGCAATGCACGTCCCAAATAAAACAAACCTCCAGGACAATAACACCAGTTTATCTTAAGCCAAGAAGGTGACTGAGAAAATGAAAACATCAGCGACAAAGCCTTTGTTCTGCTTGATAAATAATTTAATAAACAAAGGACATTACTTATTCCTCCGCTGGCATTACGCATAAAATTACCGCCATCACCTATAAGGATAGCGACGCCGGAAATTGCATTTTAGTATGCAAATTGCGGGGCGACGGGGGTGGCTCTAATAGCTCGCGCCAGGTTTTTTTTTTCTTTTTTTTTGTCGCGCGTCGACATTACCGTAATCTCGCCTTCATTATCTTATGCTTCGCACACATTCATATATAAACACCGGCGAGGGCGAGAAGAAAAAATAAGGCGGGAATGGAGATATACGACAGTCGATACTTCGTTTATAATAAGCGATTACAGAAGGTGTCCGGCATCTGGCCGTACCAAAACCGCCTGAAGAACAACCTCATCAACGCGGTCGAGATATCGCTGTTCGTGGGAATGATCTTACCGCAAGTGAGGTTTTTTTTTTAGTCGGTAGGCTTGCTTTGGGGTGAGTAGAGGTAAGACGATGCCGTTGCGTTTGCAGATTAGATCGGTTATCAGGCATTTGGGAACGGACCTGGATAAATTGATGGAGAACGTATTTGCGCTGCTCTACATATTTGGGACTTCTATTAAGCTATTTACGGCTAAGATTGCTGAAGATAAGGTTGGTGGTTTGAAGTTATCTGTCGCTTTTTTTTTCTACTTTACTTGTTTTGTTATTAAATTTAACTAAAAATTATATTATTGAGATTAATAAAGTAAGTTGGTGGTTCAATGATGTCATTAAATTTGTAAAAAGGTGGATGGTAGTTTGCTTTTTAATTTTCAGATTAAAATTTTGTATGTAACAACGGCAAGAAATTTTCAAACAATTACTGATCAGTGCGAAAGAAACATTCTGTTTAAGTATTCCGAAAGAGGAAGGTTGCTTACAATTGGTTTTATAAGTAAAACATTTTGGATTTTCATTAATCTTTCGTGCTCGATTGCACGAAGGATTACTTTAATTAAAAGATTTCTTTACCATCTTTAGTTTACATGATCTCAGCCTTAATAATTTTCACTACGCTGCCGCTAATCCCGATTGCATTGGACTCATTTACTCCTTTAAATCAATCTCGAACCCGAATGTTCTTATTGAACGGAGATTATCTGGTCGACAGTTACGACCACTACATGAAAATTTTCATCTTCGAGAGTTTAGCCTGTGTCGTAACCGTTTTAATAATGTGCTCAACGGACCCGATGTACGCGGCTATCGTTGAACACTGCTTGGGACTGTTTTCCATCGTCAAGTAATACAAAAAATTCTGAACACTAATGAAGACAATAGTTAATGTCTTTTGTGCAAGATTTTAGGTATCGTTTAAAAACGTATGATAAATTTCGCAAGATAAAGGATGTTAGGCAAGGGTGTGCAACCGTGAGAGGTGATTATCGTGTGTACCGAGCGCTCGTAGAAACAATTCAACTGCATGAAGAAATTATAAGGTTAAGTGCAATCGATGTATTACGGAAAAGAAGTGACAATGAAACAATACATTTATAAAAAAAGCTTTTATTTTATTTGAATTAATAAATAGTTGAAACAATCATCTCCGAGTCAAATGAAAGCGTTCTAATGCGGAATTTTTAGCTCAAGATTTCTACGAAACAAATTTGATTATTATAGTACTTTTCGACACGAGTGCGAAAAAGTTGATTGAAAAGTTGAAGAATCATATTTTTTGATACGACTTGTGCACAAGGCTGGGTTTAGCGCGTGTGCATTTTTATTCAAGCGTGCGCGAAATCGAGTTTTGCGCGCGGAGGGTCAAAAAAAAAAAACGATTTTAGAACATTCCAAAGTGCGTAAAATCGAATATTTCGCATCTGTGAAAAATATGAAATATGAAATTGAGAAGAAAGAAATCAAACAAAATCATCGTCGCAAAATCATCGTCAATAATCTACTGCGTAATTATAAGATCCCAGTAAGTCGTTGGATAAAAAAGAATGCATTCATATTAGAATACATTTATTTAGCTAGAATATGATTGTTCCAAATATTTATTAATTATGATACAATTAAATCGGATATTTAGAATTAAAAATTATAAAGCGCTTCTTTTGTGTGCACAATAAATGTTCTCTGCCATGTAATTTATTATTTATTTCTTATAATTTCAGATTTGCTAAAATTATAGAAACGTCGTATTCTTTGTACTTTTTTTTAGAAATGGGAGCTAGCATGTTTATCATCACTTCTGTTTCAGTTATTGTAAGTATTTTGTTTTAACTCAGCGAATCGTAATATTATGCACCAAGAAAGGAAAATATATAATGCGATAATAGCGCTACTTTTAGATTGTAATAAAGTTGGGTAATACGTTGGAAGTAATAAGATATCTTTTAGTTTTTATTGGTATACTCTTGCATTTATTCTTTTTAACTTGGCCAGGACAGAAACTGATAGATTATAGCGGGGATATTTTTCAAGATACGTAAGTCAACTACTTCAATGAACTAATAGAGGCTTAAAATATTCTATTTAAGATTAAAAGTAAAAAATAAATGTTAATCACTATTAAGCAAAATAATCTTCTTCTTTAGGTATCACAATGAATGGTACGAAAATTCAATAAGATGCCAAAATTTGTTAAAATTTATGTCTCTACGATGTTCTATTCCTTGTCAGTTATCAGGATGCGGTTTATATGTTATGAATTTTATCAATTTCGCACTGGTAATTTGTAATACATTTTTACGACCATCATGCTTCACTTACGCTCATCTTAGTAACGCAACAGGATCTAACTTTTCTTTGTTTTCTAACATCGGTGCTCATAATAAATACTAATTAATTCAACATTTACGATCGATTTGTGATTTTTTATAAGAAAATACCTTGAAAGACGTAGTTTCACTTTTGAATATTAATAATAATACATGATTTTTTTTTTAGAGAAAGCTTTAAATCATTGTTAAATAAATGAATTCGAAACAAGAAATGTAAATTTGACATGAAAAATAATGAATTAATATTACTTTTTAACAATAATGAATTAATTTTCTTTTTAACATGGAAATGTTCGATCAGAAATTGCTCTTAACTGATCAAAATCTGCGTCCTTCATACGGTATCATAAATTAGTAATAAATTAAAATAGCGTTAAAAATATTGTATTATTGCTTCTTAAAGATAGAAATTACGTTTGAAATAATTATTTAATATTTTTATTATTAATCATTTACAAAAAAATTAACAAATTTTTATGTTTTCTATGAAAATAATTGATTATTTATTCTAAAATTTATTCTTTTAAGATTTTGAAAACATCTGCCTCGTATATCACTGTTTTTTCATCGGTTTAATGAAAATGATGAATTGACGCAGTCAGCCAAATCAGAGAATTGTTACAATATTGTTGTTAGAGTAGATCATTGTTATTTAGCAATGTAGTATGATATAGACTTTATTGTTTTGTAGAATAGAATATATTAAATAAAATTTTTGAATATTATGCATCTGTTATATTACTGAGATACCTTACTTCATCTCTTTCTCACATAGTTTCTCAATAGCATTGATTTGATGGTCTTTAGGAATTTTGCTTTATACAAAGCAACAAATAAAAGCGGCTATTATTGGAGGATAGCAATAAAGAAAATTTCGTGTTTCACTCGTGGTTACCGAGACTTCGTAGGCTTTGGAAACAGCTATCGTCGAACGTAAGTGATTTAGAAGCTTTAGTGGAATTCAAAAAAGTTATTAAAAGTGAAATTATTGATATTATGACAGAATCTATGTTAATCGAAATTTGTAAACAGTGTCGTCTCATAGATATCACGAAAATTATGTTAACCTGATGTATTTACCTTGTAATGTTATATTATGATTATTTTAGTTTCATTTTCATTCGAATTTTTAATATTTGTTGGGTTTGCACCATTAAATAAGATCGTTAAAATATTAATCTCTTTGTTGATTTCAAGAAAGGAATTATATTAATATTAACAATTAAGAACTGCGAGTATAAAGACCTACCTTAACTGGAGTGGTTTCAGGCGTGGCCTCAACAGCGGCTTCAGGTGGCGATGTTCTACTGCGGTTGTTAACAGTTCCGGCGCCGCTAGATCCAGCCCCAACAAGGCTACCACCCGGCGTCGAGGGCGTCGATTTAACCTCGTGTTGTGCAATCGGCGTTTGCTGCTGGGAATTTGGTGGTGGTGGAGTCTGTGCTGACACCATCATACTCGGTGACCAGAAATTTTCCTGGTTACCATTGTGCAAATCTGTATTCTCAACCACCATCGGGAACTCGGAACTATTTATCGGAGTGTACGAATACTCTGTAAGCAAAGATCAAAGTAAGAAATTGTTTTTACATACTTTTAAAATTTTTTGTCAATGGTAAGTACCTGAAATTGGTGTAAAACGCATATTGACAAGCGATATTGCCTCATCTCGTGATGGTCTTTCTAGGAGTGAAAAACGACCGCATTCTGCAACGACGTCATGATGCTCCAAATTTTTCCATCTATTAAGAATAAAAGTTTTTAAATATTGACATAATAAAATTGATATGATTATTAAAATAAAATTGTGTAAAGATTTACCTTGTTGAAGAGATCTCTGATTCTTTGGACATGGTTACAAGCAGCGGATGCATACGCACAGAATCTAACATCGGACTAACGATCTTTTTGAAAATCGGTATTTGATCTCTTTGAAGATATTGCTGCTTTAGAAAAGAAACGAAATTACATGGGTACATCGCATAGAGTCTGTGAAACAGGTTGTGCAATCCAACCTAAAATAAAAATCACAAATTACAAATTTTTTTTATTAATACTTAGTTAAAACTACTTAAAGTCGTTTTAACTTTAATTATAAAAATTACCTGTAAGTGAAGGAGGTAGAGTTGGTCTGCATCGCTGGTGTCAATAAAGTTTAATACCGATGTCGATAAAGTTGCTGGATTCGTGGATTTGATGGATATAAACCGATGATAATGAAATGATGCAAGTCTAGAAAATACTTCGAATATTTCGTGAAGATGAGGAGTTAGTGCTGGTGGTACCATTGGTAATAGAGTTATCAACAACAGAAGTGCACTCATGAGTAACACTATATCTTCTTCCACCTAAAAATTTAAAACAAAATAGTAATATTGTAGAAAAAACTCTTGAGACTTAAGATGAGAAAATCATTAAGAAACTATTGATTATTTGAATAAAAAATAAGTGACTAAGCTAATGAATATTGCAACAATTTTTATGTTTATGTATATTAATGATTCATTCATTTAAATTGAAAATATAAAGATTTTTTAACATCAGTTAAGTGATGTTCAAAGTCAACAAAATGATTTATTAACATCAGTTAAATCTTTTCATGTTTAGGTTTTTCAAAAATTCAAATATTTAAATACCTTAAGCAAGTGAAGCAGTTGTTTAAAAAGTGTGTGACTAGCCAATTTGTGCAGCCATGGAGGATGCCTTCGAGCCACATGTCCAAGCAGTGTTAGAGCCTGTACTTTTTGTCCATTGTTAGCTGGCTTAGCAGCAAGAGTTTCTGTCAACTTATCAAACAAATGCTTATCATGTGGCTCTCTCACCCCTCCTAGAACCTCTACAGCTCTCAAAGAATCAGTGGAAAGGTAGTAGTCAAAAAGTCCATTTACGAGCCAGTTATCCTTAGCTGAAATCAATAAAAAAAAACATAAATACTACTAATAAACTATAATTTTTAATAAATGAAAGAAAAGTCTATCTTGTACGTACTCGATAAAAAGTGATCATGAAAGACTTTTTTAGTATCCTCAACTTCACTGAGCTTGTTGGACTCAAGTGTGTAAAAAAGGTCCGCAGCCCCAGTGTTGCTGTTGGCACTGCTGTTAGTCATGCCGAAGGAGCCTTATTGTCTTGGTCCACGTATCTTCTTAACCTGCCCCCCTCAGTACCCAATACTCTGACTGAAGATCTGTGATGGCCAGCTGCTCCACCATCACAACACCGCTGCTCTTTCAGCCGTCCCTGCTTAAGCTGTCTCTTAACTGTCATTCGAATCCTGCTTATTTACTGCTCTAAAAACAAAAATACATTAATTAATTGCCTTGAATACAATATTAAACATATCTTAAAAATTACGCAAGAGTGCTGTAGAATTAAATTTAAATGGAATTGAGCAATGTACAAAGAAACAGGTAACAAGACCCATCTATTCTTACCTGATACCAGAGCTTAATAGTATTGACTTTTGACAACCGATACTGTTCGAGCAGCTCAAAACCACATTGCATGCACACAGGCTCAACCACAAAGCAGTCCAACAAAAAAATACTCTCCGTCAAAAGCCTTCTCCCTGCAAAAACTTCTTAACTTCCTCTGATCACCTTGAGATCCATACTGTAAGGCTTAAACGCTGTCGGCTTCAACAATATCCATTTGGGGAACAAAAAAACAAGACTGCACGAGCTGATACTCATCGGCTCTTGCCTGCCGCGAAAAACAGCTGATCGGAAGAGGGGGAGAAGGCTTTAGACAAGGTAGGCACGTACACGCGCCGCGGCCCAGGATGTCGATTCAGTTGTGCAATGTCGTGTACTTACGGACAGAGGAAAGAGGACCACTGTAGCCGTGCCCCGTCGTCGCACTCACACATTTACAGCGCAAACAGCTGCGCCTCTCCGCTGCTGCTGCACCTCCGTCCCGATGGCTGGCTGGCGACGACTGCAACGACGATCGCCACTCTCTATCTTTCTCTCTCTCTTTCTTGCTCTTGCTCGCCCATGGATCTCGCCGAGTTAGAGGGCTAACCCGGAACTACCGCAGCGCAGCTGAGCTTCAGCGAGACTCTTGAGTATCATAGTTCGATATTGGCCAACAGCGCTCCGAATAGAAATACTTTTAAACGCGCAACCTGTTATCATTTTCTTTTTTTTCGGAATTTGTGCGTAACGATTTGAGATTTAGAGTTTGCAAGTAGGTTTAGTACTTATTCTTATTTATTTTCTCTTGTTTGTAGATAGTTTTTTATTTGGCATTTTTTATTGATATTTTTTATCTTCTTATCTTAAAGTAAATTATGAATAATATTATATAAAATTTATTATAAAGTTTATAAGCACGTTATTTTATTATGTGTAAATTTAAAATATAATTAAAAGAATGTGTAAATAATAAGGAAGAACATTAAGTACAAGCACTAGAGCAAAATTAAATTAATTAAGCTTATGCAACATTTGTTAAAGATTTTAAAGTTTTTTATATTAACAATATAAACCATAAGACTATATAATATTTGATAATGTATATGCTTATCAAGTTCACAATAGCTTTATTATAATAGATTTTGTAAAATGCATCAGAAATTATTTTTTTAAATGCTATGACATTCATTATTGTTATATGTACTTCTATATGAATTAAAAAAATTTTTTATTGTATGAAATGCAATTTGTATAATTATAAAACTTAATATTAATGTCAATATTTTAATATTAATAAATTAGAAATTTAAAAATTTAATTTTGGGTAATTTACAAATGTGCATTAAAATTCAGTCCGCATGCCTGAAGATTGAAAACTTTGGAAAGCCGCCAGCGTGATGCCGCCAATTGCGTATCAGCATGAAATAGGTGTACCGAAAATTCGGCGTTGGCGTATTTACTTTTAAAAATAATTACTTATACTTAAATCTTCTCAAAAGTGCTGATAAATATTTTTTGTGATAAACTCTTTTATCAATATTAAAAAACAAGTAAGTAATAAAAATTTCAACGTTATGTTATCTTTTTATCGGTGTTTTTATTGAATTTACCATTCGATCAATTCAAAGGGAAGTGCGTGAAGTAAAACCGTTACAAAAGTGTGCGAGCAGTGAGTCAGTGCTAAAAGCTAGGACGTAAAAAGTTAACAATTACAGTGTAAAAAATTAATTTTTTGATGAACGATACTTTTTTACTTTTAATATTCTTCTAAATTCATTCAATATTGCCTTTGATTATTGTTTTTGACGTGTATAACCTACTTATTTTCAGATTTCAATTGTTAAAAGATTTGATTTTTTATTTTATATGCGCTAAAAATTAAAAATTAATTTGATTACAATTGATGTTCATCGATTTTTTAGGCACAATGTCGAGCACATCACAAAAACATAAGAATTTTGTGGCAGAGCCTATGGGAGATAAACCTGTTACAGATCTTGCTGGAGTAGGTGAAGTTCTTGGAAGGCGCCTTGAAGCTTCTGGTTTTGATAAGGTATTTTTCAAAAGCTTTATTTTTATTTAAAAAATTATTAATAAATTAATTATTTCAGGCATATGTTGTATTAGGTCAATTTCTAGTTCTTAAAAAAGACAGGGAATTATTTCAAGAATGGATGAAAGACACGTGTCAAGCAAACACAAAACAATCTAACGACTGCTATCAATGTTTATTGGATTGGTGTGACGAATTTTTGTAATCCCTACGATTTTTTTAAATTTAATTGTCAGTGTTTTATTTTTAATTTAACCAATTTGTTTTCTTTTTTGATATTGGTAAACAAATGGTTAATTATGTATAATTATAGCAAAGTTGCTTTTACTTATTCGACAATACAAGTTTTAATTTCACGACATTACTGAAACTATTTAAGAATTAATTACGAGATTAGAATGTATATTACTTTCAAAGCACTAACTTGACACAAATAGTATAACAATCTAATTTACTAGTTTTTAAAAGCATTTCTTATTTTTATAATTTTCAAAACAATGTACATATAAATTCAAGAAACTAAATAATTAATGTAAACTTTCTTCGTGCTTAATTTTATTAGTGTCCTAAATAATTCTTTAAAAATACTTTATACCTTATATTTACAAATACAATTTATAATTACAATTATTTAACCATGTAAATTTCCAGAATATATTAAACAAAAATAAATTTAATGATTATGATTGAAATCATAAAAATATTTAAAATTTATTTTTATATTAATCAAAGAAATAAAAATTTATATTCAAAATTTAAATTTTGTGTATATCTTTTGTAGTTCTTTTATTTAAATTCTGTAATTTTCGATTTTTTATATTTATGTTACTGAGTAATAAATAATGTACAGGTATGGTTTATAATAAAAAATAGATGATAAAATAAGAAAGCAAATTTTAATTTAACAAGAACGTTTAATTTATATGATTGTAATTTAGTGATGTCACATTTACAGAACATTTATACATGTTTTAAAATTTAATAAATCAACATTCATTCATTTAGCCATTATTACTAAAATCTAAAGTACATGGTTATATAAGTTCAAAGTCTCTCTTGACTTACATTCAGTGAAAAGTTTAATGTAGCTAATTTAATTAAATCTTTTATTTAATATTAAAAAATAAAAATAATCAAATTATTTTTAATTCATTATTACTTAGCATTTAATGTAAGTATTTGCTGAGTACTGTGATCATATATCATGATTTATATACTTTTGTACAAAACTATCTATGCTTTTCACATTCCTTCATGACTACAAAGCAGTTTCCTTAAATTTGTAATTCATGAAGGTAATATACAGATAACTCTAACCAGTGGCTTTTTGTTTTGTTCTAAAACAAAAAATATATTTAGTAATTGATTACATAAGAAGATTGTTTTTTAAAAAATATTACCTTTCGATTAAAGATTCTATGGTTTGTCCATTTGTTAAGTTTTCATTTATAATTTTTAACGTAGCTTGGTTTAATTTATCAATAGAAATCACATTTGCTATTTGACATATTGATTCACATGCCAATTCGTATTTCTGTGGGGAATCTACAACATTGAGAAAAAGCATATTTATTATCAAACTATTTTTTCTTAAAATTTAATTTGTATCAATGACTATAGGTATTTAATGGTTCACCATGATTATTATAAATTTAATAAAAATATTTAATTTTTTCTGTGAACAAATTTATTAAAAAACTGTAAAGTCTTATACTAACTGGAGTTCAGAAGAATTTTTAATGTTGCTGCCATGAATCTCCGAATATCATCGTAGGATAGAGTTGTACATTCTTGTACTTTTTCAACTAAATGGGGTATTTTTTCAAACTCTTCTTTATCTTTCAAAACATAAAGTGCGCTAAAACTATGTAATTTTCCGCTAGGTTTTAAATATTCTTTAAAAATTTGATCTGCTTCTGGACTATTCTCTAAGAATTCTTTCACCCAGATTGTATTTATTGGCCCATAAACTTTCTTTACCAAACATTTATTTGCAAAATGTTTAACTAAAATAAATATTTATTGTAAATATAAATTACTCAATTTTATTTAAAAATTTTAATTCATTTTTTTAATTGTGCAGTGATTTCTTAAGCTTTAAATTTAATTAAACTTTTAGAAAATAACCACTTTTTCTTTTATAAATTCAGTTTCTGAAGTATTTACTACTTCGAAAATTTAGTCATTTTTGTTTTATCATACTTCTTTGACGAAAAGAAACCAAAAATAGTGAAATCAAATTATTTCAGATAATGTAACAATTCAATTTTAAAAATAAAATTTAATGCATACATATTATTTTAATTTTACTTACGACGCTCTTTTAACTCAGGTTGTTTATAAATAGCCTCAACAGCACTAGAGGTATGGAACAAATTATTTACAATTGCAGGCTCAAGCTCTAACATATTTTCTAAGTAGTTTATAAAATCTTCATATTTGCCTTTATTTAAACAAACAGTATTTATATTATAAGTGGTAAATTCATTTTTCTGAAAAAGTCAAAAGACGTAAATACATTGTTATAAAGACGTAAATAAATTTTTTAATCAATTGCTTACTAAATTCATTTGATAGCACTTTTTATGCAATTTGTTAATAGTAGCAAAATCGTTTAGCTGTATCAATGAACTTATAATACTTAAAATGATCTCTTCCGCTGACAAATTTTGTAATACGTTAAGATTTTCAGTTGTTAATAAATTTTCAAAGTTCTTTACAGCATTATTTATATCATCTTCCATCAACTGTGCTTTTATTAGTTGCAATGTATATTCAGGTCTCATAGGTGATGGTATTCTAAAAGTTAATAAAAAATATTATCACTATAATTTTCGTTTATTAAAAATTATAGAGCTGAATTAAATCTGATAACAAATAATTTATATTTTTGTATTGCAGAAACAATCGCGTGACTAGAGAAAACTTAATGAATTAAAATAAAGTTAATTGAAAATTTCAATATTTAATTAGAATATTTTCAATTTGTTGACATTTTAGAGATATAATTATATGTTAAGCAAATATAAGAAGTTACTTACTCTTGTAGAATTTTCTCAGCTTTATCTAAATTTGAAGAGACGATAGAATCATGGAAATTCGTTAAGACAATATCCGTGTCACTTTCATGCAATCCTCTGACAAATGGTACAGGCTGATTGTTTTTCTTAAGTATTTTTTCAAGTAAATTCATAAAGGTGGCTGAAGGCTGCATATTGTCTTCTTGTATTTGTGTCCATAAGGCGAGACATTTACTCCAGTCGTTTAGTTTATCTGTAAATGTAAGTATTATTCACTATTTTTCTTTCTCTTATTGAAAAGACATGTACTTTCATTGAAGACTAACCGTAACTTTGTAGTAACATGACGTACAAGTCATCGATATCCGCATATAATCCAGACAGAATTTGAATAAATCCCTGTAACTTTTCTTGATCTTTTTCAGCGTATTTCTGTGCCAAAAACATTACTCTCTCTTTTCTCAAACGAAAACCTGGGGACTAAAGTATAAATAATTTCTAGTTTAAATTTAAAACCTTATTAAAATCTGTATGCGAAAAAGTTGTGATTTTTATAAAAAAATTAATATAAGTAATAAAGTGTTATATGGTTAAAACTATACCTTACATTTAAGTAGTTTTATTTTTAATATTAAAATATTTTAAATATATACCTCAAAAATTTTTCTCGCTTGACGTTCTCTTCCACATTCGAAGAAAGCGATAGCTAGATCATATAGAGCACTATTTTGCCCATAAATCTGAGTATTTAAGTCTGTTACTATTTGTAAAGACTTGGCATCTTCGACATCTATTAGTTTGATCATTAAACCCATCTTCATTGGTGTCAGTTCAAATTTTTCGCACACCCATTTGAATTTTTCTAAAGCTCTCTCTATATTATTGCTAAAATTTAAAATAATGTTTAAAAACCAAAAATATGAAGCAAAAATCACTTACAATAATCCTTAATTTAAAATAAAAATATCAGAAAATTATTTTTAAGTATTATAAAATTTCAAAACTATTTTCTTAGGTAAGTTATAATTAATAAATTAATAATTCGAATTCAAATTCAAATTCAAATACTTACCATTCAAGAGGAATTTTAACCAACGGTGCAACGAGGTTTACTGTAACTTTACTTACAATTTTAACCTCAATCAATTTAGAGAAAAATTTTTCTAAATCATCTGGATATTTTTCAGCTACAGTAGCTAATACTTTTTCACATAATATATTTCTTTCAGATTCTGGATCAAAAATTGGTGTTTCTAATGTTTGCAGTGCTTCTAAAATATTGTTTTCGTTTAAAATTTTGAAAAAGATTATTGCATTTTATAGCATAAAAAAATTGTTTAAATTATTTTACCTGATACAAGATTGTTTTTAATTAACAAATGTACATAATTTAAAAGTTTCGATTTATCTACTTTGCAATCAGGATCTACTTCACGAGCTTTTTTATACCACTTTTGAGCTTCTTCTAAATTATTCATTTTTGCATAAAAATCAAAAAGATTTGCACAAAAGCCTACATTGAATTTTGGATTTTCCTGAATTACTTCCTAAAAATAATATTATAATCTTTATTACGAAAAACAGACATGAAAAATCGAGTTTCGTGCACTCTTATAAAAATAGTATATTTTGATATTAGTGTGAAAGTAATGTATCTTTCGTACATGTATCGAACAATCTTTTTTAATACGACGAGCGGAAAGGCTGATTTTACGATCGGAGTATTGAAGAAAGTACTATTATAAAACTCCTGGCGTAAAAAGCCATTTACGCAAGCGTGCGATAAATCAGCGTTTTCTGTCGTCTTACTATAAAATATTGTTCAACTACACGTGCGAGAAGTGCTAATATGCAACACGTACACAATATGATTCGTGCAATCACCTACTTTGCGCACTAGTTACATAACGTACTATATTTTACCTTCAATAGTTTTTCAACAACTTCTGCATTTCTTATTCTAGCTTGCTGTTGAATTACTGTCATTTTAAAATCCATTGACATCTCATCAGTATTTTCTATGTCAAATGATTTATTATTCTGAAATTTGTTTTCTTATTAATAATAATGAAGAAGATAAAATTTTTTTTAATACAAATAGTTAAATATCAAATGTTCGTCATTAGGACATATACTTACGTTGAAAGAAAAGCTTTTTTTCCCATTTACTTCTAACAAAGAAGCAGGCTGTAATTCTTTAGTTGACAAAATATTTATAAGTTCGACTATTTCAGGTTCGATATTTTCATAACGCTCTTTAATTTTATCAGCAATTGATTGGTTAACACTTAATCCTTTTACCAAATATTTATTAAGACACTAAAAGTTTTCAAATCAGCATTTACTTTTTTAATTAGATATTACAACATATTTCTAATTAATGTTAAATGGTTTTTTGTGAATTATTACTTACATCAATTAATAGAGTCGTATTAAACTTTGAAACTTCATGAACAGCTCTTAGAAGAAAATTACTAACAAATTCTTTGGATGATACTCGATCTTCTGCAGCTTCATCATTTTTATTCTCATTATTAAGTAGTTGTACATACTGGTAATGTAATATGTCGACGATTGAGTCTATGTCTTTAGTTTTATCTAGGGCTACTGCAAGTGGTCGCACAATCATTCTTGAATTGTACGCCATCCGTGTAGAAAGCACTGTATATAATTTGGGCATTTGTATTTCAAATCAAAAATAAAATTCTTACTATGAGTAAATCTTTGTATTAATACTTACTGAATTTTGCAGCTTGCGCGGTTTTGTTTTCAGATAGTAAGTGTAAGAGAGTGGCATTTGCACCAATTGAAAATGGTAAATTGTTATTCACTAAAATTGATAAATTCGTCAAAGGATCTTCAACCATACTAGGTAAAATGTATTCTTTTACAGTGCCAATTGTTGGTTGAATGTCGTAATCAAAAATCATAGTTTTCATAGTATTTAATACACCTGTAAGGGCAATAAAAATATTGTGACTTTAAGAATCAATCGTAATAAATGAAAAAATATTTTTACCTTGCAAATTATTAGCTTTCTGAAATGAAAGAAGAAGTGGATAAAAGTAGTGTTCCCTTATTTCTCCACCACATTCTTTCCATGCTTTTATTAATGGCAAAGCCAAATGATGAAATTCGTTTACAAAAGCATTAAACAGAGCTATTTCGAAAGATGCACAATTCATTTTTTCATTCTTCATTATCTTACAGAATTTAATAATCGTTTCTACATTCTAAAATAGAAAATAATTTAGTATTTCATTAATTTGATGAGTAAATTATTAATTAATTGAAAACAATTTACAGAGTCAGTAGAAATTAATTTTCTTAAAAAGAAGTGTCCATCATATGCATCATCGCTACCAGTTTGATATCTATACGTTGATTTTACTAAAGATTTTAATAATTTAAAAGCTACATCTGCTTGATTCTTTTCAATTAATTTATGAATACACATTATTGCATCTCTATTGTATGTTGAACCTTTAACTAAGAGTGTCATTATCTGGAAAATAAAAAATTAATCGTCATATTATGTGTACTATAACAACTTTATGAGTGATATTTACAACAATGAAAATTATATGTATTTGTATTTAATTTTAAAATTAAAAAATATACCTCATCTACGAAATTTGAGTGCCCATTAATCGCCAATACGTAAATTATATCCAAAACTTCCTTATCAACAAGAAGAATATCTTTACTACTACACTCTTTTAAGGTGGTTCTTATTGCTTCTATATTACCCTGTTTTGCATAAGTACATAAGACAGCCGCGTATGTACGCGATGTAGGGTCAATTCCAGCTTGTCTCATTAAATCTAGTACTTTGATTGCGCTTGAAATATCACTAATTTAAAGAAAAATATTTGTAAATATTGGTTCTATTAATTAAAGTAATTTACAAAAAAATTTATAGAAATAAAAACTTACTTAGCCTCTGAATGTCCTTTTATCAAAGAATTAAAAATGTTTTCATTCACAGGTAATTCTTTCTCATTCATATGTTCCAAGATTTTTGTTGCACCAGCAATATCCCCTTTATTGCAATACTGCTCAATTAACCTTTGAAATGTGACCCTATTAGGTTCTATTTGCTTTTCTTTCATTTCCAATAAGATATTTAGTGGAGAAAAATCAGTTTCATTTTCAAGATTAACTAATATCAGTGCATTGTAATGAGATACATCTATAGGTATATCTAAAAATATAAATTAAAAGATATTTAGAATAATATTTTAATAAAATTGGTTTAGATGAAAATTTCTCTGATTAATTACTTAATTCTTTTATTATATCCCATACTTGATTTACTAATGATCTCCTAATTATAAGACTATCATTAGACAAAAAGTCACCACAACACCGAATTAAAAGTAAAGCTTGGGGGCTTGTCATACAACCTGCAAAACAAATAAATACCTTGGAAAAAAAGTTATAGAAAACTTTGAATTAAAAAAACTTAACAATGAATCTTCAAAGATTTGTAACACTAAATTATTCTGAATTAAATGTGCTTCGTTTTAAGCTAAAACTTTTTAAGTATACCTTTTGTTTGTGCAACAGTACCTTTTTCTGTAACAAGTTGTAGCATTTCCTCAACGTCTTTTTTTCTAATGAAGCCAGTGTACCTGATCTTTCTATCCATCTCATTGAGCAAGACATCAAGACTACTGTGATCGTAGGACTGGTTAGCTGCTGCTTTGGTTACATAATTCCTGCAAGCCACAAACAATCATTACACCTCATTCTCTAAAAAATGTCCATTTCAGATATCTAAGGTGATCGACTAACCGGTTTGCAAGATAGCTGGCAAGACATTGTTCTCCGACGCTGTATCTAGACAATGTCCTCTCGACGAAGCTGAGATGCAGCGAGTATCCTAACCTCCTGCCACCGGCACTGCTCAATCTCCTGACGAATTTTAGCGAGCGCAACATCGTCGACATACTAGAGTCGTTTCGTCGACGTTCTCGGGCTCACGGGTGCTCGTTTTTGGCTTCTGTCAACGATTATCTCGACTTTTTTTGCGGGTATTCAAGCAAGTACGTGGGTGATCGTCGTCGAAAATTCGCCGCACGCGCACAGAGCTTCCGTCCTTGTCGCGGTTACTTCAATATATATATTTTATCAGAACCATGCACGTGAACGCTGCTGTACTCATGCGTTTCCGCCACATGTGATGTTTTCAGTCTGCTACTAGGGAAATCTAGTACTTATATATTTAAATGAAAAATTTGTTGTTTAATTAAGATATATATTTATTTTAATATTAATTCATAAAATTATGTTATTTATTACAATTTATATATAAATGCATTACCCAGATTTATACTTTTTTAGGCTAAGCAATTGCAAGAGACCTGAGACATATATTTATATATTTTCAAATATAATTGTTTATTTGTAAAAAAAATTTAATAATTTTCTTTCACAAATCTTTTTTTCTTTTACAAAAATTACTGCTACATTATTAATATCCCCATATGAATGATTATCGCAGTAATATATACTAAATTGAAAAAAATTCGAATTGCTAAATAAAATCTAAGTAGTTACTTTTTTAAAATTGCATTCTTTATTCTATTTTAAATTAATCTCTTGCTTAAGAGTGCTCTGCCAGGCGATTGGTGCGCCACCAAACGTTCAAAGCTTATTTTTCTAATTTATATTAAAAAATG
>JAWWEM010000001.1:6983416-6995206 GCA_035582935.1 Ormyrus thymus
CGATATTTCAAATTGTACTAAACGAAAATGCGTTTTTAATTTTTTTTCTTCAATGTTACTTTCTCTACTTTTACATATATGTATTATTCGAATTGTTAGATTTAAAAATTTAAAGATACAGAGTTTTTTGTAAACCCTAGATTTAGTCGAGGGTACTACCTTAACTCTTGTTGGAAAATCTTTTGTAATTTCGTTTGAATTTTTGATTTCTAAATTGCAAGCACGTTGAGCATCTCTGGAGTAATTATCCGTGATAATTAAAAAACAAAAGCGTGTACTCCTTTCGTAATCAACATAAAATTTTTCATTTAAAAAAGCAATCCTTATATACTTCTGTTGTTGACAGTAAATCCTTATCCTCCAACGATTCCCGCAGTCCTCGCAGTGATACGTGACAGTATTAAAAAATATCAGTTTCTCTTTGCAAGAATGCAAACGAGAGCAAAATAAATACAAAACCAGACGTCGGTATAAAATTTTCTTTTATTACATCTAGAAGAAATTCTATTGATTATACAACAATTATTTTAATGAATTAACGTCGTATCTATCACATACTTGATAAATGAAAGATGATAAAAAAGTCCATTCGGGATTACTAATATATATCTGGTAAAAGTATTAGATCTCGTTGTCAACAAAAGTCTATTGGAACAAAGTAAACGAAGCAGGAAAATTACATAGGAACAGTAACAAACAATTGGTTAGTTTACTATTGCATTTACCGCCTGTCTTACAAAAAAAGTGCATAATCGGTGTCGCATATTATCGCAGTCTTGTAGAGTCTCTAAATTTCTTAGAATGTAAATTTCTTCTACGCAGCTAAAGGAACATACTCCCGGAGTGTTAAAAATACAATAATTTATAATCTCTCTCTTACTTTAAAGTCAGGGAAGGAACTAAAAAAACGTCAAGGACTAAAAAAGAAGCAGCTAATAGAATTTCAGCACCCGGTCCAGAAAGCTCCACCCCCCCCACCCAAATCCGTTCCGACCTCCGTTACCAAATGCCCGCTTTTCGAAAGCCAGTCGGAAATCGTCGCTCGTTCGATCGCCCGCGGGGTTGGAGCTTGATCTAATACGATATCATGACGTAGTCCGTTCGGAAACCCCGGCGATCCACCGCGTACTGGTTATCGGCCTGGCACTCGTAGTAGCCTGCATCCTTCTGCGTGGCCGGGTCTATTTCCATCTTCGATTTTATCGTGTCGTTGCCGAGCGGCCATTCGTGGACCTGGAAATAGAGGGCGTTCAGCGCGGGCTCCGGTTTAAACCTGAATTTTCACGCGACAGAGGTTATTGAATTACTGCTCTGGTTTGTCATTTTGACATCGATCCAGAAAGGTAGAATGCTCGATGCAATGGAAATGACCTCTGTGCGTACCGTGCCTTGTTTTTTCGATTATCCCTCTTACCTGGAAAAATTTGTGATGATAAAGCTCGACGCCGTCCTTGAACCACGTGATTTCCGGTCTGGGAATCCCCGTCGCCATGCAGAAGAACGTGATCTTCCTCCCCAGCATGTAGTCCAACTCGAAGTGCGAGGCTTTCATGATCTTGGCGCCCTGAAATTCGTTTTGCAATTGATAAATCATCAAAGGAGCGGCGGAAAAACTCGCTCGTTGCCCGTTGTCCTTAAACTTCGAGCGTGATCTTGTCCGCGCGCATCAAAACAAATAAAGTTTATGGACGGTGATTGCGAGCATTATGACTAATAGCCTTTATCCTGGGTTTTGATTTGCCGTAATTTATGATGAGAGGTGACAATTTTGTACTATTTTTGTAGCTGCAAGGGAACACACTCAACTACCGGACTAAATATATATGCATACTATTTATGCACACGTTGAAAATAATTATTATTCGAGATTCAGATATTTGGCAAAGATAATAAACTATAATGGTAAACGAGATTAGTTACATTCGAACGAATCTACTAATTATAAACATTCAACAGGAATAGCAACTTTCCGAAAACGTCGAATTATAATCACAAGAATTCTTATCCTTTACTTAAAAGAACGCAAACCTCCCCTCAACCAGCCCTTCTCGTCCAAAACCACGAATCTTTCAAAGCTGCGTCGTCACTCCAATCGGCAAATCGCTCCCCTCGCTCCGTCAATCGCGCCGACGTGCGGACAACTCACGTCTTTGTTCTCGTAGTAGTTGATAGCTCCGGGGTTCCGGTTCGGTATGAGGATCGGCATCCTGGAGCCGTAGAGTCTGCCTCGGCCTCTGGCGCCGCGTCCCCGACCACCGCCGCCACCCTTGGCCGCCTCGGCCGCGACGGCCGCCAGCAGGAGCAGCGACAACGCGACGGCCAGCAGCTGACGGAGGCTGCTCCTCCTCGCCATTTGACCTTGACACCTGTGGCTCGAAAGTTTCTTTGTTAGCGGCGGTTTAGTGATTTTGGGGGGGGGGGGGGTGGAGGCGGTCTTCGTTACTGATGTCATTGGAATCCTTGGGCTTTTGGCGTGGATCGAGTGAATTTAATCGATGGATTTCGGAGCACTTGGGCAATTTAAATTCACGGGGAAAAATGACGGCTTGATAAACAGCGCATTAAACGTACCGAAAAAACGAGATGTAAAAGGATTCGAATTTGCACCCGACGTCTATCAACTGTCTTTGTTACATTAATAACTAAAAAAAGTATTAATACAATCACTAAAACTCGATTAACAACCGCAACAGCAGCAACTTCACTCGAATAATCGACCCGAAACCTCGCAACTCACCGTACAGCCTCTCTCTCTCTCTCGCCAGTTCTCACCAGCTCTGTGAAAAAGCCCTCTGACTCCGAAGCCTCTCCCCCCCCCCTGCTGCAGAAGGGCGAACGAGAAGTCTGCTTACCAGTTAACGCGAAGCGTCTTCAGCGAGTCGACTGGCTCTCGGTCGGGCGCTCGGTGGCAACTCGGGTGCGTCGGATGCGTGGCGGGCAACCGGCGGTGTTTCCCCCGGGGCGAAAAAAGCGCCGTACGAATGGGAATCGCAGCCTCTCCGTACGCACGACAGAGAGCAAGAGAGAGAGAGAGAGAGAGAGAGAGTGATGAATCTCAATTGGATAATTAGCCGCCGACACGGCCGGCCAATCGACGCCCGCTCGATCGTCGTGATGGTAATGATGATGATGGCGGCGATGATCGTCCGCAGCGCGAGGCTCTCCCGACGCCGAGTGTGACACCTAGGCATGACCTCTGCGGGAGCGACGATCGCGGACGCACGTGGAGCGGACTCGCGTGGCCCTGCGACGCGCTGCGTTGTGTCGGGGGTGGGTTCTTTGCTTTTTGGAAAGTCCTCCTCGAGGCGGTCGCTTGATTTTGACGGGATTTGGCGCGGGTTCGAGGGCTGATTGACGGACGGATCGGATTGCGATGGGTTGGGAAATCATCTGGTGGGTTTGACGGGGAGGCTGAAAGGCGCGGAGTGTAGTAAAATTCATTCGGTTTAAGTCAAGATTGCAGCACTTTTCTTGTTACTATTCTTATTACTATTATCGCCATTACAGGTTGATTGGTTTGTCATCAAGCAGCTAGATTTCAATGTGATTCTAATAGTCTCCTCTGATAGAAAGATGTATCTTGCGTCACGAAATGCCCGCGACCGACAGCCTCGTATCCTCAAAATTGAATAATTTTCAAAGTGTGATTGCATGAGTAAACTTCGGTTTTGCAGTTCTCACCGCAAAGAGCGACTGCCGCGTCGGTGCTTGCCGATTGTTTAAATTTATTCATCGTTGTAATTGAAGCTGCTTCGGTGTCGTTGACACCATGATTCGCGTCACGGAAGAGGCCCCACGATGCGCTCTCTCGTTGCTGTTAATACTTTTATTGCTATTCATTGCAGCGGTTGTCACAATCTTATAAGAGCGATTTTGTACAATTGCGAGCAATGCAAAGCTTGAAATTAAATAGAAAAACAAAATTTGGATACTGTATAAAAGTGATTTTTGTTTTAAAGAAAGATTTTTTAACCGATGCTAACGTTTAAAAAGAATGACCCTCCATTTCCCACCGAATTCCAGAGGCCTGTGGAACGTCCCATTCATCAGCAGCTGCTACCTCGTGAACGCGACCCTGATAAACAACAAGGAGACGAAGCCGTCGTACGTCGAGGGAGACCTCGACCCGGACATGGCGTTCGCCTCGGCCAATCGGGAGCGCAACATCTTCATGTACGTCAACAATCGGCTGGACTTCGGCCATCTGGTCAACCTCGACAACTTCAACACGTCGCTCACCAACCCGGACCTGTACCAGCTGTTCGACAACAAGCTCGACTGGGAGAAGCGGTACATCCACGAGAATTACACGGACAATTTCAAGCCGAATAAGACTCACGTTCAGGTTGGGCCGCTTTTTTCGAAAGCTCGAGCTCTTTTGATCGGTGCGTAGTGGTTTATTGACGGTTCCGTATTTTTTTTTCAGCCCTGCCCGGATGTGTACTGGTTCCCCGTTATGTCCAAGAGGTTCTGCAAGGAATTCGTTGAAACTATGGAAGCGTTTGGCAAGTGGTCCGACGGAACGAACTACGTAAGTACATTAAGACTTTGACGATTGCGTTTAGTAAGCTATACTTTACGGAAAAGCTGGTCACTCGAGAGGAGGTCTCAAACTTGTAATTTTAAAGATAAATGTAAATTACACCTTGAAAAGAATTCGTTTAATCGAAAAGAATTGCAAACTTAATGAATGAATGCTTGGGCCGCGCCAACGAACGAAACCAGGACCCAAGACTGTCGAACGGCTACGAGAACGTGCCGACTCGCGACATCCACATGAACCAGGTCGGCCTCGAGTCCCAGTGGCTGTTCATGCTGCGCAACTACGTGAAGCCGCTCCAGGAGTTGGTCTTCCTCGGCTACTTGCACGACGTAAGCCAATGCAGAAAGCCGCTCTAATCCCTGGTTTTTTTTTCTTTTTGTTTGTTCTGCTGTACCTGCAATCTAGGATCCGCGGCTCGAAAATGGTTACGAAGCCGTGCCGACGCGCGATATTCACATGACACAAGTAGGCCTCGACGAGACCTGGCTCGAGTTCCTCCGGGTCTACGTGAGCCCCTTGAAGGAGGACGTGTACACGGGATATCTCGACTATGTAAGCGGACCTGATCGCCTGCGACGAGGGCTGCTTGTGCTTTCTAATATATGTGGACTTTCTTGTATATATTGTATATCGCTGGGAAGAGATGCTCGTTGACGTTTTAGGATGGCGTTTGAGAGGGTCGAGTCGGCTCTGTGGTTTGCTTCTGATGGCGATTGGTATATTTGCACGTTGGCAAGACGAGTATTTCATTATTTTTTTAATCAATTTGAGAGATTAAGAAAAAAAATTGCATTTGTTTTGTCAAAGTTTGAATCGTTGAACACTGGGCGAGGTGGCGATAAATTCAGGATTATCACGTTGCACGCTTGAAAATATTTTGGAGACATGATCTTTTTGGTACTTTAAAAAAGATATTTATTTACATGAATATATTATATCCAACGTTAAAATAATCAAGCTGGTTCTTATACATTGAATATTCAGGTGCCCTGTTTTAAAATTCTCTTTTAAATTAATACTGTTGCCAAATTCTTGAGAAATAAAGAAGCAGTTTGTAAAATAAAAATTTTTAACAAATATGTAATTTTAAATGAGAAAAAAAATATTTACAGTTTAACAAATATAGCGGGCTTTAGTTTAATGTAAACCTGATTAATAACTTTCAATTTGGATTATAAAGAAACATAGTGGAATTCAACGAGTATTGCTTCCCGCAACATACACATAATCTTAATATATTGTTTCAGAAAGAATCTTACTTAATGGTCATTATGAAAGAAAAATTGATAAAAAAAATCGTAATGTTACACCTTATATTGCAAGTACACCATAACTTCTCACAATTTCGCACTGCTTTTAATTTTAGTAGTAACATTATTTTTGAAGCTTGTAATTATTATTATTATTATTGAACGCAGTATTTTGCTTCTATTTGAAATAAGTTGTAAAATTTGCTTTATTAAGTTTCCAAATCCCAAAATTTCCAAGAGTGAAATTAAAAGAAAATATTTAATCTTCTCTATCCCCGCTCCACAGCCACCCCGTTCCCTGATGAACTTCGTCGTCCGTTACCGTCCGGACGAGCAGCCAAGCCTGAAGCCGCACCACGACAGCTCCACTTACACAATCAACATCGCCCTGAACCAAGTGGGGAAAGACTACGAAGGCGGTGGCTGCCGCTTCATTCGCTACAATTGCTCCGTCACCGACACCAAGCCCGGCTGGATGCTCATGCATCCTGGCCGCTTAACTCACTACCACGAAGGTCTCCGTGTCACCCGCGGCACCAGATATATTATGATTTCCTTTGTCGACCCCTGAATAGGGGGTTAGTTCTTAGAACCGATCGATTGACTGATTAGGAAAAGAGTGGAGATTATTGCGTTTTTGTATGGAGTTGAATTTTTGAGGGGACAAATTCAGAATGAGCTACCGAAAGGAAAAGCTCCCGAGTAATTTTGTTCGATAACATAATTAACTATTTCTGTAAATGCTTGATAAGTTATTACGACGGATGTTTTAAAAAAAATTTTGAACAAAAATTAAAATTTATGGGGAGCCGTACTGTTAATTAATAATCTTCTGTCCCTTAATTGTACTAGTAATTGTAAATATCGCTTTTGAGAAGTAAAGATCTGATTCATTTGTTTCTATAATTGAAAATGCAAAAATGCAACAGTTTTCACGTTATTTTAATGAAATTTATAATAGTTTTTAAAGTTTCTATTGATTTTGGTAATTCTGGTTCTTCTCCGAAATTTATCAACTTTATAAGACATTTTGTTAAAAAATAACATGGATTAGCATTTGCTACTTTAGAGATTAATAATTAATAAATAATATAATACGTTATCAATTTTTATACGGTGCTTCCACTGCCTAAAGAGATTCTGCTACTCAAGGACTGTCTTTTTAAATACGTAAGCCATGCTTTTAATGACCAAAGTGCGAAAAAATGCCTGTCTTAATCCAATGTACGCACAATTCTTTATACTAAACTGATTTTTCGCTTAATTAAATATATTACGTTATTTTTGTATAAGGAACCTCTCAGAACTTACGTGTGATATCTGAAACAATATAGGTAATAAACAAAATATGCACTTTTTTACTATCAGAAAAATTTTCATCAGTTTATTGTAAACAAATGAGACTTGTTAATTACACTTCTTACAAGCTAATCTTTTGAAAGAATATTCCAGTGCTCCGTAATGCAAATAGCTTTAAAGTTGTTTATCAAGTATTTATGTATTAACATTAAGCAATTGTTAAATAAAAGCATTTCGCAGCGATTAAAATGTTCGCACAGCCAGTAGCTAAATCCACAGCAATAAGTGTAGATTAATCGACTCATTTTTACGCAAATGCACAAGTGGTAGCTTAATAGTATGTTTATTACAATTATTTTAGTAAATATAAATATTTTACTAGTTGGTTAGATATGAACAGCAAGGAAAATTAAAATGACTAAATATGTTTTATGAATTAAAGAGATAAATACACTTAAATCTAAAAGTCTTATGAACCAAGGAAGACCAAAAATTATCTTAGTAAGTTCTGGAAGGCCCCTAAGTATGAATGCATTTACTGGACTCAAGTGTTCAATTAAATGCGAGGTATGACATATAAAGTGAGTGTCGACATTTGTAAATATTGTCTATAATAAAAAAAAATTTGATTAATAAAAGAATTGTTATATAGAAAAGAAACGTGGACATAATTATTATAAATATTTATCTTATATTTTTCGCAAGTCATTTAAAATTACAACATTTTCTTTGATCAATACACAAGCTGCAATAAATCGCAGAAAGAAAATTTTCTTCATCAAGTTCCTTCATACTTGAAATAAAAACACAATCTTGATTACAGTTATCGTACTATTTCTGTATCTTTGAAGCGCAGAAATTTATACGACAATTAGGAACATCCACAAAGAAGATACTCATTTAATTACAACTCATTATTTACCACTTGTTTAAACTGCAAAAAGAAGTTTGCGAGTTCTTTCGTTAATAATTATACATACATATGTATACCGTTTCTTCTAAAATTTATTTACAATATAGTAGAAAAGTGCTTCCTTTAAGAGTGCAAAATGGGATCGAACACTGCACCTCCCTAGCGCTTATTCAAATGTACTAACTTCTTGTATAATTTTCCTTTCGCCACCACTGAATCATTATCTAGAAAATCCTTTTCTTTATTTTTATTATAGTTCTTGGGTGCTCAGATCATATCAAAGCAACTAATTATTTTTAGCACTGCGTGATTATTTACTACAAAAAATATCTTTTTTTCTTTTCTGGAATGTCTAAGAGCGCGTGCAAAACGATTCTCCCGACAAAACTAAAATACACATGCTTTTTTTTCATTTATTGACATGTTATTACCTAATTAAAAGTCGGTAAGCAATAGAAGCTGTGTAAAGATGTGATGTATGTTATTTAACAATTGTTTATCGATGGCACCAAAGTGAAGGATAGTAAAGCGACTTTCCTGTTGCGAACCATCGATATAAATACCATATACATACATATTTTAACAATGAATACAAATTAAAAAATAGACTGGCATCGGGCGAGATTTTTTTCATTGTTTGTTATTGCGAAGAACGAAACTTGTAAAACAAACATTATTTTTACGCATATTTATCGCAATAATGTATCTTCCAAGAAAGTTCCTAAAACCTATCTTCTATCAATAAATAATAAAATTATAGCTTTTTTAAACTCGAATTAAAGTAGTTAAAATGTTCTCTTCGAGTAAATTGCGATTCATGAAAATATATCTCTGAGAAATAACTCATACGTCTCAAATGAGAATAAAATATTACTATCCGGCTCAAATTTTTTAATCAAAGATACATTGCTTATATATTAAGTAATAAGCCAATCACTGCACAAATATGCATAAAAATTGCTCTAAAAAAAATTCACGATTAAAAGAGAAACAATGTAACAAAATCTAGCAGCCGCTTGTACAAGTCTTTGCTAAGGAAAGGGTGGATTAGAGGCAGAAAACGAACAGGAATTCTGTGTACAACAATAACGCATTTCCTCCTTTCACGGGAAGAGGATATAGACAGAGGTAATAAAAATTTCTTGCTTTGTTTTTTCAGTGGCCTGTTCTCTTGAGTTCGTTGAGCTGATGAGTGAGCTTTTCCTCCTTAGTGCGCCTTGCCTGGCCGAGTTTCCGGCACTCGACGTACGTGCTGAGAAAGCGCTCGACGTCGATCTTTCGATTGAGAAAATCCTGCGCTATCGTTTCGCTCTGTTCCTGACTTTCATCGGCTGCTTCTCGCAGGCAATCCTTGATATGCTCAGGCACAAACACTTCTGATAACTTATTGTACTGCTGAATCAGCTTGTCGTAACGAACTTTAAGCGCTTCTAACGTCTGAGACTTATCCGTTAAATCTTCACGCAAATCTAGGAGTTCCTGCTCCTTGGATAGATTGTTTGCTAAAATAAATTAAAATTAGAGCTTAATAAATTTTATAAAATGGTTTTCTAGCAAGCAAATTATTAATAGTTTTGAAAAGAATTAAACGAACTATATATTTAAAAAAACTTTTAATATTCATTTACTTATTGCATATTCAAATTAAAAACGTAAGCTTTATAAGAAAATAATTTTTTACTGCAGTTATCTGATGATTGCATCATCACAATAAATTTATGTGATCTTATTTACATTTTCTATATATATCTTCTGAATCATAAAGTGTGTACAGAAAGTGGAATTTTTCAATCTTTTAATTTTTCGTTTCAATGAAATCCACAAACTTATATTTTATTACATTAAACTTACTTGCTGTTTTTTCCACCCAGTCAATAGCATCTTCAACTGCACAATCCAATTCCTTTATTTTTGAATGTTTCTCTAAGAATTCATCCATTAAGTCCTCATCTTCACCCAACTTTTTTATTTGTTCAGTCGACATTTTTTCTAATTCAGGAAATTCAGCACAGAGTGCTCTACTATTTTTGTATTGCACTTGACTTTGTGCTGTTGATGGTGCAACATTGGCATTTACATAATGTAAGTTCGTGTAAGAATTTGCACCGGGACTTGATGAGTATTGCTGCTGCTGAGCACTTGTTGTGTTGTACTCAATTGCGTTTCTTGTGTTTCCCATGTAGGACCCTGAAGGGGAGTATTGTTTTGACCTTGATGGATCACTGACATTATATGCATTGCTTGCATTTGTGTAATTATAATTGAAAATACTGGGTGTAGCATTTGTAGTTGAAAACTGTGGGAATGAAGTGTTATAGTAAGTATTGTAAGTTCCTGGATAAGCGTACGAAGGTGATGCCCTGCCAGCCAAATCTAAAAATAAATAAATTAATAATTTATATCCTTAGTTTCTTAAACTAATAACTAAGTCACATAAAATGAAATACTATGTGAAAATTAATTTAAATACTTATTAAAAATTGTTTCTAATTATGTTCTTGGGCAATTTGAGCATACCTGTAAGTTGCAGATTTGATATTGGAGAATTATTTTCTACAAATTGTGGTGGATTATTTCTAAATTCCCTTATAATTGCTTGAACAACTCGGCCAAGATCACTGTGCACTGTAAACTACAAATAAATTTCCATTAAAAAATATCATAACATATAAAAATTTATAAAGGACAAACATCTTACTAAAATGATAAATTGTTACTATCTGTATAATAAAACTATTTTAAAGACTATTTTATAGCATTTTAATATTGTTTTACACAAAAGTAATGATCCTTTGTTACAAATCGTTTAATTAGAGTTTAATTAGGTTAGATTAATAACTTTTATACTTTAAAATGTATATATATATATATATATATTTATGAAAAACACTAGATTGATTCTATCTTCAAAGTCTAACCTATCCATGATCAAATAATTCCCTATCCTACCTATCAAATAATTTACCTATCCCAAATAATTGGTATAGTTTTTACTTGTTTCAAATTACAATTTACTCATTTTTGTAAATTTAATGAAATTCATTCTATGAAATAATTACGCTTAATAAACCAGGAGCACTTGTGATTTCACTGTGTTCATTGCACCACTTATGTGTTATCGGGGGTGAAACTCTGAGTACAGGTTTTTCCAGTGGAAACTCTGGGGATAGTGACACCAATATGGCCATTCTTCTGTCACCGGCATCGAATTGTACTTGGTATTCAACATCTTCCTGAAGTTCCAATACACTAAAAAATAATAAAAAATTCATTTTTTTATCAATAAATAATGATTTTAACACATATGTTAATAATAATTTTTAATTATTGTGAATTAAGCTTAGAAACTAAATAAGTATCTATGCCTATGTATTTTCTAATGAAGTAGTGAATCTTAAATTTTCCTCAAACCCATTCCAATTTAAATCTATTAGTTAAGAAAACTTGACTCGCAGCAACTAACAAGTGATTCTCATTTGTGTTAATTTAAAATTCAATGTGATTGCATTCTTAGGCAATTATTAATTGTTCACCACATAGATCTTGTAAATCTGCTAGAAATGTTCATCGAACCATTCCCCCCCTATCTTTGAAACAATGATTTCTAGTCAAAATACGGTCGTAAGGCGTCCATTAAATAAACAAAAGATGCTCCAAGGTAAAGCAAAGCTGCTTTGGAAAGCAAAAGAAGGGATTTTTGTAAGAGCAAGAGAGAGAGAGAGAGAGAGAGAGAGAAAAGCCCAGAGCTGCAGCAGTAGCCAATGAAGAGGAAAATAGAGGAGCAC
>JAWWEM010000001.1:6995306-7015843 GCA_035582935.1 Ormyrus thymus
AGAGAGAGAGAGAGAGAGAGAGAGAGAAAAGCCCAGAGCTGCAGCAGTAGCCAATGAAGAGGAAAATAGAGGAGCACGTGAGTAAGGCAAAAAAGTCATCGCCGTCTTTGTGAGACAATAAAATCTTTCTCCGCTTTACGCTTCACGCGGAAATTCTAGGTTAATATATCGGAGAGGAAAATATACGCTCACACATAGATCACCTATGAGTCGGTCGCTCTCTTTATATACTCACTTGTCGTTAAAGATCTTCAGGGTGTCGATCTGTCGCTTTCTCTTGACGGCGGCGTTTTCATTCTCTCCACGGAATATTCGCGATAACATTTAAATGCCTGAATTTTGAATTAATCATTCGCCAGAGGGGTTATACTATATGTATATGTGTGCGTGCGACCACCGCGAAGTACACGACCGTCCGTCTGTAAGAGGAACATCAACTGATGGATTGAATCATACGCGCACGAATGCCATCTCCGCGAAAACAAGGGGGGGAGAAACGCGTCTTGCGAGAACAGCTGTTGTTGCCTTGCAGACTGAGGCTGACTTCGCTTCGATCGATCGAATGATGATCACAAGCAGGCTTCACATCAAAACACGCACCCGGTATATGCATAACCTAAAAAGGAATAAACAATGCCGATCTAAGAGGTGGTTTTTCGGAGAATGGTGAATATTTAAGAGCAAAATGTAGCTGGGAATGCGAATGCGAGGATTTTTAGCTTGATTGAATTTTTTTGGATGCCTTTTCTTTTCGATATTTTATTTTGGTAGATGCGTTTTTAAAATGCCTGTATTTCAAGAATCTTGTGCGGAAGTATGTATTTTTATATTTATTCTTTTTATATGCTCTACTGCTTAATTTATTCTGCATTGAAATTTTGTTTTGATAGCAAATACAAGCTCAGACAATAATTATTATTCATCCTGGCTCAAGAAATCTTCGTATGGGTAGAGCTTCAGATGTGAATCCTTACACATTATTAAATGCAGTAGCAAGAAAAAGGAAGTCAAATGGATTGATGCACCAGGAGTCATTTTTGCCTGCTTTGGTTCCTAGAACAAAAGAGCTTACTCAGGCAATGGAAGAGTCAAGATTGCAAGTTTCCCACACACTTCAATCTTGTTTGCAGTCAGATGGTAGGAGGAGATATGCCACACCTCCACAGCAAATAGCAGCTTTTAATCGTAGGTCAAACCCTGAAGTTCAAACGCAAACAGCACCAGACTGGGTAAAGAAGGAGCAAGATACAATTGTTGGAGATGATATTCTAACACTCAATCCTGAAATTGGTTATAATGTACATTTCCCATATAAAAGAGGAGATTTAAATGTTCACTCTGGCCCTGGTGGCAGCTTACGAGCCGTCCTTGCTGATCTTAAAACCATCTGGGAATACGTTCTGGTGGAAAAAATGGATATTCCTCTTCGTGATTTAAAGCATTATAGATCAGTTTTAATAATTCCAGATATTTATAATAGATTGTACCTAAAAGAATTAACAACCTTATTGCTGTGTGAAATGGGATTTGGAGGCTGTTTTTTACTGCAGGTTTTTAACTGTTTTACAATAATTTTAATTCAATTAAATTCTAAAAATAAATAGCTAAAATATCTATTTTTAGGATCATGTAGCAGCAACATTTGGAGCTGGTCTTGGATATGCTTGTGTAGTGGATGTGGGTGCAGAAAAGACATCAGTTTCATGTGTAGAGGATGGTATTTCACAAAGGAATACCCGGGTAAGGATGGACTACGGGGGTGGCGATATTACGCAGACGTTCTTCTGGTTATTACAGAAATCTGTATTTCCTTATAAAAATTGTGACCTAAGCAATTGGCTTGATGCAATGCTTCTTGATCAACTCAAAAGAGATTTTTGTCATGTTGATCTTAATGTTTGTGGTTCACAAGAGAAAACTTTTACTGTGAAAAAGCCCAAGCAACCTATTGAGACTTATACCATGCAGGTATTTATTTGAACTTAAAAATGTACAAATTAATACATTAAAATTTAAGTAAAATAATGAAATCATTTTACCAATTATTTTAGGTGGGAGATGAATGTCTTATTGCTCCACTAAGTCTCTTTCAACCAGAACTTTTCAGAATTACTGGAGCACACAGTGTTCACATTCAGAAACGTTCAACAGGTGATTCAGAAGATCCACATGACGAAAATTACCTTAGAGAAACAAGTGTAAGTAAAATCCCAAGTTATCTTTTTCAACATTTCTTAAATAAATTTTTCTTCTTTAGAGAAGAGGTATAAAAGAAAATTTGGAGCAAACTTCCGAAATGCAAGAAGAAACTGCAAATCCAGCTGCCGCAGGCGAGGAAGAAGTTAATGTTGATAACGTAGATTCGGCTCCAATATCCATTCATAATAAAGAAGTTGAAGCTCCAAAAGACTTTGTTGTTGGCCCGCAACAGTTACTCGGACTTGATCACGCAGTACTTCAAAGCATCGACCGATGTCGTCAGTTCTATTTTTATAATAATTTTTTAATTTAATTTGAAAAATAGAAGTTAATAATTATCATATTTGCTGAATTATTTTAGCTACGGATGATTTGAAACGCAAAATGTACAGCTGTATACTAGTTGTGGGCTCAGGAATGAAATTTCAAGGAATTGGAATGTGGCTTCACAATCGAATATCACTACAAATTCCCTATATGTTCAGAGCAGGTGCAAAATTTTTTATATTTTGACGCAATCGTTCATTGCGAAAAATAATTGATTTTTTATTACAAATTTTTAGAACAAATGGATGTTATAACTATGCCTAAAGAAATCGATCCAGGTATGACGGCTTGGAAAGGTGCAGCAATATTGAGTTGCTTAGAATCTGCTCAAGAGCTTTGGATTGGGCGGCAAGAATGGGAGCACATAGGTGTAAGAGTTCTGAGAGAAAGAGCTCCATTTATGTGGTAATTAATTTATCTTAAAAGTATATGTATTAAAATAATTTTTGTTTACTTTATCGTTGTATCTATTGTATAAACAGATAATTTTAATAGAAATTTTTTTTACAAATTCTTAAGTGTAAATTTATTTTACTATAATTTCATTGCAGATCAATAAATATTTATAATTAATTTCTATATGCAATTAATTTCTATATTATAAGCTTAGATCTTGATTATCTGCTTCTTTCTGAAATATTTACAATTTCAAATTTATTTAATGCTTGATTTGAACGAATATTAATAATTTATTAACAATTTTTTATATTTGTTATAAGTGCCTGAGCATAACTTTCGTTTTATCATTGGGATGAAACTGAATAATATCAGCTTCTTCTAAGAAAGTAATAAAGTCTAAAGTTTTTGGTGAAACTTTAATGTACAGGTCATCTCCACCTTTAGTCAGAGCTCGTGTAAGAACCTATAAAATGAAATATTCTAAATTAATAAAAGTTTACAACAAAAATATTTTTAAGATTACTCACACATAACAGTTCTTGAAATCCTATATTTCCTGGAAATAACTCATCAACAACTTTCTCCTGTAAACATAAAAAGTAAATATAATACAATATAATCTAATATAAATATAATATGATATAATTAATATATTACATAATCAGAATTTAATAAAACAAATATAATTTAAATATAAAACTTTACTTACTAAATCCTGTTTAGTTATTTTAAATACTTTTTTAACAAAAGCCATTACATCTCCATAATTAATTGCAGATTGATTATTGACTGAAGATAAATATGCTTCTCTCATTTGTTCAAAGCTTGTTTTTTTCTTTTCCATACTATAAATTTTTTGTCTATTAGTATTTATTTTAAAATTTTTAAACTAAACAAAAATTAAATTAAAATAGTTACCCTATAATGTCAAACTCAATTTCAGTTATTTCTTCCTTAGTAATTTTAGAAAGCTCTTCCATTGCTGGTACTTCATCTTTTATTCCTTGAATAGCATAACTGTAGAAATCATCTGTCTTTGGAATAGGAAGATGTTTGGGTTGATCCTGAACAATAAATTTTTCCAATGATTTAATAAATTGTAGTCTTTTACGGTAAATCTCATCAGGTGTTATATTTGATCCCAAACTTTTTACTTCATTGTTTCTTATGATATTCATCAAGTCTTTAATTTCTTGTTCCTCTTGAGTTTGCAATTCTTTTAAGTGTTCATATGAATCTTCTAAATTGAATTCAACTGAACTCATTTCACTATCAGTTCTATCACTCGATTCCATTTTTTTAATTGCTTTCTGAAAATCTATTAATCAAAATTGTTGAGAATTTCCACAACATAAATTTAAAACAATATTAATATACATTACTTACCTATTTACACGTGGAATTTAACTAACTATATTTTAAACAATTAAAAATAACAGTAGTCCAAACCATTTGAATAACCAATATAAATTTTAAATTTATAACTGAAAAATAATTCTCGATTCCGGATCAACTTAGCACTTTACATATTTACAAAAACTTTTATATTATTATTAATTAATTAAATAAAAAAAAAATACTACTGAATTTTCTATTAAATGTTTTTAGCGGGAAAGTGTTTGTCTTCATGGGAGGTTCTCCAAGCCACGGCTCCAAGCAGACTACAATTCTAACTACGGTCGCCACCGTCAGTCGTCATGTTTAACCTATAGTCTCTACAAATAGAGTTCAAAACGATTATAGCCAAATTCAATTTTTAACATTGTCGAAGTTTTAACTTTGATATTTAAAATGAAAGTTTTATATTATATTCTTATATTAGCAGAGAATTTTAAGAAAACTATTTTGATATGATTATTAGTCTATCTCTAAAGTAAGAACTGACTCTAAAATGGTGATCATCGCCAGGGGCTCACATGCATGATGCATGTGTACTGCGACGTGCGTTACATTACGCGAAGTCTGATTGCAAGTAGTTTTGTCTTTTAATAAAATAAATAATTAGTGTTGAACGTCATGCTTTCGCGAAGTTTAAGTTTGGCCCTTCGGCTTTCACCACATCGTGCAATAACACAGATTTCAGTGAAAAATTCAACAGCTGCGAGTGCTGGTAATTATTAACTTTTACTTCGCAGATTTTAGGTTAAATTTTAAGTGTAAGCTGATAAATATTTTGTTTAAAAAAAATAAATCTATTTCATTCACATTTCGTTAAATTTTAATAAGTAAAAAATAAATTATTGTAGATAACTCGATGTATGTTTCATTAATTTGACAATTTTCAGAGAAATTTAACGAACTAATAAAAAAATTAAGAAATTTATGTAACTTAATCATTTTGTTAATCTATGAAGGGCTTTATAAATTGTTAATACCTATGCATTTACAATAAGTAGAATAAAATTACCTTGCAACACTGATACTACATTGTTAGTATACACTTTCTAGAATCAACAAACGAAAGAGATCCAGCTCCTTACTTTTTTAATGAAGAAATTCAGCAACTTCTAAAAACTGTGACTCGACCTATACCTGAAAAAGTTTTCCAAATGCGGAAAATGGGTCAAATGCTTGAAGCACCAGAATATAAATTTATGACTGACGAAGAATTAAAAAATGCAGTGGAAAATTCAAATAAGAAGATAGAGTTATTTTTGCAGATGCCACCAGTGGTTAAGCTCAGAAAAGATGAGATTCGTATTCTCAACAAGGATCCTGCTTTGCAAGGACACGATCAAGCCAAATATGTTTTTACTGATATCACGTTTGGCATAAGCAATAAAGATCGATTAATCGTTGTTAGAGAACCTGATGGTACTCTAAGAACTGCAACCAATGCAGAAAGAGATCGTTTAAATCAAGTATATTTCCCAATAAAAGGACGTGAAATAAGAGTTCCTAGAATGTTTGAAGAAGAATATTTAGAAGTACTACAAATTCTGGTTTTAAAAAAGTATTTTTAAAAAAGACTGTTTGTATATTTTTTTAAAAAATTGCTTTTGTTTTCAGCCTATTTTAGCAAGAGGAGACTATGAATTTGTTTTGGATCGAGCTTGCTTACAATTTGAACCAGATCATGAAGATTTTCACAGAATAACTCAAGCAGTTTATGATCACGTAGACGAACTAACTCTTCATGACAAATTAAGATCAACAAGACATTATGGTCCAATGATATTTTACTTGGCATGGAATAAGAAAATAGATAATGTAATTTTAGAAAATATAACAACAGAAAGAATTGAAGATGCTGCTTTAGTGATAAAATTGTATTATATGTTGAATCCAAGCGAAAAAGCAACAAAAGAGGAGGATCATATTAAAATTATTCAGCATTATATAGAGACTGAATGTGGTAATAAGAGAAAATTAGATCATGCTCTTAAAATGTATTTAGAGATTGTCACAGAGCGACAAAAATTACTAAAACATGCCGGAAAAACAGATCAAATGAAAGAAAATAGTGACAAGGAATTAAAAACGTAAACAAGAAGTGATATTTATTTTTAATGAAAAACTTTTTCTTAAAAAAACATGTTAATTATTAAGTTATTAATTAAATGTAAAAAGTAATTTTATTATTAAAGAGATCACATTTTTTTTTAATTCTATTGTGCATCAATTTGAAACATTAATAGAAACGAAAAACTTCATATTTTATTATTACAATAAAAATTATCTTTATTGAAAGATCTTATTTCATTGAAAACATCATTCCAGATATACTTATCTTGTTTTTTTCAAAATTACCATCTGCTTTATTTTTTAGTTTGTATTAGCTGTTTAGTTAAGTATACTCAAAATTAATAATAGTCTCTCCATATTTCCGAATTGAAGCAAATGCAATTTGTATTTAATATTTCTAAATATTGTTTTAATCTAACCAGTATCAGAGATTTTTTTTAATTTGTATGTACTAATGTGCTTTTCTGATTCCAAAAGGATTCTTATAAAAGATTCATTTGGGAAATTAAGTGAAAGCTTTTAGACCAAACGAGCAATCCAATGAAAATTTAATTTTTAATTACAATTGTTCCTTTCAGTTCAGAAGATATTTTACAAATGATCTGACACTTTCCCAATATATTAATTAAATGATAGTTTAATTAGTTATCATCTCTGAATATTAATGTAATTTTGAAAGTTGTCTGTTATCAAAATTAAAATTCGATCTATGTTACATATTAGAATTTATATTTATTTCTATATTTATGAATAAGTTCAAAATTCGATACTCTTCTGTGAGTTTATTTGTCACGTTGAATTTATCATAAAAAATGCAGTATAATAACATTTAGTTTTTTAGCTTTTCTACGCCTGCTTTTAACGTAATGGATTTTCTACAGCCGTCAGTTAATTTTTTAATGTTTATTTGTTAAAGCTTTTTAACAGCATTTTCAGTAATAATATCCTATTATCATAGTAGAAAAAATCCGAATCTGATCAGACATAATAACTAGGAGAGGACACGACCTTTGCGTGACGGATTTCCATGTAACTTTGGAATGTGTTTTCTTATGTTGAAAAATGAAAGAAGCCGCATCCACTCAGTCTAACGCTCGATTTTTCAAAAGTTACGAGATCTTTTACCAAAAATCTAAAAAAAAAAAGATTTTTGTTTAGTTACTTATAACTTTTTAACAGTTACTGGTAAAGTATTTTAACTCCCAGCATTCGAAAGGTGAGATCAAATCCTATCGATTAAAAAAAATGTTGTCCAAAAATCTTTATTTGTTCCAAAGTTATAATCAAATAAAGAATAATCGTTAAAATAAGCTAAAATTACGTTAACGAACTTTTTATGCTATTTTAATGGTCAGTCTTTGTTTCACCATAACTTTAGAACAAATAAAGATTTTTGGACAAATTTTTTTTTAATCGATAGGATTTGATCTCACCTTTTGAATGCCTGGAGTTAAAGTACTTTGCAATCAATTGTTGGAAAGTTATGTGATTAAACAAAAATCCATTTTTTCTAGATTTTCGGTAAAAGCTCAGAACTTTTGAAAAATCGAGCGTTAGACTGAATGGACGCGGCTTCTTTCATATCTTAACATTAAAAAAAATATTCCAAAGTTACAAGAAAATCCGCGACCTAAGAATTGTGTCCTCTCCTAGTAAGTTTATTAATTATTAACTGACTGATTTTATTGATTGAATAATCAATTTTTGTGAAAGTATTTATTACAAAAAAGTTAAACGTGAATAAATATTTAAATTTAAAAGGCACGCAAACATCGAGAGAGCTTCAGTATTTGGAATCGATAACAGTTACTATAAAATAATAACCATTTTGATTTAATGCCGCATGCAGTGTAAATTAGTGGCCATTTTCATTTAATGTATGTTGCTTTGTATTGAGATAAAAAACAATATAACTTTGCTGAATATTCGAAAGTAAATTTATATGAATTCCGAAGTATGTTATTGAGTACTTTATCCTCTTTTACGTATATATTTTTTAAACAAATAATACACTAATCCTTCACTTATTGTAGAGTATTTTATTGAAAATATTTTTTTTGTAGAATTTGAAATGTAAATCTAGCTTTATTCTTTTATTCGCGTGCTCCGATCGCCTCTAAAACCTTTTTTCTGTCTAAAAATAAAAATGTCATTTTTTTCTGAATTTTTGCACGTAAATTCAATAATTCGGAATTACGTTATTGGGCATTTTATCCTTGCTAAATCTAAATAACTTCATTATTTTACTTTTTCAAGTTTCTAATACCTCTAAAACCTTTTTATTTATAAATAAAAATTTTATGTAGAGCAGATGTTTTATAAAAAAAAATCTTTCAACGAAACTGAACTTTTATAGACATTGTTACTGGTTTCATTCAATTCAGTTTTTTAGATTTTTTAACGAAGCTTTTGGTACATGTATTTGTGCAGCTTTAAAAATGTTGACCAAGATTTGTAATTTTTAATTTAACTTTTTGTTTATAATGTCGTAAAAAATTAAGCCAAAATGTTTTAAAAAGCATTAATAATTAAGTTACTTCGAATCCAAAAATTGTTTATACAACTAACTAAATAAAGCTAAATAAAGCTCAAAAAACAAGTTTAAGAAACTTCTAATTCTTAAACTAACGACAGCAAAAAGGTTCTGAAATTCGAGTAATGCAAAGATTCAGCTTTTGAATTTCAACAAATCTTTCTCTTGCAAGCATCGAAACGTCCTCCTTTGCTTTAAATAGAAACATTCCAAAGTCGAAAGTGTCAAAACCGTCGGCACAAAGCAGAAAAAGGCTCCGACCAACGACATCGTGCACTTACAGCTGCGAAAACGGCAGCGGATCAATCCTGACTTGCGCTTTTTATTGAACTTCCGCTTACTGAAAGGACCCGAGGTAAAGCAGCGCGAAGCAGGAAGGGAAAAAAATGATCAGCAATCCGGGAGTTGCTGTGCCGTATCATTCAATCACCCACGCGAACTTGTTATTATGTTACTTAATTGTGCAGCGCTTTCTTCTGATACTGGAAATGAAGGAGAGTCTCTTGAAACCTGCTGCAGCTAGTTTTTGTACGGAACTGCAATTTTTATTATATAGGACCTTTGTGTTTTATTGGCTTGGAATTGAAATTTAGTGAAGGGTTTTTGATGAATATAATTAATTGTTATTATAATCCTAAATTATTGCATTTTTAAAAGTATAAGAAATAATGACTTTTTTACATAAATATTTGCGATCATTGATAAAAATTCCAACAATTATTCTTCAATTAAAAATACCGCATTATGCAAATAATTGATGTTCGCTGTGAAAATAGAAATAAAATGCAAACAATACTCTTATAACCTTTTTGTTTTCACATGCATAGAAAATCGTTATCAATTTGAATGAAAATAAAATCAATAAATATCTTAAAAAAGCTTATCGCTGAATATTGAAAGCACTCGTTTCTCCCTTCATTTCCCCGAGTAAAACGCCAATACAGACTATCGCCACTTGAATCCAGATTCGTCTTTATTTATTTCCGATAAACCCCGGAATATCTCGCGAATCAAAGTTAGTTAAAAAGAGCTCTAAGGACCCCCGCCTCTCCCGTCCCTTTTTACAGATCGAAATTTTATATTCGCGATAACTTGTCCGGGTTTCAGAGCGGCGCGCATAATATCAACGATCTCGCGCTCCTCCCTCGTAAAAAGCGTTCTACATACTCATCGGCGGCGCCGAGGACTTTATATATATACGAGCTATATCGAAAGGTGCCTCGATAAAATCTCGTCCCATTATGTAGCGACGCGCATGAAGATGCATTTTTTATTATTCGCGAGCGACCGGGGAGAGCAACTTATGCGTGAAAGATGCCTGGCGATGTGAAATGTCATTGTAGTGCACTGTGATCCGTCGCTTGTTGCTTTATTGATTCTTTTAACAGGTGACCTTTTGTCTTATCATTGAAATGGTTGGAAGTTTTCTTGGGAGAGTAACCTGATAGTTTTATTAAGGTTTAGAAGTGTGCATTAAGGGCAGAAAGGTGTTGTTTAATAATAAGTCATTTCTGAAATATATTTTTGTCGTTCGAACATAGAATAAATTTTGTTTAAATTTAAATAAATTAATAAGAATTGAATTTGTAGCTTTAATTTATAAGGTAAAATACAGCGTCTAGACCATTTTATTAAAAGCAGGTGGCAGAGCCGATAAAATTTAAATAGAGCGTAGATTATTATAGAACCCTCATACGTTTAATCGAACAGTAATATATTTTCGATGGCCTGCGTGCACGTAATATTTCATTTTTCCCAACATCATATCTAGCGTGACTTTTATCAAAATTTTATTTATATTTTCCGAAGAACGTTAGTTCGTTTTGCAGCCGAAGCTTTTATGCTTAAAAAGTTATAAATTCTTCTAAATTGTCGAATATTTTTCCCAAATACGATACAATGATTAACATAATTTTACGCCTGCAAAGCTCTAAAGTAGCGCGAACTTTAAATTTAATTCTAAAGCAGTCGTTTAAAATTACTTTTCAAAAGTCGCGTCCACTTCTCCAACAATCAGCAAATAGTTCTGCACACTATCAACATTCCGCACAACCGCGCGTGTCGCAGTCGTAATCGTCAGCTTTGCCACCGCCACCGTTTACACGTCAATAATTCGCAACGAAATTAGCGCGACAAGCCCAATAAACATCGGATTTTTCTCCGGCCCCCCGAAATTCCCTCCCCAAAATCGGCCGCGGGAATCAGCCTCCCGGGCTGACGGGCGCTCGCCAGCGTCCTTATCGGGCAGGCCGGCCGCGTGTGCACGCGAAGCAACAAGTAGCGTAGTAGGGAGCTGGCAGATAGAGCGCATGTACACCGCCGACGTGCGTACCGAGAGCCAGGCGCAGCTCCCGACGACGCCGACACGGTTAGTCTCGCCTAAACTACGTCCGGCGCCGGTCGACGCGCGCTCTCCTTCGTTCCTCTCCGCGAGAGCGGACGACGCATTGTAAAAGCACGGCGCGCAGCCTCCAGGCCTCGGGGGAGTTGTGCTTGTGTGTGCCATGAGGGAGTAGCGGCCGCGGGTTCAACGAGTCATTCTGGATATTTTGACAAAATGGTAGGTCTTGCTTGTTTTTTTTTTTTGGCTGGGCGGTGTCGACGCTCTCGGCGGGGAAATTTTAAGAAAGGAGATTGAGTTAAGCGTTGACTTGTATGTCATTTATCGAAGGATTTATTTTTACTATTATTACCTTTTTATGGATTTATTTGAATATCCGAGATCGTTCCGGAGGGTATTGAAATTTTTATTTTTATCTTCTTCCTTAATTGCTTATAGCACTAAAGTTTTCATTATTCGTGACTTAACCGGACGCATAGTTTCGGTGGCAAATTAATAACCAATTTTGTGCAGAAGACCGTGTAATCCGGTCTGGCTTTTAATTAATTATTCACGATAGATAATAGTGGATGTAAAGTTAAATTTACATGAAGTTTAGACTAAATAAATTTAGTTGGTTTTGACGGGATATTGTATTTTATTGAATAATTGAATATTTGAAACACCCTTGATTTCTTGCAAGTTTAATCGAAAAGAGATCCTATGAGGACAAAACGAAGTTGTGGAACAATAAATTTGCAACATTTATTTCTTTGAATTTGCGACTTGCAGTCAGAGATTTCTATATAACCCAACCTCTCCCAGATGAATGATAAATCGCTCGCTCAAATGTTTTTAAAAAATTGACGCTTGTAGGAAGTAAGCACTTCCTTGCGAGACGTCAAAACAATAAACGACGTCAATCAATTGATAATTTTTACTTTTAATACTGATAATTTTTACTTGATAATTTTGGAGAAATGCAAGTTTAAAAATGGCTTTCGAGTCGATAATTTTCGCTGCAGATTACGCTTTGCGGTTTTAAACTTCCTGTTCTTTATGCGCACGTGTTTACTCTGATTACAAGTATTTCTGAATATTTTTCGATATGATTTCTTTTTAACAAAGTTGACACGATCTGCACCTCATCTCTTAAAATTATTAACTATTTCTAATAAAAAGATTCAACTGTATAATCCTTTTTAAAATATATATACACCGCGCTGTTCTTACTTGCGGAAACGCAAAACTGCGCAAATAAAGCGCGCCAATCATCAAAACGTAAATCACCAAGACCGCTCGGCGCATTAATTATCAATCAAAAGCCTCTCACCTCCCAAAAGTTTCCTGTACCCGAAACCCAGGAAAACATTCCGCAGTCCGTCAAAGTCCATCTCCCCAAGGCGAGCGAGCGGCAAAAAAAAAAAGAAAAAAATGCGGACTCGTCGCTGCAGCGGCTCCTCATGCAAATGCCCCGCGCGCGCGCATCCCGCTAATTTCTCGGCAAACTCCCAGCCAAACATCGGTTCCGAGTGATATAAATCCGGCGGCGATGAAAAACACGAGAGAGAGGCAGGAGGTTGCGGATAATCTAATCCGAAGGTGAATTTTCGCTCCTCGTCGGCGAGAGACCCGAGCGATATATCGATCGGGGGGGCCCCTCGATCGCACGTGACGCCACTCTCGCGCGCGCTTCCTTCGCGGGCAAATAGTCCGGCGCGCGTGACCGGCTTTCGCAAATTGTTGCTTCTTCGCCGCGAGGAGCTCCGGGGTGCGGCGTGCGTCGCGGGTGGAGCTTGCGCTCGCTGCGGACGTTCGGCGTTTGGGCTGCCTCGACTTTTCAGCGAGGATATGGTGCTTCTTCCGTTTGGGAGTAGACTTTTCTTTTCTGACTTTGCGGCGAATGACGGGATTGGCTTGCGGTGCTTATTTGGAGGAGGGATCGTTTGGCAGACGGTTGATCTTTGGTGGCGAGGCATAAAAGGTAGAATGCTGCTAGTTTGAAATTTTGGACTTTGGTTTCCGTCGATAATCGAATTCGTTAACACGTCGCAGAAAATGTCCGCGGAAAGTGATAATTCAAAAATTTACATCAATTAGCCTTTACCTATTTTCAAAATAAAGATTCTTATACGCTTCCGCATTTGCATCGAAAGCGTTATTTTCAGAAAAGAGCATTCCTTTTAAAACGAAATTTACGACGCGCCGTTCTGAAAAGCGAAGAAGAATAATTAAAGGCAGTGTACAGCAAACAGGAATTAAAATTTTTGCACCAGATAACGGTCCACCCATCGGGATAGACTTATTTATTTGTTTACAATAAGATAAAGGACGCTTTAATCTCGACTTAAACGTAGAAAAAGATATAAATGTTTACTCGGAAAGCATGGCGAAAGACCTCGAGTTTATGTGCTCCCCGATTGAAATGCCATGGCGCGATACGAACTTGGCCAAATACAATAAAACAAACTCAAATAAAAAGTTACTACTTCCCAGTAAGATACTATATCTCCAATTTCTTTTTATGGACATTCAATTAACGCCTACAAATAATCACATGCAAGTGTATCTCCGAATCTTTTCCTTATCTAGTCGGCGATTAACAATCGACGCGACGATTCCATTGCCGTAGTAATTTACGACTTTGAATAATTTATTAAAAGACACACGAGGCGCTTATTAATCGAGGGCCAATCACCGGCGGATTATCGACGCCTGCCGATCAATCTTTGATTGTCGGTACGAAAAAAGAAACTAACAGTCAACTGGTGATTATTGCTTTTCGCGAAAAGTGACTGGACGTACACGGAATCGATGGCGATTACTATTTAAAAATTGGATTACTTTCCTGCACTTATCTTTTGATTTTTTTATTAATAGCGTTTTTGCGATATTTGTGGGGAAGTCATCGATTCATAAGACGGGTATTTGTTTACTGAGTCGGATACTTAATAATATCGTATGATTTAAGAATTCTGAAAATTTATGTGATAATATCTTATAGATAAACTATTTACTTTTATTGGGTTTCTGTTGATCTGTTTCATCATTGAAGAAAGCAGTTTAGTTTGACAATGAGAATTGGGAGAAGAGAATTATTTAGTAGATTCTAAATAAATTTATTTTAAAAAGATTTAATTTGACTTTCAAAATTAAAGTAATCGCTTCTTAAATGATATTTATAATTATAAAGAAGCTTTTTCATGCTTATTAATCAAACCATCAAATTTTATCTCTTTAATTTTTGTTGATCAAATAATAATTTACGTAAAGATCAGGATAAAAGTTAATGATTAAATATTGTATAATTTCTCTGATAATTTATTGCATTATTTATAATTATCTTCATTGTTGTTAAATGGAGCTCCACTGATCATCCCAGTCATTCCTTCAAATCAAACATGAACTTCGATAAGAAAAGTCAAATTGCAGCGGGAAATGGATTTCCAGTCGTGTAAACACTTCATGCTTTGCTTCGAGTGTCGAGTCACATTCTATTGACGCAATTCGAGACTAATTATATGTAATGCTCGTTAATAACACAAGTTTATCCTCTACTCCATTTACGTTCTTTCATCTACATTCCCAGTTGTTTTTAAAAAAAAATAAAAGCTTTCCCATTCCATTGGATGGATATTTCTCTTTTTTTTTCGAGTTCGGTTTCCACTTTTAATTCGAAAACGAACCTTAGCTTCCGTCTGCAGCCGCACGAAGTGGAAGCACAGACCGGTGCAGTTTATTTTATATACACGCGACGATAAACTCGATCGGCTTTGCATCAAGCCGTACAAGTTATTCTCGCGCAACAGACACACTGCTGGCAATTTTCTCCTGGCAAATAAAAGGACTATTATTCTTTCGCTATTTTTCCTGTTTTTTTCTTTAATAGAATTTGCAGTGCCGTTTGTTTTTATTAATTTTACGCGCATAAATGACAAAACAAGTGATTGGATATTAACTGTTCATTGGGATTAGTTGGTTTAGAATTGTAAAGTATGTTTGCAGGTGATTTTAAAGAGTAGACTGAAAAAACGATTCTCTTATTGCAAAAGGAATCCGCTTGTCAGAAGTAGAAATTCATCTCAATATTTGTCCTAGCGGATTTGTCCTCTTGTGACTGACGGAAAATCCTCTCTAAATCAAGTTGCATGGTCGCAAAAGAAAATCATTTTGGATGCAAATGTATTTATATTTTTCAATTTTAAAAATTGACTTACGACAAGAGGTAATTTTTTGAGAAAGTTCTGTTTCTACAAAGTCTTTTTTCCCCTTCGGGGGACTTTATCCCCCGGTAAGAAGCTTTTTTTTACCCATCGGGGGAAAAAAGCTTTGGGGGACAAAAAAAATTGTTCAAAAAAGGCTTTTTTTTAAAATTTTTCTTCCCCTTTGCTTTTTGACTTTCTAACGTGTTAATTCTAAAAATACAAATAGAATATACAACAGATCCTTTTATTACAAATAGAAGCCCTTCAGTAACGAATTGATTTCCTCTTGTCATAAGTCAATTTTTAAAATTGAAAATACATTTGCACCCAAAATGATTTCCTTTTGTGACCATGCAACTTGATTTAGAGATGATTTTTCGTGAGTCACAAGAGGAAATCAGCTAGGACAAATATTGGGATGAATTTCTTCTTCTGACAAGCGGATTCCTTTTGCAATAAGAGAATCGTTTTTTCAGTGTACTATAATGCATTATTACTATGTACTGTAATAAATATTTTAATTGTGTGGAAGATAACGAAAATGTTTAATCTTATTGAAGAAACATGTGATCGGTAAGCGTTTCTTGTTATAATAGAGGAGATAAAAATAGTTTTAGTGATAGTAAATTGTCATTTAATGCCCAATTGAAAACACGAGAATGAAAAGTGACAGAAGGTTAATACTGTAGTTTTTCTTTGTAAAAACGTTAATTAAACTTGTCACAATGACTAAAAAGTTAATTAATTAATTGATGGAATAATCAATTTTATGACTATAAATTATTTTCACAATGAAAAGAGGTTGCTGTACAATTAAATCCCACAGCATTATTAATGGAGTATCTTTAATTTTGTGCTAAGTAAGCTATTTCAACTGAATTTCATTATTAATAATTCTATATTATACCTTCTACCCATTCAAGAGTGCAGAAAATTTTACAAAAAATTTCAAGCGTTCTATTATAATGCAAAGTAGCTGCACAGCCGTCAGAGGCTAAAAAAGATGCCTTCTTCAAAACACGCGCTGCACAGCGACAAAAAATTTTTCGCATACATTACGTCCGAAATTAGCACGGTAGGCTTCCCAAAGCACAAGACTCAGTCTGCATTTCAAAATAAACGTCCTCCCGAAGCGCCTCTCCGCGCCGATCGCCAAGGAATCCGAAAGATTTCGCTCGATCGGAAAACTCGGCCCCCGAGGGAAGAATAATAGGACGGCGTCAAGCCGACACCTTACAAACGAGCCTCGGAGAATTAGTTTCTCCGACAGGAGATTCCTTCCGGCTCGTAGAGGAATGCCGCGTACTCGCGAGGATTTTCAATGAACGCCCGCCCGACGTTGCTATGGAGTTGACCTGTGCCGTCGAGCTTTTTTCCCCCCCGAACTCTTGAGAAGCGCTTCGAATAGTAAGAAGGCCGTTAATGGCTCCTGCAACGGGGGACGGTGATCGAAGTTGGAAGCGAAACGAGGAGGGACAGGTTGGGGATGAAGGTATAAAGGTGTCGTCTGGTTAGACGTTCGGATTTTTTACTTTAGATCGTGATTTAGTTTTGGGACTTGGCGAGAAAGGGGACGTGATAAAAAAATAATAAAATCCTTTTACTACTTTTTAATCAGAGGGCGAAAAATCGATACAAATTTGAAGTAAAATACTGATCTACTCTCGAGGCAGAAAAGAGGAAGAATTTTTTCGGATCTTTAAAAGCAGAGGTTTGATTCATGCTGTTACGTGGGTGCGCAGATTGATTAAGGATTTTGGTAAGACTCGAAAAAAAGAGGCTGGACTTTACTCGGCCAGCAATCGAAACCGGGACCTTCAGTTTTCGCGGATGCGCTTATCATCTTTTCGCGCGCGTCATCCGTGACAATGCTTACGACTTTTTTCAGACATTTAATAAAAAATAAAAATAGGTATTTACGTAATCGGTACATACAAATAGATTATTCAGTTTTAATCTCCAGATGTATTTTACGTTTGAAATTACATATTTTTTGTAGATACACTAACCCTTTCGACTACGCCTTTTTTAAAATTCACATTTTTATATTTAACGACAATTCAAATGTAGCTTTCACTTGATTAATTTTTCTTTTTCAAACAATCCCCAGGAAATAATTTATCAGCCCAAAACTTCCCCCGCCAAATTACAGCTAAACACTCTCGCTTGACAGCGACGACTCGAGCCGTCCGCTGACAGGAAAATCTGTTTCGCTCAGGCGGCACAAATCGAATTTCCATCCGGAATTATTCCTCGATTCGCGCGTACTAGTTCGATTATCACTCCTCTAATGTTCCCTTGGTCCGTAGGCGTGTCGGCGGTCGAATTTAATGCCGCGACCGATCGCAGGCAATCACTTCGATATGTATCTATGACTCGGACGCTAAAGGCAGGGAAGGCCTTCGGTTACGGCCGCAGGGCAGGTAATCCGAGAAGTAGCAGTCGGAGCGGCGGTAGTTTCTGAGAGGCCGATTGGAGTGCTTTGGGAGGTGGAGATTTTAATACGGCGGTGCAGCTTTCGTGAGCGGGAATTGCAGTTTTGAAGGGAAGAATTAATTTTCGGGCTCGTGAAATTCATTTTCGCGTACTCTGGATTACGTAGAATTTTAGAAGAAGAAAACTCTGATTAATTACTTGAGTAATTGAATGGCATAATTTTAATGCAACAGCCCACACAGCCCGAAATATTGCTGCAAGGTTTCAAACGTTTAGTAAAACCTTGCAGCAATATTTCGCGCCGTGTGGGAGATATATTTATTTTCCAGAAAGATAATTTATTATCCCCTCGCATCGGCAAGATTTTTTGAAAGGAATCTCTGAAAACAATACATACTCCCACAATCCACCGAAAACATTCACTCCTCTCGAATCATAAACCGTCCCTACCTCGACAATTCAAATCCAGCCCAGCTGACCACCGCAAGGCTTCCCGAACTCGCAGACATCAGCCTCCGTCATCCGATCGATCGGCGGCTAATCCGACTCGAACATATCGAAAACTCTTCCCCGCGCGGCGGCGTTTCTCGGCAGTAACGCGGACGAGAGTCCGCTCGGCATAAATCAGGGGCTTCGTTACGGAGCGGCTCAGTGCTCGTAATTGAGCGCGCGCCGACTGAATTCGGTGTAATGAGCTCTGCGCCGAGCGCGACTACTCGACTGCGTATCGTCTGCCGTTCGTCGCGAGCTGCGGAATGAGCACGACGCCGAGTCTTCGGGAGTTCAAGGTCGTCGATGCGTCGCTGCATGCGCAATCGATGCGGCTTTTTTGTCGGCGAAGCCATGGTTTTCGAGGCTTTTTGCGAGACGGAGCTGTAAGCTCGAGGATCGTTTTTATTGGATTGTGATTTTTAGGAAGGGTTGTGTAGTAATGGAAGTTGAAATAAAACGCGTTCGGTTTATTGAGAGGAAGAAAAAGTTTGTGAGCGGTTTGATTGCTCGGTGAATTGTTAAAAGTTATTAAATATTGGGTAAAAAGAATTAAACTCGGATATAAATCTATTTTACATTGCGATTGAGAGATCGTTTTTACATTTTGTTTAAAATTCCTGAGCATGACTTTCGAAATTTAATAATTTAATAGTCTTGAAAATTTTACTGTAACTTCAATCGTATTTTATTTTTAATTTTATACTTCAGCTCAGATAATAAATGCGGGTTTTTAATTTTTAAAATACATTTTCCTTTTCAGAAGATATTTGTAGCTGCGATTTACATAATTTTAAATACAATTTTAAATACAATGCGTATTTTAACGTCATTTTTAATAATTTATAAAGAAAATGTAAATGCATGTGTGCAAAAATGGCAATACAAACATTCAGCTACTTTTCCATTTCGTTTGAACACAACTGTACAATTACATAAGTACCAGATAATTACAAATCTATGCCAGCAATTAAGATAAAATGATTTTCCAACCATCTCTCCTCGTCGGGCAGCAAAAATAACATTCAATTCTTAAATTGCATTCGAATTTGATTTTCCCCCGAAGCAATATATCCCCCGAACCCACGCTCGACGGAAAAAGGTAATATCTTAAACGGCTTTTTGTGATAAATATCCTCCGCGGAGCCCGGAAATTCATATATTAACGCCTTAATTCCCGGACCTTTTTGCGAATACGGAGAGATAATGCAAACGTAACGCGAAAAAGTGCCCGATCGCCGAAAGGAATCAGGTCGATCGTGCGGCGAATACAAAAGAAAATGTTTATTTGATTTCCGATTTGAAGAAGGTTCGGTAAGTTTTTTCGGCGGAACGTCAGTTGCAGAAGTCGCGGAACTGCTCGGTTCGTGCGGATGCCAACTGGAAAAATCTGCTTATTTCGTTTTGGTGTTCGACTTTCAGGTCGGACGGGAACGTCGATTAAAGTTTAATGTGATTTAATAAATGTTCTCGTGTCTATCGCGGTAAAAGAAAACAGAATTAAAAGAATAATTGTAGGGTATCAGAGTTTTTTTTTGAGTAGATTTAATTTCAAAATTTTATAAGATTATTGTGATTTTAATACACTTTACGCGATATTAACAGTATATTCAATTACATTACAATTGCTACCCGCCAGTTAATTCAACCGTAAATTAATTATTTCAAATGCATCGGCCAAACCGTATTAAATTCCAACTAATAAGGGATTCGAACTGCAAGCTACAAGCTTGGCTTTACCATCAGCAAGTAAAATGCTTTCTCTACTTTATTACTGTGAAATCATTGCATACCTTTTTTATAGCCGAGAGGTTCCGAACGGTCAGTACATAGATAAGAAACAGTCCTTTTATCTGAGAGATCATTCGATTACATTCTATAAAACTGAGCTTTCGAATGGATGAAATGCCCGATAAGCAACCGTTTACGTAACGTTCGAGTCCAGAGTCTGTTGTGTACAAATATTCTTTTATCATTTGTTGTTACCTAAAAATAAATCAGACCTCGGAGAAAAAGTGAAACGCGAACAAGAGCCTAAATTATTTTTATCCATTATGTAACGATTGCGCTAAGCTCCGAGATTTGCATTCCAAGTGCTGCAAGTACTTTAGGTGCATCTAATTGTGGGCATTCCGACCGCGCGCGTTTTGCAGCGGCGGGAAAG
>JAWWEM010000001.1:7021543-7040014 GCA_035582935.1 Ormyrus thymus
AAATTCTACCAGGGTTCATATGAATTTATATATGTAAATTGTATATAAATTCTGTCCAAGAAATCAAGAAAAATGCATTCTATATAATTTGTATCAATATTATGTAGAATCAGTTTTGAATACAGCCTTAGTATACAACTTGTATTCAAGTTGAACAAAATTTTTTCACGTGGGCCCCGCCAAAGCACTCGAGTCGATTCCAGTTACAAGCCGGCCGGCAGCTCGCGTCTCCAAAAGCCTCCATCATCAATAATCATCTCAACGACCTCTCAATTCCCCAAGAATCTGTCGAAACAGTCGTCCGTCCAGCCGTCGCGCGACGATCCTCCCGGAGCCAACGAATTTGTTTTGATCCGAAAGCATCTCGACTGTCTCCAGGCGCTTATTACTCTCCCCTCCCGCGGCCGGCGATTGATCTTACGCTACTTACTTGTCTCACGTGCTTCCCGTTAAGCCGGTCGCCCGTCGCCGCCGCCGCCGTCCCGACTCTCGCGGGACTTATCAGTGCTCCGCGGGCTCTTCTTACACGAGTGCAGGCGGAGTCTGGGCTTTCTAGTGGCTTCCTTTTCCGGCGAGCTTTTTGCCGTGATTTCTGGATAGCGGCGGAGCTTCTCTGTTTCGTCGGCTGACCGGTGTGTTGAGGTCCGAGATTTCGTTGTGTACCGCGTGAAAATAGGAAAGTCGTAAGTAAACACGAGAGTGCCGGAGTGCTTTTGCTAGTGTTGGTAATTGGTTTTGCAAAAAATTCGGTTGGATTTCTGGGTGGATTAATTAAAATGTAAACTGTAAATGTAAACTTTTTAACGAGCTCTTGTTAGGGAAGGAAATGTCTGCTAGCGATAAAAATGTTAAAATAAAGGTCTTATTTGTAGAACCTACGAAATTACGCCTTTCGCAGTAAAATATGAAACGGAATTTTTACATTCTTATTTTCTTAGTAAGAAAAAAATCCCATTACGATTCATTCGTTTAATTTCCATCAATTGTTGTTGAAGTGCAAGAAGGCTGTAAATTACACTTTATAGCTTTTTCGCGGAATAATTCAGATTCGCTTAAGACTATCGATTATTATTTTATCATAAATGTACTAAAGTATCGAATGTCATTGCATCATCAGATATATCAATCTTATCGAATCTAAAGCTGTCGAATTGCACCATGTGGACACCCGCAGTAATAATCATTAGATACTTGGGATTGATTTATACTTTCGTCAGATATTCGAATTAGTGTAATCTAACGAGGAATTTCAATTTTCGTCGGGTACCTCAAACGCGGAAATAAAACTCGTTATTGTTGCAAGTGCTTTCTGCGGCTAATTCAATGTGTGACTTTGTAAATAGAAACATTTACAAAAATTAAAAAAACATCGAACAGTTCTATTTTTAAAATGTAACATACTAATTAAGCAATACTTTTATTGCTGAAAGAAAATGACGAATTAAAATCATCCTTTTCACGAAGCAAGCTTAAAATTGAGAAGGTGCTTTTTCAGCTCTGAAAACGTCCGAAGCGCAAGTAAAAATTCGAGCTCAAAACGGCAAAGCGGGACTCTGAAATTAAAGCGGCTCTCGCGTCTCATAAAAGAAAAACGTTCTGCTTCCAGGAAAATCTCCCCGGACATCCTGCCGTCGTGCTCGCAGGGTGTCTTCAGGCAGCGCTCGTTTCGCTCCTCGTCTCCGGCGCCGACCACCGCGGGGAGCACGTCGACGACGTCGTCGCGAGCTCAGCTGCTCGCCACCTCGAAAAGCACGCTGAAAAGCTCGCTGGCCACGCTGCTGGCTCCCGACAGCAGCCTCGCCGGAGTCAAGAGCGCCAGGCGTACGCCGTCCGATCGGCAGACGGTGAGGAATGCTCTTGTTGCCTATGTGTGCGTTTTAAACGAAATTATTTGGCCACGCTTGTGCGGCTTGGAAATATAAGATTTTCTTTTTGATCCGAGAGTGGGGGGAGCTTGATTTTACGCGACACTTTTTACTTGCAAGGAGAGTGTACGACATTCGGGTAATGGATTTTTCTGTAACTTGGGGTTTAGTTCTCTAATGCTAAAGTATGAAGGAAGCTGCGTCCGTTCGGTCTGACGATCGATTTTTCAAAAGTTATGTACTCTTAACGAAAATCTATGAAAAATCGATTTTTGTTTAATCACTTATAACTTCTCAACTTATTAGCGGTACAGTATTTTAACTATTGCCATTCGAAAAAAAAAATTTAATCAAAAATTCTTTATTTGTTCAAAAGTTATAGTCAAACAAAGAATGGCCATTAGAATAACATAAAAACTCTACTCATGTAATTTTAGCTTAATTTTATTATAAATTTTTATTTAGCTATAACGTTTGAGCATATAAAGATTTTCGGATGAAATTTTTTTTAATCGATATGATTTGATCTCACCTTTTGAATGGCATTAGTTAAATTACGGTACCGTCGATAGTTAAGAAGTTATAAGTTATGAAACAAAAATCGATTTTTCTTAGATTTTCGCCAAAAGGGTAAATAATGTTTGAAAAATCAAATGTTAAGCCGAACTGACGCGTCCTCCTTCATATTTTAACATTTAGAAAACATATCGCAAGGTTATAGGAAAATCTGTTACCAAAATGTACACTCTCCTTGTTAGAGTTGCAGAGGGCGCGTGACCTTTTTATATCAAGTGATGTAATTTTTTTCAATTACAAACTTTATAACTACGTAGCTTTTAACCTTATTAAAACTTAATTTAATCAGGATTTGAAAATTTCTAAGTGCAAAAGTAGACTTCAAATTTAATACATCTGCCCATGCTAAATTTATCAAAATTTGCAAAAAAAAACACTTTACTTGTTGTTTATAAAAAGTTAAAAAAGAGCTTCGAAAAACAAATCCTCGGTATTAGTTTAAAGTGAAAGCGCCGTGAATTGCGACTCTCGAAATCCTTCATTCAAAAAGTAGGTTCAGCGTGGAAAACAAATACGACGATTTATTTTCGGAGATTTGAGATTCAAGTGCGCAATAAATACACGTCTTTTGCACGCCGGGGTCTGTTCTGAAGCTATACATAACGACTAAGTATTGATCGTACTTGAATAATTACACGCTTTGTAATACCATATCTTATTCATAATTCTATAAGCATTGAGCACCTTTGTGAGTAATCGATAAAATCAGCCTAAATCTTGGACATTATAAATACTGCACGATTAATCTCCTCAATCGTGACTTCAGTATCCGACTGTACTGTATCTAATATTTCAATAAATAAATGAGTTTTTAAATAATAAAGACAATTTTTAATATAGAGTAAGTGCAATCTAACGAGCTAATTGTGTTTGTACGACGCGTTCGCGATTTTCTAAACGAAGTACGGTATTTTTCAACTGAAAATAAAGTGCAATTAGCTGGTCGAGCCAGTCACAGATCAGTTAAGACCTACTTGGCGCTTGGCACTGATTATCTTATAAGCAAACAAGTAAGCATGCAGCTACGTAGTTCCATTATGCATCATTTGAATGCGTTTTATTAGAAAATTATGAAAATTTTCTTTCATTACAATTATTATTATTCTTTTCTTTTTACCATTTTATAGATAAATCTGCCGTTCTTGACGTTTTATAAAAAGGAATCTTAAAACTAATTGTTGCTTGATTTTTTCATTATTTCTTAAAAAAAAAAAAAACGTCCTCCGCCATTTTTTCTTTGCTCAACGAAATATCTTTAAAACATGCAATTATGCATTAAAGTTTAAAATTTTAAGCGTAGGCGTGTATAAATTAAAAAAATATTTTGATCTTTATCGGTAAAACGTTTAGAGAATATTCATCGTCATTACGCGTCTGGTGTAGATAAAAATAGCATACGGAGAAACAAAAAACATTTTTTTAAATAAGGTTTCTAAATATTTATACGGTTACGGTGCAAGTGTATTTTAAAGAACAAAGATAACGACACTGTTGCAACATTTTCTAATTGATTACAAGTGCAAATCTAAAAAAAATTTTATCTAAAATTCAAATTCAAACAGCTGTAAAGTCGACCTACTTTTTTGCCGCAATTCGCTACAAGCTAGTTTTTAGAGAAGTATACCGCATCGAGGTAAATATTTAATGCACGTCCCTTATGAACTTCTTAACATTTTTTTTCAAAGAAAAGCTAATTAACGAGAAACTAACTGGGCCATTCGTTTAATAAAAATAGCCCTGTTTTTCAAGTAAGCTTGAAAATTTCAAGTTCATCGAAGGCGGCTCCCAAAACTATAATGAGTGACATTCTATTTAAAAGCACTAAAATCACAGCTTTCCCTCCAGAAGGTCCCTCACTCCCAGTCAACGTCGGTGCTCGAACGCAGCTCGAGCTCTCGTTCGGCGCAGTCTGCTAGCGGCGGCGGCGGCGTCGGCGGGGGCGCAACGAGCATCAGTAGTAGTAGCTGCTCCTCTTCGTCTTCAGGCAGCGCTCAGCGCAGTAGCAGTTTCGCACGGCGTTACTGCACAGTCTTAGCGAACAAGATGGCGTCGACGAACACGAACGCGAATTCAACTCAGCCCGTTCAGGGCTGGCCCAACACCAAGGACGACTACAAACTGCGAGAGGTCATCGGTGAGTAGCCTCCCAGTGCCTGAGCACCTCAGCCGCCCGACTGCCAGGGTTTTTGCGTACGTACGTGTGGGGGTTATGGGTCGGCGTTGGTTATAGCTCTGTCTCTGTCAGCCGCGCGCGTGGAGAGCTCCCGAAGCTTTCGCTGCTTTTCCACTACAGGTGATTACGACGACGGCTTCGGTGCCAAAGAGCGCGCTCCGAGAGATAATAACATAGATAGGAGCCAAGGTCAAGACGTGTAGGACAGCGCCTTTTGTTTTTGGTGTCCTGTTTTTTTTTTTCGCGTTATAATTTCGCATCGTCCTTTCGGGGGCGAAAGGATTAACTACGATACTATTAACTATGTAGGTTTCGATACACGTATTTTTCTGTAAATTCGAGTTTAATTACCGCCAACGAAAAATCCGGCAAATATTTTTTTTTTAAGTGTTCTCAAAAGTTCCAGAATGGCGCACGGGTTTTAATTCGGAAAGCTTTGTTGAGGATCCTTTTAGATGTTATTTGAATAATGGGAGCTGAGTGTCTGGCATCCACACCTGCTCTCTGGCTACCTGTCATGTGCCAGTTGTGAAAGTCATCGCTGACATTTTAGAAACTTGCACTTTATCATGTTCAGCGGGCTCTGCAAATTTATGTCTGCTGCAAAAGATGGGTTTTATGATGTTTGGTTGAGTCATTTAACAGATTAGAAAAGCTGTTGACATTGTTTCTATATGACAAAAGGTGTTATAAAGAATTTACGTAATACAAGTTGCTATCAATTCTTTTTTTATTCCAAAGACTTTTTTTATTGTCTATTTAAAAACTAATATACATTTGAAAGAATTTCCATCTTAAAATTCTATTTTTGAAGTAAAGTAACTAAAGCGGGACTTATAGAAAAATAACTTTTAAAGTTATTAGCATTTAAACTGGTAACAAAGTTCATTTTGATTTCAATTAATTAAAAGTTTTATTTATTTGATTTTATTTTTAATAAAGCAAATCAAAAGTTATTATTGAAATGGAAATAAAAAATTCTAATTGTTTGAGAATTTTTTGACATTTAAAAAAAAATTTAGGTTATTACATAAATTTTGCTAGAACATTTGTATATTACTAAAAATAATAAGGTGAAAATTTATTTGAATTTAATTAAACGACAATAAATTACATTTAACATTTGAGGTTACTCAAACAAACATTTTAAACCACTTGTAAAAACAGCTTAAACTTGTCTGGCTTTAGTCCATACATAAATTAATAACATAAGAAAAACAGTAAAAAATATATCCTACTACTCAGAAAAATGTAAGAAATAAGCAAATCTTTGAAATTCTAAACAAATAAATATTTTGATAACTATTTAAACATTATCAAAGACTGAGTTTTATAATGAACACTAACTTTTATTATTTATCTTTCTCTAATTATTATCTAGTATTTTAGCTCTACCTTTGTTTTATTCTGGTTTGTGATGTCTCACATGCTTCATATCGCGATTTGTTGCATAAAAAATGTGGATGCGTAAACGCGACGTTTTCGCGAAAATGTTACATGTTTCCTAATAGGCTAGGAAACTCAAAGTTCATTGAACCTGTCTACTAATACATTTAGCATAACAAACTTAAGAGACATAAGATGTTAGACTTTTTTTTTTATATTTCCTTTCTTAATAACTATAAGTAATGTAGACTATGTATTTATTAATTAGTTTTTACTGATATTTACAGGTGTTGGAGCAACAGCAATAGTACACGCTGCATTTTGCTTACCCCGACAAGAAAAATGTGCAATAAAACGTATAAATCTGGAAAAGTGGAATACAAGTATGGACGAACTGTTGGTATGTTTTCCTTTATTAAATATAATAAAAAAAAATTTTGATTGCAGCTTAAATTATGTTAAAATTAAATTTAAATATTATATTTTTACAGAAAGAAATTCAAGCAATGTCCTCTTGCAATCACGAAAACGTTGTAACATATTACACATCGTTTGTCGTAAAAGAAGAATTGTGGCTAGTACTCAGATTACTTGAAGGTGGATCTCTCCTGGATATTATCAAACATAAGATGAGAACTAGGAATTGTAGACATGGAGTGTTCGATGAGGCAACTATAGCAACAGTACTTCGAGAAGTACTCAAAGGCCTAGAGTATTTCCACAGCAATGGACAGATACACAGGTTTATTATTTTATGCAGCATTTTAAAAATTTTTAATATGTGTAAAAAATCTATTCTAATATTTTTTTTAGGGATATCAAAGCAGGAAACATACTTCTAGGTGAAGATGGAACAGTACAAATAGCGGACTTCGGTGTGAGCGCTTGGTTGGCGACCGGGCGCGATCTTAGTCGACAAAAAGTTCGACATACGTTTGTCGGGACGCCTTGTTGGATGGCGCCCGAGGTCATGGAGCAGGTGAGAGAGGAAAGTTATATTCCAGTTTCTTAGCCTGCGCGTAACGTACTATACTGTTCACAGTCAAAGGTTATAAATGTTTCATTGTTACTGTTACGTCCTTGATTATTTTACCCTTTAAAGTAGCTTTTAATTAAGAGTTTTTTTCGTTGATTCGGTACTTCCAATTCTAGCTTCTTAATTATTTTAATTATGGATTGTTTGCTCGTGTTAAGTTTTACTCCATTAATCGATAATTTTTAAATGAATGATTTTATGTACGATTTCCACATTTTTGGGAATGGATACACCATTTTTTATAAACATTGCTTTGAACGCTGTGTATATTGCAAATCTTTTGTTGCTATAGTCTAAAAGAAACCATTTACTTTTTCTTTGAAAATGTTGCTAAGCATGAAAAATCCCGTTTGCGGATGATGGTTTGCTTTTGCAATGAATCTTTTAATACGTGTACATGTTGGAACGTGCAACTTTGAGATACGCATATGTGTGTGGCAAGAAATATTGTGTAGAAAGGAAAAATAAAAAAGCAGCGCCTGTACATATGCTTTTTTATTTCTTCTGCTAAAGCTGTATATAACAATATTATTATAAATGCAAGTCAAGTAATTTAAAATTTTAAATAAATAGGACCATGGCTACGACTTCAAAGCGGATATCTGGTCATTGGGCATTACAGCTATTGAAATGGCTAGTGGTACAGCTCCCTATCACAAGTTTCCGCCGATGAAGGTACTCATGCTCACATTGCAAAATGAACCGCCAACTTTAGACACTGCGGCCGATGACAAAGATCAGTACAAAGCCTACGGAAAAACCTTCAGAAAAATGATTGTTGACTGCCTTCAGAAAGATCCAACGAAAAGGTACTTTCTGCTGATGCTAAAATTTGTTCCACTATCCAGTGCCTAATTTAATAATATAATAAGTACTTTGTATCCTTATTCCAACTTATTTATTTTTTAGACCTACAGCAACAGAATTGTTAAAGCATCCGTTTTTCAAGAAAGCTAAGGATAAGAAATATCTACAGCAAACCCTTGTTGCGATTGGACCTAGTCTAGAAACTCGAGTACAAAAGGTAATTGCGTGAGATTATTTTAGTTTCGATTCCCTATTTCATTATCTTCAACTCGAAAAATAAAATGGTAAACTTCGATACTAGTGCGAAAAAGATGAGTCTCACCCGAGTGAGGGCGAATTTTTTTGGCACTTTGAGCACGGAGTATCGAACAATATTGATTTTGTATTTCCACAGGCATCGAAAAGACAGCCTGGGACCTCTGGTAGACTTCACCGGACAGTTACCGGAGAATGGGTCTGGTCTTCAGAAGAAGAGAGCGGTGGTTCTAGTGGCGATGAAGGTAAGGAAACTCTGCCTATTAATCAGATTGATCGTGATAGCAGTGACGAAGAAGGTCCCGATCATGATGATTATTATGAACATGACAAGACTGCGGAAAACCGCAATGCCATATCCGCTGATAAAAATGTTCCTATCAACTTAGTGCTCAGACTGCGGTAATTTTTTTATTCTTTTTTCTCCGTAAACATTAATTTTTACAGCAGAAATAATTTTAAATTTTCATTTATTTTTTCAGTAACCAAAAACGTGAGCTGAATGATATTAGATTTGAATTTGCCGTGGGTGTTGATTCAGCCGAAGGTATTGCCGCTGAATTAGTCGGTGCTGGACTGGTCGATAGTAAAGATATTGTTGTTATAGCAGCAAATCTTCAAAAACTCATCGATAGTACAGGACACATTCGCACTGTCACCTTCCCTTTGGTGAGAAAATTTTTTAACTTTTTAAATTTATTTTCAAGAATAAAATTAGAAAAATGATTTTCATATTAATAATAATTATTTTCAGAATTCGGGACATGCTGCAAATGAAATCCCTGATGATAAGGCGTTAATTGGTTTTGCTCAGATCTCGATCACGGATTAAATTCTACTCAACGTTCTCTGTTACGACACTTTCTAAGGACGTTAAAAGAATAAACGGAAAGAGATTTTTCTCTTTTTGCCCACATCAATGACTGTATATCGAGTTAAAGTATTATGAGTCAAGAATTCATAAGTGCTAAGAGAGACGGTGGATTATTTTGTTGAATCTTTTATACGATTCATACAAAGCTGCATCTTGTTTAATTTATAAAAAATTGTGTTAATTTTCTGTTAGCACGTCAAAGTGAATTTGTACTCGTACGTTATAATGAACTTTTATCATTTACACTGATCCTAGGTTCCAAACTACGAAACAAGATGTTACAATTTCTCGTTATACTAGATTTAGAATTTTAATTTTGGGTTCTGCCTTTTCTGTTTCTAATTTCATAAAAGTCTCAACTGTGTAAATACTAGCTATAAACAGACTTAGCTTTTCGCCTCTTATTAAACAGAGAGTGTCCAAAAAACGAAGCGATAAATTAATATGTGTAAGAAATTGGATGTTGCATAAATTGTACCGAGCTTGAAAATAAGCATCTTTAATGAAGCTAAATAATTTATAAAGTTACGCGCACTTTTCAAGAATCACCACCACTTCATATGTACGAGGTGCAATTTTATCAGGCCCTACTTCATGCTTTTTTGTCTTAGGCAATAAGAGATACGCGAATAGAAGTACGATAACAAATAAAAAAACCTTTTTGTACTTAATACGATAGATTCGATTAGGCATCCATCGTTTGCCTCTGTAGATTAATAAACTTGTAGAATAATGATGATGTGAGCAAGTGTGTGACAGCAAGTGCTCATGCAAATTTTAATTTTCCACTTATAATTTGTATATTTCGAGAAGACACAAAATACAAAACAAAATAGTGTACAACTACTATAATACATGAATCCCGTTTCAGATGTATAAAATCATTCTGCCGTTCCATAAAGACTATATACTTAGCTGCTATCGTTACCTTAATTGGTCGCTATTTTTCAAAAAAAACAATCTTTTTGGAATTTCTATTTATTCACTAAATCATAAGTGGTCTATTTTAAGTATATAATTTTTAAGTTAATCGTTGAAAATTTTTTGAATAATGTATTGGAGATATCTCCATATGGACATACTGTTTATTTGAGTCAACGTTTACTTAGTTATTCTTTCGATATTTTATCAAATTTAATAAATCTTAATTTTGAAACATGACTGAAAATCGATATAGATTATCGAAAAATTGTCAAAATATTTATTGATCAAACTAATTAAAAAATTTTTATAAAACGTTTATTTCATGTTTAAAATATATGTATTCAAGACTATTCTTAACTATATATTATACATAAAAAGCAATTTTTGTCGATTTGTGTATTCAGCGCACTTATTTCTGTTGCATAGATCGAAGAATCTACGAACGAAAAATGTACACGTGCAAAATTCAAGCATAATTGTAGATCAGTAAGTCACGATTGCTTAAAAGTTTCCTTGAATTGATCAGTGTATAGCTACATTGCGAATGGCACTACGAATACATAATTAAATATTGCCCAGTACAATAATTTACAATTTTTTGGAACGTTTGGCAAAACAAAATAAGGGAAAAGAAAACTCGCTTTAGGCCTATATAATCAGTAATATAAATATCGTGCCTTATTCGAAACATTAATTCCAAAAGATTTTAGACGAACAAGAATATTCGGAAGACAAACATCGGCCCATTGCACACACATAGCGCGCGCGAAATAATCACAAAAAACACAGCTTCGCCGAAGCAGTGCCAAAAGGAGTGTACTGTATGTAGCGATTATAAAAAAGTCAACTATTTATTTGTATCGATGATTAACATGAAACAACGTTTAGCAAGTAAAGGTTCTTGTATATATTTCATTTTTTTCCTGTTTATACAAGTCTCCTATCATTTTTTCTGTATCTATTACAATTCAGATCCTCACTATTTATTAAAATTAAGTACTTTTTGAAACAAAGTATTTCATAATTAACAAACCAATGGTTTAATAAGGTGTAATGTACATACAACCTGCACTTTTGATATTCACGCATCGCTAGATTTTTAAAAACCTAAGAGTCAATTTTTCTAATTCAATTAATAAAACCATGAATAAGTAAAATGTAGTTTTGGATTAATTTCATGTATTTATATCACGTGCATGATTTGTTATTCACAAACAAAATGTTGTACAGAAAGTAATTAAGTTTTGTATACTTTGAAAACGTATTACGCCCAGGACCTGGGTAAAGTTCATTTTATGCATTATATTTTTTCATTTTTTGAAATTTATTTAAATAAGTAAATGATTTTATTACGTTACCCTTCTTATCTAATTTAAAAAACAATTTTTTATATTTCAAACAACCAATTAGTCACAGACCGTCAAGTAAGTCTTATTAGTACTTCCTGCATGTATAATTGAATACCTGCATAAAAATTTATTTCACCTGTAATAAAAAATGTTTTCACTTTCTCGGAAGGTAATTACGTTGTTGTCTATTGAAATATACCTGCAAATAAAAACGCCAGAGCTCTCTAAACGTAATTATTCTTACTGGAACTAATGAAGACCAACATATAGCTGAGTTTTCATAAATATTTTGCTCAATCACTGTATTAATGCATATTACCAAGCTGGTAATATTCCATTACTTTATTCCATTATTTTTAAATACAAGTCTCTTTTTGGCTAAAAATTTTAATTTGTTATAATTTGACTGTAAACATTTTAAAAGGAATTAAAAATGTAGAATAAAAAATATTTTTAATCTTTATTAAATTGTTTTCAACAGTTTAAGTATCCATCTGAAATAAGTAAATATTTATCCTGAAAAATTATTCACGAATGTATTTATACAAAGAACATAAATAACTCGTAAATCGGCGTATTTAAAATTTAATTAATTCCTGATAAAAGGAAGTGGAAAAATTGAAATAATCAATTCAAGACTAAATAAAAAAATGATGTGAAAGATGTAGCAATGAACTTTATGCAATAATATTTTAAATACTGCACGTAGGTATATTCTGCACAGTATATGAAATTTCTTATGCAATTCAGTTCTGCTTTGCCACTCAAGCATGTATTTCGCGAGATATTTATACAATAAAGTTCTCGTATTTTAGAACTTTTTCTCTGAATGCTTATCTCATATATGATATATTACCCAAAGTTGTTTTATTCCATCAGCTATATGTATTCAAAGATTAAAAAATGTAAATTTGATTCCCAATTGAAATTGAATTTTTTATATTGCGAATATTATAAATGAAATATTAAATTAATTCTTTTTTCGTTTATTATTATTTTATCAAGAATATTTTATTTCTTTTATAATTTATTTTAAGTTTAGCATATGCGTTATTTTTGTAAAAGGTCCGTTGATTATTATTAAATAAATAAAATTATTATTTATATAATATAGATATATCAATGCAAAAATAGGTATTCTCTTGTCGTTTAATTTTTTATAAATTAATTAATTTTAAAATAATAAAGAATGAATTGATTGCCAATTTAAAACATTATTTTAACATTTCTAAAGTTTTTTTGGGCATAAAAGCTTATCTCTATATAGAAAAATCAAGTCATCAATTTTTTATATTCTGCCTAAGCATTCGGCACACCGGCAAATTGTGAACCACATTATTTAATTTAGCGATATGATTTCAAAGACAGATAGGGACGAGCACGGCTTGCGTCGACGTCATCGTATATCAAGCACCTAGTCTGGAGGAGTCGTTCGCGCTCACGTACACTCTTGAGCGCAGCCTCGTTTTATACACTACATTCACGGGTTCTTCTCGTGCATGTATAATCAGTGAAAAAGGAGCAAACGCGTGCTGCGCTGCTGCTGCTGTTTATCGAGTTAATTTTCAACGCACGCCCATACAGCTCGTCCCCCACGCGACTTAGCCCGTGCCCGTCTAATCCCACATACGCACAGTTCTGCTGCTACAACAGCAGTGAAAAAATGGAAGACCGCCAAAACACAGAGCCGCTGCTGCAGTCGACAACTACGTCAAAATAACTGCGCGATAAGCGCGGACCTCAGGTTAATCGGACTGACGATCAGACACGGAGGCTGCTGATGCTGACATTGTTAACCAAATAGTAAACAATCGGCAGTCGTTGGGCGGACGACGAAAGAAAGCTATCGGTGCAAGCCTTATAAGGCCAAACTTTGGCAGCTTGCTTTGACCTGTCAAGTGAAAACGCTGACCTCGTAGAACAGGAAATTGGAAATATTACGCACACGACCCGCGGACGCTCGAATTATGCTGAGGAATTAGGCCGCACGCGCTTCCTCCTTCAATAGTTTACTGCTCGATTGTATTTGCGCGTGAGTCAATTATTTACATTATCTGTTGATTAAGCTTCTTTTGAATTCTAGCTCATTCGATGTAAACAGTGATGAGGATCGGTTTTTGGCTGAATTTTCGCGTTTTGTTTGCTTAAAAGCTGAAGTTGATTTTTATTTTAATTTGTTTACAGAAAGCTAAAATGCTATGGCTGCCCCAGAGTCACGGACTGCAGAGGAGGAGGTGAATAATGTAGATACAGAATCAGAAGGAAGCAGTGTTTATCAGTGCAGTTCTGTGATATCAACAGTCCCTGACAGACATGGGTTCTTGGGTGGTTCACAGTACAGTCCTGAGAGGTATTTTATTGTTATTTTTTAAGACACTTTGTTAAAAAATAAAGCTTAAATTAAATTATTTGTTATTATTTTTGTTCAGAAAACAAGTTATACCATCAGAAGTAATTCTAAGACGAGAGAGGAAATGGATTCGAATGTTAGACAAATGGAGCACATTTATGAGCACAAATTACAGAAAAGTGAGGGAACGATGCAGGAAGGGTATACCACCTTCTGTTCGTCCTAGAGCTTGGTTGAATTTATGTGGCGGTGCTCTTTTGATGAAACAGAATCCAAACTTATACCAAGAATTAATTAAACAATCAGGGGATCCAAAATATATTGATGATATTAAAAAAGATCTACATCGTCAGTTTCCACATCATGAAATGTTTGTGGACAATGCACCAGGTCAACAAGAACTATTTCAAATACTGAAAGCCTATTCTATTTTAAATAGCAAAGTAGGTTACTGTCAAGCACAAGCACCTATTGCTGCTTTTCTACTTATGCACATGCCAGCTGTCCAAGCCTTTTGGTGTCTTGTGGCTATCTGCGATAAATACCTTGTTGGATATTATAGTCATGGCATGGAAACATTACAGAGAGATGGCGATATTTTGTTTGCCTTGCTTAAGAAAGTGTCACCTGTAGCTTATAAACATTTGGTAAGCTGATTCTTCTAGATTTTATGTTCTCCGTGCATGCTTAGATAATCAATATTAATGTTTTGTATTTCAGAAAAAGCAAAAAATGGAGCCAATTCTTTACATGACTGAATGGTTTTTATGTGTTTATACTCGAACACTTCCCTGGGAAAGTATTCTTCGTATTTGGGACATGTTTTTGTGTGAAGGTGTAAAAATCATTTTTAAAGTAGCTCTTGTTTTATTAAAAGGTTGTTTAGGTAGATCTTGGCAAACAAAAAAGTGTCCAACATTGTACGAAACATTACAAGTTTTAAAAAATCCTCCACAGCGAATAATGGAAGAGGAATATTTAGTATACCACGTAAGTTTTCATTTATTAAAATTAAAAAACTCTAAATTGTGGCAATACTTAACTTCTTAAATTTATTTTAGATTCTAAAATTAAATTTAAGTGAGGAAGATTTTGAATACGAACACCAACGACAAATAATTAAGCGCAGAGGAAAAGACCAACCCCAACATCAAAGTGGCAATAATTGGACGAGTTTGTAAAAACAATTATTTTGTCAACACAACGCAACAAGACGTTATGAGTCGGCGTGCCTTTCTATCGCTCACACAAGTCATATCACAAGGAGGAATGTAATTAGCGTTGACGTTAAAATTTCCAAAGTGGGTCGTGCAATTTTCCACGAACTTAATAATTTAATCATTTTCCATATTCGAGAATTCCATATTTTTTACAAAGTATATAAATAAAGCATTTCCTTATATAAGCTAGGAAAAAGCCTTTTCCATGACACCTTCTTAAAGGTGAATGTGGTTAAGGAAACGTAGTGGAATGTTGCCATTATTCTAAAAAATGGTGAGAATGAGACTTACTAACATAAATATTATGGTATACAAGTATCAAGCATGATTGTTATACCGTGTCTTTTACGTCAATATTTATGTATGTACAAAATAGTTCTTGTATGATGTATTTTTAAAAAAATATACGATTATGATAGTGTTATTTATAAAATTATCTACTATCAATAAACTAATACATTATTTCCACAAAAAAATTATATCAATTAACTTTCAAATTGTCACATTTAAAAAAAATTTAATATGAAAAAGCAGCTGCTTTTGTAATTGACAAATTTTATGGAAATACGCCTTATGATTTTATGAAGCGGCAAGCCGCGAGCAGCGCTTATATTTATATTCGCAAATGTGTGCGTTAAAGCACGCACGGATGTACAAACACATACAAATGCCTATATTTGTCGTAAGTTTTATAACGTACACACTATACAGTGTACGGGTAAAAGATGTTGCTGTTTTATAAGTTTTAACGGGTTTTCCTTTGAAAAAGACTGCTTGAACTTCACGAGTGGTGATTTACTAAGTCAGTGAATCTTTGTTGTGTGCACTCAAGCTCTGCAGCAACAAGTAAATGGATGCCTCTAGAAGAAGTAGATCCATTCAAGCTCTCAGCTGCTCCTGATTTTAGATGATCATAGGTTAAAAGTATGTTTATACTTAGAATTTGATTTATCTGGCAAAGGAATTTCGCTTATTATCTTTGATTATCTTGAGTAGAGTGACATACATAACCTCTTGAAAAAAGAATTTTGAGCTTTATTGAGTTAATTGATCAAAAACATGTAAGATTTTAGGAGTGTAGCAATGAAGATGACTCATGTAACATGCAGTGAAGATTAAAATGCCACAATTCCGAAGGAAAAAATCTACCAAGTCTTTTCCCGTTAAAGTTTGTACATTAGATGCTGAACTTGAGTTTAATTTAGAAGTAAGTTGGTTTTCATTGACTGTAACATACATTAGCTAGTTTTAGCAGGAATCTGTAAATTTAGAAATTGTTTATTTTTAGTGGAGAGCAACGGGAAGGGATTTATTCGACCTTGTATGTCGTACAATAGGTCTCCGAGAAACATGGTACTTTGGCCTTCAGTACGAAGACTCAAAGGGATTCATTTCCTGGTTAAAGTTAGACAAAAAAGGTTAATGATTTATTCATTATAGTATAGTTTAATTAAAACATAATTTATTAAAAGTATAATTTGTTTTCAGTTCAAGATCAAGGCATTTCTCAACAGTCAACGACTCCTTTTATGTTCCTTGCTAAGTTTTATCCAGAAGATGTTGCTGAAGAACTCATACAGGAAGTAACGCAACATCTTTTTTATCTTCAAGTGAAACAGGCTATTCTTTCTATGGATATATATTGCCCACCAGAGGCTTCCGTGCTATTAGCATCTTATGCTGTACAAGCTAAGGTATGTAACACATTAATAAAATTATAAATAAATAAAAGTTGTTTTAAAATAATTTTTAAAATTACATCTTTCTAGTATGGAGATTATGATGAAGCATCTTATCAGCCAGGAATGCTTGCTAGTGAAGATTTACTGCCTCAGAGAGTTATTGATCAGTATCAGATGACTCCGGAAATGTGGGAAGATAGAATCAAAATTTGGTATGCTGATCACAGAACAATGTCCAGGGATGAAGCAGAAATGGAATATTTAAAAGTTGCTCAAGATTTGGATATGTATGGTGTTAATTATTTTCCTATCAGTGTAAGCCTAATTTATTTTTCAAAGTCTCTTTAAATTCAACTTAAAAGTTGTATATAAATATTTCTTTCAAACAGAACAAAAAGGAGACAAATCTTTGGCTAGGAGTAACGGCTTTGGGGCTCAATATTTACGAAAAGGAAAACAAACTGGCACCAAAGACGACGTTTGCCTGGTCGGAGATCCGGCACATAAGCTTCGACGACAAAAAGTTTATCATCAAGCCAGTGGACAAGTCTTCGCCGAACTTTGTCTTCTTCTCGCAGAAAGTTCGCATGAATAAACTGGTAAAGAAAAAGTCTGATGTTGGGCGCTGGGTGAAGGGTGGCTTACAGGTAGCTTTAGGTATGGACGAGCGTAATAGTGACAAGGCTACTCGCGCCTTATTTGTTAAGATTCTGGACCTGTGCATCGGTAACCACGACCTGTTCATGAGGCGCCGAAAGCCAGACTCCATGGAGCTCCAGCAGATGAAAGCCCAGGCCAAGGAAGAAAAGTCTCGGTAATGTCTCGTGCGATTTCTATTATCAAAGCTTTTTGTCCCTGCATTGCGTGAGTACAAAATAATTTCAATTTTAAGAATGCTTACTTACTTACAAGCTAACTGAATTGTAAGTTACTTATCTTACTTGTAGTTATTATATAATGCGAGCGCTTACTAATAAATAGTAATTTTTAAAATCCTGTTTTTAAAAAAAAGTATAAGGTAAAAATAATGCTGAGTTTAAGATAACATTTTGTCGTTTTTCTTTTTATGTGATCTTAGAGCGGAGATTAAAGCACGGAGCTATTATTAATCCAAGCCATTTAAATAAGTATAGAAAGATGGGGAAAAAATGCGGTCATTAGTGAGGGAGCTTAGGGTATATATAAAACACATATTTATATGCGTTCGGTTTTGGTAAAAGAACCGATTTTTCTAAGACGGGATTTGAAAAATATAAACTGTTATCTATTTTTATTTTAAAATACATAGAATTTTTCAAATATTGATGAATTAAGATATTTCAAACAAAAAAGTTTTAAATGAAAAATCCATCATAATACATCGAACTCAAAATCGGTAGAATCTTATCTTAAATTTTAATAAAAGTTAAGTGCATGCCTATTTTGAATTTTGGCTTCCCTATTATTCCGCATATATTCTCTAAAATTTATTTATACAATAAGCGCAGAGAAAGTGATGTTTTAAAAAATGAAGCTTAAAAAATATAATTTTTATAATCGTAATTACTAAGAAATATTTAAATAAACGGAGAAGGTTGGTAAAGTAAACCATTATTATAAAAAAAATAACAGAAAGTTTAACTCCTTGTATAAATTTTAGCAAAATTAAATTCATTTCTTGTAAATTTATATTAAGCTTGAGTGGTATATAATATTAGAGTTACAGCTTCTTAATAAAACTGGTCATTTTTGTTAGGAGGCAAATTGAAAGGAATAAACTTGCACGCGAAAAGCAACTTAGAGAAGCTGCAGAAAGAGAAAAAGCAGCAATGGAACAAAGGCTGTTACAATATCAAGAAGAAATAAGACTTGCTAATGAAGCACTTGTAAGTAAAATATTCATAAACGAAGTAAAATACCCTATTAAAAAGAATTTATAAAAACTTATAAAGCCGCATAATTCCTGGTGCAGATGCTCTATAAAACACGGAGTTT